>CM021109.1:40646842-40665422 GCA_007115665.2 Sequoiadendron giganteum
CTTTTTGCAATTTACCTTGGTTTAGAGTGATTGAAGATGCCTAACAGACAAGTGTACAAGCCTTTGAGACTTGGGTTTCTGTGTGACGAGGTGGCAAAGGGCGAGCTTCAACATACGGTGAGTGGATTCTACTATGCTTTCTCTTCACATTCATGTATTTATAGTATTTTTTTATGCATTTTTATAAGTTTTAGGACACTGGCAAAAAAGTCACAAAGTGTCCAACTTAGTTGCAAACTGTCCAAAAATGGCTAAAGTGTCTAGGATCTCCCATCCAAAAATGGCCCACATGTCCAAGTTGGTTGCAAAGTGTTGTAGAGAAAATTTAGTGTAATTTTAATTATTTAATGCATATATTTAGGAAATTTAGTGATGATTTATTTTTCTTTTTATTATTTAGGCCCTTCCCCGAGCCTACCAATGATTAGGAGGCAAACAATTTTGTTGCCTCCGAGAGTAGCTTTCATAGCTATCAAAAGAGGAGATTAGTATCTTACAAGAGATAGGATTATTTTGGGTATACCTCATGCTACCCATGAGGTATCATGATGTGATTCTTATGGCCCTTATAGAGAGGTGGGACACAAATATGTGCATATTTCACCTTCCTATTGGGGATATGACCATTACATTGAAGGAAATTCACCACATCTTGTGGTTACCTATCCAGGGCAAGATCATCCACTCATCAGAGGAGTGGTCTTATGAGGAGATTTAGGAGGATATTCAGTACTGCCTAGGTTGTCCCATCTGAGAGGCAAGCGTTGAACCCTATGTAGAGCTCAGATGGCTGCTATATGCATGGTCACTACTACTGAGGTGCATTATGATAGTCACTACAACACTAGCGCTAGTTCTCGATGGGTGAGGCACACACTTAGATAAAGGATTAGTCCACATAATCTGAGATGTGGAGCAACATTGGATCATAAATGCATAGGGTTGCAGTATGCTAGCACATTTATACTATGATCTAGGGCATTTTCCTACCGGGAGCTAGACATCATAGTGCATTGCACGATCTTGTAGGTGTGGTGCTTTGAGCACATCACCTGTACCAAGCTGACAAGATATCCGACCATAATGACCATGGTCTATCCATGGGCCTATAGCTACTCTTTGAGATGTTCCTAGCAGGATAGAGATTTGTTACACTAGCAGGTCATATTTTACCACTTGGAGGATGATGATATATTATGGAGACCCTATCTCATGATACCCTAGTGGGAAGATGAGAGACATCAATTAGTTAGGATGCAATGAGATCGATTTATACTAGGGTGACACGAATACATAGTGAGACCCATCTACTATGATCATGTTATGTGGCAATTTGGACAGATTTAGGTTCCACCAAGGCCACGACCAAGGTATCTGCAGTCAGCACGGAGTGCCTCCAGGCCCGGAGATAGTCGTCGCCTCACCATTGATGATGTTGATTTTAGCGATTCAGATGATGAGGACCACACCATGCCCCCAGTCTTTGATGTTGATGATGTAGGTACCATATTAGCCTATGGATAGTGGTGATTGGAGCATGAATAGCTCATGTCTTTCCTAGGAATCGCCCTATAGGCCACATGGGACCTCTCCTAGGTTGCAGAGATGATAGGGATGATGAGGATATCGATAGGGATTTAGATGATGAGGGCACAATACTAGTAATATTTATTGATCAGGAGGAGGATGTCTAGCTAATGAGTGATGATATTGATAAGGTAGATGAGGCCCTACCCCCGAGAGGAAGGATTCACCTCCTACCCAAGTCACTAGAGCACAATCAACAATTGTAGTAGGCATTAGGACTCACGAGTGTGGGGAGGCCAATGGTAGTGGAAAATCCATGCTTTCAACACAAGATGGATCCATTGTTACACAACTATACCTCGACTATTAGGTTAGAGACCCAGGTGATGATGTGTTATTTATGCTTTCATTATGCTTTTACATTTATGTATATATCATGATGTGTACTAATATATTTTATGATTTCCATCTTTCAGGGTCTATGTGAGAGTGGCATGATCTCTATCAACAGGTGAATATGGAGATGGTGCCTCCTTTGCCCCCAAAAAAGGATATACCTTCAAAGTACATGCCACCACCTTTGGTGGGGTGCCATGCAGATCTCTGTGAGCATTTTGTGAGGTTGAGGGCAACATATGAGAGTGCAACAAGATGTAATGACCTATCTGAGTCTAGGGAGGAGCGAGTTGTAGGGAAAATTTTAGCACTACAGGCTACATATGATGAGCTTCAAGCATCACAAGTTCTGAAAAATAGTGGGGTGGAGGCCATCCTATGTTTAGAGGTCTCGAGGCTGGAGAGAGAGGTTACTAGGCTGCAGGTAGATAGAGATCGCATTGAGCAAGAGTGCATCAAGGAACTCATACGGGAGGCTAGAGCGGTTGGAGAGGTGCAAAGCCTATAGATAGCCATGAGGTCAATGAGTAGATCACAATCACATTTTACTATCTCCTGACGGATGCCACCACTAGGCCCTAAGGGGTCTAGTAGTTATAGGCCATACTAACATTGTATTATTGATGACATGTACTTGAAATTTTGATGTAATATATGTGGGCATTCATGTTTGGTGTTTTGTAAGTCTATGTTGTCTTAGAGGTCAATGTGATTTATTAAATACTCTTAGTAAGAATATTTAATAAATATCTCCATGATCTAATATATGTGATCTAATTAAAACACTTTTAGTTTACATTAGATAATACACTGTGATTGAGTATGCTATGTTAAATTAAATGCAACCATGATCTAATTTTTATAAAATACTAAATGCATATAAGGATCTAATTTAACACAACACATAAGATAAATTTAAATAGTATGAAAGCTAAATTAATAATCCAAACTTATTGAATAATTACTCTATATTTTAAGACACCCAAATATTTTTTGTCAAAGAATGAAGCAATGCGAGATAAAATAGAACAATATCTACTTAATATAACAACATTGCTTTAATATACATACTATTCAAAGGAGATATTATGTATAGTACCATCACAAATACATGACATTGATAGGTTCTTTAAAAGGCGTACCATCTATTTCCATTAGTGTGTAGGCTCTAGACCCATAATTTTATCAATTACATAAGGTCCTAACCAATTAGGGTTGAATCTTCCTTTTTCATTCGAGGCATAATTGACATTTCATTGATTCTCATATAACACCAAGTCACCTTTATTAAATGCATGAGGAATGACATGATTATTACGACTACATTATATTCATTTAGAGCAAGCTTGGAGATGCTCAAGAGCATTAATGTGCTATTCATCAAGCATTTCAAGTTGATGCAATCATTGTTATTTATATGTATTTTCATCAATAAGCCCTTTAAGAGAAATTATCAGTGAAGGAATTTCTAACTCTAAGGGCATTATTGCCTCAACACCATAAATAAGGTTATATAGAGTGTTTCCTATAGATGTTCTAATACTAATACAATAGGCCCACAACACATAAGTTAATTGAGTGTGCTAGTCTTTATTGTGTTTACTTATTGTTTTCCTTAGGATTTGTTCAAGAGTTTTGTTGGTTTATTGCGCTTGACCATTTGATTGTGGATAATGTGGTGTTGAGAAGCAATGTTGAATATGAAAGGTTCCAAAAATTTATTCACATCATTGTTCTTAAATGGAGTTCCATTATCTGAAACCAATATGGAAGGAAGACCAAAGCGAGTAATAATATGTTCTAATATGAAACAAAATATTGCATCAGTGGTTGTGGAATGAAGAGATATAACTTCTACCCACTTCATGAAACAATCCATTGTGGTAATTATAAACATATATGTCCAATAGAAGAAGGTGGTGATATACTTCTAATAAGACCCAAACACCAAACCAAGAATAGCCAAATAGGGACTTAGGCACGAAGCTTGAAAGTAGGAGCATGAATCAAAAAATTATGCTCTTGACATTTATGGCATTTCTTAACATGAGAAAAATAGTCTTGTTCCGTATGTCGCTAATAATATCCTATATAGATCAATTTTTGAGTGAATGATCTTCCTCCAAAATTCCCCCCATAAGCACCCACATGAGCTTCTTTAAGGGCTATAGGGATTCCTGATTGTTTAAGGCATCTAAGTAAAAGACCATCAAATGATCATCTATATAACACATTTGCAAGGATTATGTATTTAGATGTGAGTATTCGAAGATGAGCTCTAGTGTTTTTAGTTGTTTTTCAGAAAGGTATCTTATTTTAAGTAATTAAATATTTGTGTGTACCATTTAGGAGGATCTTTGTTGTTGGTTATGAATATTTCTTTCACTTTCTCATCTATCAATGGTTTTAGAATTGTGTGAACAATAAATATGAAATCCATAGGGGGATCATCAGGGGATATAAGGGAAGCAAGGCTTGCCATTGCATCTGCATGGTGATTATCCTTTCTAGGGACATTATCTATAGTATATGATTCAAATTGTTCTAATAATGTCATCGTGGGATATTTATATCGAATGAGTTTGTCATGTTTTTCTTGATATGAACCATTTATTTGTTTAATGACTAATTGAGAATCACCAAATATGGAAATGTGTTGAACACCTAAGGCTAATGCTATGTGTATACCAACAATTAAAGCTTCGTATTATGTAGTGTTATTCATACATAAGAAGTTTAGAAAGTAGGAAAAGGGAATGGGCTTTCCTAAAGGTGGGATTATTATAACCCCCACTCTAGAGCTAGTTCGACACTTAGAACCATCAAAGTACAATTCCCATGTTTCTTTCTCAATAGTCAACACACTTTCATTAGGGAATGATTTCATACTGGGTAGTGCTAATGGAGAAGGGGCATCAACTAAAATTTGGTCAAGGCTTGTCCTTTGATTGCCTTTTGAGAGACAAATTTAAGATCAAACTTAGTTAACAACATAACCCATTTAGCTAAACGTCTTGATAAGTCTGTCTTAGCAAAGAGATGTTTTAAAGGATCAAACTTTGTCATCACATGAATTTCCATATTTAACAAGTAATGTCTCAATTTACTAGTAGCAAATACAAGAGCCAAACCTTGTTTTTCTATCGTTTTATATCGAGCTTCATAGTCAATCAAAGTTTATCTAATGTAATAAACATGATGTTCTTTACCACTATCATCTTTTTGAGCCAAAAATGCTGGTAGAGCATGGGATGAGGCTAATGTATAAAGGATAAATTATCTTTCTTGTATGGAAGGTTGTAAAAAAAAAGGAGAAGCTAAGTATTCTTTTATATTTTCAAAGGCTTGCTTACAATCCTCATTCTGGACAATTAAATTGTGAGTCCTTAAGAAGTTGCATAAAGGGTAGGGTCCGACCGCCAAGGATGACAGAAAATGACGGATAGCTTGAATCCATCCTTGTAACATACGTAATTGGGAAATGTTTTTTGAAGGTGGCATGCTAATTATAACATCAATTTTCTTCGTTTCCACCTCAATGCCTCTATGGGATACTATAAAACCTAAAAAATTTCCACTATCCACACCAAAGACACATTTTTTTGGATTCAACCTTATGTTATACTTATGCATTCTTTCAAATATTTTTTGTAGGATTTTCACATTATCTTGACAAGTTAACGATTTGGCTAGAATATAATCTACATAATATTCTAAAATATTATGTATGTAATGATGAAATATCAACATCACAACTCTTTGGTATGTTGTGCCTGCATTCTTTAATCCAAAAGGCATGAAAACCCAACAAAATGTTTCCCCAGGTGTAGTAAATATTGTCGTGTATTGGTCTTGAGGGTTGATAAAGATTTGACTATATCCCGAGAAACCATCCATGAATTAAAAAAAAAAATGGTCTGTAGTCGAATCTACTATCATGTCAATATTAGGAAGAGGAAAATCATCTTTTAAAGATTATTTATTAAGGTCACAAAAATCCATACACATCCTAATATGATTATCATGTTTTGTGATTGCAACAATGTTTGAGATCTAAGGGGAATAATATATAGGAAAAATGAACCAACCTCTAGGAGTTTTTCATTTTCATCCTTAACCAATAAGGCTATCTTAGGATCCATCTTGCGTATCTTCTATCTTACTGGTTTAACATCTGGTTCAAGGACTATGTCGTGTGTGACCATCTTAGCATCAATACTTGGCATGTTCGAATAAGTCCAAGCAAATATTGTTGGCATATGGATTCTAGTGTTGTCATTGATGGCAACCTAAGTCATGGATCTGGTACACACTTCAATATCTATTCATACCAAAAGTCAGAGTGAAGAACAGGGTATCCTGTTAAAGCTGAGTTTGTCGATCCATATGCATTATTTGCTTATCATTTCATGTTGCGCATCTCAAGGAAGGTTGTTGGGTATCTGGAATATCTTATTCTCAAGTTTTGTGCTTGCATATCAATTAGTGTACGTGTAAGAGGATCCAGTGTATTAATTTTCTATTTATCAGGGCTAGAAGGCCGACTTGGTGGATATAGCCGTTGCAGATGTTTAAGGAGTAATTGCTTAATTTTTTTTGTGTTCGAACATGTTTATTTAGGTCCTCACTATGCTATGGCCAAATGTGGATGGTATGCATTAAGAATCATTTGAGGATTTAGCCAATGGTTGGAAAATATTATATGTTTTGTTAAAGCCGCCATGAAGATAATATTATCCTTTGATGCAGATATATAAGATCAATCATTTATATCCTTTTGGTATTGAAGTATGTTAAATGAAAAGTATATTATTGTGTGATGTAAAATTCAGAAGGGAAGTTTTGCGATTTCATCTACGCACAAAAGATTTGAAATGTGAGTTGCAGCATAGCAGAGTAGAAGAGAAAAATCAAACAGAAGGTCTGAAATCGACTAATGTGCTTAACCGAAACCGTTACCTGACATTACAAGATGCTATTCCTTCAGTTCAACCCTTCAGATGGATTTAATCTAAAAATTTTGTAAGGTAGTGATCCTTCCTATTTTGAGCAGTGAGCTCTAGGTAGTGAGCCTGAATGCAAGCCATTTTGTAAAACTTATATTTGAGTACTCAAATTATGGATTGACCTCAACCATGGTTTTTCCCCTAACAGGGTTTCCACATAAAAATACTTGTGTTATGGTGTGTTGGATGATTTTTTTTTGTGTTTTCATTTTTCCTTTGGTTTAATGTTGAAATGGTTTAAATATCAGAATAATAATGTTGAAGATTGCAGAACATTGATTCACCCCCCCCTCTCAGTGTTCCCAAATTCCAACAATTGGTATCAGAGTTGTGTTCCTTGGAAGAAGTTTGAAAACTTGAGGTGGATCTTGGAATGTAATGGACTCTGGTAGTCTTCAACAATAGCTTGTGGTGGCACTTGATGATCTTGATTAGTCTAAAGCAAAAGTCTGGGAATTGAAAGAAAATCTTAAGGATGTTGAGAAATTCATTCATTCATTAAAGGATCGGATTATAAAATCCAGGGAAAAGAGGAAGGATCTCTGTGATCAAATTAAGAAGAAAGAGAGTGAAAACATGGATGATGCTCACCTGAATCAAACCTTGAAGGAAATAATCAAGAATGTGAAAAGCTTGCCAGAGACAATGCTACCCTAAAGCATGAAATGGAATCTATGGTGATGAAGCTGACTAAGGAAATTGAAGAAAGAAAGAAGAATGAGGAGAATCTTGCTTAGTCCTTAAAAGAAAGATCTGATGAATGGAGAAGAATAAATGGAGAATTCATTCAGTTAGAAAATGAATTGAAACAATCTAGAAACAATGAAGAAGAACTTGAAAAATAGATTATTATTCTCAGGGATGAACTTGCTACTGCAAATGAATATAAGGATAATTTTAAGGTTATCTCAGTTAAGCTTGATGAGCTGACTCAAGAACAGAAGAATGCTAAAAAAAAGCAAGGTCTTGGATATGAGAAAGGAGAAAGTTTTAGATCTGGATAAAGAAATTTCAGGCAAGGAAATCAGATGAACAAAGATGGAAGGTATTCGATAAGACAACTTAATGTTCAAAAGTTCAATGGATACTATTTTTCTTGCAATAAATTTGGTCATATGGCTACTCAATGTAGAAGTAAAATAAAATCAAATGATTCATCATTCTCTGGTTAGTGTTTTAATTACAATAAGTTTGGTCATAAATCAATCGAATGTAGAACTATGTCAAACAACTCTTTCAGTAGAAGAAATGTTGAATGCTATACTTGTGGAAGATTTGGGCATATTGATAACCAATGAAAATCAAGAAGAAATCAATGGAATGATTGGTCTGGACAAGGAAATATTATGTGCTACAATTACAATAGATACGGTCATAATGCAGGATTCTGCAAACACAAAAATGTGGGTAGAAGAGGTCCGGTATACAAAGGTAGAAACTCACATAAAGATGATAAAGGAAAAGGGAAAGTGACAGTGGATGAAATAAGAGAACAAATAAAGAAGACATGGGTAAGGAAGAATGAGTCTAATGTTGGAAATTGTTCTGCATCGGAAGCTGCTTTTGGTAATTCCTCTGGAAATTGATTTCAGGCCATTGGCCTAGGGGGAGTTTTTCAAGAAATTCTTTGTTCCCCTGACAATAGTTAGCACCGAAATATAGGAGATTGTCAAGAGTTGTGCTAATAGTTTGCAGCTACATTGGAGATCACTTGTACAAAAATTTGAGGAGTTGAAGGCAAAGGAAAAGAATAGGTGGTTGTAGATATTCCAGATGAGGAATCTGATAAAGAAACTGAGATCACTTAGGGAAAAGATTTGGAATCAGCTGAACCAGAACAAGAAAAAGCACAAAGAAGTGAAGAAGAAGATGACTTAACCAAGGAAAAGCTACTGCAGGTTATTCATGAGGAAGATGGAATGCAGAAAATTGAAAAATTATGGTCTATCAGACCTTCATATGAACAAGATATTGAAGGGAGAAAAGGGGAAAGTGTGAAATACCTCCCTAACACTAATACAACAGAGGAGAGGAGAAAAAAAAGGTTCTAAAGCTTCTTAAAAAACTTTCGAGATGAATACATACAACATAAAAGAGATAACAAAAAAAAGCATTCACAAATTGACACAAGTATTTACGTGGGAAAACCTTTTCAGGTAAAAAACCCACCACACCAAGCAAAGACAATTTGTATTACAGTAATAAAAAATTTACATACAAATTTTAGTCTTCACTCTTTGATAATCAGGTCACAACAACACTATAGTTTTCTCACTATTACAATGCTCATAGCATACAATGAAAATTACTTACCTCATGACTTAGCTTACAACTACCTTTAAAACTGTCACCTTTTGGTTTACATATAAAATAATGTAATCGACTATCAAGTCTTACATTTGCATTCAATATTCCAACCAATCCCATGACTTGCTCCATGCTGCAATGTCCGTCCAAACAAGTAACTAATCTTCTTAGATTGCATCGGGCTACCCAGACATTTATTTCATGCCTTAATCAATTTTGTCTCCACCTAAAACTCGGTCTGCAATAAATACCTTTTACCTTTTTGATCTTCTGCCAATCATATGTTTGGAACTTACCTCATGTCACCACCTTATTCATTTGACTTCTGGTCAAACTCGATCAAACTCGGTCCAAGCTCATACTGCCTCCATCGTGCCACTGCTCCGAGCTCTTATACTAACCACAACATGGCAGTGAGCCCACTCGACTCACTCTCAACCTCCCCATGCAATCGCCGAGCTCTCCAAGTATTCTTGTGGTGTGGTGGTGACGACCAGGCAGACTACAGGCGGTCATATTGTGCTACTAGACCCTGATCACCAGAATTCTATGGCAAGGCGATGACTGCTTGCCCAGACCGCTAATGGTCAACTGTGCTACTGCGGAGGCTGGAAGACCACCCCGTGGTAGGGCAGTGATCGCCCTAGAAAACCACCAGTGGTCAACTGTGCTACCACGAAGGTCACTAGGCCACCCTGCGGTAGGGCAGTGACCGCCAGCAGTCACACTGCAGCCACCGCGGTGACCTAGATCACTGCCCATGGTGTGGCGGTAGCCGATGTGGCAGACAGTGAGCTGCCTACCGCGGCCACCGTAGTGAGGGAAAACACCGTGCATGGTAAGGCGGTGACCGCCAACCCTTCTCACCACGGTACCGCCAAGGCATAAACAGATCGTTGCGATAAAGCAGTAAGGGCAGAAATGATGCATTTTTTTCCAAGTCTTTTCTGATAGAGGCACAAGACTGGAAGTTGAGACATAATTTTCCCAACAAGCTCCAACTTGGAGAAGACTTCCAGCTTCCTCTAGACTTCGAAAATTATCGACGGTCATAGGCCCCAAGGCCCATCAATTCTGTGCACCATTTGAACTTGTCTGTGCTCACTGGCTTCATTAATGCATCTGCAACATTTTCCAAAGTGTCAACCTTTTCAAGACATACCTTTCCATATTCAACCATGTCCCTCACGAAGTGATATTACACATCAGTGTGCTTTGTCCTGGCATGGAAAGTTGGGTTCCTTGCCAAACAAATGCCACTCTGACTGTCACAACAAATAGTAATCTGCCCTGCATTAAAACCAATATCTAAACACAAATAACTCAGCCAAACTACTTCCTTGTAGGCATGAGTGGCTGCCATGTACTCTGCCTCAGTAGTGGATAAAGCAACCATAGCTTGTCGCTTGCTCATCCAACTAACTGCTCCACCATTTAACATGAACGTGTATCCACTGGTGGATCTCCTACTGTCAATGTCCACTGCCCAATTAGAATCAACAATCCATGAATTCTGAGTGTGCTTTGTGATGTAACCAAACTGACATGGTAACACAAAGCATACTCTGAAGTCCCCTTCAAATATCTGAACACTCTTTTCATAGCATCCCAATGTGATTTTCCCAGATTTTCCATAAATCAACTGAGAAATCCCACTGCTTGCGTGATGTCTGGTCTTGTACAGACCATCACATACATTAAACTCCCAACAACACTTGCATACACCACCCTGGTCATGTCCTCCATCTCAGTAGCAGAATTTGGACAGTCTTCAACAAATAGTTTTGTTTCTTGCGTAACTGGAACAACTAGCTGCTTGCAGTCATCCATACCAAATCTCTCCAGAACTGAATTGACATACTTACTCTGACTTACCTAGAGCTTTTTGCTCATTCTATCCCTAGTTATCTCCATTCCCAGAATATACCTAGCTGCACCTAGATCTTTCATTTCGAACTTTGTAGATAGTTGAGATTTAAGATAAAAAATCATAGACTTGCTATTTCCTATGAACAACATATCGTCCATGTACAATGTAATAACAAGCACATGATCATTTTCAGATTTATAATACACACAATGATCAAATTTTGATCTAACAAATCCCATAGACAACATAAATGTGCCAAATTTTTGGTACCACATTCTAGGGGACTACTTCAAACCATACATGGATTTCTTTAACTTACAGACCAGATTTTGTTTACCTTTTTCAATGAAGTGCTCAGGCTGGGACATATAAATTTCTTCTTCCAATTCACCATGGAGAAACACTATCTTCACATCCATTTTCTCAATTTCTAAATCATACGCAACTGCCAATGACAATAGAAATCTGATAGATGTCAACTTTTCTATAGGGGAAAAAATCTCTCCATAATCAATTCCCTCAATTTGGGAAAATCCCTTTGCAACCAATCTTGCCTTATACTTCTCAACACTACCATCAAGATCAGTCTTCTTTTTGAATACCCACTTACAACCAACATGATTTTTCCCTTTAGGAAAAGGTACCAAAACCTAGGTTTCATTCTTATTCAAAGAATCCATTTCTTCATTCATGGCTTCCAGCCAAGAATTCGAATCAGACATGCTGATTGCTTCTTTTACAGTCCTAGGCTCATCAGTGCTAGTAATCAAGGCATAGACATAGTTTGAATCTAACAATGAGAAACCATACCTTTTAGGTTGCCGCTTTTCTTGTGTAGATCTTCTTACTGGCTAAGGTTGTGGTTCTTCATCATCAAAAATCTCAGAGCTACTTGAACTCTCCTCAGTTTCAAGTACACCATGCAACCCTTCCTTTTTTGGAGTTTGAGGAATCTCAACTGCATCATTCTTATTTTCTTTCTGATCTGTCTCGAGTTGTTGATCACTTACTAAAGGTTTCAACTCATGAAATATCACGCTTTTTTTGTACATAACCTTCTTAGTAACAGGGTTCCAAAGCTTGTATCCCTTCACACCAACGCCATAGCTGATGAGGATACATTTAACAACTTTGCTATCAAGCTTTGATATTTTCTCATTTGGCACATATGCATATGCCTCACAACCAAAGACACGAACATGTCTCAGAGAGGGATTCTTACCAGACCATGCTTTCAAAGGTGTCTTATCAACAAGAGCAAAGAAAGGAGAACAATTTACTAGATAACATGCTATAGCCACAACCTCAGCCCAAAACATTTGCTCTAGACCAGCACCGCTCAACATACTCCTTACCTTTTCCATCAACATCTTGTTCAACCTTTTGGTCAATCATTCTATCATGAAGGCTAGCAAGCCACCCCGTAGTAGGGCGGTGACTGCCCTGGGAAACCACCAGTGGTCAACCGTGCTACTGCGGAGGCCACTAGGCCACCTCATGGTAGGGGGGTGACCACCAGCGGTCACACCGCGACCACCATAGTGACCCAGATCACCACACACAGTGCAACAATAGCCAATGTGACAAACAGCGAGCCGCCTACTGCGGCCACCACAGTGAGGGAAAACACCACATGTGGTAAGGCAGTGACCACCATCCCTTCTCATTGCAGTACCGCTAAGGCATAAATAGACCGTTGTGGTAAAGCGGTAAGGGCAAAAATGATGCATTTTTCACCAAGTATTTTCTGACAGAGGCACAAGACTGGAATTTGAGACATAATTTTCCCAACAGATATGATTTTAAGTGTACTAAGTGCTCATGTTGTGCACAAACAAATCAAATTAGATAGTCTGCATAATTTGCTACTTGAAGAGATGATCAAATGCATCAAGGAAATCATGGACTCTGAGTCTCAGAACAAGAAAGAAGAAGGAATAATTCTACACTTGAAGGAGCAGTTCAGGCTATCACTTACCAAGTTAAAAAGGAACATGAATTAGCTGAGGCAATGCATAAGTACAACAAACAACATATATAACTATTACATCCATTGGCCTCATGCAATTGGGAAATACAAAGAAAAGTTGGAGCAAATTGAAATAGAACTGAACAGGATTGGACAAAGTTTTGATATGTTTTAGGATCAAGATGATGCAATAAAGAAAATAATTCAAGAGTTATAGTCTGAGCATACCAAAATTTAATTCACCAAAAACAAGCTTGTGGACACTTTTTGGAAAGTAATGGACCTAACAGAATGTAGATTGGAGCAGTTGATTGAGATACTGAGGAAAGGAGAAAAACTAGAAGAAACCATCACTATTCCATAATCTCTCATCAAGATTATCAACCGGACATCTGAAAATAACAACATGATCATAATCACTGGGATTGCAGTAGAAGCTTGGAAGAAGTTTCTTCCGGAGATGAAAGAAAAACACAAGATAATCTTCTGACTCTAGAAGTAGTTGTTCTTTTTCAAAATTTGAATTAGTTTTGAATCAACGAGTTTTTGGTCATATTTCAAAGGGGGAGATTGAATACGTGTTTGTCATTGATGTCAAAGGGGGAGAGAGGGCAGTGAAAAATGCCTTATCAATTTCAGGGGGAGCTATGTTTTGAAGTTTTGAAGTTTGGCAACATACTCATATTAGTTTTGACACTTAGTCATTTTTCACTAAGTGTTGCCATCAATGCCAAAGGGGGAGATTTTTGGCATATGGCTTCTAGTATTGTCATTGATGGCAATCTAAGTCATGGATCCGGTATGCACTTCAATATCTATTCATATTGGAAGTCAGAAGGAAGAACAGGGTATTCGGTTAAAGCTGAGTCTGTTGATCGATATGCATTATTTGCTTATTAGTTCATGTTTTGCATCTTAGGGAAGGTCGTTGGGTATCTGGAATACCTTATTCTTGAGTTTTGTGCCTACACATCAATCGATGTACGTGTAAGAGGATCCAGTGTATTAAATTTCTATTTATCAGGGCTAGAAGGCCGACTTGGTGGATATAGCCGTTGCAGATGTTTAAGGAGTAATTTCTTAATTTTTTTTGTGTTTGAACATGTTTATTTAGGTCCTCACTATGCTATGGTTGACCGTGGATGGTACGCTTTAAGAATCATTTGAGGATTTAGCCGACGGTTGGAAAATATTATATGTTTTGTTAAAGCCAACATGAAGATAATACTATCCTTTGATGTGGATATATAAGATCGATTGTTTATATCCTTTTGGTATTGAAGTATGTTAGATGCAAAGTATATTATTGTGTGATGCAAAATTCAGAAGAGAAGTTGTGCGATTTCATTTGCGCACAAAATATTTGAAATGCGAGTTGCAGCAGAGTTGAGCAAAAGAGCAGAATTAGACAGAAGGTCTGAAATCGACTAATGTGCTTAACCAAAACTATTACCTAGCATTAGAAGATGCTATTCCTTTAGTTCAATCCTTCAAATGGATTTAATTTGAATATTTTGTAAGGCAGTGAGCCTTCCTATTTTGAGTAGTGAGCTCTAGGCAGTGAGCTTGAATGCAAGTGCATTCCCATTTTTTAAAACTTATATTTGAGTACTCAAATTATGGATTGACCTCCACCATGGTTTTTCCCATAACAGGATTTCCATGTAAAAATTCTTGTGTTATGGTGTTGTGGATGATTGATTTATGTGTTTGCATTTTTCCTTTGGTTTAATGTTGAAATAGTTTAAATATTAGAATAATAATGTTGAAGATTGCAGAAAACTGATTCACCCCCCCTCTCAGTGTTCCCAGATTCCAACAAATATTTCATGAAATTCATGTAATAATGTTGCATGGTCTTATTTTTTATGCTCATCAAGGAACTTTCCTATTTGAATCATTCTCTCCTCATTAGATTTATCCATCGATATGTTGATTGTATCTCCCATAGGTAGTGCATTCTGTCTTGAAACATTAAAAGGTATGTTCTTCTCCATCTTCATCAACATTACCAATTTCCTTTTCTTCATCCACTTGTTTAGTACTAACCATAGCACAAGTGACTTCTTATTTTTTAGGGGGAGTTGGTGACTTATCATAAACTCATAAAATTTCTTTCAAGGCTTCATCATCTTCAAATTATTCCAATGATTAATCACATATTGTATCAATCAATTCGGGATGCTTTAAAGCGAGACTTGTCTTTGAAGAATTACACATGATGGTGTTGATGTTAAGTGAAGGTATTTTTGTTGCTTTCATTATCTTAGAAGGGAAACATCTAAGACCAATATTTGTTTCTTGTGTGTTGGGATCTATAGGAACACAAATGCCTTATTCTTTCACACCACATCCTTTTCCACTATAACCAAGTTGTTTCAAGAGCTCATATCCTCTTCCATAAAGCTTTTTCATTTCTTTCAAATTCGATGGTTGTTCATAATCAACTTCGTCAAAGTTTGTTGTATAACTTGTTTCTTCTTCACCAATGGATGAAGTAGATGCTTGTGAGGGTTCTTCTGAGTTTTGTGTTGACATTACCATTTGTTATTTTCCCTTTTCATGTTATTTTGTTATAATCTTGTATTCTCCCATGAATGTTGGTGTAAAATCCAAGGAACCACAATCATCTTCCAATAATTTTGTGATTTCTTCAGTATGCTTTTATTTTTCTTTTTCTTGCACAATTTCCACTTTTAAAGTTGGTATCAATGTTTTGAAAGGAATTTGTTTATCTTTCTCAGTGTGTAAACAAATTTTGGGTTCAGGGACGACCTTAATTATGTACACTTGGTTGTTATATACATATTTCATTAAATGATGAAGAGTCAAAGGCATCACATGCATTTCATGAATCCATGGTCTTCCCAAAAGAAGATTATATGAAAGATCTTAAGGCATCACATAGACAAGAGTTTGCAATGTGGCCTTTTCAACTGTAATAGGTAATTTGATCACACCAAGTGATTGTTTTCCTATATTATCAAACCAATGAATGGAAAAATAATCAGGTTTAATCTTTCTCTTATTTATTCCAAGCTTATCCAAGAGGTTTATGGTACACATGTAAAGGGCTAAGCCATTGTCAACAAGGGTTCTCTTTATCCTAGTCCTATTACGAGAGCTAATATCATGGAAGCCTCATGTTGTTTTTGCACCTCCAAGGAGGGTAACTCACTTTGGTGAAAAGTAATGTCTATATTAACCAAATTCATTTCTTGAATAAGGGTTGCTACATCATTTGGATATCTACTAGGAGGAACCACAACTCGCTACAAAGCTATTTGAAGCATACTATGGTAATTAGGTGAGGCTTGAATAAGATCCCATAAGGATATACTTGCAAGAGTATTTTTAAGTTGTTCAACAAGATCATACTCCTTTCCACTATGTAAAGGAAAACGAGGAGTTCACTAGGCAAGATAGATTGAGGTAATGGTAATGAAATAGGAGTGGTTTGTTGTTGCCTATTGTTCCTTGTATTACATGTGTGAGAAATGGTATTGTAACTCGGTTGCTATGAAATATTGTTACTATCAAGTTGCCTTGTAAAGGTCAAGATATCTCATGAACTTAATGGTTTCTTTTTAGGTGGCTCTAGGATAAGCATAGGTTTATTTTGAACTTAAGGTTGATGTGAGGGTGGATAAAGGATAAGTTGGGGTGTGATTACATTAACGCCTCTATGTTTTGGTTTATTATGATGTAAGCCTTAGTCGATGAACCTTGTGAGATGAAATCTTCAATGGATTCATTTAACATGTCAAAGTCATCACTACTAAAGGGATTGAGGGATATGTTAACTTGGAAAAAGAAATTTGACATGATAAAATGACTATGCTTTCACCAAGGGTTTCATTAATTTGTGTTTGTTTTTGTTTGATGTTTTTGGTTTTTTTTTGTTTATATTTTCTAATGATTGGAAAATGTAAGATAATCTATCTAAGCTATGAAATGGTGCTAAAAGTAAAGGAAAAGTACATTAGTATAACACTATCTTCAAATAAAATATGCAGTAAATGTTTTCCAAAATGTTGCAAGATCTAACTAAAGAACAATGATTTGAATTCACAAACAAATTGTTTAAAAAAACCAATGCTCAAATATGAGAACAACAACAAAAAGGTAAAACAAAAGCTAAAAATCACCCAAAAATTTGTCTGAAATACCTGTACAAGGACTCATTCACCCATGGGCAAATGGGTCCTTGCTCAGGGTTTTGTAAAATTGAATTTCAGGATCTAAGTTCATTTTATGTGATTTATGTTTCTAATTGCAAACAAGGGTTTCTATAACATGTCTTTTCAGATTAAGGTGTCCAAATGCAAGCACAAATAAGGTCAAATGATGAACTAAGTAACTATTTTTAGGATGAAATTTGAATCTAAATGTGAAATTAAGTGATTGAATAATGATTTTGATGCAAGTACAATGCAAAATAAATGTAGATCTAATGCAATTTTTATGACTTTTTATGAATTTAGGTGGTGCAAACATACAAATTTAACCCTTAAATGCATTGTTCACTAATGCAAGTTTAAATAACCCTAAATGTAATGCAACAAATACAAACCTAATGCAAAATTATTTCAAAACTTGAATCTAGGGTTGAAATGGACTCCAATTTTTAAAATTTTGTTGTATAATGTCAAGTTCACCAAAATGAAATATAGAAAAATAGGGTAACCAAATATGTGATAAAAAAATATGAGGTGAGGGACCTATCTTCCTACTTTCATTAAGAAATGAGATCCCCACAAAGAATTGACTAACAACCCTTAGGTGAATCAACCCAATGTCATACTCTTAAGATTTCCTTATGCTTGAGGATGGGGTAAAGTTCAAACATCACTTTTGGGAGAAAAGATAAAAATAGTAAATCAACTAAAAAATGCAAGCTAACACTTGGAACTTGTAAATTAACCATAAAACTGAGAGAAACAACAAAAAATCTAGTAGATCTA
The DNA here is from genome assembly GCA_007115665.2 of Sequoiadendron giganteum. Taxonomy (NCBI): domain Eukaryota; kingdom Viridiplantae; phylum Streptophyta; class Pinopsida; order Cupressales; family Cupressaceae; genus Sequoiadendron; species Sequoiadendron giganteum. The sequence continues at coordinate 40,664,882 of CM021109.1, forward strand.
GGAAGGGAAAACACTATGCACTTGTCATAAAACATTGTTTTTGAAAGCTATACTAGGATTCATTCACCCATGGGAAAATGGGTCTAGGTCTCCTTTTCGAGAAGATCAGAAACTGAGATCTGGGTCTTATATTTGCTCTTCCTTCCTACACTTCTGCAACTTTGCTCCCAGATTTGTACCTATGAAAAAATTGCAAAAAATAAAATTATTTGGTGGTGGATGGGGGTTTGCCTCGATCAAACCCTAATTTTGGTAATTAAAACTTGATTAAAAGTATAGATCTGAAACATAAGAAGTGTGTGCAAGCACTAATCTTAAGCGTGTTCAAAATTAGAAGAGATAAAATGCAAAGAAACCCTATTCAAATGTGTTAATGAATAATGGTGAAGACCTACTTTGGGAGATATCAAATCACCCTAATAGATCACAAACTTGATAAAAGCTTCCTTTAGGCAGAAAGTAGAATGATAATAAAAGATGGAACCACTCAGGAAACAAGTCATTAGGCTTGGTTGAATGGCTTGGTGCATCTCCCAAAACC
>CM021109.1:40665522-40758114 GCA_007115665.2 Sequoiadendron giganteum
GGAGGATGTCTAGCTAATGAGTGATGATATTGATAAGGTAGATGAGGCCCTACCCCCGAGAGGAAGGATTCACCTCCTACCCAAGTCACTAGAGCACAATCAACAATTGTAGTAGGCATTAGGACTCACGAGTGTGGGGAGGCCAATGGTAGTGGAAAATCCATGCTTTCAACACAAGATGGATCCATTGTTACACAACTATACCTCGACTATTAGGTTAGAGACCCAGGTGATGATGTGTTATTTATGCTTTCATTATGCTTTTACATTTATGTATATATCATGATGTGTACTAATATATTTTATGATTTCCATCTTTCAGGGTCTATGTGAGAGTGGCATGATCTCTATCAACAGGTGAATATGGAGATGGTGCCTCCTTTGCCCCCAAAAAAGGATATACCTTCAAAGTACATGCCACCACCTTTGGTGGGGTGCCATGCAGATCTCTGTGAGCATTTTGTGAGGTTGAGGGCAACATATGAGAGTGCAACAAGATGTAATGACCTATCTGAGTCTAGGGAGGAGCGAGTTGTAGGGAAAATTTTAGCACTACAGGCTACATATGATGAGCTTCAAGCATCACAAGTTCTGAAAAATAGTGGGGTGGAGGCCATCCTATGTTTAGAGGTCTCGAGGCTGGAGAGAGAGGTTACTAGGCTGCAGGTAGATAGAGATCGCATTGAGCAAGAGTGCATCAAGGAACTCATACGGGAGGCTAGAGCGGTTGGAGAGGTGCAAAGCCTATAGATAGCCATGAGGTCAATGAGTAGATCACAATCACATTTTACTATCTCCTGACGGATGCCACCACTAGGCCCTAAGGGGTCTAGTAGTTATAGGCCATACTAACATTGTATTATTGATGACATGTACTTGAAATTTTGATGTAATATATGTGGGCATTCATGTTTGGTGTTTTGTAAGTCTATGTTGTCTTAGAGGTCAATGTGATTTATTAAATACTCTTAGTAAGAATATTTAATAAATATCTCCATGATCTAATATATGTGATCTAATTAAAACACTTTTAGTTTACATTAGATAATACACTGTGATTGAGTATGCTATGTTAAATTAAATGCAACCATGATCTAATTTTTATAAAATACTAAATGCATATAAGGATCTAATTTAACACAACACATAAGATAAATTTAAATAGTATGAAAGCTAAATTAATAATCCAAACTTATTGAATAATTACTCTATATTTTAAGACACCCAAATATTTTTTGTCAAAGAATGAAGCAATGCGAGATAAAATAGAACAATATCTACTTAATATAACAACATTGCTTTAATATACATACTATTCAAAGGAGATATTATGTATAGTACCATCACAAATACATGACATTGATAGGTTCTTTAAAAGGCGTACCATCTATTTCCATTAGTGTGTAGGCTCTAGACCCATAATTTTATCAATTACATAAGGTCCTAACCAATTAGGGTTGAATCTTCCTTTTTCATTCGAGGCATAATTGACATTTCATTGATTCTCATATAACACCAAGTCACCTTTATTAAATGCATGAGGAATGACATGATTATTACGACTACATTATATTCATTTAGAGCAAGCTTGGAGATGCTCAAGAGCATTAATGTGCTATTCATCAAGCATTTCAAGTTGATGCAATCATTGTTATTTATATGTATTTTCATCAATAAGCCCTTTAAGAGAAATTATCAGTGAAGGAATTTCTAACTCTAAGGGCATTATTGCCTCAACACCATAAATAAGGTTATATAGAGTGTTTCCTATAGATGTTCTAATACTAATACAATAGGCCCACAACACATAAGTTAATTGAGTGTGCTAGTCTTTATTGTGTTTACTTATTGTTTTCCTTAGGATTTGTTCAAGAGTTTTGTTGGTTTATTGCGCTTGACCATTTGATTGTGGATAATGTGGTGTTGAGAAGCAATGTTGAATATGAAAGGTTCCAAAAATTTATTCACATCATTGTTCTTAAATGGAGTTCCATTATCTGAAACCAATATGGAAGGAAGACCAAAGCGAGTAATAATATGTTCTAATATGAAACAAAATATTGCATCAGTGGTTGTGGAATGAAGAGATATAACTTCTACCCACTTCATGAAACAATCCATTGTGGTAATTATAAACATATATGTCCAATAGAAGAAGGTGGTGATATACTTCTAATAAGACCCAAACACCAAACCAAGAATAGCCAAATAGGGACTTAGGCACGAAGCTTGAAAGTAGGAGCATGAATCAAAAAATTATGCTCTTGACATTTATGGCATTTCTTAACATGAGAAAAATAGTCTTGTTCCGTATGTCGCTAATAATATCCTATATAGATCAATTTTTGAGTGAATGATCTTCCTCCAAAATTCCCCCCATAAGCACCCACATGAGCTTCTTTAAGGGCTATAGGGATTCCTGATTGTTTAAGGCATCTAAGTAAAAGACCATCAAATGATCATCTATATAACACATTTGCAAGGATTATGTATTTAGATGTGAGTATTCGAAGATGAGCTCTAGTGTTTTTAGTTGTTTTTCAGAAAGGTATCTTATTTTAAGTAATTAAATATTTGTGTGTACCATTTAGGAGGATCTTTGTTGTTGGTTATGAATATTTCTTTCACTTTCTCATCTATCAATGGTTTTAGAATTGTGTGAACAATAAATATGAAATCCATAGGGGGATCATCAGGGGATATAAGGGAAGCAAGGCTTGCCATTGCATCTGCATGGTGATTATCCTTTCTAGGGACATTATCTATAGTATATGATTCAAATTGTTCTAATAATGTCATCGTGGGATATTTATATCGAATGAGTTTGTCATGTTTTTCTTGATATGAACCATTTATTTGTTTAATGACTAATTGAGAATCACCAAATATGGAAATGTGTTGAACACCTAAGGCTAATGCTATGTGTATACCAACAATTAAAGCTTCGTATTATGTAGTGTTATTCATACATAAGAAGTTTAGAAAGTAGGAAAAGGGAATGGGCTTTCCTAAAGGTGGGATTATTATAACCCCCACTCTAGAGCTAGTTCGACACTTAGAACCATCAAAGTACAATTCCCATGTTTCTTTCTCAATAGTCAACACACTTTCATTAGGGAATGATTTCATACTGGGTAGTGCTAATGGAGAAGGGGCATCAACTAAAATTTGGTCAAGGCTTGTCCTTTGATTGCCTTTTGAGAGACAAATTTAAGATCAAACTTAGTTAACAACATAACCCATTTAGCTAAACGTCTTGATAAGTCTGTCTTAGCAAAGAGATGTTTTAAAGGATCAAACTTTGTCATCACATGAATTTCCATATTTAACAAGTAATGTCTCAATTTACTAGTAGCAAATACAAGAGCCAAACCTTGTTTTTCTATCGTTTTATATCGAGCTTCATAGTCAATCAAAGTTTATCTAATGTAATAAACATGATGTTCTTTACCACTATCATCTTTTTGAGCCAAAAATGCTGGTAGAGCATGGGATGAGGCTAATGTATAAAGGATAAATTATCTTTCTTGTATGGAAGGTTGTAAAAAAAAAGGAGAAGCTAAGTATTCTTTTATATTTTCAAAGGCTTGCTTACAATCCTCATTCTGGACAATTAAATTGTGAGTCCTTAAGAAGTTGCATAAAGGGTAGGGTCCGACCGCCAAGGATGACAGAAAATGACGGATAGCTTGAATCCATCCTTGTAACATACGTAATTGGGAAATGTTTTTTGAAGGTGGCATGCTAATTATAACATCAATTTTCTTCGTTTCCACCTCAATGCCTCTATGGGATACTATAAAACCTAAAAAATTTCCACTATCCACACCAAAGACACATTTTTTTGGATTCAACCTTATGTTATACTTATGCATTCTTTCAAATATTTTTTGTAGGATTTTCACATTATCTTGACAAGTTAACGATTTGGCTAGAATATAATCTACATAATATTCTAAAATATTATGTATGTAATGATGAAATATCAACATCACAACTCTTTGGTATGTTGTGCCTGCATTCTTTAATCCAAAAGGCATGAAAACCCAACAAAATGTTTCCCCAGGTGTAGTAAATATTGTCGTGTATTGGTCTTGAGGGTTGATAAAGATTTGACTATATCCCGAGAAACCATCCATGAATTAAAAAAAAAAATGGTCTGTAGTCGAATCTACTATCATGTCAATATTAGGAAGAGGAAAATCATCTTTTAAAGATTATTTATTAAGGTCACAAAAATCCATACACATCCTAATATGATTATCATGTTTTGTGATTGCAACAATGTTTGAGATCTAAGGGGAATAATATATAGGAAAAATGAACCAACCTCTAGGAGTTTTTCATTTTCATCCTTAACCAATAAGGCTATCTTAGGATCCATCTTGCGTATCTTCTATCTTACTGGTTTAACATCTGGTTCAAGGACTATGTCGTGTGTGACCATCTTAGCATCAATACTTGGCATGTTCGAATAAGTCCAAGCAAATATTGTTGGCATATGGATTCTAGTGTTGTCATTGATGGCAACCTAAGTCATGGATCTGGTACACACTTCAATATCTATTCATACCAAAAGTCAGAGTGAAGAACAGGGTATCCTGTTAAAGCTGAGTTTGTCGATCCATATGCATTATTTGCTTATCATTTCATGTTGCGCATCTCAAGGAAGGTTGTTGGGTATCTGGAATATCTTATTCTCAAGTTTTGTGCTTGCATATCAATTAGTGTACGTGTAAGAGGATCCAGTGTATTAATTTTCTATTTATCAGGGCTAGAAGGCCGACTTGGTGGATATAGCCGTTGCAGATGTTTAAGGAGTAATTGCTTAATTTTTTTTGTGTTCGAACATGTTTATTTAGGTCCTCACTATGCTATGGCCAAATGTGGATGGTATGCATTAAGAATCATTTGAGGATTTAGCCAATGGTTGGAAAATATTATATGTTTTGTTAAAGCCGCCATGAAGATAATATTATCCTTTGATGCAGATATATAAGATCAATCATTTATATCCTTTTGGTATTGAAGTATGTTAAATGAAAAGTATATTATTGTGTGATGTAAAATTCAGAAGGGAAGTTTTGCGATTTCATCTACGCACAAAAGATTTGAAATGTGAGTTGCAGCATAGCAGAGTAGAAGAGAAAAATCAAACAGAAGGTCTGAAATCGACTAATGTGCTTAACCGAAACCGTTACCTGACATTACAAGATGCTATTCCTTCAGTTCAACCCTTCAGATGGATTTAATCTAAAAATTTTGTAAGGTAGTGATCCTTCCTATTTTGAGCAGTGAGCTCTAGGTAGTGAGCCTGAATGCAAGCCATTTTGTAAAACTTATATTTGAGTACTCAAATTATGGATTGACCTCAACCATGGTTTTTCCCCTAACAGGGTTTCCACATAAAAATACTTGTGTTATGGTGTGTTGGATGATTTTTTTTTGTGTTTTCATTTTTCCTTTGGTTTAATGTTGAAATGGTTTAAATATCAGAATAATAATGTTGAAGATTGCAGAACATTGATTCACCCCCCCCTCTCAGTGTTCCCAAATTCCAACAATTGGTATCAGAGTTGTGTTCCTTGGAAGAAGTTTGAAAACTTGAGGTGGATCTTGGAATGTAATGGACTCTGGTAGTCTTCAACAATAGCTTGTGGTGGCACTTGATGATCTTGATTAGTCTAAAGCAAAAGTCTGGGAATTGAAAGAAAATCTTAAGGATGTTGAGAAATTCATTCATTCATTAAAGGATCGGATTATAAAATCCAGGGAAAAGAGGAAGGATCTCTGTGATCAAATTAAGAAGAAAGAGAGTGAAAACATGGATGATGCTCACCTGAATCAAACCTTGAAGGAAATAATCAAGAATGTGAAAAGCTTGCCAGAGACAATGCTACCCTAAAGCATGAAATGGAATCTATGGTGATGAAGCTGACTAAGGAAATTGAAGAAAGAAAGAAGAATGAGGAGAATCTTGCTTAGTCCTTAAAAGAAAGATCTGATGAATGGAGAAGAATAAATGGAGAATTCATTCAGTTAGAAAATGAATTGAAACAATCTAGAAACAATGAAGAAGAACTTGAAAAATAGATTATTATTCTCAGGGATGAACTTGCTACTGCAAATGAATATAAGGATAATTTTAAGGTTATCTCAGTTAAGCTTGATGAGCTGACTCAAGAACAGAAGAATGCTAAAAAAAAGCAAGGTCTTGGATATGAGAAAGGAGAAAGTTTTAGATCTGGATAAAGAAATTTCAGGCAAGGAAATCAGATGAACAAAGATGGAAGGTATTCGATAAGACAACTTAATGTTCAAAAGTTCAATGGATACTATTTTTCTTGCAATAAATTTGGTCATATGGCTACTCAATGTAGAAGTAAAATAAAATCAAATGATTCATCATTCTCTGGTTAGTGTTTTAATTACAATAAGTTTGGTCATAAATCAATCGAATGTAGAACTATGTCAAACAACTCTTTCAGTAGAAGAAATGTTGAATGCTATACTTGTGGAAGATTTGGGCATATTGATAACCAATGAAAATCAAGAAGAAATCAATGGAATGATTGGTCTGGACAAGGAAATATTATGTGCTACAATTACAATAGATACGGTCATAATGCAGGATTCTGCAAACACAAAAATGTGGGTAGAAGAGGTCCGGTATACAAAGGTAGAAACTCACATAAAGATGATAAAGGAAAAGGGAAAGTGACAGTGGATGAAATAAGAGAACAAATAAAGAAGACATGGGTAAGGAAGAATGAGTCTAATGTTGGAAATTGTTCTGCATCGGAAGCTGCTTTTGGTAATTCCTCTGGAAATTGATTTCAGGCCATTGGCCTAGGGGGAGTTTTTCAAGAAATTCTTTGTTCCCCTGACAATAGTTAGCACCGAAATATAGGAGATTGTCAAGAGTTGTGCTAATAGTTTGCAGCTACATTGGAGATCACTTGTACAAAAATTTGAGGAGTTGAAGGCAAAGGAAAAGAATAGGTGGTTGTAGATATTCCAGATGAGGAATCTGATAAAGAAACTGAGATCACTTAGGGAAAAGATTTGGAATCAGCTGAACCAGAACAAGAAAAAGCACAAAGAAGTGAAGAAGAAGATGACTTAACCAAGGAAAAGCTACTGCAGGTTATTCATGAGGAAGATGGAATGCAGAAAATTGAAAAATTATGGTCTATCAGACCTTCATATGAACAAGATATTGAAGGGAGAAAAGGGGAAAGTGTGAAATACCTCCCTAACACTAATACAACAGAGGAGAGGAGAAAAAAAAGGTTCTAAAGCTTCTTAAAAAACTTTCGAGATGAATACATACAACATAAAAGAGATAACAAAAAAAAGCATTCACAAATTGACACAAGTATTTACGTGGGAAAACCTTTTCAGGTAAAAAACCCACCACACCAAGCAAAGACAATTTGTATTACAGTAATAAAAAATTTACATACAAATTTTAGTCTTCACTCTTTGATAATCAGGTCACAACAACACTATAGTTTTCTCACTATTACAATGCTCATAGCATACAATGAAAATTACTTACCTCATGACTTAGCTTACAACTACCTTTAAAACTGTCACCTTTTGGTTTACATATAAAATAATGTAATCGACTATCAAGTCTTACATTTGCATTCAATATTCCAACCAATCCCATGACTTGCTCCATGCTGCAATGTCCGTCCAAACAAGTAACTAATCTTCTTAGATTGCATCGGGCTACCCAGACATTTATTTCATGCCTTAATCAATTTTGTCTCCACCTAAAACTCGGTCTGCAATAAATACCTTTTACCTTTTTGATCTTCTGCCAATCATATGTTTGGAACTTACCTCATGTCACCACCTTATTCATTTGACTTCTGGTCAAACTCGATCAAACTCGGTCCAAGCTCATACTGCCTCCATCGTGCCACTGCTCCGAGCTCTTATACTAACCACAACATGGCAGTGAGCCCACTCGACTCACTCTCAACCTCCCCATGCAATCGCCGAGCTCTCCAAGTATTCTTGTGGTGTGGTGGTGACGACCAGGCAGACTACAGGCGGTCATATTGTGCTACTAGACCCTGATCACCAGAATTCTATGGCAAGGCGATGACTGCTTGCCCAGACCGCTAATGGTCAACTGTGCTACTGCGGAGGCTGGAAGACCACCCCGTGGTAGGGCAGTGATCGCCCTAGAAAACCACCAGTGGTCAACTGTGCTACCACGAAGGTCACTAGGCCACCCTGCGGTAGGGCAGTGACCGCCAGCAGTCACACTGCAGCCACCGCGGTGACCTAGATCACTGCCCATGGTGTGGCGGTAGCCGATGTGGCAGACAGTGAGCTGCCTACCGCGGCCACCGTAGTGAGGGAAAACACCGTGCATGGTAAGGCGGTGACCGCCAACCCTTCTCACCACGGTACCGCCAAGGCATAAACAGATCGTTGCGATAAAGCAGTAAGGGCAGAAATGATGCATTTTTTTCCAAGTCTTTTCTGATAGAGGCACAAGACTGGAAGTTGAGACATAATTTTCCCAACAAGCTCCAACTTGGAGAAGACTTCCAGCTTCCTCTAGACTTCGAAAATTATCGACGGTCATAGGCCCCAAGGCCCATCAATTCTGTGCACCATTTGAACTTGTCTGTGCTCACTGGCTTCATTAATGCATCTGCAACATTTTCCAAAGTGTCAACCTTTTCAAGACATACCTTTCCATATTCAACCATGTCCCTCACGAAGTGATATTACACATCAGTGTGCTTTGTCCTGGCATGGAAAGTTGGGTTCCTTGCCAAACAAATGCCACTCTGACTGTCACAACAAATAGTAATCTGCCCTGCATTAAAACCAATATCTAAACACAAATAACTCAGCCAAACTACTTCCTTGTAGGCATGAGTGGCTGCCATGTACTCTGCCTCAGTAGTGGATAAAGCAACCATAGCTTGTCGCTTGCTCATCCAACTAACTGCTCCACCATTTAACATGAACGTGTATCCACTGGTGGATCTCCTACTGTCAATGTCCACTGCCCAATTAGAATCAACAATCCATGAATTCTGAGTGTGCTTTGTGATGTAACCAAACTGACATGGTAACACAAAGCATACTCTGAAGTCCCCTTCAAATATCTGAACACTCTTTTCATAGCATCCCAATGTGATTTTCCCAGATTTTCCATAAATCAACTGAGAAATCCCACTGCTTGCGTGATGTCTGGTCTTGTACAGACCATCACATACATTAAACTCCCAACAACACTTGCATACACCACCCTGGTCATGTCCTCCATCTCAGTAGCAGAATTTGGACAGTCTTCAACAAATAGTTTTGTTTCTTGCGTAACTGGAACAACTAGCTGCTTGCAGTCATCCATACCAAATCTCTCCAGAACTGAATTGACATACTTACTCTGACTTACCTAGAGCTTTTTGCTCATTCTATCCCTAGTTATCTCCATTCCCAGAATATACCTAGCTGCACCTAGATCTTTCATTTCGAACTTTGTAGATAGTTGAGATTTAAGATAAAAAATCATAGACTTGCTATTTCCTATGAACAACATATCGTCCATGTACAATGTAATAACAAGCACATGATCATTTTCAGATTTATAATACACACAATGATCAAATTTTGATCTAACAAATCCCATAGACAACATAAATGTGCCAAATTTTTGGTACCACATTCTAGGGGACTACTTCAAACCATACATGGATTTCTTTAACTTACAGACCAGATTTTGTTTACCTTTTTCAATGAAGTGCTCAGGCTGGGACATATAAATTTCTTCTTCCAATTCACCATGGAGAAACACTATCTTCACATCCATTTTCTCAATTTCTAAATCATACGCAACTGCCAATGACAATAGAAATCTGATAGATGTCAACTTTTCTATAGGGGAAAAAATCTCTCCATAATCAATTCCCTCAATTTGGGAAAATCCCTTTGCAACCAATCTTGCCTTATACTTCTCAACACTACCATCAAGATCAGTCTTCTTTTTGAATACCCACTTACAACCAACATGATTTTTCCCTTTAGGAAAAGGTACCAAAACCTAGGTTTCATTCTTATTCAAAGAATCCATTTCTTCATTCATGGCTTCCAGCCAAGAATTCGAATCAGACATGCTGATTGCTTCTTTTACAGTCCTAGGCTCATCAGTGCTAGTAATCAAGGCATAGACATAGTTTGAATCTAACAATGAGAAACCATACCTTTTAGGTTGCCGCTTTTCTTGTGTAGATCTTCTTACTGGCTAAGGTTGTGGTTCTTCATCATCAAAAATCTCAGAGCTACTTGAACTCTCCTCAGTTTCAAGTACACCATGCAACCCTTCCTTTTTTGGAGTTTGAGGAATCTCAACTGCATCATTCTTATTTTCTTTCTGATCTGTCTCGAGTTGTTGATCACTTACTAAAGGTTTCAACTCATGAAATATCACGCTTTTTTTGTACATAACCTTCTTAGTAACAGGGTTCCAAAGCTTGTATCCCTTCACACCAACGCCATAGCTGATGAGGATACATTTAACAACTTTGCTATCAAGCTTTGATATTTTCTCATTTGGCACATATGCATATGCCTCACAACCAAAGACACGAACATGTCTCAGAGAGGGATTCTTACCAGACCATGCTTTCAAAGGTGTCTTATCAACAAGAGCAAAGAAAGGAGAACAATTTACTAGATAACATGCTATAGCCACAACCTCAGCCCAAAACATTTGCTCTAGACCAGCACCGCTCAACATACTCCTTACCTTTTCCATCAACATCTTGTTCAACCTTTTGGTCAATCATTCTATCATGAAGGCTAGCAAGCCACCCCGTAGTAGGGCGGTGACTGCCCTGGGAAACCACCAGTGGTCAACCGTGCTACTGCGGAGGCCACTAGGCCACCTCATGGTAGGGGGGTGACCACCAGCGGTCACACCGCGACCACCATAGTGACCCAGATCACCACACACAGTGCAACAATAGCCAATGTGACAAACAGCGAGCCGCCTACTGCGGCCACCACAGTGAGGGAAAACACCACATGTGGTAAGGCAGTGACCACCATCCCTTCTCATTGCAGTACCGCTAAGGCATAAATAGACCGTTGTGGTAAAGCGGTAAGGGCAAAAATGATGCATTTTTCACCAAGTATTTTCTGACAGAGGCACAAGACTGGAATTTGAGACATAATTTTCCCAACAGATATGATTTTAAGTGTACTAAGTGCTCATGTTGTGCACAAACAAATCAAATTAGATAGTCTGCATAATTTGCTACTTGAAGAGATGATCAAATGCATCAAGGAAATCATGGACTCTGAGTCTCAGAACAAGAAAGAAGAAGGAATAATTCTACACTTGAAGGAGCAGTTCAGGCTATCACTTACCAAGTTAAAAAGGAACATGAATTAGCTGAGGCAATGCATAAGTACAACAAACAACATATATAACTATTACATCCATTGGCCTCATGCAATTGGGAAATACAAAGAAAAGTTGGAGCAAATTGAAATAGAACTGAACAGGATTGGACAAAGTTTTGATATGTTTTAGGATCAAGATGATGCAATAAAGAAAATAATTCAAGAGTTATAGTCTGAGCATACCAAAATTTAATTCACCAAAAACAAGCTTGTGGACACTTTTTGGAAAGTAATGGACCTAACAGAATGTAGATTGGAGCAGTTGATTGAGATACTGAGGAAAGGAGAAAAACTAGAAGAAACCATCACTATTCCATAATCTCTCATCAAGATTATCAACCGGACATCTGAAAATAACAACATGATCATAATCACTGGGATTGCAGTAGAAGCTTGGAAGAAGTTTCTTCCGGAGATGAAAGAAAAACACAAGATAATCTTCTGACTCTAGAAGTAGTTGTTCTTTTTCAAAATTTGAATTAGTTTTGAATCAACGAGTTTTTGGTCATATTTCAAAGGGGGAGATTGAATACGTGTTTGTCATTGATGTCAAAGGGGGAGAGAGGGCAGTGAAAAATGCCTTATCAATTTCAGGGGGAGCTATGTTTTGAAGTTTTGAAGTTTGGCAACATACTCATATTAGTTTTGACACTTAGTCATTTTTCACTAAGTGTTGCCATCAATGCCAAAGGGGGAGATTTTTGGCATATGGCTTCTAGTATTGTCATTGATGGCAATCTAAGTCATGGATCCGGTATGCACTTCAATATCTATTCATATTGGAAGTCAGAAGGAAGAACAGGGTATTCGGTTAAAGCTGAGTCTGTTGATCGATATGCATTATTTGCTTATTAGTTCATGTTTTGCATCTTAGGGAAGGTCGTTGGGTATCTGGAATACCTTATTCTTGAGTTTTGTGCCTACACATCAATCGATGTACGTGTAAGAGGATCCAGTGTATTAAATTTCTATTTATCAGGGCTAGAAGGCCGACTTGGTGGATATAGCCGTTGCAGATGTTTAAGGAGTAATTTCTTAATTTTTTTTGTGTTTGAACATGTTTATTTAGGTCCTCACTATGCTATGGTTGACCGTGGATGGTACGCTTTAAGAATCATTTGAGGATTTAGCCGACGGTTGGAAAATATTATATGTTTTGTTAAAGCCAACATGAAGATAATACTATCCTTTGATGTGGATATATAAGATCGATTGTTTATATCCTTTTGGTATTGAAGTATGTTAGATGCAAAGTATATTATTGTGTGATGCAAAATTCAGAAGAGAAGTTGTGCGATTTCATTTGCGCACAAAATATTTGAAATGCGAGTTGCAGCAGAGTTGAGCAAAAGAGCAGAATTAGACAGAAGGTCTGAAATCGACTAATGTGCTTAACCAAAACTATTACCTAGCATTAGAAGATGCTATTCCTTTAGTTCAATCCTTCAAATGGATTTAATTTGAATATTTTGTAAGGCAGTGAGCCTTCCTATTTTGAGTAGTGAGCTCTAGGCAGTGAGCTTGAATGCAAGTGCATTCCCATTTTTTAAAACTTATATTTGAGTACTCAAATTATGGATTGACCTCCACCATGGTTTTTCCCATAACAGGATTTCCATGTAAAAATTCTTGTGTTATGGTGTTGTGGATGATTGATTTATGTGTTTGCATTTTTCCTTTGGTTTAATGTTGAAATAGTTTAAATATTAGAATAATAATGTTGAAGATTGCAGAAAACTGATTCACCCCCCCTCTCAGTGTTCCCAGATTCCAACAAATATTTCATGAAATTCATGTAATAATGTTGCATGGTCTTATTTTTTATGCTCATCAAGGAACTTTCCTATTTGAATCATTCTCTCCTCATTAGATTTATCCATCGATATGTTGATTGTATCTCCCATAGGTAGTGCATTCTGTCTTGAAACATTAAAAGGTATGTTCTTCTCCATCTTCATCAACATTACCAATTTCCTTTTCTTCATCCACTTGTTTAGTACTAACCATAGCACAAGTGACTTCTTATTTTTTAGGGGGAGTTGGTGACTTATCATAAACTCATAAAATTTCTTTCAAGGCTTCATCATCTTCAAATTATTCCAATGATTAATCACATATTGTATCAATCAATTCGGGATGCTTTAAAGCGAGACTTGTCTTTGAAGAATTACACATGATGGTGTTGATGTTAAGTGAAGGTATTTTTGTTGCTTTCATTATCTTAGAAGGGAAACATCTAAGACCAATATTTGTTTCTTGTGTGTTGGGATCTATAGGAACACAAATGCCTTATTCTTTCACACCACATCCTTTTCCACTATAACCAAGTTGTTTCAAGAGCTCATATCCTCTTCCATAAAGCTTTTTCATTTCTTTCAAATTCGATGGTTGTTCATAATCAACTTCGTCAAAGTTTGTTGTATAACTTGTTTCTTCTTCACCAATGGATGAAGTAGATGCTTGTGAGGGTTCTTCTGAGTTTTGTGTTGACATTACCATTTGTTATTTTCCCTTTTCATGTTATTTTGTTATAATCTTGTATTCTCCCATGAATGTTGGTGTAAAATCCAAGGAACCACAATCATCTTCCAATAATTTTGTGATTTCTTCAGTATGCTTTTATTTTTCTTTTTCTTGCACAATTTCCACTTTTAAAGTTGGTATCAATGTTTTGAAAGGAATTTGTTTATCTTTCTCAGTGTGTAAACAAATTTTGGGTTCAGGGACGACCTTAATTATGTACACTTGGTTGTTATATACATATTTCATTAAATGATGAAGAGTCAAAGGCATCACATGCATTTCATGAATCCATGGTCTTCCCAAAAGAAGATTATATGAAAGATCTTAAGGCATCACATAGACAAGAGTTTGCAATGTGGCCTTTTCAACTGTAATAGGTAATTTGATCACACCAAGTGATTGTTTTCCTATATTATCAAACCAATGAATGGAAAAATAATCAGGTTTAATCTTTCTCTTATTTATTCCAAGCTTATCCAAGAGGTTTATGGTACACATGTAAAGGGCTAAGCCATTGTCAACAAGGGTTCTCTTTATCCTAGTCCTATTACGAGAGCTAATATCATGGAAGCCTCATGTTGTTTTTGCACCTCCAAGGAGGGTAACTCACTTTGGTGAAAAGTAATGTCTATATTAACCAAATTCATTTCTTGAATAAGGGTTGCTACATCATTTGGATATCTACTAGGAGGAACCACAACTCGCTACAAAGCTATTTGAAGCATACTATGGTAATTAGGTGAGGCTTGAATAAGATCCCATAAGGATATACTTGCAAGAGTATTTTTAAGTTGTTCAACAAGATCATACTCCTTTCCACTATGTAAAGGAAAACGAGGAGTTCACTAGGCAAGATAGATTGAGGTAATGGTAATGAAATAGGAGTGGTTTGTTGTTGCCTATTGTTCCTTGTATTACATGTGTGAGAAATGGTATTGTAACTCGGTTGCTATGAAATATTGTTACTATCAAGTTGCCTTGTAAAGGTCAAGATATCTCATGAACTTAATGGTTTCTTTTTAGGTGGCTCTAGGATAAGCATAGGTTTATTTTGAACTTAAGGTTGATGTGAGGGTGGATAAAGGATAAGTTGGGGTGTGATTACATTAACGCCTCTATGTTTTGGTTTATTATGATGTAAGCCTTAGTCGATGAACCTTGTGAGATGAAATCTTCAATGGATTCATTTAACATGTCAAAGTCATCACTACTAAAGGGATTGAGGGATATGTTAACTTGGAAAAAGAAATTTGACATGATAAAATGACTATGCTTTCACCAAGGGTTTCATTAATTTGTGTTTGTTTTTGTTTGATGTTTTTGGTTTTTTTTTGTTTATATTTTCTAATGATTGGAAAATGTAAGATAATCTATCTAAGCTATGAAATGGTGCTAAAAGTAAAGGAAAAGTACATTAGTATAACACTATCTTCAAATAAAATATGCAGTAAATGTTTTCCAAAATGTTGCAAGATCTAACTAAAGAACAATGATTTGAATTCACAAACAAATTGTTTAAAAAAACCAATGCTCAAATATGAGAACAACAACAAAAAGGTAAAACAAAAGCTAAAAATCACCCAAAAATTTGTCTGAAATACCTGTACAAGGACTCATTCACCCATGGGCAAATGGGTCCTTGCTCAGGGTTTTGTAAAATTGAATTTCAGGATCTAAGTTCATTTTATGTGATTTATGTTTCTAATTGCAAACAAGGGTTTCTATAACATGTCTTTTCAGATTAAGGTGTCCAAATGCAAGCACAAATAAGGTCAAATGATGAACTAAGTAACTATTTTTAGGATGAAATTTGAATCTAAATGTGAAATTAAGTGATTGAATAATGATTTTGATGCAAGTACAATGCAAAATAAATGTAGATCTAATGCAATTTTTATGACTTTTTATGAATTTAGGTGGTGCAAACATACAAATTTAACCCTTAAATGCATTGTTCACTAATGCAAGTTTAAATAACCCTAAATGTAATGCAACAAATACAAACCTAATGCAAAATTATTTCAAAACTTGAATCTAGGGTTGAAATGGACTCCAATTTTTAAAATTTTGTTGTATAATGTCAAGTTCACCAAAATGAAATATAGAAAAATAGGGTAACCAAATATGTGATAAAAAAATATGAGGTGAGGGACCTATCTTCCTACTTTCATTAAGAAATGAGATCCCCACAAAGAATTGACTAACAACCCTTAGGTGAATCAACCCAATGTCATACTCTTAAGATTTCCTTATGCTTGAGGATGGGGTAAAGTTCAAACATCACTTTTGGGAGAAAAGATAAAAATAGTAAATCAACTAAAAAATGCAAGCTAACACTTGGAACTTGTAAATTAACCATAAAACTGAGAGAAACAACAAAAAATCTAGTAGATCTAGGAAGGGAAAACACTATGCACTTGTCATAAAACATTGTTTTTGAAAGCTATACTAGGATTCATTCACCCATGGGAAAATGGGTCTAGGTCTCCTTTTCGAGAAGATCAGAAACTGAGATCTGGGTCTTATATTTGCTCTTCCTTCCTACACTTCTGCAACTTTGCTCCCAGATTTGTACCTATGAAAAAATTGCAAAAAATAAAATTATTTGGTGGTGGATGGGGGTTTGCCTCGATCAAACCCTAATTTTGGTAATTAAAACTTGATTAAAAGTATAGATCTGAAACATAAGAAGTGTGTGCAAGCACTAATCTTAAGCGTGTTCAAAATTAGAAGAGATAAAATGCAAAGAAACCCTATTCAAATGTGTTAATGAATAATGGTGAAGACCTACTTTGGGAGATATCAAATCACCCTAATAGATCACAAACTTGATAAAAGCTTCCTTTAGGCAGAAAGTAGAATGATAATAAAAGATGGAACCACTCAGGAAACAAGTCATTAGGCTTGGTTGAATGGCTTGGTGCATCTCCCAAAACCTAGAATCCATCATGATCCTCCATAGGCATCTATCATCAATCTTTGGCAATGCTTGATCTTGTTGACAAAATGAGCTTGAAAACCTGCAAAAAAAAATAGAATACTACTCCAAGACTTCAACTTTGAATGCTTGATTTACTTCTCCTTGCTCTTGAGTGTAAATCCTTGTGATATCATGTGAATCTCTCTCTTGTCTAGTGAAAAATGATTGAAAGACTTATCTTTATAGGCTTCTTTTCTAATTTCCCATTTATTAGATCCCGAAAGTTGACACTTAGAATTTGAATTTAAGACCTTGAAATGCCACCAAAAAACATGTTTTAAGTTGAATTTATAAACTTAAAGGGGACCCATTTTCCCATGGGAGAATGGGTCTTGACCTAAAAGTTTAGGATCTAAGTTATATTGGGGCATGAAGTTAATTAATAAAATTTATTCAATGTGGGTTATATTGTCGAGAAATAATTAAAATAGGCCCAGGGATGCATAATAAAGGGTATTAGGGGCCCATTAATGAGGTTTAAAAATGCATAAATTCAAGGTCACTAAAATAGGTCCAAAATAAGTGTGAAATTGTACTTTCACTTAGAAAGGAGTACAATTTTCTACACTAAATCTTGTAAATTATCTCAGTGACCTGTTCAACATAATGTTGCCAAGAATAATATTTTAAGTTCTTCATATTATGGAACCAAACTGAATATACTAACATATTGAGATGGATAGGTGAATAACTATATTTTATTTCTAAGGAGTCCCAATCCTTCCAACCTATATAATTATAATAAAGTCTCTTAAGAGACCTAAGAGAAAAAATTGACAAGCTTTAATGTAGTAGTTATTGGAGTTTGTGGGGTCTAAGAATGTTCCTTCTAGACCTAAAGATATATGTGAGCTCCCTCCATGATAAAATTTCTCATATTTTATCAAAATTAAACTATTTGACGATGCCAACAATGAATGCATTCAAGTACAAAATACTTTAGTGGAATTCAACATAATGTTACCCAAGAGGCATATTTTATGATCTTCACATCATAGGACCAAAATCACTATACCAACCCATTGTAATGGATAGGTGAATGATATAGAAATATCACTTCATTTCTCAAGGGTACCAATCCTTCTTGTCTACATGGTTTTCACAAAGTATCTTTAGAGACCTAAACTATCATAACCTAATTTTTTATTAAATTTAAATTATAATGTGATAAATTGAATTATTGAGGAAATTCAATATGTTGAATGAAAATTTTGATATTTTTGAAATTTTGAAAGAACTTGAGCGTCTTTGACTATGTGATCTTTTGACATATCTTATAATTTTATCATGATTGAACGTTATTGATGAAATTTGCAAGTGCAAGTGTGTGCAAATGAAGGGAAATAGGTTGAAGGATGAGAACATGATTGAAGTAGGATCATTTATCCGGATTGAACGGTAATCTTGATGGAATCTAGGTGTACACACCACAAATGGCTTGATGAATGCATTTAAAATTCATATAGGAGATTTTATTAATCTGACTTGAAATGATTCGATGATTGAAGAGGTAGACTTGTGAAATGAAAATACATGTGAGTTATTATTTAATTGTCTATCTTGATCTTGTGTGTGTTTGAATTTGAAAGAAAATGATAGTATGACTTAACATATAAATGAATGTGTGAAATTAAGAAAAACTACTTCATTTAAATATTGATGCTTGAAATAAAATAAAAGATTATTTTTATTTAATTGCTGGTGTATGAAACATATAAAAATATATAAACATATATATATATATATATACATATATATATATACACACGTGTATATACATATACATACACCACACACACACACACATATATATATATATTAAAGAACTATACATGTATATAATATATATACATATATTTATATTTATATTCCTTAAGAATCGAATTGGAATCAAAATTATCACTATCGAATTTATGAAATCCAAATGAAATCATGAGAAAAATATCATAATTTCATGGTCTGAAACTAAATTAATGGAAAATACTCAAATTTGAATTACGGGGGTGGCTAAAATTAATGCCCATAAAGATTTGAAATAGATTTTTGATGGGGCGCATGGGAAAAAGCAAAAATGATACCATTTTTGGTATCATAGAATTGACAAGACTAAAGGAGAATAAGCAGTTCGACGATTTTATTGAGGAAAAATTCGAGAGGAAAACGACTCCAAATAGAGGTATTCGATGCAATTTCTTTGAATATGTTGCATTCTTTAGTTAGTTACTTTGTGAGCGATGTATGGATAATATCAACAATTATTTTGAATCATAGTAAACCTATATAATGAACTCGATATGCAATTTCTTTGATTTAAAATTTATTATTTCTTCTATTGAAGGGCATGCCAACCATTCTTGTTGCACATACTCTGTGCATGTATCTCTAGTGGAATGGAAGCCAAATAACTTAACTCCTTGTGAGTTATATGTTACCGCCATTATTATTTTGTTACTTGCATGTGATAAGCATAGCCTTTCACATTACTATTAGTGAAGCCGATAGCCTATGAATAGATATGAAATGATACATAAATTGTTATTGCCTCCTATGAGGGAAAGCTGATTATTTTCCACCAAAATCTTATGTTTATGCCATACTTTATATAAACGAATTCCAATTGGGATATGTGCACCATATGGGTGATAAATTTGTTGTCTTCGATCTTGTATTGAAGGGTATCTATGTTGTATTTTCTTGCCTCTTGCGTTAAGCGATGGTTGGGCGTATATCACTCCATTCTTTGTAAATGATATTATTTTTATCTTCCTGCTGTGCTTTTCTATGTTGCAACCTTTCATTGTTTCTTGTCGCCTCGTCCTTAAAGAACAATGGAAAAGCAATATTTCATTCCATATTTATATTGGAATGGTTAGCATGTAATCCATCGTTCTCTGAGAATGATACCCTTTTTTCCCTTGGATGAATCCAACCCAAGCCATGGGTTTGCATGCACGGCTTTGGCCCCAGGCACTGTTAAAAATATAAAGCAATATTTTGTCGTTTCATAGAACGACAATAATTTAATTTGACAAAATCAATAAATGAGGGTTCATAAAACCCGAATCATGATAAGGTTGTACCCATTATATGTGTAACACATTTCTTGATAAAATGACTAGTATGTTGTTCGAGTCTTATTACCTTTCAAGAATAAGTACCAAGGAAACGTTTGGTTATTTTCTTTATATGCATATTATATACAATTGTTCTTAGAATGATAGAATATTTGAATTAAATATGAGAATGAAAGTTATGTTGTATCAGAATATTTAACCATGATTGTAATGAATAGCTACGGGTCCCTGAATGAGGCTCAAATGAATGAAGCATTGGTTAATATGGAACTGAAATTGTAAAATTTTATAAACAACATCATTTTTTATAAACAGTATGTGTTTAGCTATAAACAAAAATGTTTTGTTATAAACAGTATGTGTTTAGCTAAAAAAAACATCATTTTGTTATAAAAACATGTTTTTAGTTGGAAACAACATCGTTTTGTTATAAAAAATTTATATTTAGCTGCAAACAACATCGTTTGTTGTAAACAATATATGTTTAGCTATAAATAGAATCATTTTGTTATAAACAATATGGTTAGCTATAAAAAATTTATTTTGTTACAAATAGTATATTAGTATGTAGAAACTATTCAATAGAGTTGTTCTTAGTTCTTCCACTTCTTGTATTTTGACAAAAGATAGGTCAATCTAAAACCTTATTGTATGGAAATCAATCTGATATAATGGTTTTATTTCAAAATGTATACACAAATCAATAATTTAAGCTGGCACATATATATGTATGAACATAGACCTTCGTCTACATACATACACATGCTTGTGACATACCTTCTTTTGTTACCTATTTACTTTATTCTTAAATGAATACAGAATTATGAGGAATGCAATCATGTGACATATGCTTGAAGTGAATGGATAATGTATTGATCAGTTCCATTTGATTCATTTTCTAAATTTTATACAAGATAAGGAAATAAGTAGATAAAATTACTTTTCCATAAACATGCAAGTACAAAATATTCTCTTGCTTGAGTAGAATAGAAACACCTAAATAGACTAAAGCACCTAAGAGTAGATCTTGCTAGAGGGTAGATAGTTGCTATGAGATAACTTGACGTTGGAAGTTACCTTTTAGGATGGGTGCCAAAATGGAGTTCAAAGAGTATAGGTTTTTTCTTTATCCAAAACCTATTGTTTTTTTTTGAAACATTATTCTTATGCTTGGCCAAGAAAATTAGCCCATTATGTGTGTATGGACTTTGTGATAACACTCTTTGCTATTCCTAGCATAAATATTTCATTTTTCTAATTCATAGATAAAGATGCATGTTGATTTTTGGGCACGCACCAGATTCCACCTTGCAGATTGTTCTCTTCCTAAACTTTCTGTGCAGGGTCGAGTATTCTTCAAGTTGGAAGAACTCTGGGGAAGTGTAAGCTTCGTGGTTGGGTAGTAAAGTGCTTCAACCATGTTCTTGTCCACTAGTGGAGGCAAGCATCAAGAGGAAACCTTGGATGTTTTCAAGACTATCTTGGTCTATGATGTAACCTTGATGTAAAATTTATGCATTGTATTGACTATGTGGCCTTATGAGCCAAGTCAACTTGGATATTGTAATTGACATTAGAATTGAATATATAAATCTTTGGCTCATTTTAATTAGACATGTGTTGCTATGATTGACAATAACTACTTAGTTATGTCTTTTTAAAATAAAAAAATCATAATTTCATTTGCAATAATATAATTAGGTAATAATTAGAATGGGTTATTACATTTGGTATTAGAGCCAGGTTGGGCTCAACTCTAGGCCTTTTGAGTCTACCATAGCCACGACTAGGGGATAGATGACCCTTGACCAAATTTAGTTGTAAATTCGTTATGGAAGAAAACACCAAGACTAAGGTTCAATCCAAGATTCTCGATGATGAGACTCTAGCTCAAGACCTCACACGAATTAAGATGGAGAGAGGCAAGAAGATTGAGGATAAGTGAACACATAAGATTAAGAAGCTTTATGTAATAAGAGATTGGCCTCTAGGGCGTGGACCCAATGGACCCTTGCTAACTAAGGAGGAAAAGAAGAGCCTACGTGCTCAACCCTCCTCCTTTGAGAAATTTGATGTACATTATGATGAGGACCCAGAGGAGTGTCCTCTCTTTGATAATGAAAAACTAATTAATTTAATAAGAAGCATTTGTAAATAAGGGTCTATTGACCCACACTTAATATAAATAAGATAAGATGATATTTTTGGTGTGCTCAAATGAAGAACTCCAAAATATGTTTATTGTGCATGAATGTTTATGTCTTCCATGAATGAGGGATATATCATGTGTATGTAATGTGATGTAGAATAAGATCGTTTATTCATAGATCCCAATGTTAAGTTATGATAGATGTGAAATGTGATGTAGGTCAAGTGTAAACCAATATGGTGACCACTAGGCAAGATATGGGTGGCAGTGGGTCGGACAATGGACCAAACAAGTGGTTGGAGCTGATTCTAGAGCTTCAAAATAGGCAAGAGGCTTGTATGGACCAGATAGAACATGAGGTTCAAGTGGCATGTGAGGACTAGATTCATAGGAATGCAAAAGTCAATCAAGGGAACGATGGTCCAAGAGAAGGCCCTCGAGGTTGAATTGAGGAATAACTTAGAAAAGATCTCAAAAGAGTAGCACCGCCTAAGTTTGATGGTAAAGCCATCGGAGCAGGAGCTAAGGCATGGATCATTGAGATGGAGAAATATTTTGACTCCATAACCTATATGATCAAACTAAGGTACATGGGCTATGTACTAGCTTTATGGTGAAGCAACTACTTGGTGGGACAGTGAAAAGTTAGAAAGAAATCTATAGCTTGCTGAGATTACTTGGGAACTCTTCCTCCAATATTTTAGGAAGAGATGGTTACCACAACTCTTTTTTGACAAGAATGAAAATAAAAATAAAGGTAAAGATGACCAAAATTATAAGGGCTTCAAGGAGGACAATCTAGGAGGTCGCAAAGGGCCTCATGACGGGTGCTACAATTGTGGAGGTGACCATTATGTCTCAAATTATCCACAACGATCAAAGTCGCAAAGGGAAGGAAACTATCAATAGTCTCATCATCACAAGATCCATGCTGCAATAGACAACAAAAATGTAGAGTTTTAGGCTTTGCCAATACAACTGATAGATAAGATCTATGGTCAAACTTTTTCTATTTTAATTGACACCAAAGCTACTCAATGTTTCATAGATCCTAGAGTAATATCCAAGATACATATTAGTCCTGGATAGATGGAAAACTCATGGAAAGTCTAGTATGGGAACTGAACAAAGTAGAGGGTAGATATCTATCTCTTTTGTAGTGAGTTAGAGCTTCCAACCTTCCAAACCCAGGTCAACCTGTATGTGGCACCTTCAGGCTCATATGATGTAATTTTGGGAATAAATTGGTTAACCGAGCATAAGGTAGTTAATGTCTGGATGATTATGGGAACTCAGTTGAGATATGTGGAATTTAAAGACCTTTAGAGCTTAGATAGATTTCTGCTATGCAGCTCAAAACTGCTCATCGAAAGGGATGTGCAATTTATGTTATGCATATTAGTAACCCTAAAAAGAAGGAACCGTATTTAGATGATTACCCTATTCTCAATTAGTTTTGAGATGTATTCCTTGATGAACTCATGGAGTTACCTCTGAAACAAGAATTTGAATTCTCTATTGACCTTGTACCAAGAGCCGAGCCTCAATCCAAAGCACCTTATCAAATGACTACCATCGAACTTTATGAGTTGAAGCCCCAGTTAATAGAATTGTTGAACAAGGGGCTCATAAAAACCAACGTGTCTCGTTGGGGTGCACCAATTATCTTTGTGAAAAAAAGGATGGAACCTTGCGTCTGTGCATAGACTATCAGATGTTGAACAAGGAAACCATCAAGAATCGATATCCCCTCTCGAGGATCGATGAGTTGTTTGAACAGATGAAGGGAGCGATAGTGTTCTCCAAAATTGATCTTAGGTCGAGGTACCATCAGTTGAGAATAAAGGAAGAAGATATTTTGAAGACTTTCTTTCAAACTCAATATGAACATTACGAGTTCACTGTGGTACCTTTTGGTTTGATCAATGCACCTGCAATTTTCATGAACCTCATGAATAGTGTGTTCAAAGATTGTTTGGATGAATTTTTTTTTATCTTCATTGATGACATCCTAGTCTACTCAAAGCCCTCTGAAGAGCATGATAGGCACTTGAGGATAGTTTTACACCGGCTGAGAGAAAATAAACTCTTTGGGAAGCTATCCAAGAGTTTTTTCTATAAAGACATGGTGCACTATCTAGGCCATATTATTTTAGCCGAGGGAGTCCCTATAGACCCTAAAAAGATCAAGGTGATAATGGAATGAAGAGTGCCTCAAAATGTGTCAGAAGTCCATAGCTTCATGGGCCTTGTAGGATATTATAGAAATTTTGTGCAAGGTTTCTCCTAGATTGCATCTCTAATTACATCACTCCAAAGAAAGGGAACACAGTTTGAATGGATTGAGAAATGTGAATAGGCATTCCAACTCCTGAAGGAGAGGCTCATGACAACACTAGTGCTGACAATCATTTATCTTAATGGAATATTCATAGTAATCATAGATGCTTCAGGAGAGGGATTGGGAGAAATACTAATGCAAGATGGACAAGTGGTAGTGAATGAATTGAGGAAGCTTAAACAACACAAGGTGAACTACACACCACATGATTTAGAATTGGCCGCAATAGTTCATTCCTTGCTGATGTGAAGGCATTACCTCTTGGGGAAGCATTACCTCTTAAAGACAAACCAATTGGGATTGAGATACATTTTTACTCAACCAAACCTTAGTGCACGCCATAGAAGGTGGTCGGAATTCCTTAGTGAGTATGACTTTGGAATTGAGTATATAAAAGGGAAAAAAAATAGAGTGGTTGATGCTCTTAGTAGACAAAGACATCTGACATCCATGATCTTGACAAGGTCTAATTTGAGACAAAAGGTGATACAATATTTTTTAGGGAATGAGCACTACGAGAGAGTGAAGAGCACCCTAGCAACAAATCCTACAGATCATCGGTTTGATGGGTATGAGATCAAATTGGATGGAATTTTGTGATACTAGAGAAGAATGTATATACCAAACTTTGGAGAGCTAAGGAAGTTGGTTTTAGAAGAGGATCATAATGCACCTTATTCAAGGCACCCTAGAGTATCAAGGATGATTGTAGAATTGAAAACTCTGTACTTTTGGCCTACAATCAAGAAGGATGTAGTGGAGTATGTAGCCAAATGCTTAGAGTGCTAGCGAGTCAAGGTTGAGCATGCACATCCAACCGGGCTATTGTATCCTCATGACATACCTGAACATAAATGACATGTGATCAATATGGACTTCATACAAGGGTTGCCTTTGAGAAAGAATAGGAATGATGTTATCTTGGTCATGATCGATAAGTTGACCAAGGTTGAACATTTAATTACAGGAAACCTCAAGGATGGATCGTTGACCCTAGCCAAGAAATTTGTCCAGGATATCTTCCGCTTACATGGAGTTCCAAAGCCTATCATTTTTGATAGAGACACCCAAATGACCTCAAGATTTTGGATGAACCTGAACGTCGCATTAAGAACCAAGTTAAATTTCAGCTCGATTTATCATCCTCAAACTGATGGGCAGACAATGAGGGTGAATCAGGTAGTCAAAGACCTCCTCTGAATGTACTGCATGGACCAACAATATAAGTGGGAAGAATACTTACTGTTGGTAGAGTTTGCTTACAATAACTCTTATCACACATCCCTAGGTATGACACTGTTTGAAGCTCTTTACGGGCGGAAGTGTCGAACACCTATTAGTTGGGATAGACTGGAAGACATGATCATAGTAGGACCTGAAATGCTCAAGGATATGGAAGAACAAATGAGAGTTATTAAAATTAGACTGAAGGATGTGACAGAACAATAGAAAAGTTATGACGAAAAGAATATAACTCTTAGAGAGTTTACAATAGGGGATAAAGTCTTCTTAAGAGTCAGGCCTCATAAAAGTTCCATTGCCTTTGGAAAGTCTTCCAAGTTGGACCCAAGATATGTGAGACCATTTGAAGTCTTGGAAGTGATCAATCCAGTTACTTATAGAATTTCTCTGGCTCGACTTCATAATGTGTAACTTCATGTTGCTTTGCTTAAGCCATATCATCCTGATGTAGCTTATGTACTTGATTGGCAATCCTTGTAGGTATAGGATCCAGGAGTGGTGATAGTGGAGCCCATTAGAATCTTGGATAGACGCAACCTTAAGTTGTGGAGCAGAGATATTTCTCAGTTTAAGGTCCAATGAGACTGGTACTTAGAAGACAGTGCTACTTGGGAGGATGCAAAAGAAACATAATGCTCCTTCCCACATTTTCTTTCTTAAAAAAGAGACTTTGATAATTTTGTTTGCAAATTTTGGATTGAAATATTATAATGTTTTGGTCTGGAACAAGATGATATGATGCTGAAATAGACATATATGATTTAATTTTGATTAAATAGACATCAAGACAAAGTCTCTTCCAAGAGGGGAAGGATGTTATAACCCAAATTTTTATTGTATTTAAATTATAATGTGATAAATTGAATTATTGAGGAAATTTAATATGTTGAATGAAAATTTTGATATTTTTGAAAGTTTGAAAGAAGTTGACCATTGTTGACTATGTGATCTTCTGATTTATCTTATAATTTTATCATTATTGAATGTTACTAATGAACTATGCAAGTACAAGTGTGTGCAAATGTAGGGAAACAGGTTGAAGGATGAGAAAATAGTTGAAGTAGGATCATTTAGCCAGATCAAACGGTAAGCTTGATGGAATCTAGGTGCACACACCACAAATGGCTTGATAACTGCATTTGAAACTCAGATAGGAGATTTTATTAATCTAACTTGAAATGATTTGATGATTGAAGAGGTAGACTTGTGAAATGAAAATACATGTGAGATTTTATTTAATTATCTATCTTGATCTTGTGTCTGTTTGAATTTGAAAGAAAATGATAGTATGACTTAACATATAAATGAATGTGTGAAATTAAAAAAAACTATATTTAAATATTGATGCTTGAAATAAAATAAAAGTTCATTGTTATTTAATTATTGGTGTATATTATTGGTGTATGAAACATATAAACATCTATAAAAAAATATATATATATGTACACATGTATATATATGTACATACACACACACATATATTAAAGAACTAACAATGTGTACAAATACAAATACATATATATATATATATAATACATATACATATATATATAATACATATATATATATAATATATATATACATATATATATATATAATACATATACATACATACATACATATATATAATACATATACATATATTTATATTTATATTTCTTAAGAATTAAAATTATCACTATCGAATTTATGAAATCCAAATGAAATCATGAGAAAAATCTCACAAGGATGTGGTATGAAACCAAATTAATGGCAAATACTCAAATTTGAAGTATGGGGGATGCTAAAATCAATACCCATTAAGATTTTAAATAGCTTATTTGGTGGGGTATGTTGCACAGGCGGCTGCCGTTGCACTAAAAGATCGACTTGTTAATGCTTGATACAACCACTAGATTTATACAAGATCAAGATCCACAAGAGGCGGTTAAACCATGTCACAAAGCCCAAGCACCACACTGGACTACACCTACCACAAGAAGAGGAGACCAAGGGTCACACCTTGCAATAATCCCCCTCAGTGCAAGAGTGGGGTTCAAACTTGTGACCTTGGCTTTGATACCAATTGTTGTACAAGTAGTTGTCATTGCACCAAAATATCGACCTGTTAATGCCTAATACAACCATTGGATTTATACAAGATCAAGATCCACAGGAGGCGGTTAAACCATGTCACAAAGCCCAAGCGCCGTGCTAGACTATGCCTACCACATGAGGAGGAGACCAAGGGTCACACCTTGCAACAAGGTATATATATAATATACAAATACATATATTTATATATTTTTTCCCTTAAGAATCAAATTGGAATTGAAATTATCACTATCGAATTTATAAAATCCAAATGAAATCATGAGAAAAATCTCATATGGTCATGGTATGCAACCAAATTAATGGAAAATACTCAAATTTGGAGTATGGGGGCAGCTAAAATCAATGCCCATGAAGATTTGAAATAGATTTTTTGGTGGGGTGCATGGGAAAAAGTAAAAAGGATACCATTTTTGGTATCATAGAATCGACAAAACTGAAGGAGATCAAGCAGTTCGACAATTTTCTTGAGGAAAAAGCCAAGAGGAAAATGACCTCAAATAGAGGTATTAGATGCAATTTCCTCGAATATGTTGCATTCTTCAGTTAGTTACTTTGTGAGTGATGTATGTTGGATAATATTGAATATTCTTTTGAATCATAGTAAACATGTATGATGAACTCGATATACAATTTATTTGATTTAAAATTTATTGTTTCTTCTATTGAAGGCCATGTCGACCATTCTTGTTGCACATACTCTATGCATGTATCTCTAGCAACATGGAAGCCGAATAACTTAACTCCCTGAGAGATATATGTTACTACCATTGTTATTTTTTCACTTGCATGTCATAAGCACAACCTTTCACATGGCTATTAGTGAATTCTATAGCTTGTGAATAGATATGAAATGATTCATAAGGTCGTTATTACCTCCTCTGAGGGAAGGTAAATTATTTTCCACTGAAATATTATGTTTATGCCATACTCTATATAAATGAATTCCCATTGGGATATCCGCACCATATGGGTGCTAAATTTATTGTCTTCAATCTTGGATCAAAGGTTATCCATGTATTTTGTTGCCTCTCACTTTAAGTGATGGCTGGGTGTATATCACTCCATTCTTTGTAAATGATATTATTTTTATCTTGCTGCTGTATTTTTCTATGTCACAACATTTCATTGTTTCTTGTCACCTCGTCCATAAAGTATGATGGTAGAGTGACGTTTCACTCCATCTTTATGTTGGCATGGTTAGCATGTAAACCACCATTCTTTGAGAGAAATACCCTTTTTGTCCTTGGACGAATCTAACCCAAGCCATGGGTCAACATGCATGGCTTAGACACCAAGCATTGTTAAAAATACAAAGAAATAGTCGGTCGTTCCAAAGAATGACAATAATATAATTTGATAAAATTGGTAAACGAGGGTTCATAAAACCTAAATCATGATAAGTTTTTACCCATTATAAGTGTAACACATTTCTTGATAAAATGGCCAGTATGTCATTCGAGTCTTATTACCTTTCAAGAATCAGTACCAAGAAAATGTTTGGTTATTTTTTTTATATGCATATTATATACAATTTTTCTTAGAATGATAGAATTTTTGAATTAAATATGAGAATGAAAGCTATGCTATATTAGAATCTTTGACCATGATTGTAATGAATAGCTACGGGTCCCTAAATGAGGATCGAATGAATGAAGCATTGGTTAATATGGAACTAAAACTGTAAACTTTTGTAAACAACATTGTTTTGTTATAAATAGTATGTGTTTAGCTATAAACAACAATGTTTTGTTATAAACAGTATGTGTTTATCTGTAAACAACATGTTTTTAGCTGCAAACAACATCTTTTTTTACATAAACTATTTATGTTTAAAGATGCAAACAACATCGTTTATTGTAAACAATATATGTTTAGCTATAAATAGCATCTTTTTGTTATAAACAACATGGTTAGCTACAAATAGCTTATTTTGTTACAAATAGTATATCAGTACGTAGAAACTGTTCAATAGAGTTGTTCTTAGTTCTTCTACTTCTTGTATTTTGACAAAAGATATGTTAATCTAAAACCTTATTGCATGGAAATCAATTTGATATAATGGTTTTATTTCAAAATGTATGCACAAATCAATAACTTAAGTTGGCACATATATCTGTATGCACATAGACCTTCATCTACATACATACACATACTTGTGACATACCTTCTTTTGTTACCTATTCACTTTATTCTTAAATGAATACAGAATTACAAGGAATGTAATCATGTGACATGTGCTTGAAGTGATGGATAATGTATTGATCAGTTCCATTTGATTCATTTTCTAAATTTTATACAAGACAAGGAAATAAGTAGACAAAATTACTTTTCCATAAATATATGAGTACAAAATATTCTCTTGTTTGAGTAGAATAGCAATACCTAAATAGAATAAAGCACTTAAGAGTAGATGTTGCTAGAGGGTAGATAGTTGCTATGAGATAACTTGATGTTGGAAGTTACCTTTTAGGATGGGTGCCGAAATGGAGTTCAAAGTATATAGGTTTTTACCTTATCCAAAACCTATTGTTTGTTGTTGTAACATTATTCTTATGCTTGGCCAAGAAAACTAGCCCATTATGTGTGTATGGACTTTTTGATAACACTCTCTACCATTCCTAGCATAGATCTTCATTTTTCTAATTCATAGATAGAGATGCATGTTGATTTCTGGGCACACACTCGATTCCACCTTGCAGATTGTTCTCTTGCTAAAATTTTCATGCAGTGTTGGGTATTCTTCAAGTTGGAAGAATTTTGGGGAAGCGTAAGC
This sequence comes from Sequoiadendron giganteum, assembly GCA_007115665.2. Lineage (NCBI taxonomy): Eukaryota > Viridiplantae > Streptophyta > Pinopsida > Cupressales > Cupressaceae > Sequoiadendron > Sequoiadendron giganteum. Next base: position 40,696,138 of record CM021109.1, read on the forward strand.
TTTGTGGTTGGGTGGTAAAGTGCTTCAACCATGTTCTCATCCACCCATGGAGGCAAGCATCAAGAGGAAACCTTGGATTTTTTCAAGACTATCTTGTTCTATTATGTAACCTTGATGTAAAGTTTATGCATTGTATTGACTATGTGGCCTTATGAGCCAAGTCAACTTGGATATTGTAATTGACATTGTAATTGAATATATAAATCTTTGACTCATTTTAATTAGACATGTGTTGCTATGAGTGAAAATAGCTACTTAAATATGTATTTTTAAAATTAAATATTCATAATGTCATTTGCATTAATATAATTAGGTAATAATTAGAATGTGTTATTACATTTGGTATAAGAACCAAGTTGGGTTCAACTCTAGGCTTTTTGAGTCTACCATAGCCATGACTAGGGGATAGATGACCCTTGACCAGATTTAGTTATCTTGGGAATTAATTGAACTTGGATTGAATGCAGGTATGGGAAGGTCTAAGGTAGGACGAAAGAAAGGGAAGACCATTAGCACCTCAAACAAGAAATTTTTTATGGAAGAAAACACTAAGACTGAGGTTCAATCTGAGATTCCCGATGATGAGACTTTAGCTCAAGACCTCAAATGACTTAAGCTGGAGAGAGGCAAGAAGATTGAGGAGAAGTGAACACCTAAGATTAAGAAGCTTTCTACAATCAAAGATTGGCCTCTAAGGCGTGGACCAAATGCACCCTTTCTAACTAAGGAGGAAAAGGAGAGCCTGCATGCTCAACCCTCCTCCTCTGAGAAATTTGATGTAAATTATGATGAGGACCCAGAGGAGTGTTCTCTCTTTGATAATGAGAAAAAATATTAATGTAACACAAAACCTTTTTAAATAAGGGTCTATTGACCCACATTTAATATAAGTAAAACATGATGATATTTTTGGTGTGTTCAAATGAAGAACTCCAAAATATGTTTATTGTGCATGAATGTGTATGTCTTCCATGAATTGGGGATATATGCATGTGTATGTAATGTGATGTAGAATAATATTTTTTATTCGTAGATCCCAATGTTAAGTTATGATAGATGTGAAATGTGATGTAGGTCAAGTATAAACCATTATGGTGACCACTAGGCAAGATATGGGTGGCAGTGGGTCAGACAATGGACCAAATAAGAGATTGGAATAGATTCTAGAGCTTCTGAACATGCAAGAGGCTCGTATGGACCACATAGAACATGACATTTGAGTGGCACATGAGGACCAAATTCATAGGAATGTAGAATTCAATCAAGGGAACGATGGTCCAAGAGAAGGCCCTTGAGGTCTAATTGAGGAAGAACTTGGAAAAGATCTCAAAACTGTAGCATCGCCTAATTTTGATGGTAAATCCATCAAAGCAGGAGATGAGGCATGGATCATTGAGATGGAGAAATATTTTGGACTTCATAACCTATTTGATCAAACTAAGGCTACATGGGCTACATACTAGCTTTATGGTGAAGCAACTACTTGGTGGGATAATGAAAAGTTAGAAAGGAATCTTTAGCTTGATGAGATTACTTGGGAACTCTTCCTCCGCTTCCAATATTTTAGGAAGAGATGGTTACCGCAACTCTTTTTCGACAAGAAATCAAACAAAAACAAAGGTAAAGATGACCAAAAGTAGAAGGGATTTAGGGAGGAAAATCTATGAGGTCACAAAGGGCCTGATGACAGGTGCTACACTTGTGGAGGTGACAATTATCCCTCAAATTTTTCGCAGCGATCAAAGTCACGAAGGGAAGGAAACTATCAATAGTTTTATCATCACCAGATCCACGTTGTAGTAGACAACAAGAAGGTAGAGTATTAGGCATCACCAACACAACTGATAGGTATGCTCTATGGAAAAACTCTCTCTATTTTAAAAGATACTAGAGCTACTAAATGTTTCATATATCCTAGTGTAATATCCAAGATACATATTAGACCTAGATACATGGAAAAATCATGGACAGTCTAGTATGAGAACTAAGAAGAGCGGAGGGTAGATACCTGTCTCTTTTGCAGTGAGTTAGAGCTTCAAACCTTCCAAACCTAGGTCAACTTGTATGTGACACCTTTAGGCTCATGTGATGTAATTTTGGGAATAAATTAGTTAATCGAGCATAAGGCTATAGTGAACTCAGTCGAGATTTGTGGAATGCAAAGACCTTTAGAGCTTAGATAGATTTTTTCTATGCATCTCAAAAAGGCTCATTAGAAGGGATGTGCAATTTATGCTGTGCATATCAGTAACCTTGACAAAAGGAACCGTATTTAGATGACTACCCTATTCTCAAGTATTTTCAAGATGTATTCCCTAATGAACTAATGGAGTTACCTCTGAAATGAGAATTTGACTTCTCTATTGACCTTATACCAAGAGCTGAGCCTCAATCCAAAGAACCTTATCGGATGACCACCACCAAACTCTATGAGTTGAAGCCCCAGTTAATGGAAGTTTTGAACAAGGGGCTCATAAAACCCATTGTGTCTCCTTGGGGAGCACCAGTTATCTTTGTGCAAAAGAAGGATGAAACCTTGCGTTTGTGCATAGATTATTGGATGTTGAACAAGGCAACCATCAAGAACTGATATCCCCTCTCTAGGATCGATGAGTTGTTTGACCAAATGAAGGGAGCGATAGTGTTCTCCAAAATTGATCTCAGGTCGGGGTACCATTAGTTGAGAATAAAGGAAGAAGATATTCTGAAGACTTGCTTTCAAACGCGATAGGAACATTACGAGTTCACTATGGTACTTTTTGGTTTGACCAATGCACCTGCAACTTTCATGAACCTCATGAATAGTGTGTTCAAAGATTGTTTGGATGAATTTGTTTTGATCTTCATTAACGAAATCCTAGTCTACTCAAAGTACTTTGTACTTTGAAGAGCATGATAGGCACTTGAAGATAGTTTTGCAGTGACTAAGAGAAAAGAAACTCTTTGGGAAGCTATCCAAGTATTCATTCTATAAAGACATGGTGCACTATCTAGGCCATATTATTTCAGCTGAGGGAGTCTTTGTAGACCCTAAAAAGATCAAGGCAATTGTGGAATGGCCAATGCCTCAGAATGTGTCAGAATTCCATAGATTCATGGTCCTTTTAGGATATTATAGAATGCTTGTGCAAGGGTTCTCCTAGATTGTATCTCCAATTACATCACACCAAATAAAGGGAACACAGTTTGAATGGACCAAGAAATATGAATAAGAATTCCAACTCCTAAAGGAGAGGCTCATGACAACACCAGTGCTGACAATCCCTGATCTTAATGGAAGATTCACAATAATAAAAAATGCTTCAAAAGAGCGATTGGGAGCAATACTAATGCAAGATGGACAAGTGGTAGTGTATGAATCGAGGAAGCTTAAACAACATGAGGTGAACTACACACCACATGATTAGAATTGGATGCAATAGTTGATGCCTTGCTGATATGGAGGCATTACCTCTTGGGGAAGCCATTTGAGCTCAAGACAAACCACTTGGGATTGAGATTTATTTTACTCAACCAAACCTTAATGCACAACATAGAAGGTGGTTGGAATTACTTAGTGAGTATGAATTTGGAATTGAGTATATAAAAGGGAAAGAAAATAGAGTGGCTGATGCTCTTAGTAGATGAAGATATCTAACATCCATGATCTTGAAAAGGTCTAATTTGAGATAATAGGTGATACAATATTTTTTAGGGGATGTGCACTACGAGAGAGTGAAGAGCACCCTAACAATGAATCCTATAGATCATCGGTTCGATGGGTATGAGATCAAATCGGATGGCATTTTGTGATACATGAGAAGAATGTATATACCAAACTCTGGAGAGCTAAGGAAGTTGGTTTTAGAAGAGGTTCATAATGCACCTTATTCAGGACACCCCGAAGTATCCAAGATGATTGTAGAATTGAAAACTTTGTACTTTTGGCCTAAAATTAAGAAGGATGTAGTGGAGTACATAGCTAGATGCTTAGAGTGCCAGCGAGTCAACACTGAGCATGCATGTATCCAAATGGGCTATTGTATCCTCATGACATACCTGAGTATAAATGACAAGTGATCAGTATGTATTTCATACAGGGGTTGCCTTTAAGAAAGGTCATAATCGATAAGTTGACCAAGGTTGCACACTTAATTCCAAGAAACCTTAAGGATGGATTGTTGACCCTAGCCAAGAAATTTGTCTAGGGATCTTCCACTTGCATGGAGTGCCAAAGACTATCATTTTTGATAGAGACACCCAAATGACCTCAAGATTTTGGATGACCTTGAACATCACATTGGGAACCAAGTTAAATTTCAGGTCAACTTATCATCCTCATACTAACGGGCGGACAAAGAGGGTGAATCAAGTAGTTGAATACCTCCTCTGAATGTACTGCATGGACCAACAATATAAGTGGGAAGAATACTTACCGTTGGTAGAGTTTTCTTACAATAAATCTTGTCACACATCCCTAGGTATGACATCGTTTGAATCTCTTTATGGGTGGAAACTTGTCAACCACCTATGAGTTCCAATAGATTAGAAGACATGATCATAGTAGGACTTGGAATTATCAAGGAGATGGAAGAAAAAATGAGAGTTATTAAAAGCAAACCAAAAGATGTTGGGAAATCTGTCTCAACTTTCTGGCTTGAATTCCTTTCGGACTTGGCATTTTTCTTCATGTTCTTCCTTTTACCGCTTTACCGCGGTGGTCTAGCCTGGCCTTGGTGGTACTGCGGTATCTGTCTGGTGGTTACTGCCTTACCACGTGCGGTGAGTTCACTCACCGTGGTGGTACGGTAAGGCCGCCAATGACCTGGCTCGATGGTTACCGCCATACCACAAGCGGTGGTCCCTCTCATTGCGGTGTCCACGGTGAGGCCACTAGCGGCGGGCTCAACGGTATCACCACATAGCAGGTGGTGGTTCCTCTCACCATGGTGTGCATGGTGAGACTGCCAGCGAACGGCCTGACAGTTACCACCTTACCGCAGGTTGGCCTAGCGGCCCTCACGGTAGCACGGTGTGACCACTAGTGGTTTTCCCGACGGATATCTTTTCACTACGGTAAGGTTCAGTTGACTTGGTGGTAGCGGAGGATGGCTGAGGGTGAGCTTGGGCGAGCTCATTGCCATACCGCGAGGCATCTCGGATAGGGGTGCGGTAGTGTGGTGGGGTCAAGGTGCGAGCTCGGATGGCCTTACTGCCATACCGCGAGGCGAGTCGGATGGCCTTATTGCCATACCGCGAGGTGAGTCGGATGGGGTACTGGTAGCGTAGGGAAGACGAGGGTGAGCTTGGGCGAGCTCACCATTGTATCATGGCTGGGTCAAAGGAGCTCGACGGTTGCGTAGTAAGAGCTTGGATGAGCTCGAAACTCAGTTGACCAAGTTGGAAAGGTTTGATCAACTGTTAGAAGCAGCAAATGAATTGTTTGGTGACATGTGACAAGTTGTTTGAGATCTAATTGGCCAAAGCTTTATTTCTTGATTGTGATTGGGCTGCATTATTGAATGGAGGTTGATGAACATGTTTTCACCAACCCATTTAATGCTGTACAACTCGATGCATGTTGCTTGAGTGATGCACGTTATCAGTGAAGTATGGGTGCTTGTAGGTAGGATAATTTATTATCCTGATGATCGTTGAAGGTTTTGACTAGCAGAACAGGTTGGCACACGGTAAGAGATTATATGTAATCTCGTGTGCAGTCAAATCATGATGATGAGCGAAGAGAGAGAGACAGAGAGAGTGTTCAGGCGGTCCTGACTATGAAAACTTTGTCTCTCAGTTTTGCAACGATGTGAACCTGTGGAGGCCAAGAGGCTGGGCTAGCCGTGAGGCTGGTTGTGTCAGTCATTTGTGAGGAGTTGAAGGGAATCTACATGATATGTCATTGGGGACATTGTAATCATGTGAAGATTTTGTTTTGTTGTTGCTTGTATTCTCCAGATGAACAAGATGTAATCTCCTGAAGAGCATAGCTCTGGTTTTGTATTGTAACCATTTTAGTTACTGAATAATACATATGAGCTGAGTGTTTTGGAGGGTGGGGTTTTTTACCCGAAAGGGTTTTCCCCACATAAATCTGCGTGTTCATAGTTTTGTATTTCATTGTTGTTTGATTCTGTAGTATGAATTTGTGCTTGTGTTGAATCTGTTATTTGTCAAGCATTTAGTTTTCTCAGAGGATCAATGGGGGATCAACTGTGCCTGCTTCCACTTTATGGCATAGTTGTTTGTGTCTTTGTTGTGATTTAAATGAAATCACTATGACACTGCTATCTTAGACGTCCATTCTATGATGACAAATCGACTTCGTATCCCCAACAAGTGGTATCAAAGCTAGTTAAGGGAGGTTGAGGCTTGATGATACCAACAAGTGGTGTCAAATCCTTCTCCTAGTTACTGAATTTCTAGGTATTTCTCCTATGATGATTTCTTAGCCTGATAAGCTTGAGGAAATATGGAGGAATCGGTTGGTGATTGATCCTTCGATGAGTGGAAGTTCCTACTTATTTTGTTTCAACACATAGTTTGAAAGACATTGGAGTTTCCTAGAGTTGATCATTTTGTTACAATATGGTCTGAGGCTCTTGGCTCGTAGCAAATGTTCCTGATGTAAAGGGCGTGAGATGTGCTTGTGATTGTGTTGCATTGAAGTGTGGTTTCATACTGGGTGCTTGTGTGAGAGGCTCCCTGGTGGTATGGAGTTGCTTGTGTTGCTATTTAGCCATGGAGTATTGTGCTTGTGTTGGGTGTTCTGACTTAGCAGTGAAGGCGGTTTCTCTGTTGCTCTGATTGTATGGAGGCTATGAAGTTGATCCTGGTGGTTTGCAAATTCTAAATAGCTTGGCTCTCTCATATGCTTGTGCATGACTATGGTTTTTGGAACTAGTCTAAAATGGACCTACTGTTCCATTCTTACTTGTGTCTTGCACTCGCATGGTTCAGATTCATGTCTTTGGCTTTGGAGGTTTTATGTAGATTTTCCTAAAAATTCTATCATGCATATTCATGTTTCTTTTCATTGTTTTGGTTAACTGTGATGGTTGTGTGCAGACTCCTGACTTGTCCAGATGAGCAGTGAATATGGAGATGCGTGGATCTTTTATAAACACTATGGTTTTGCAAGTTTTACACGGTCAAGAAAAAACTTGTGGTTTGTGGAGCTGCTGTTCAGCTATTTTGCTAGACCCTAGCTTTTGGGGTGTGACTGGATGAGATAGTTGTAGTTCGACATGTTTTGAGGAGGTGTGATGTCTTCTCTGCATAGGAATGTTGGTATGTGTTTTTCATTCAGAATTCTTGTGGTATTTTTTTTTGCTGGTTTTCTAGACTACGGTGCTTGAGTTGTGGACGTGATTGGTAAATTGGATATGTTTCTGATCTGGTGTTTGAGTCAAGTTGTCTATGTGGGTTGTTCCCTTTGATTATCTCAGTTTTGTTGTTTCAGTGCAATGATAGATTTACAAGTCTCATTGGTTGCATCGACGAGTTGTGCAATGTTGTGGGCTGTCCTTACCTACATGTTTGCTGTGAGACAACTCGGAAGTGAACTATCTATATCCACGAGGTTGTAATAGTGTGGTGCAGATTTGTTAGTTGGCCTTGTCTATGGTCACTTGTGCATTGACGCAACTGTTTTGTGATGAGAGGAGGAATGGAATTTGCGTAACTGAATAGTTGGTTATGGGGACCTATAGCATGAGAATCATGATGTCATGGAGAGCTTGATACGCTGGCTTGTGTAAGCTTTTAACAGTGATGGTGTGGTCTGCGTGATCTAGTAATTTTGGTGCTGTTCGACATTGTTGTCCGATGGACATGTTGTCATTTGTACCTGGAGGTTTTTCGATCACCAGATGTTTGGTCATGATGCTTGGAGAGCTCGGTGTCATGTTTCAGTGGGAGCTTTAGCAGTGACTATGGATTCATCACTTGGTGATGAATGATCTTCTTTGGTGTTGCAAACGCTTCTTGGGGACTCTTAAATCCTATTGCTGTAGAAGAGTTCTCTCGCATTTCCAAGGTCACTATTTGAAGATGTGCATCTTGGATCCATGAAGGACCTTGGTAGTCTTTGGCTGAGATGCTGGCGGTGCTTGACAGGTGATGTTGGTTTAGAGTTTGTTTGCTTTATGTCATGTTTCTTTTCTCTTGAGACCATAGCTTGTTCACTTGAAGCATGGTATCTCCTAATGGAGATGAGTAGATCATGATGTCATGATAAGTTCCCATCCTAGGTTTTGGAGCTTTGACAATCGTCGCTAGAGGACTTCATGTTTATTATAGTGATGCAATTTGGAGTTAGCATGAAATGACAGGTTGCTGGTGCTCATGGATGCATGGAGAATAAGGTGAGGCTGGAATTATTTTGAGAATGTTGTTGTTACAGCTGGAAGTTTGAGTAGCCTGCACCTTGGTTGAATGCGAGTTCAACAAAGACCATGAAAGAGAATGCTCTTGGGTATGTCACGATGGCTTGTATATCTTGGAGGAGCATCTTTTCTCCTCTTCTTGGTCTGCTCAGCAGTGAGGTTTATTTGAAAGGTATTTTCCCATTATAGCTTTCAAATATGTGTTATGCTTGCTTTCATGATATGAATCTTGATTTGTTTTAAGATTCTAGAGGATTCATAATGAAAGGTGGATAACATAAGTGGATCTCCTTGTGCTTTTGAGGACTGATAGGAGATGGTTATATGGGTTAGTCTGATCTTCTATGAGGTGCTTACATCCATGGAACTATTGGGTGTTGTTATGGATTTCCCCTTTGGGATGTGAAGAAGATCATTCTTGACACAGCTGACATTTAGAAATGAATGTAGGAGGATGCCACATGTTTTGATTTGCAGTTTCTCTTTAATCTAGTCTTTTCTTCCTATATGTTTGTTTTCATTTGACTTTAGATGTGAGATGCCTTTGTGGAGCTAAGTTGGTCATAGTTCGTGGTCATGTGTTGTTACTTGGGTGATGACACGAAGGTTCTTGTGCCTCTTTCTTCAATTAGATATGGAGGATTTTGGAAGAACTGTGAAAGACAATTGAGAGAAAAGTTTCTTGCAGCAGGTGGTGCAGGTCAGTGTGGCTATTACTCAGAACTACATGGTTACTCATTTCTATGTGTAGGGATTGGTGGACTTGGTATGCTTGGATCACTTGTGATGGTGCTTTGTTTGCATTCATCTAGAAAATACCCTTGCAGTGGGAGTACCTGGACGTGTTTGGTCTTTTCTGACTGGTTGACACTTGGTGCTTGTTCTTGGCTGCTAATGGGTGGTTATGTGATGGCGTGAGTTTATTGATGGTCATATCTTTGAGGTATGGGTGATTGGATGGTTTTAGCATGAGCTGTGGGTTCTGGTTTTCAATCACATGGGTTCGATCAATTGGGTGAGGGCAGTCAGTTTTGTGGTTGCTGTCCTAGATGATGGTTTCTTGTTTTGGAGAATGTTTCTCATTCTGGTGTTTGCATTGTGCTTTGCTGCTACTATGGTGCCTTTTCCGCCTGAAAGATTAGATGTTTGCGTTCCTGAGATTGGTGCTTTTTTGCCTTGGCGTGTTCTTGTGTTTGGAGCTATTGCCTAAGATGGTGGACATTTTTTGATGTCGTTGCAGGGGTCTTGGTTGGAGCTTGGAAGCATGGTGTTGGTCCCTATTTGGGTGTTTGGAGGAAGCTTGAAAGTCTTCATTAAGTGGGAGATTGTTGGGAAATCCATCTAAAATTTTTGGCTTGAATTCCTTTTGGACTTGGCATTTTTGTTCATGTTCTGCCCTTTACCGCTTTACCATGGTGGTCTAGCCTAGTCTTGGTGGTATCATGGTGTCTGTCTGGCGGTTACCACCTTACTGTGCATGGTAAGGCTGCCAACAGCCTGGCTCAATGGTTACCGCCATACCGTAGGTAGTGGTCCCTCTCACCGCGATGTCCGCGGTGAGACCGCCAGTGATGGGCTTGACGGTTACTGCCATACCGCAGGTGGTGGTTCCTCTCACCATGGTGAGACCACTAGTGGTCAGCGTAGCAGTTACCGCCTTACCGTGGGGTGGCCTGGCGGCCCCTGCAATAGCATGATTTGATCACCAACGGTTTGCTCGACGGATACCGCTCCATTGTGGTAAGGTTCAGTTGACTCGACAGTAGCGCGAGATGGCTGAGGGTGAGCTTGGGGGAGCTCACTGCCATATTGTGAGGCATCTCGGACAGGGGCACGGTAATGCGGTAGGGTCAAGGTGTGAGCCTAAATGGCCTTACTGCCATACCGCGAGGCGAGTTGGATGGGGCAGCGGTAGCACGGGGAAGACGAGGGTGAGCTTGGGCGAGCTCACGGTTGTATTGTGACTGGGTCAAAGGAGCTCGGCGGTTGTGCGGTAAGAGCTCGGATGAGCTCGGAACTCAATTGACTGAGTTGGATAGGTTTGACCAACTGTTAGAAGTAGTGAATGAATTTTTTGGTGACACGTGGCAAGTTCTTTGAATCTGATTTTCCAAAAATTTATTTCCTGATTGCGATTGGGCTGCATTATTGAATGGAGGTTGAAAAACATGTTTTCACCAACTTGTTTAATGTTGCACGGCTCGATGCATGCTGCTTGAGCGATGCACATTATCAGTGAGGTATGGGTGCTTGCAGGTAGGATAATTTATTATCCTGATGACCGTTGAAGGTTTTGACTGGCAGAACAGGTTGGCACATGGTAAGAGATTATATGTAATCTTGTGTGCAGTCAGATCATGATGATGAGCGAAGAGAGAGAGACAGTGAGAGTGTTCGATCGGTCCTGACTATGAACACTTTGTCTCTCTCAGTTCTGCAAGGATGTGAACCTGTGGAGGCCAAGAGGCTAGGCTAGTTGTGATTGTCATTTGTGAGGAGATGAAGAGAATCTACATGGCATGTCATTGAGGACATTGTAATCATGTGAAGATTCTATTTTTTTTGTTGCCTATATTCTCCAAATGAACAAGTAATCTCCTGAAGAGCATAGCTCTGGTTTTGTATTGTAAACGTTTTAGTTACTGAATAATACATGTGAGTTGAGTGTTTTGGAGGGTGGGATTTTTTACCTGAAAGGGTTTTCCCCATGTAAATCTGTGTGTTCATAGTTTTGTCTTTCATTGTTGTTTGATTCTGCAATCTGAATTTGTGCTTGTGTTGAATCTGTTATTTGTCAAGCATTTACTTTTCTCAGAGGATCAATGGGGGATCAACTATGCCTGCGTCCGCTTTATGGCATAGTTGTTTATGTCTTTGTTGTGATTTAAATGAAATCACTAAGGCACTGTTGTATTAGACGTCCATTCTATGATGATAGACTGGCTCCGTATCCCCAACAAGAGGTGATAGACTGATAGAAAAGTTATGCCAACAAGAATAGAAATTAGCACATAATTAAATCTAGAAATTCACTTAGAAAAAATATGATGGATTGTGGAAACTTTTTATCATTAATTGATACTCTTCTTGAGAGGGAACTGTGTTGTAGATGTAAAAAATTAGCACATAATCAAATCCAAAAATTCACTTAGCAAAAAGAATAGAACTCATAAAGAGTTTGCAGCAAGTGATAAAGTCTTCTTAAGATTCAGGCCTCATAAAAGTTCCATTTCCTTTGGAAAATCTTCCAAGTTGGCCCCAAGATATGTGGGATCGTTTGAAGTCTTGGAAGTGATCAACCCAGTTACTTATAGACTTGCTCTGGCTTGACTTCATAATGTGTTTCACGTTTCTTTGCTTAAACCATATCATCCTGATGTAGCTTATGTGCTTGATTGGCAATCCTTGTAGGTATAGGATCCAGGAGTGGTGCTAGTGGAGCCCATTAGAATCTTGGATAGATGCAATGTTAAGTTGTGAAGTAGTGATATTGCTCAGTTAAGGTCCAATGAGATCGGTACTCAGAAGACAATGCTACTTGGGAGGATGCGGAAGAAATATAACAATCCTTCCCATATTTGCTTTCTTAAAAAAGAGACTTCGATAATTTTGTTTAAATTTTTTTGGATTGAAATATTATGATGTTTTGGTTTGGAACAATATGATATGATGTTGAAATAGACATATATGCTTTAATTTTGATTAAATAGACATCATAACGATGTCTCTTCTAAGAGGGGAAAGATGTCATAACCATATTTTTTATTGTATTTAAATTATAATGTGATAAATTGAATTATTGATAATTTTTTTGATATTTTTGAAAGTTTGAAAGAAGTTGATCGTCGTTGACTATGTGATATTTTGACTTATCTTATAATTTTATCATGATTGAATGTAACTGATGAACTGTGCAAGTACAAGTGTGTGCAAATGTAGGGAAACAAGTTGAAGGATGAGAAAATGGTTGAAGTAGGATCGTTTAGCTGGATCAAATGGTGAGCTTGATGGAATTTCGGTGCACACACTAGAAATGGCTTGATGACTGCATTTGAAATTCATATAGCAGATTTTATTAATCTGACTTGAAATGATTCGATGATTGAAGAGGTAGACTTGTGAAATGAAAAAAACATGTGAGTTATTATTTAATTGTCTATCTTGATCTTGTGTCTGTTTGAATTTGAAAGAAAATGATAGTATGACTTAACATATAAATGAATGTGTGAAATTCAGAAAAACTACATCTAAATATTGATGCTCAAAATTAAATAAAAGTTCATTTTTATTTAATTGTTGGTGTATGAAACATATAAACATCTATAATATATATATATACACACACATGTATATATATGTACACACACACATATATTAAAGAATTAACAATATGTGCAAATATAACATATATATATAATATACATATATTTATATTTATATTCCTTAAGAATCAAAATTATCACTATCAAATTTATGAAATCATGAGAAAAACTTCATAAGGTTGTGGTTTGAAACCAAATTAATGACAAATACTCAAATTTGAAGTATGGGGGCGACTAAACTCAATGCCCATTAAGATTTGAAATAGATTTTTTGATGGGGTATATATATAATATACATATACATATATTTATATTTATATTCCTTAAGAATTGAATTGGAATTAAAATTACCACTATCGGATTTATGAAATCCAAATGAAATCATGAGAAAAATCTCATAAGGTTGTGGTCTGAAACCAAATTAATGAAAAATACTCAAATTTGAAGTATGGGGACAACTAAAATCAATGCCCAATAAGATTTGAAATAGCTTTTTTGGTGTGACACATGGGAAAAAGTAAAAAAGGATACCATTTTTGGTATCATAGAATTGACAAAACTGAAGGAAATCAACTAGTTCGACAATTTTCTTGAGGAAAAAGCCAAAAGGAAAATGACCCCAAATAGAGGTATTCGATGCAATTTCTTCGAACATGTTGCATTCTTCAGTTAGTTACTTTGTGAGCAATGTATGTTAGATAATATAGACTATTCTTTTAAATCATAGTAAACCTCTATGATGAAATCGATATGCAATTTATTTGATCTAAAATTTATCGTTTCTTCTATTGAAGGCCATATCGACCATTATTGTTGCACATACTCTGTGCATGTATCTCTAGCAACATGGAAGCCAAATAACTTAACTCCCTATGAGTTATATGTTATTGCCATTGTTATTTTGTCACTTGCATGTGATAACCATAGCCTTTCACACGAATATCAGTGAAGCCGATAGCCTGTGAATAGATATGAAACGATTCATAAGGTCATTATTGCCTCCTCTAAGGGAAGGTAGATTATTTTCCACTGAAATCTTATGTTTATGCCATACTTTGTATAAATGAATTCCCATTGGGATATCCAAACCATATGGGTGCTAAATTTGTTGTCTTCAATCTTGGATTGAAGGGTATCCATGTTGTATTTTGTTGCCTCTCATGTTAAGTGATGGTTGTGCGTATATCACTCCATTCTTTGTAAATGATATTATTTTTATCTTGCTGATGTGTTTTTCTATGTCACAACATTTCATTATTTCTTGTCGCCTCATCCATAAATGACAATGGTAGAGCAACATTTCGCTCCATATTTATGTTGACATGGTTAGCATGTAAACCATACCCTTTTTGTCCTTGGATGAATCCAACCCAAGCCGTTGATCGACATGCATGGATTCAGCCCCAAGCACTATTAAAAATAGAAAGCAACAGTCGGTGGTTCCATAGAATGACATTAATACAATTTGATAAAATTAGTAAGTGAGGGTTTATAAAACCTAAATCATGATAAGGTTGTACCCATTATACGTGTAATATATTTCTTGATAAAATGAATAGTATGCCATTCGAGTCTTATTACCTTTCAAGAATCAGTACTAAGAAAATGTTTGATTATTTTCTTTATAAGCATATTATTTACAATTGTTCTCAGAATGATAGATTCTTTAAATTAAATATGAGAATGAAAGTTATGCTGTATCAAAATCTTTGATCATTATTGCAATGAATAGCTACAGGTCCCAGAATGAGGCTCGAATGAATGAAGCATTGGTTAATATCGAATTGAAACTATAAACTTTTGTAAACAACACCATTTTATTATAAAATGTATGTGTTTAGCTATAAACAACAATGTTTTGTTATAAACAGTATGTGTTTTGTTGTAAACAACATTGTTTTGTTATAAACAACATTGTTTTATTGTAAACATCATGTTTTTAGATACAAACAACATCATTTGTTATAAATAGTTTATGTTTAGCTACAAACAACATCAATTGTTGTAAATAATATATGTTTAGCTATAAATAACATAATTTTGTTATAAATAGTATGGTTAGCTACAAACATCTTACTTTGTACAAATAGTATATCAGTATGTAGATTGTGTAGTAAATCAGTAAGCTTCATGGTTGGGTGGTAAAGTGCTTCAACTTGGATATTGTAATTCACATTGGAATTGAATATATAAATCTTTGACTCATTTTAATTAGACATGTGTTGCTATGATTGACAATAGCTACTTAGATTGTGTGGTAAATGTTTGCATCAACGTTTCGAATCACACTCCATGATTCATCATCAGGATAAGGAGAGCAAAAGGAGAAAAATTTACTATACAATCTAAGCCAGAAACTCAAAGCGACCGTTCATGGATTGTGGAAATCTATTATCTCTAATAGCTACTTAGTTATGTATTTTTAAAATTAAATATTCATAATGTCATTTGCAATAATATAATTAAGTAATAATTAGAATGGGTTATTACATTTGGTATCAAAGCCAGGTTGGGTTCAACTATAGGCCTTTTGACTCTACCATAGCCATGACTAGGGGATAGATGACCCTTGACCAAATTTAGTTGTCTTGAGAATCAACTAAACTTGGATTGAATGTAGGTATGGGAACCTGTTTTAGGTAGGATGAAAGAAAGGGAAGACCGTTAGGACCTCAAATAAGAAAGTTGTTATGGAAGAAAACACCAAGACTGAGGTTCAATCCGAGATTCTCGATGATGAGACTCTAGCTCAAGACCTCACATGACTTAAGCTAGAGAGAGGCACAAAGATTGAGGAGAAGTGAACACCTAAGATTAAGAAGCTTTTTGCAATCAAAGATTGGCCTCTAGGGCATGGACCAAATGCACCCTTGCTAACTAAGGAGGAAAAGGAGAGCCTGCATGCTCAACCCTCCTCCTTTGAGAAATTTGATGTAAATTATGATGAGGACCCAAAGGAGTGTCCTCTCTCTAATAATGAGAAAACTAATTAATGTAACAAGAAGCCTTTGTAAATAAGGGTCTATTTACCCGCATTTAATATAAATAAAATAAGATGATATTTTTGGTGTGTTGAAATGAAGAACTCCAAAATATGTTTATTGTGCATGAATGTGTATGTCTCCCATGAATGATGGATATATGCATTTTTATGTAATGTGATGTAGAATAAGATCGTTTCTTCGTAGATCCCAATGTTAAGTTATGATAGATGTGAAATATGATGTAGGTTGAGTGTAAACTAGTATGACTGCTAGGCAAGAGATGGGTGGTAGTGGGTCGGACAATGGACCAAACAAGAGGTTGAAATATATTCTAGAGCTTCTAAACTAGCAAGAGGCTCGTATGGACCACATAGAACATGAGGTTCAAGTGGCACGTGAGGAACAAATTAATAGGAATGCAAAAGCCAATCAAGGGAATGGTGGTACAAGAGAAGGCCCTCGAGGTCGAATTGAGGAAGAAATTGGAAAAGATATCAAAAGAGTAGCACCGCCTAAGTTTGATGGTAAAGCCATCAGAGTAGGAGCTGAGGCATGGATCATTTAGATGAAGAATATTTTGGACTCCATAACCTATCTAATCAAACTAAGGCTACATGGGCTATGCACTAGCTTTATGGTGAAGCAACTACTTGGTGGGACAATGAAAAGTTAGAAAGGAATCTTTAGCCTGCTAAGATTACTTGGGAACTCTTCCTCCAATCTTTTAGGAAGAGATGGTTATCGCAACTCTTTTTCAACAAGAAGGCATACAAAAACAAAGGTAAAGATGACCAGAAGTAGAAGGGCTTCAGGGAGGACAAGATAGGAGGTTGCAAAGGGCCTCATGATGGGTGCTACATGTTGAACTTCTCTTTTGTTATTTGTCCTTGATGTCAAAACTGTGATTTGGTTTGGCATCTTGATGATTGATTGTCATTGGCATTATTGTTTACATTTAGATGGTTGGCACTCTTGTTCATATTCAATTTTGGCATACTTGGTTTTGGCTTCAACATTGTGATGATGGTTTTATCACGTTTTGATGGTACTGATATTTTGGCCCCATGTGCAGATTACAAGGCATCTTGTTTATAGGGTTATGATTCAATATTCAGGTGATATCATTTTGTTATGTTGCTGTGATAGTGACATCAATTGGAATTCATTTTGATTTTTAGTTTCACTTGTTTCTAAGGTCTTAAACAGTTGATATGAGATCTCTTTCTTGGCATTATTTTTGAAATGCTTTGATGCATGTAGCCCATACTAGTTTTTAGTACATTGCATATTGGCACCTTTGGTACATTTTTCAAAGGCATATTATAGGGTTACATTTTATTTCTTGGTGGCCACATTATATGGCTATGGTAACACATTTGTACTCGAGCTTCATGACATATCATTTTCAAAAAGTCTATGACTATGGTGGTTTATAATTTTTATAACAACACTTAGCACATTCTTGTGCTTGGGCTTGTTAACTTTACATCAACTTGCACTTTGGTGTTACACTTTATTTTGCTTGGTCTTCATTTAGTTGGAATCATTGATATTGTTCTCAGATCTTATATTGGTTGATTTATTTGGCCTAAGGCCGACAGGTGGTTTGTGGAAATAATGTAAAGTCACTTTGAAAAGTGATAATGCATCATTTTGTGGAAACGATGTTATTTTTGTTAAGGTGGTCGACATTTGTTTTTGGAGGTAATTTTTGAAGACTTTGGTCTTCACTTTGCAATGGTATCAGGATTTTATTGCACATTTTATTGGTTGTTTTAAAAGTGCATTAGTTTAGCACTTGAGACCGACAACATTCATTATTATCGGGCTCACTCTTCATTAGCAAAGATTAACTCACGTGGATGTGAGTTGGTAGCGACATGGCATTATGTTTTCTTAGAAAGCTAGATGTTTGTATGATGTTTTCCTTGACATTACACGTGGGCAATGATTTGGCACTCGATTATAGCATTATAATATTGATGGAACTCTAAATGATTGTTATTCTATTATGGATGCCAAATGATTATGTTTTTTGACTAAGGGCTCGACGATGAAGGAAATAGGGCAAAGTGAGTATCTTGTTTGTAATTTCATTTTTACAAGCAACTGAACCCTAGTTGCGCTACCATGAAGAGATTTCAAATATTTTGTCATCGTGGTTGTTAATCTGTGCTCGAACTTGAGGTATCATGGACAATGAAAGTTGGGAAATCAGCTGATGGTCTTTGCTTGAGCTGGAAGCAGAGGTAAACATAAAATATTTCATGGGATTTTGTTTCAAACCACCATGAGGTAACTTCTGCAAGTTTCTTCTTCAAATGTGAATGAGGTAAATGAAGATCTTTTACTTTCAGTCTTGCAATATGTTTAAAAGTGAAAGAAGTTTTACTCTTATGATCTCTGCTGTTTTCTCAAATAAGAAAAGAGAATATTTTAGTTGTTTTTACTAAGAAAAGGAAAGAAATATCTTTTGTTTCAGTTAATTTTGAAACCCTAACTCAAGGGTTTGTTTCTTAACTCGAGTTTGCACAATTTTGTTTGATGGGTTTTTCAGTTTCTCTTGTATAAAAATAATGACAATAAGCCATTATTGTGTTTAGAGGTTTTAAAAAGAACATAGAGATTGGAGAGAGTATGTTGTTGAAAAGGAGAAAATAAGAAGAGGGTTTTATTGTATCACATCTCTGGTTTCATTACAAAGATTGCATTCAGAAATTTAGTGTGGTTTTGATTGAGTTATTTTGAGAAAAGTTGTGAAAAGAAGAAAAGAGTGTTTTTATTGTAATCTCTGGTTTTCACAACAAAGATATTTGTATTTAGTTTGGGAGAGTGTTCATAGTACTATTATGAATAGTACATATTGTAGTGGGTATCATTGAAGATCATTTTTGTATTTTGTATTCAGTTGTGATTTTGGGACTGCAAATATAAATGCAGTTGTAAGGTCATTTCTGTATGCATAACTTAGACAGTGACTTTGTAAATTGAGGGGTTGGTGCTCCTACAAAGTTGATGCTTCAGAAAAGGTGTTGAGTTGGTGGTCTTTGATTAATAAAAGGGAAATTTTAGCAAGTGGTTTTTTATACCCCATGAGGGTTTTCCCACTCAGGAAATCTTTGTGTTATGTGATGTGTTTTTGTCTCTCATTTAGTTTCATGTTATTGTACTCATTTAGTTGGTCAATGCTCTGACACTTTAAGGTTGTTCAAAAGATTAATGTCAATTTTTTCAAGTCTATCATGCAAATTTAGATTGTGCAAATGTGATGCAAAAAGTCTTTCATAAAGTGAATTTACATTTGCATTTTGTGTTCATTATATGAATGCTCAAAAGTTTGTCAGAAACAAGTCAAAGTAGCATTTTGTGAAGTTTTATAGTTATGTTCATAAAGCACAACAATATTGTTCATAAAGCTTTAATTGAACAATATCATATGATGCTTTTAATATGGGTTGTAAATGTTAGTCAAGTTTCATGTCAATCTGATCTAAAGTGTTTATGTTCACTTGCATAAAAAAATCTCACATTGGGTTAAAATTTGTGAAAGTTTCATTGTGCTTTCAAAGTCAAAAGTTAAAATTATTTCAGTCTGATTCACCCCCCCTCTCAGAGTGAATCCACTTCCAACACTACACTTGTGGAGGTGACCATTATGCCTCAAATTGTCTACAACGATCGAAGTCACAAAGGGAAGGAAACTATCAGTAGTCTCATCATCACCAAATCCATGCTACAATAGATAACAAGCAAGCAGAGTATTAGGCTTCACCAATACAGCTGATAGGTAATCTCTATGGCTAAACTGTCTTTATTTTAATTGATACTAGAGCTTATTGTTGAGTTTCTGGGTTGGAACTGTGAATTGTTTTTGCATCAACATTTTAGATCATACTCCATGATCCATCATCAAGATGCTTAGCCAAGAGAGCAAGAAAGTGAAAAAATAGAAGTAGACTTGGATCGATAAAGGAGGGGCCAGGAAAGGAGAGGGATATGGTCAATAGAAGGACAAGAACAACACCCAAGGAGACTAATTAAAGAATTAAAATATAAAAACACTAAAGTAAGAAAAACTATAAAATAAGAAAGAGAACAAGAGAAAATATGATAAGAAACACAATAAAATAAGAGCTAAAATGATAAGAAACACTATAAAATAATAAATATTCTTTAAAATGTTAAAGATAAATTCAATAACTTATTATGATAATAAAACTATCTAAAATAAATATTACAATTAAACTATCAAAATAAATTAAAATAAAAACTATCAGGTCTTGCTTCTATTTTTTCACTTTCTTGCTCTCTTGGCTCAACATCTTGATGATGGATCATGGAGTATGATCCAAAACATTGATGCAAAAAAAATTCACACAGTTACAATCCAAAAACTCAACAATAATTTGATCATGGACTGTGGAAACCTTATGTTATTAATTGATACCAAAGCTATTGAATGTTTCATAGTATTTAATAGTGGATTGTCATATTGTGATGCAAATTATTTTTTACTATGTTTGACACAAGAAAGAATTCACATATGCATTATTATTTTAATTGAAAAAGGTAAATATATTTCCATCTCATTATAAATGTCATGATATCAATATGTGATGATATAGGGATTTATACCTAAGTCTCTAAAGACAAGACACAAATGTTGGTATCTTAATAGTAATGGACTAGGGGAGTATAAAGATGGTGATGTGTGTTATAAGCTAGTTTAATTGAAATGAATCCACCCACTTCTTTCCAAATATATAATATTTATTATTTTGATCACAATATTGCTCTTACACTAAGCTTGATATATTAGAAAATATAGTGAGTAGTTTAACATCACTTGAATATGGAGTGCAATATGAAATGATATACTCAACAAGGTATTATTATGTTCATTTAGAGATAGATTCAATACTTGTTTGAAATAATATATTACACCTATAAATTCTTACACATCACTAGATGGTGAGTTTGAATTGTTACACCTATATTGGACAAGATAGCCCAAAATAGCTATTTCCTAAGTATTTAGTTAAGTCAAAAGAATATGCACATTAAATTTTAAAATAAGTTAAATATATATTTTTAACCTAAATTCATTCTACTTTGTGATTAAATAAAAGAGATTTTTGTAAGACCAATTGGTCATTACAAAGTATTCACTGTCTTTTTTTTATGAGACCTATAAATAGTTTTCCAATAACCTCCAATTTATCAATAATGGAAGACAGAATTGCGAAATAAGATTTGAAAATTTTAAACCCTTTATATTTCATGTTTTTCCTAAGATAAGAACATGCATTTTTTGTTGTGCTAGGAGGAAAATACATGTTTTTCACATTCTCAAAGTGGTGATTTTTCCATTACTATTTTTCTATTCTATTATGAGATTTATGATTTTATATGAGATATTCTCAATGATGTTCTATACAGTACTAGATACTCTCCTAACTTCATCGTGCATCTCTTTATTCAACAAAGTATCTTAAAAGTGATGAAATATGTGAAGTTGATTTGCATGGCTAATCCATATTTAAATCTATTATATTTATTTAAATGACTCCCAACATGTCTTTTTCACAATCCAAATCAGCTCTTTCTATCCCTCTTGCATCTCTCTTCTCTATTAACATGGATTTTTTTCTAAATGTGGATACACTCAGTATGTTCTTTAATCCTCAACCTCCCTCTTATTACACTTCTTCCAAATATTTGGACATCATTGCTAAGGATCATTATTTTTGAGGGATGGAATTGGAGCTTTTTAATGGAATATTTACAACTCTTCATACAAAAATCCTTAGCTAAGGCATAATTTTTTTCTTTCCCTTCCTTAGTGATGGCCAATTCTACTATTTCTAAAGAGAAATCAATGAATTTTGGGTGTTGGAGGCAATAAGGAATTAGGTCAACCTTCTTTTTCCAACCTTCCTCATGATTATTCTATCATGGAATGCAAGGGGGCTGAATAGCGCCTCTCGTCAAAAGGCTATTCGGGATCTGATTGAGGTACATTCTCCAGATATCTTCTGTGTTCAGGAGACCAAGCTTCAGGTGGACCTCATGATTTAGTTTTCTCCTTGTATTTGGGGTTCCAGTTAGTGCCAGTGTATTGGGTCTAGGGGAAGTTCCAAAGGTTTGCCTCTTTTTTGGGATCCTCGTAAGGTTGTTCCTCGCTGGTGGATCTCTAGCCATTCCTCTATTTCTGTGGTGGCTTCTGTGTTGGAATATGGTGAGACTATTTTGGTTAGTAATATTTATGCTTTGATTGATATTCATGGTAAAATCCAACTTTGAGCCCATATCAGGTATGTTAGGTCTTGTGCACCTTATTTGCCTTGGATATTAGCAGGCAATTTCAATTCTGTGCTGTGTTTGGAGGAGAAAAGAGGGGGGCTTCCCAGACTGGGTCCTACTTCTGATCTATTTCGTGCTAATGTGGATTCTCTTGCTCTTGTTGACATTAAACCCTCCAATGGCATTTTTATTTGGAATAACAAGTGGAGTGGGCCTGCTGCAATTTCAGAGCGGCTGGATAGATTTCTAGTCTCTTGCTTTTGGGTTGGGGGCAGGTTGGTCACTAGCTCAGAGATCCTGGATTGGTGCGGCTCGGATCACTGGCCAATTAAGTTTTCTGCTTCTTCTTTCCCTAATTTTAAGAACCCTCCTTTCAAATTTCAGCTTATGTGGTTGTGTGATTCTTCCTTATATAATCTTGTTGCTCAGTGGTGGAGGGATGGAGCTCCTGCGTATGGTACTGATATGTATTCTTTCATCAAGAAGCTACAATATGTCAAGTTTATCTTAAGCGATGGAATAGAGTGTGTTTTGGCAATTTATGAGCAAAAAAAGGGAAGCCCAATAGAATCTTGCTGTTATCACTTGCCAGATTAGGGATTTGGGTTTTTCAGAGGCTCTTGGGTATGCTGAGTCCTAGGCTCTGAAAGTGGTGGAGGAGTGGGAACTTCGTGAAGAAATTTTTTGGAAGCAAAAGGCTAGGGTTGATTGGCTTCAAGAGGGTGACAAGAATATTGCTTTCTTTCATCATTATGTGCAAGCTCGTCGGAATAAGTGTCATATCCCTTCTCTTGTCAATCATGAGGGCTCTTCAATATCCTCACAACAGGCTTTGTCTAGAGAAGCTCGTTAATTCTACTCTGCTCTGTTCATTGAGGATTCTCCCCCTGCTGAGGCTAATGAGAACATGGTCCTTTCTTGTATTCCTTCATTGATCTCTAATGAATTGAATGCTTCTCTGATCCATCTGATTACTTTGTCTGAAGTGGAGGAGGTTGTGTTTGGGATAAATAAGGGGAAAGCTCCTGGTCCTGATGGTTTTCCTATTGAATTCTTCCAAGAGTTTTGGGATATTGTGAAGATGGATTTGTTGGAGGTGGTTCATGAGTCTCTTCATAATAAGCAGATGCTTCATGCCCTGAATGCTACTTTTCTGGTTCTGATTCCTAAGAAATATGGGGTAGATCAACTTGATTTCTTTAGACCTATTACGCTCTTCAATGTGGTGTATAAGATTGTTACGAAGTTGATTGCGGAAAGGCTTAAATCTTGTTTCTCTATTGTTATTTCTGAGGAGCAAGGAGGCTTTGTGGAGGGCCATCAAATTTTGGATGGGGTGGTGGTTGCCTCTGAGGTCATTCATTCCATGGCAATCTCTAAGGTTAGGTCTATGTTCATTAAGCTGGATATGGCCAAAGTGTATGATAGAGTTAAATGGGGATTTCTTCAGAAGATTATGTTGGCCTTTGGGTTTTCTTCAGATTGGGTGAATTGGACTATGAGCTGTGTGACTTCTTCCTCCTTTTCGGTTATTGTGAATGCTGAGCCTTCTGAGCTATTTGGTGCTTCTAGGGGCCTTTGCTAGGGGGATCCGCTCTCTCCTAATCTGTTTATTATCTTGGCAGAGGGGCTTGTTTGCTTCCTTAAATTCCAGGTTTCTTAGGGTTTGATTCATGGTTGGTAGTGGGGGATGGGTCTTCCAACGCTTTCTCATCTCCATTTTGTAGATGATACTTCCCTTATGGGGCTGGCCCATATGCGTGAAGCTCAATCCTTTAGGCAAGCTTTGGATATCTACCTTGTTGCTTCGGGTTAGAAAGTCAATGAGCAAAAGTCCTCTATTTTCTTCTTTAATACTCCCTAGGCTATCCAATGAAGGATTGCTAGAATTTTGCGATTTCAAATTGGGTCTCTTCCCTTTGTCTATTTGGGGATTCCTCTTGCTATTGGTAGGCAACCTCGGTCTTCTTGGTAGTTGTTGCTTGATAAGTTGAGGAAGAAGGTAACTCATTGGACTCATCGGTGGTTGTCTACAGTTGCTAGAGTTACTCTCCTTAAGCCTGTTATTCAGGCCCTCCCCATCTACAGGTGTTTTGTTCATTTGGCCCCTATGTATTTCCTTAGGGAATTTGATGCTCTCTCTTGTCAATTCCTTTGGATTGGCAGCTTCATGTCCTCTAAGTGGAGTCTTGTTAACTGGGATTCTGTGTGTAGACCAAAGCAGGAGGGGGGTCTCGGCTTACGCTTTGCTATTTTGAACGGGAAGGTTCTTGCTGCTAAGCTTTATTGGCATTGGTGCACTAATCAACACCAGTTATGGGATCAAATTCTTAACCATAAGTATCTTAGAGGTGTTGCTTCTTTTGAGGTCCCTCGCTATCCTCTGGAGGGGAGTGGTTCTATGATTTGGAATACTTTGAAAGTGGGGGCTCAGTTGATTAAGCATGCTCTTTTTTGGATCTATCACTCAAGATCACAGGCTCTTTTTTGGTTTGATGCTTGGGATGGTCACCAACCCTTTCTTTTTGATTATCCTCATCTTCATCCCCTTTGTGATGTTTTTACTACTATTGGCTAGGACACTGTGGAGCATTACAAGATTGCTGAGCATTGTTGTTCTGTGGTTACCTTTCACTAGAAGCATCCTGTTGAATGGCCTCCTGGGGGTCTGAGGGGTGCAGGCGGGAGCTTGCTCAACTTTTGGTTTCCTGTTCTTGTAATTATTTAAGGGCCCCAGATATTTTGGCTTGGGATGGCTCTGATATGTTTGGGAAGTACTCTGTGTCTGCCGGCTGGGTAGGCAATTGTTTGGATATATTGAGGTCCCTTGGTGGAAGCAAGTCTGGCACAAGTTGTCCTGGCCTAAGTGCAATTTCTTCATGTGGTTAGTGGCTTAGAGCAGGTGTCTTACTTGGGATAATCTATGCAAGCATGGATTCCAAGGCCCCTCTAGATGTGTGTTATGTTGTGATTCAAAAGACAATGTCTCTCATCTCTTCTTCCAGTGCTCTTATGCTAGGGAGATCTGGCATTTTTGGTGGGGGGTGTGGAATATGCTCTACTGGCATGTTTTCTCGTTAGCTGAGTTTGTGGATCACTGGGGTAGGGCCCCTGTTTCTACTTCCTTTCTTCAAGCTGCCTGGGGGATTAGCCCATCCTTCATTATTTGGAATCATCGGGTTTTTCAGGATGTTTTGTTGGTGGGCCCTCGTATGTGGTAGAAAATTATACATTCCTTGGGAGAAACTATTGGGACTAACTGTGATTTGTCTATTTTGGTGGCCCCTTGTGATGTTGATTATTTTAAACGTCTTCATCTTCCTCCTCCGCAACAACAGCTCAGGCACAACAGATGTTGCCATCCTACCCCAAAGGTGAATAGGGAGAGATGATGGTCCCCTCCTCCTCAAGGGGTCCTCAAACTTAATTCGGATGGCTCTTCTCGTGGAAACCTTGGTCATGCTGGTATTGGCGGGGTTGGTCGGGATAGCTTTGGAGATGTTCAGTTTATCTTCTCGGTGTATAAGGGTTTTCATTCTAATAATTTAATGGAGGCTCAGGCAATCCTTTTGGCGGTGGAGCATGGAAGTCAATTGGGGTGGCACAAGATCATTTGTGAATCTCATTCCCAGGTTGTGGTGAACCTGCTGAATAGGAAAAAATTAGATGATGCTAGTTGGCAATTGGATTTGATTGTGGAAGATATAATCAACCTTTGTACTTCTCTGGAGTTCGTTACTTTCACTCATATTCCTAGAGAGTGGAATGGTGTTGTGGATTGTTTGGCTAAATGGGCTTCAGATCATATTCAGGACTAGAACGTGTTGGATCGGGGTCAATTACCCCCTGATTTGTCTCAACAGTTGGACCACTTGGTGGATCTTGATAGGGATATGTAATGGCCTTGCTTTGTATTTTTCCTTGGTTTAATAAAGTTTTTACCCCTCTTTTGTTTAAAATAAGGAATTCAAAAACAAGTTTTTAATATTCATTCAAAGCATATTCAAAATATTTAGTGGTTTTGTAGACTTTGATATACTCAAGATTTTTCATTTGATCTTATGGATCACACTAACCCATTTTAGTCTCAAACAAAAACATAAAGAGTCTTAATTATTTAGAATCTCAATGAAGTTAAGATTAATCCAAATTTGGTAAATTTTTAGTTGATAAAGAATCAACCTTAAAAAAATATTTAGATAGCTATTTCAGGGGATGATGTGGTTGAGAAGGTAGAACAACTAACAAAAGTAATCTTCATATGCAAATTTTAAAATATTTGGTCAAGCTTGGTAGATCTCTATGAGTGGTTGACACATTAGGAATTATTGGTGAAAGAAGGATTCATTATTTTTCTATGTGCAAAAGATTAGTTTCTAATTGTTTGTAGATCCCTTTCTAATAAAAAATCCTTGCTCACAAGAGGCCTATGGTTCTAGGATAAGTTCTTTAGACTAAAAGAGTGGTCTCCTAATTTTAACCCTCTCATTGAATTATTCCCTAGTTCTTCAATTTGGATGAGGCTATCAAATATTCCTCTAGTTTTGGTCTTTTGAATACCTTTCCTCTATTGGAAACTCTTTGTGGGATCTTAGTTCTATTCAATATTTTGATCAAATGGTGAGATACTATATCTTCTAAAATTTTGGTTGGTTTTAATTTATCTAAGAAATTTCTAATATAAATACATTTAAAATTGTACAATAGGATTTAAAATTAATAGCTGAAACATATCAGAATGGCCTATATATGTAGATTTTGTTTTTTCATAGGCCACTTGATTGAAAAATTTCCAAAATCCTCTCATTCAACTCCTCGATTTGTCCCAAGTTATGTGTTCTACTTGGTGAAAATGGGTTGAGATAGAATACCATTTAACTGAATTTTATTGAAATGCCAATGATCTCTTAAAGGTATTTCTAGAAAAATCCTCCTTATCTTCTTTATATTCTCTTTTGGCTTCCTCTTAGTAGGACACAACATCCTCTCCTTTATTGGGAAAATGTGTCTCAACCTTGCAATTACATAAAGTATTGTTGATACGTAGGTGTGGGGGAGGGGGGAGGGGGGGCGTAGGGGGTTACCCCCCATGAGGGGTTCGGGGGGATCATCCTCCCGATGGGGGTTTCAGGGACCACACATAGCTAAATTTTTATGTATATTTTATTATTGTAAATTTGGACCATTATCATTAGGTCTTAGATTTGACGATCGATATTTTATTGGCTTAAATTGCCCTATAAGGAAACCCTATTTTATGAGGGCGTTGTATTACAACTATGTATTGTGATGTATTCTAAGAGTCTGATAGTGGTCGTGTTTCCTCTGGATCTTTGGTTGGTGATATTCTTGTGAGAAGCTTGCTTTGCAAGTATATTCTAATCTTCGTGATTTTTGAATACTATATTGGGAAGCTTTTGGAGTGTGGGGTTTTTCTCTCGAAAGGGTTTTCCCCATGTAAATCATTGTGTTGTGGTATGCATGATATTTATGTTTAAGTTTTTGTAACTATTGTAAAGATCTATAAAGTTTTACATTATTCTCCTCTCAAGATTAGTGTAGGAAGTTGTTCCGCTACCTGAAATTCCTTACATCCTTTACCTATTGTAAATGTGACTTAGTCTAGATGCAATGTCTTGTTTTAGAATTTCCTATACTTTTCCATATATAAATAATCCTAACTCACAATCATATATGCATAGTCAATTATACATATTAATTTATCCTAAAAAATGATAATTTTGATTATAAAAGTTAGATTTAAAAATTACGATGTATCTATAAAAATATAAAACTTATCCTTTAGCCCCTATTTTAATTCTTCTTTCAATTTGCAACAATTTCTCGTTTGTATGAATGTTTTAAAAAAAAATCTAATTTCTGCCCAAGTTAGGGGTTTTTTTCCACTAACTTACTAATAGGAATTAAGGGGTTTTGTCCTCAATTTTAGGCCTAAAGTGGTTTTGTCCTTAGGTTGTTAGAAACTTGGTTTATATTCCACAAGAGAAATAATAAAATGATATCTCTTGATCAATTCATGTCCTTACTCTTCATTTTTTCCTTCCTTTATATACCCTTTTTTTATTTAATTGACATGGATTTTCATTTCATGCCCTTTGAACCTTTTATTTTAACTTAATTAATTTTTTAGTTTTGATAAAATTGCTTATTTCTCATCGATTGTGCTTTTTTGTGGTGATAATTAAATTCTATATTGTATGTTACTCAACAATTCACTTTTGGGTGGGGCATTACAGTCCACCCTTCCCAAGATTGCTTGTCCTCAAGCAATCACAACTAGGATGCTAAATAATTTCTTCTCCACTTGACTGAATCTTTTTGGAGTTACTAGGATCCCAAATCAACCTTGTGGATTTGTAATGCCTAGACATTGCTCCTCCTTATGATGTGATTATCATCAAATAATAATATTTTGATATAATTATAAATTGAAAATTCTACTCTAAGTGATGCTTCTCTTATTATCTTGGTTAAATATGACTCTGTACTACAATAAAGTCCCTAGAGAATGGTTGTTAGTGTAATTTACTCAACTAGATTGCCAATATAGATAGATTTAATGTCCTAAGGAAAATACTGTCCTCAAGATTATGAAGACAATTAATTGTCCAATATACTTCTAGTTCATGTACTTGTATTTCCTAATAACTCTTAACAACAAAAACAAGAGTTGGAAATTGGCAAGGTTTACAATTTAAGATAAGTTTTCTCTTATCATCTGAGAGAAGAAAAAAATACATTGTATCATCAATCCAAAAATTAAATTTTCCTTTGGCATCAATTGTATCTGCAAAGAACCACTTGGGTTGGCCTAGCCTTTGCACATTTTCATGGATATTTCTTTGAGGCAAAGTAGGAAAATGATCTTTCCATATATTAAGATGAGAATTAGAAGCTTGAAACACCTCTATGACCTTAAATACAATGTTCTTTTCTCAAATGTTTTTAACTTACTGGTCCACTTTTGATATTCTCACATTTTGTAACTAGACCAATCAAAGAGCTACTAGAAATATCCTAAAATTCTTCTCTCCTTTCATTGGGCTACTCAAGATCCTCGAGGTGGTTATCATAAAATTTGTTGCTTGTTCTAGTAATTTAATTTGTTGTATTCTCCAATTTTAAATATTTCTCTTCAAAATGACCACCACAAGTTTCAAGAGCATAACCATCCTTTTTACAAACCAAAATATGGACAAACTTAAATAGAGACTTATCTATTGGGTGGTCCAGTTCTATATAAATATTGAATTTTATGAGAAAATTTGATTTACTTTCCCTAAATTCTTTGGGTGTCTTGAGGCATTCCATTTGAGCCTCATGACATTGGTAGGTTGTGATTATATTATTGTGAAGTATAACTTTCATTTGATTTTTAAACTCCAATATGATTTTTTTAAGAAATTATTACCTTCCTCCCCACTTATTCAAAATGAAAAAGACATAGGAGCATTATAGTTATGCACTATAGATGGTAATAAGTCCTTTGAAATACTGGTGAAGATAAATTCCTCTTCTTTATTACCACTGATAACAAAAGGTCTCTATTTTGTAAATAAAAGTCCCTTCATAGATAGGTGGTAGGAATATATATTCTTCTTATTATAATCCAATAAACTGATTGCCCCTTTTTGTATGAGCTTACGTGCACTAGTGTGAGTTTTTGGGGTGATACATTACAAAGCTTCCATCCAATGAATACCATAATAAGAAGATGGGAAATTCCGTACAATTTCCATTTTCTATAGCAACTCGGGAGCTTTCCCAAGTTACTCCTTCCTTACTAAAATCCATTCTCATGCACCATCCTCTCTCTGGTGCTATATGTAGGTTATGAAATGATATACTCTTCTTAACTTGAATCCTATAAAATCTAGATACTAGTGCTCATTTATACATCTTGCATTATGTATGTATTTTAATTATCGTAAAAAAAACCTATAAGAGCTAATGTATTCTCTTTAGTAGATTTTGGCCTAAAAAAGAAACCAGAACTACTGGCGTGATCACATCGAATGAGATCATACATTATCATGATATTTTTATCTCTCATTTCATTTTTATCCAAGATCCTAGGCAATGCTCATACAAACTCTTGATTATCATTGTTGACATCCAAAATAATAGAAATGGTTGCATCCTCTATTATGATGAATTGTGGGAGTGTCATGAATACCTAGATCCCACTCCTTTGTGCAAAGCTAATTTTTTATTTGAGTAAAGGAATCTAGGTGTCCTTTACTACAAGTTCTATCTTTCACTTCATTTATCATCAAGCTCCTTGAGGTGACTATATCCATTTTTTCTTCAAGAATGGTTAGATGTCAACTTGGTCAATACATCCATTGTTCTTTAATATCCATGTTGGTCTCTCCTAGATCCATCATGTGCAAGTCAAAATTCTCCTTCTCATGACCACAAACTAAACCCTCAATGCAATCATCAATCTTGAAACCAAAGATTTTGGATGTTTCCTATTCAACCTTCATGTAGTCGATGTGTATTATCATAGAATTTTCATGATAAATTTGCGAGTCCTCCTCAAGGGTTGATCTTAGAAAAACCATTTTTCACAATAGCATAACTAATATTTTATACATCATCATCACATTGTCCAATCATTTTCATACCTTGCAAATCATTTTTATATGGATCAATTACTTCCATAACCAAAAGTTGGATGGATGTTGCTTGGACATGATTTACAATTATCGAAACTTCTTTGACACACAATATTGTCTCTTCTTCTTCTTCTTCTTCTTCTTCTTTAGTTTTAAAAACATCTCGTGATTCTGATTCTAACTTCTCTTCTACCGTAATTAATGATTCTCTTGGATCTTGCTACTTGATCTCCTCCTTAGCCATTTTTATTATGTATTCATAATTTCATATAGACCTCATTTTTTAGGAATCTAGTACTTGAGTGCCTCCAAGTACTCATCAAAGGGAAAATGAGATTTTGCATGATTTGAAAAACTTTGATATCAGTTAATAATTTTAGGGGCCTCAATTTTGTACAATAATTCTTTCACAATATCCAAGTTTTCTTCCTTTTATAGACCTTCAAGTACCCCATAAGTTGGTAGGATCAATGCTCTGATACCATTTGTAATGTCCCATTTTAGAATTTTCTTATTTCCATAAATATATAATCCTAACTCAAAGTTATATATGCATACATAGTTAATTATAAATTTTAGTTTATCCTAAAAATGGTAATTTTGATTATAAAATTCAGATTTAACACTTATGATGTATCTTTGAAAATATAAATCTTATCATCTAGCCCCTCCTATAATTATTCTTTCAATTTGCAATGATTTCTCTTTTTATGAATATCTTTGAAATATATCTAATTTCTGCCCAGGGGTTTTCGTCCACTAACTCAAAAATAGGAATTGAGGGGTTTCGTCCTTAATTTCAAGCCTAAAGTGGTTTCGTCTTTAGACTGTTAGAAAACTTGGTTTATATTCCACAAGGGAAATAATAAAATAATATATCTTGATCAATTCCTTTCCTTTTCATTTTTTCCTTCCTTTATAATAAATACCTAATTGAAATGACTATTCATTTCATGCCCTTTGAACCTTTCATTAACTTAATTAATTTTTAGTTTTGATAAATAATATTGCTTATTTCTCCTTGACCACTCCTTTTGGTGGGGATAATTAAATTTTATATTGTATGTTAGTTAGCAATTCATTTTTAGGTGGGGCATTACACTCCAAAACCATTGTGGAAGATGGGTTTTCTTCTTTAAAGAACATTGCTATGTGTAGCTCTTTTAGAGAGTTGGTGCAAATAGATTTGATAGCTCTTTGGACTTAACACTTAAGGGAACACTAGCAATGCCTTCTTTTGAAAATTCTTTTCCAAGAAATGATGATTATTGGGTTATGGTGGAAAGAGAAAAGAAAGCTCCCTTAGCCAAAAAAATTATTGTTGAAAGCAAGTTGAATCTTTATTTCGATTTAAAAAAGGCTAACTTCTATGTTTACCATTTCTCTTCAAAAAGTCAAGTTGAGAATTTTTCATGTGATATTCTTTATTAATAAAAACCAAATTTTAACATTTTACTTTTTCATTCTCATATGGTGAGGGTCCCATGTCTTTCAATTTAAAAAAAAAATAAAAAAAATAAGACTATCTAAAATCATAATGATAGCCAATACTCAAATTTTATTTCAACTTGACTTAAATTCTTAGATCAATAAAAAATAAATAAAAAATATTTTATAAAATTTTCACAATTATATTCCATATAAATAAATCTCCCAAATTTTAAATTACATTTATTTTCCAAGCGGAACCACACAATAATTCATTACATTAGCATTTCATAAGGGTAGACAAATTTGCTTTGTAAATATTTAACCACTCAAAGAGAAAGTACGTATTTTAGGTCAGATAACTTCGTACATATGAAATGGACAAGAAGACCGACAGAGTAAAACAATGTGGGAAACAAAGGCAGGAAAGATGTCTTATAGCTATCCCGCTTTACTTCAAAATGAATCCCCGTTTACATTATGGGCAAATGATAATATTACGATCGCTATCTTTGTCCATCGGAATTTTCGGAAGTGGGGGGTCCATCTTCCCTTCCAGCATCTGCACCACTTGCCCCATGCTTGGCCTCGCATTCTCATCCTCTTTAATGCATTGCAACCCTATAACAATACCTCTTTTCACCTCTTCTATGTCTGCCTCCTCTGCAACTGCAACAACCTCCTCCACGATATTAATCATATTCCCCTCGTAAATTTGAGCTGCGGCCCACGAGGGAAAGTAATGCTTGTTTGAATCTTGCATGCTCATGTCCACATTTCTTCGCCCCGAAATAATCTCCAAGAGCGTCATACCAAAACTGTAGACGTCAACCTTGGGAGTGATGGGAAGACGGGAGAACCACTCTGGAGCCAAGTAACCTCTCGTTCCTCTTATAGTAGTCAGGACGCGGCTGAAATCTCTATCCAAAAGCTTTGCTAGCCCAAAATCGGCCAGCTTATGGGTAAATTTGCTATCCAGGAGAATGTTTTCAGGCTTGACATCATTGTGGATGATGCACTCTCTGCATTCTTCGTGGAGATAAAGTAACCCTTTTGCAATCCCCTGCGCGATCTCGAATCGGGTCTTCCAGTCGAGTACCTTCTGTTTACTTTGAAATTGCTATTGAACAGTAAGGAATTGAGAGAGCCGTTGGGCATGTAGTCGTAAACCAGTAGCCTTTGTGATCCTTCCGCACAAAATCCTCGAAGCCTGACCAAATTCACATGTTGTATGATTCCGAGAGAATTGATTTCGGCACAGAATTGTTTCTCTTCTTTTCTTGAACCCTCCAATCTCTTTACGGCTACGAGCGTGCCGTCTGTTAGAGATCCTTTGAACACTGACCCGAATCCTCCGCTCCCCAGCTTACACCTGAAATTCCTAGTTGCAATCTTCAATTCCTTGTAACTAAACACTCTAAGAAAAGAGTTAGAGGAATCTGCACTCCTCTCTATCGGTCGTAAGCGACACCCCCGCCACATTAGAAATGAGAAGATACCCAGAGCAAATCCAACAATGCCAAGTACTGCACCCACAATAATTGTGGTTTTGCGCGTAGAGGAGGATGGTGGATCAAACTTTGGAAGTGCAGAGGCAGCTACTCGAATACAGACATTTGAATTGCTTTGTGATGGAGAATTGCGCATGCTTGGTAAATCTCCAGACCAGATTTGGCATGGTCCTGAAGGCGGATTGAAAGTAAAAGCAGTGCAGGAGCAGTTGTGGAGGCACGCTTTCTCGCAATCTTTCTTTGTCGTTGCAGGGTATGAGAAATCGGGCTTATCAGGCAACGTTGCTTTGGTGTTGATGAATCCGTCTGTGCTGCCAATTTTGGCATCGCAGTTTAACGGGCTTTCTCGAACACAGCCAGTTGAGGACCAATCTTGCAAACTCCAGGAGCGATTGCCTCTCGGGATGAAGCCTTCCACGCAGCTGCAGAACTGAACATTGTTCGAGTTGCAGCTACCATAAGCGCCACAGGTATTATATACGTTGCACTGATCTATGGGCTCAGACCAGATCATGCTCCATTTATTGTTACCAAGCAAAACATATTGCTGAAATCCTCCGGATTTGTGTATGATGAAACGTGAGAGCGCCTTGTTCCTATTAGCAGGCGTCCATGTATAGGTGATAAACAAACCAGAGCTAATATTTTCAACGCTGTAATTGTACAAACCTGTCAACGACATTTCCGGAATTCGACCGAAACGTTTCCCGTCCCAAGCTCCACTCTCCCAATACTGTATAGAATTGTTCCATCTAAGCACAAATTGTCTGGCCCCCGACGGATCCATCTGATGAGAAAAAAGCCCCGGAGCTGGATCCAATGAATTCTTCCAACAGACTAGCTTGCGCTTTCCGCCGATCTTCATCCCGGGCAACCAGGTATCGACGGGATGGTCGAAGCTCTGCCAAGCAATCTCAGATTTATTGCCATCGCTCAGCATTATAAAATTGCCAGAGTCTAATATCACAGCCCGGGAAGCCTTGTTCGACATTTTGACCGACCAAAGAGACGTACCCTCTAGTGCATCAAACAGTCCCAGACTACCCTGTGTCGACAGCTTCAAAACGCCGGGCCT
Source organism: Sequoiadendron giganteum (assembly GCA_007115665.2). NCBI lineage: Eukaryota > Viridiplantae > Streptophyta > Pinopsida > Cupressales > Cupressaceae > Sequoiadendron > Sequoiadendron giganteum. The sequence continues at coordinate 40,730,772 of CM021109.1, forward strand.
CTTCTTTGCGGGTCTTTCTCTGTTAGCCACCCAAACAATCGTCTTCTCTGCTACTTTGCCATACCAGATGCCAATGTACCAGTTATTGGTTCCATTTGGGCTGAAAAATCCCAATTCAAACGTTCCATTCTTTGAAATTATCGTCTGATTTCCTGTTAGCAAGGCACCCAAGGAGAGAGTATCTCCCCCATCAGCACTGCACTCATCACAGTTGTGCAATATAATTAGCACAGTAAGAGCGAGGAGCATATATGCTAATGGTCTGTTACTTCCCATTTCCATATTCTTGTTGTTCATATTTAACGAGTTGATTCGAATGTGTAGCACTACATTAAAACACAGAAAAATCAGACATGATTTTTCTGAATATGAACAGAGCGGCAAACGGGGTGAGCTTGGGAGGAATAATCTTGTACCATTTACATTTTCTGTCGATAATGAATCCCATGTTGAAAAACAATTTTATTAGGTGCATTTGGTCTACCAATGTCTTTTTCTTGGAACAGATGAGATGTACGTCAAGGTTGAAAATAGCTATTGTGCTTTACTTTAAATGGGCATTCAGATGGTCCCTTCTCGCGAGAAGTCCGCGAAATGGCGGTTTGTGACTTGATTAAGGAGTGCAATCCGTGCTTTACAAAATACAAGCAACCCCTGGCATGCATTAAAATGCCCACCATCATAACAAGACCGGTCCAAAAGAAACCAGCGCAACGAAGCCATCAAACTCATGGTAGATCTCACAGGCTCAAGATATGGTCACACGAGAACAGCGCAGAAGTGTTAAACTAGCACTTGCACCCTATAAGAGGTTCAAGAGATACGCGGATAGGAAATTAAAGACAAAATTTAAATGTATTTTAATTTTACATTAAATGAGTAGTTTCCTTTTTTAATTTCTTGGGTTCAAATTCATTATTTGTGTCTCTATTTCTTTTTTTAAAACAAAGCTTCAAAATGATTGATTTGACATCCTAAAAATTGTAATGGATAATGAAGAATCGATCTCCTCATAATTTTATGGTGAACAAAAAATGGGGTGAACTCAAAATAGGGTGTCATTCCATGTTTATTAGTGGCATTGACAGGTCAAACATAGTCGTTTTGATTTAAATGATATCATACTACTAAGACATATTGACGTAGCATGCTTACTGTTACTCCATGTTTACTATTAAATGCAATTTACAACACCATAAATGCAGAGTTTTGTAAAAACTCTGACCCAACTACATCAGAAAGAAACCAAAATATTTGTATCCATATAAAGGAAAATACACTTAGTTTTTCTATAATCATAAAAAATGCATGACTTATGTTATAAATAAGTTAATGGACAGTGACACAAACATTATCATCTTACAATCTTATATGCACTTACAGACTTAAAACTGCATGAATTCAAAATGAACTAGATACCTAAAATTAAAATTAATGGTGTGCAAATTTATGAAATCATTCTAATCTCCAAGCTTAGTGACTTTTTCAAAAGTAAAATTAAAAACTACATAAAAAATAAATTAACCATTTAAATAAAAATACTAGTATATAAAATAATTTGTAACTAAAATTTAAAATTTATGTTTTCCTTATATGTATAGTAAATAAAATAACTTTAAAGTAAAATACAACAATTCTTAAATATATAAAATAGCTTGAAGTTGATATTTTATAATATATTTTTTTTAAATATATAAAATAGCTTGAAGTTGATATTTTATAATATATATTTTTGAGATGTATGTAAGATCTCTATATTAGTTAATAAATTTATTTAGACATCAAAGTAAGATTATTAAATTATTTTTATTAAATTATTTGATAGATTAACCACTAAAGATATATAAAAAAGGTAAAGAAGTTTAAAATAGAATTGATAGTTTCTTCTAAGTTTAAATATTTAAAACATAATAATACATCTTTAATAGAAATATGTTACCTAAGATATTAGACATAGACTTGAAAATTAGACTCTATCTTCTTAGATTTTTTGCTAAGGTTTTGGCTTGGCTTACTCTTCATATTTCTTCTTGTGTCATTTCCTTATTTTTGTAACTCTTGTTTATATGCAAGAGATCTCTATATTACAAGTCTTTTAATTTCCTTACCCCCAAGTGGTTTTTCCTATTTAGATGGTTTTCATCTAAAGGGCTTAGCATTTGATGCTAGGGTTGTTGGCTTGGAAATGTAGAAAAATGGCATTGAATCACCCTTGCAAGTTTATACCAATAGTAGTTTATGATGTAATTTGGGTATTTTTTAGTAGAATTCTCTCTAAACAATGCTAAGGAGTTGGGTCTACTCCATCTAGGTCCCTCATGGGGCCCATGTAGAAGCTATCCAAAAATTTACTAAGGGTTTCCTTCTTTTCTATTTTTTGATGTCAAATTTGCTAAGGCCATTTTCAAGAATGAAATCTAGTACATTTATTATTATATTCATTACTTTATCAACTTGAGATTCTATTGTCTTGAGGAACAATCTCTTCAATTCTTAGTTTCATTTGCATTCCTTAGTATCTCTTTGCCCCTTTGGCCCTTCCTTGATTGTATCATGGTCTCATTGGGGTGCATTGTTGTTAGAAAATAATGTAATTATGGGTCATACCCCTATATTATTGATAAGTTTTTCTAATATAAGGTCTTATGGGTCATACCCCTATATACTATTTATAAATTTTTCTAATATAAGGTTATAAAATATCATTCTTATTATATTATTTAGAAAATATAGACCATTTAATCATTAAAAATCTAATAAGTATTATATTATTAATTATTTACAAATGGATTTTTTGAATAGGTGTGACTAATAGCATTTCAAGTAAATTTTACCATCCCTTCTCCTATATGTAAGTAGGCTCTCTTGTGAAATCTAAGAGATGTATGAGAATTAGGAGATTTATAATGATTATAACAATGTGCACATGAGGTATTGTTTGCCATGTCCCCTTTGCAAATTGTAGGATAGAGTTAGGGATGTTGCTTGACATGTATTGTGATTGGGGTTTAGGGCTATTGCTCGACGAACACCTTAGATAAGACTAAATTGTTTTTGGTTTAGATATTGTTTATTTATGATAGATGTGTTATTTTTTTAGATATTGGGAAAATGACATGTCAATGGTATCAAAGTCATAGTCATGTCAACCTACTAGGTTCTTTTGTTGTATGCAACCGAGTCAAAGAGATCTAAGAAATTTGGAAAGAGAGAATAAAAGGTGAAAGGGATCCACACAAGGATATATTAGTGAAATTGGGGGTAGAGGTAAGAATAAAATGGCTTACATAAAAGATGATTTCAAGGCTTTCTGGAATAATCAACAAAAAAACCAATTAAATACTTTTGTGTAATGAATGCAAAACCTAGCCAATCACACCAAATATACACAAAATAATTGTACAAAAGGAAGTAATTCAACAAATGATAGGGTTTTAATTAACTCACCCCAAAAGTTATTCATAGCCAAATTCCTAGAAATATGGAACACAAAAACCTAGGAGAAAGAGAAAGAGGATAAATTGGCATGGTATCATGCCAAATACAGTGACCTAGACCCAACTATCTACCAAGACATGACTTTCATAGTTGATATTATGAGTTTCAAAGAAATGGACAAGGGGGAAGAACATGTGAGGAGGAACCTCACAAGGGCATTCAACATCACTTGGGGAATACCAATATACTCACATATGATGGATGAGGTGGTTGTTCAATGAGCCCCTTGGTTGCAGAAGTTGGATACATATCTCTCCTTGAACCCCATATTCAAAGAAGAAGCCATTAAGTTTGCTACTTTATAGCTAGGGGGTGAGGCCCATGAATTGTGGCACCATGGCATGAAAACCCAAGGGCATAGCTCAATCACAACCCTAGAAGATTTTAGTTAAAGATTAATGGAGAGGTTTGAGAAGAAGGATCCAAATATTTAATTCAAAGAACTAGCATAATTGAGGTAAGAGGGTATAGTTGAGCACTATGTGATATAATTTTAGATGCTACTAGTGATGGTTCCAAATGTAACATAAAGGAGACCCATAGTTCTTTTTGTCAAAGAGCTCTTTGAATCGCTCAAGGCTTTGGTAAGGGAATTTGATCAAAATTTCCTATAAGAGGCCATCAAAAGAGCTATGAGTTTCTAGGACTTAATGAAAAAAGAAAACCCTACTCCAAGAGTGAACTACCAATGCTACAACAAAAGCCTCCCTTTAAGAACATCCCTCAACACAAGGAATTATCCCCAAAAATGAGAAAGATGGATGAGATGCAAAATGAACTTAGGAGGAAGAATTTGTATTTCTCTTGTAGAGATCCATGGACTCCTGGTCAGATATGCATAGTAAAAAAAAAACACACTATGAAAAGAAGTAGTGTCAAATAAAGATTTATTTAATCAACAAATGAACTAGATGTATTTGAATACTCTATCATTGATCATATTGCTAAAGAAAAAACAACCATAAGGGAAAGTATACTTGTTGCTCTCTCCAAATCCCCAAAATATCTTCCCTTTTGAGGTTCGCAGAGTGCTCACAAGATAAAACATGATTGTTCTCATTAAAAGGGGGGCCACCCACAAGTTTATCTATGAAGGTTTGGTGATGAAGAATGGATTAAGACAAAACAATTTGAGGGTTTCAATGTTCTAGTACCTGATGGATCCACCATTCCATGTAAATGAGTAATCAAGAAAATCAATGTCACTTTGGGAGGCCATAAGGTATGTGATGAATTTTATGTGATTAGTTTTGGGGATATTGATTTGATTCTTAGGGTAAATGGTTACACTCTCTAAGAGAGTATTCACATAACTACCAAAATATGGAATTTAAGTTCATCGCAAAGAGAAAATAGATTGTCCTTAGAGAGATCTTGAATGGAGCTCCACAAGTGGTAATGTCCAAGAGGATGGAGATAATATTCCATAGAGGTCAAGTAACATGGGAAAAAAATTATTTTATTCTTCCCATAAAGTCCACATCAGGAGAAAAGGATACCCCTCATGTGTTGATATTCAAAAAATTCTAGACATACATTATGTAGTCTTTAGTGGCTTACCTATGAGGCTACCACTAAATAAAGGGTTTCAACATACTATATATATGGAAGAAGGGGCTAAAAATATCATCACTACAATATACCATCATCCAAGAGGGTATAAAGAGGAGATAGTGAAGAATATCAAATAAATTCTTGACATGGGACTCATAAGACCTAACTTCAGTCTATTTGCATCTTTAGTAGCTCTTGTGAAGAAAAAGGATGGTACTATGAGGATGTGTATTGAAACTAGAGCCTTGGACAAGAAGACCAATGATAAAAAATATATTATTCCAAGGATAGATGAAATCCTAGATGAATTACATGGAGCTATGTAATTTTCCAAGTTTGACCTGAGATCAAGATACTAGATTAAATCTGCACAAGAGAAAAGGATGTAGATAAGACAACCTTTCGATATATCATTATGGGAATTTTGAGTTTTTGGTCACGTATTTCAAACTCACCAATGCTTCAGCTACATTCCAATTATGCATGAATAAAGTATTTGGTAAGTAGCTTAGAATTTTTTTTTCTGGTTTTCTTTGATGACATATTTATCTATAGAAAAACTTGGAAGAAATACTCGGAACACCTAGATGTGTAGTTTTGGGTATTTTGGAGCAACAATCCTTTTATGCTAAGTTGTCTAAATGCGAGTTTGTATTATTTGAGATTTTTTACTTTGTTCATATCATAAGTTTCAAGGGCATTCAAATAGATCAACAAAATAATCCCTTCACAAATCTCTTATAATAGTAGCATAATCCAAGAAACCATTCAACCAAATTTTGGTGGATGCTCATAAACATGTTATAGAATACATGACCTATCAATGGAACAAGGGAGAACAAATTTTTATAGTAGGCCTACTTCAACCACTTCCAATTCTTGAGAAAAAATGGGAGAGCATATCCATGGACTTCATCACAGGTTTACCCAAGGTAAAAGATAGAGACTATACTTATGTTGTGGTTGATAGATTGACAAAGTATACATATTTTATTTTTATTGCTTTATATTTCAAGGTACCACAAGTGGTAGATAGATTCTTCAAGGAGATATTTAGATTACAAGGTTTGGCCAAGAACATTGTTAGTGACAACGATCAAATTTCTGAAATCCTTTTGGAAAACAATATTTCACTCGATAGGATCAAAACTCATGTCAAGAACTAGCTACCATCCCCAAACTGATGGAAAAATATAAGTAGTAAATAAGTGGATTGAGGGGTACTTAAATAACTATGTTTCATAAAAATCAATTGCATGGATCAAGTGGTTATATCTGGGTGAATATAGCTATAATAATTCACACCATATGTCCATTGGGATGACACCTTATATGGCTTTATATGGGTATGCTGCATTATCTTTAACTAATCTATTTGTTTCAAACATAAGAGTGACAATAGTAAGTGATTTAATGAAAAATAGTCAAGAGATATTGAGGGAACTAAAGAATAATTTGTAACAAGTGATTTGATGAAACAAAATCAAAAGATATTTGAGGGAACTAAAGAATAATTTACAGAAATATAATCAATACAAGATTTATACAAATTAGAAAAGGATAGAGAGGTCCTTTGAGGTGGGAGATTTTTTTTTTTTTGAGATTAAAACCAACGAATAAAAATTATATCAAGAAGAGAGGAGTTGAAAAGTTTAGACCTTGATACTTAAGACATATAAAATTGTGAAGATGATTGGCAAAGTGGCCTATGAGTTTGAGCTTCCATAGGACAATAGGATTCATTATTTTTTCCAAGTGTCTTTTTGAATAAATTCCTATTTGGTGGGAAAGGAGAGAGAGATGCATACTAAATGAATAAATCACAACCTATATTCCCACCTAAAACATTGGAATACAAAATCAACCAAGGGGTTGTTCTTGGTTGTTATCTTCAAGAGAGAAACAAGTAAGATTTTGGTTTTGTTGTTTTTGAGTGCAAGGATTGATAATTTGATGCAATGAACCAGGAAAATTATGATCAAATTGGCTAGATGTGACATAATGTTGATGTTATAAAATGCATTGATAGAAATAGAAAAAAGATTTGAGAAGAAGCCATAGAGAGGAACTTGGCACTAGAAATTGGACTGACTAGATGCAAGATGCTAGAGAATCACACAAAAAATAACACTCAATGCAGGTGTCCAAAAGATGCTAGAAGTTATTTTTATGCTTGTAACACTTTAGTACTACTTGAACACTTGTGACAGAGACAATTTCAGAATTTAGTATGTGAATATGCCTGAATAATCAACATACCCTAGTTTATCAATGATGAATCAATAAGGATAAGAGATAGGGTTTAGGAGTCTCCAAAAGAGCCGAGATGCCAAATCCTCCTCCCACAACAATAACTTGGTAACACGTAAAATAGAAAGCTCGGGAGAAGGGTTGTGTTGTATAGGGGCTCACCTTGGTCAAACCCTGTGTTGGCATTCCCACGTCCACAATAGAAATGATGATTGATAATAAAGAGTGTGTGTTCTTGAGGGAGTAGAGGAAAATAATAATAATGATAATGATAATAACAATACAATGATGGATTTGCCATTCAGATCTAAAACCTTGTTGGATTGATGTAGCCATACAAATCACATACAAGGAAGAAGAAGAGGCTTCTAGATGAACCTATAAGTGTTAGCACATACAATATAATAACAATAAATAAAAAATCACCCGAAACTTGAACATCAACTCACTACAAAAATGGAGTTCATTAATTGGTAGATTGTAGATTGCAAATCATTTTCTTTCTTACTTGATTTTTTCTAACTTTTCCCTTTTCTTTCTATCTTACTTGCTTTTAGTTTCTCTAGACCTAGTGAAGGAGAGAAGAGGTTACATATTATGATATAAAGCACATATCAAGATAACAATTGGAGAGGCCAACAAAAATGATTGCATCCTTAATCACCAAAAGGCCAACTTAAAAATTTTAAAGTTTTGACACGAATGACTAGGATGCTAGTACACCACACTAACTTGTCTAGGTGCAATTCACTTTGGATAGGCCCAATAATAGAGGATTTAATCAAGTTTTCTAAAAATGTGCTAAAATAGGCACATTATAAATAGAACTAGACACATACACTAGAGTGAGCACTAAATCTAACATGAAATTATAAGCAATGACAATTTACGATACTATATTTAGCCCCCAATTTAACAAGGATATGTGATTAATTTCAATTTAATTTTCATTCCTACAAGTGTGTAGTAGGATAGATGTATGTTTTTAATTTAGTTGTGATTTCTACAATGTGTGATAACATAGATGGTTGTTTCCATTTCTACAAGTGAGTGGTAGAATAGATAATTTTATAGTTTGTTGGTTTATTTTTTTAATTATGGATTATAGATGAGAGAATAATAAGGATTGATGCCTTATTCATTACCTCAACTTGAAGATCGACCCATTCATCTTAAAACCCCCAAAATAATGCAACCTTTCTACAAACAATTGTAGATACCACTCGAATTGATTATTTAAATGAACCATCAGTTATTCTTGGCATGTATTCATCATTGAAACCCATGAAACCCCTTTAATCTAAAATCCTTACAAATATAGACCATTTTCATGTTGATTTAGTGTAATTATTTTCAAACATTTTTAAGGCCAAGCTTCCCAATCCACCTCATCCTAATCTATCTAATCCACCACCTTAATAATCTATTGAACCCAACCATAATCAAATCCCAAGAAAAAGAACCTTATTCCCCCTTCATCTAATAATTTAATTCCAATCATATTCCTCTAACCTGCCATCTAATACATTATAATACAAGCCCCCCTTCTTCTAGTCTTTTTAATCAAAGTCCTGATATAATCCTTCCTTGCCTAATCCCCTTCTTCCAATCGTAATAAAATTCCCTCTTTTCAACCACATTCTTCTAATTCAATTGATTTTATTCTCTCTAATCATCTTCTGGAATCAAATCCTTTAACCTTAATATTAATCCCAAATCATCACCATCTCTTTAATCATCTCTTTCCAACCTTTAATTATTTTTCCATCAGCATAAACAGTCATCATTCTCAATTGAATTATATTATTCCTTCCTCATTTTCTTTCATTTCATCCTTTCACCCCTTCATCATTTATTTCTTCCATCATCCTAAGGTTATAAATCCACCATCCCCTTGCAAATCCAATCCAAACCATCAAAAATCCTTTGAAGTCATAAATCAGAGTATCCAAATGTAGTTTAACTTATTTATAACATAGCTCAGTGAATTCTACTATAAGCCATTTTACCTATCAGTGTATATATTCACCCTTCATCATATCTATCCTATTAGAAAACTTTCACTCTCACCAGTCTAAAAAATTTAACCTCTAAAACAACATATTTGTTCATCGTTTACCATATTTACACCCTTCAATGTATTTCCAACATAGTTATTTCACCTTTTAGTGTATTTGTTTGTGCTTCAATGTATGCACTCTATATTTTAATATATCCATTGCATTATGTGTCTCTTTTGTTCAAGGATCCCCAAACTAAATTTCATCTCATCCAATCTAATCAATCAAACTTATCCCAAATCTAAGATTAATCTAAATCCTAATATGAGATTTAATAAACCAACCTTAAGATATTTTGATGTTGAAATAATCTTAAGATCATTTCTTCCATTTTATTCTAATCCATTATATATCTCTTATAATCATCTCTTCATGTCTATTCTCACACTTCATTCATATCCAACTCATCAAATGATCATCATGACAATCTTATTTTGATGAGTCCTCTCATCATAACCATTCTTAAAATTGATCTCATACTGATGACGATGATAGTCTTATTGATCAAGATGAGTACAAAATCAAAACCCTTGATGCCATCCTCACTAAAAAGATTTGTGAACAAGCTTCCACCACTCACCCATTCACAGTCAAACTCATTTTGACCAAGAAATGGCTAGAAAAAGCTATCCCATCATGCCTCCACACATATCTACTAGTCAAAATTATCTTACCTTTGACAAGGGAAATTCATTTTATCCTCCATCTATATCTCCTTCTTGTCCCTCACCTACATATACCTCTCATCCAACATCTATACCTTCATCTTCACCCCTATCCATATCCCAATCTCCATATTTATATAACACCCACATCACCTCTGATGAGCCTGATTAATAGCTAGATTTATCTTGTTTAGTTCATATATTTTAAACACTTTAAGTTACTTATTTTATATACATTCCTGAACTTATATACCTTTTATATCTTTTATGCAATCCAAACCAAACTTTGATGAGTGGAAATATGATTATGATATGATGATATTTGCATGGATGAATGTGTGAATGTGTATGAAATTTAGTATGAATCTATTTTTAATTGATGATTGCTAATGGTATGTATGATTTAGATGAAACTAACTCATTGTATCTATAAGAATACCAACCCACAACAATTGGAGAACTCAACCTGCAACCAAAGGATTCCAGGCTATTTGCATGGGAGATTCCAAGGACACTAGAAACATAATAGTTACATAAATGATGAAAGCGATCATTAGAGTATTCAATTTTGAGTCATCAAAGCATTCAATAAGAAGATGGAGGGAAGAAGAAGTTTACAGTAATCAAGAAATTGACATGATTGTTTGCACAAAGCACATCTTTGTCATGCTATTAAAAGAAAAGTTGCAAACCTATTTGTCTTCTTCTATCTTTATTTTAGTTATAGTTTCAGTTGTAAAGACTTTACATCTCTCTCTATTTTGAAGGAGAATGGAAATATTCATTTAATTTTTATTTTTAATCCTTATGCAAATAAATCTCCTCCCGAACCTATATAGTTGGATTGGTGGTTGAGGAGCAGATCTAGTTGGATGTAATCCTTTGATTTAAATTTTTTGTCATAATTCTTTTTTTTTCATGAAAGAAATATTACTTGAATTAGAAGAATAATTGACTTGTGTATTAAAATTATTCTTCTACTTGGAGGAATTCTCATTTGCTAAAGTTAATTTTGTCACAGGTTTTAAAGACTTCTTTCATTTACCTTTAATGTTTGTTCCATTAACGCTTAAATTTTGAATAAGTGATTGAATACATAGAGAGTAACTTAGATTGTTCCCTTGTGATTATTTCAAAAATCTAATCAAAAGAAGGCATCTTAATTTTGGAACCAAGAGAATTCATTGTAGAGTAAAAAGTAGAAGAAAATACTTGATATCATGGGACTTTTAAACATGATAGCCTGGTCGAGAAAACACATTATTTATTTTATTTTATTTTTCCACAACCTTGAAGATGAGAAAGCAAAGGTTTGAGTTTGAATAGGAAGTCTTCAATCAAAGGGAAATCATATAAGAATAAGGGCATAAATGTTGAACACCAAAATACTGAGAGGGAGGGTGAATCGATATTCATTGAAATTCATTAACGTAAACATCCATTCAAAGCATCAAATTAAACTTGTAGTAATGGAAAACAATAATTTAAAGCATGCATCACAATATATAACACAAGTTCACACCAAATTTATTTGGAAAACCATTGAAAGGGAAAAACCATGGTGAGGATTAGCTCACAATATATTATAACTAGTTATATTGGAGATTATAGAATGGTGGACTCACTATCCAAGGACTCACTATTCAGAAAGAAAGAATGGCTCACTGCTAAGGGATCACTACCCAAAATAGAAAAAGATAGAAGAAAGAGTGGCTCGCTAGCAAAGATCAATTGTTAACAATGCATCTGCAACATGTTGAAAGTATAGTTCCAATTACATGTAGAAAATTGACTTAACACACTTCAGAATTCACCACTATAACACTTTACACTTCACTCTACATAAGATCTCACACACACACTCTTGAAATTATTCAATTTTTTCCTTCACACAATGAATTAACCTTGTAGACATAAATACATCTACCGAAAATTCCTAAATCATCAATTAGGTCAACCTAACTAGATGAAATGTGCAACCTCATAACCTGTTGGCACAAAAATCCAACACACACGCTTTGAAAAGGGAACCAAAACACATGTGCAACACCAAAATAGGCCAGCATGACCTATAATTACTTCCACGATTCTTCTCTATACATAATTCAATTTCACACGACCCTAAAACCTTTAGGTCAACACTACATAGCAAAACTGGTGAAGCAACAATTGAATGAACTGACTATTCATCCATAACTTGACAAACAGACCACCAAATCACTTTCCACTTGGAGTGCACACACATCTAAAACATTCCAATGATTCTTCAAAACCACATAGCATAATATTCATCAGTGGTGGTGTGTGGAGCATTCCAATCATGTACTTTGTACTAGTCATTTTGCCATTACTAAGTCCAGGGCGATACTCTATCACTATATATTTAGTTGTGAAAGACATACAACCTTGAAACCTTGGATATAAACACATTCAACACAATCCATCAACACATCAAAACCACATGAAAATATTTTACAAAGTAGAGCAATGTGGACCACAAAATTGTTCCTCTAATCATTGAACATGCATACTGGGACTTAGTCAACTCTCCAAAACAATTTGTCTTCTCTGGACCAACACTTCTACATTTATACAATGGGTTTCTATCAATGAAAACACCATACACCATCCATACATCATCATGCATCATCATGCTCATGTTTCCAACAATCAATTCGACATCCAGTTATAGAGCATGAAATTCATTAACTATACCAAATAAGTAATTAAATTTGTTTCACATTTGTTTCAATGGTATATAAATTACAAGATAAAATTAAAGATTATTTGAAAAATGTAAACCAAAGATTCTCATGTCTTCATCTAATTTGTCTTGATATATAAAATATTTACATTCCCTTGTAAATCAAATTTGTTATTCACTTAACATTTATCATAAACACTTAGGTTGAAGAAGTTGTTAGACTTTAAGCTTCAAAGTGTGATAATTGTGTGGAGTTAAGAGATCAATTCTTTGGATCCATAATGAAACTCAAAGTGGCACTTGAAATTGTACTTTACAAACTCCTTAAAATTTGATTAGTGTTGTAAAAGTAGGCTCCCCTCAAAAAATCAACACTTGTTGATTATATTTTTGTAATTTTGAAAGCCTAAATTTATAACAGATGATTTTTTTTACAACATTTTAAAATATAGGCTTATCAATGTGAAATTTACATTCAAAAAATAATATAATATCAACTTGGAGGATTGAAAAATAACATAGGTGAAAAGTTGCAACAAGTTCAAAACTCTAGAGTCTTGCACAAGTGTTTCATATTTATAAAGTATGTAAAACAAGTAAAAAAGTTACAAAGTTGTGGAAAAATCTAGAATTTTATAGTAGGCAGGTTCTACAAAGTTGCATTGAAGTTCAAAAGCCCACAACAGTAGGTTGCAAAAAATTCTTGAAGTTTGTGACAATATGTTGTGTCAAATTCTAAGAGTTCTTGACTATTTAGACTTCAAATAATTTTAGTACTTTAAGCTTTGGATTCCACTTACAAGTCAAACTTTAGAGCTATTTTTTAGTTTTGATTTTGGAGTTGATTTGTAGTTCAAACTTCAAAGTTGATTTATAGTTTAAATATCAAATTAAATTTGTAGACTTATACTTTAGCGTTGTCTTGTAGGCTAGACTTTGGAGTCAATGTGCAAGTTCAAATTTGGAGCTTGTTTGTAGATTCAACCTTTAGAGCTAGCATGTAGAAAATAGGGGTTTGTCGATGTTGCTATTGTAGGAAAAAACTCTAACAAAAAAAGACCAACTTTTTGAGTTATAAAATAGAGTTAAAATTCCAACAATGGAAAAGATAAGGGTTGGGAGGTGTAAAAACTAATCAAAACCTTGATGGCACCCTACAAGATAGGAAACAAATGCAACAACAATAAAAATTGATTGACAACAAATAATGATGCAATTCTTTTCAAAAAATATGAGCAAATACTATTAGGTTTTACAAATCCTTTAATTTTTTTTGTTTTAGTAGAAAAATAGTTTGAACTAAAATAAATAATAGAAAAAATTCTAGGGAGGCACCAAAAAAATATAAATTTAATCTTGGAAACTATTAATAAATGTCACAAACAATTTTGATTTTAATTGATCACTACAAAATACTTGAAAATTCTAGTTTGGCCACTATAGAATGGGTTTAAAAAATAGCACAAGTATAGCCATATGAAAAATCATATGCATACCTGTACAAAAATTGAGAAAGACGTCTTTCAAAATTTTAAAAAATAATAGGCAATTGTAACTTTCTCATGCCTTTCAAATTCAATAGTGGTGTTTGTTTAGCCCTACAATGTATTGATGACAAGACTAAGTGTATGTTTCAAAAATGGAAAGGGAGTTGTTATTCATGGCTTTGATACTATATTGAAGAAACAATGAAATGAATGCAAAATCTAAAATCTTCCACAAACGAACATGAACATAACAATGCAAAAGCTATCATAAAAGTGAAATCAAGAATATAAAATGAAATCCTTGTATATGTAGGATGAGGAGGAAGAAGGAATATATGAGGTAGACCATTGAATAACCCTCCAAGAAGTGTGATGCATGTAGAACAATTAGAATAGATGTCAATACATGTGTAAGTCCCTATGAGATGAAACAACAAAATAGAAAACCTCTAGGTGTCCTTAAGCTAGTGTGAACATGTCTACTAAGTAAAAGTAAACTAGGTAGGTAATAACACTTTTCACACTAACAACATGTAGATAAGGTTCCTACCTTACATAGTTTTCTTACTTGCTTCTACCAAAAGTGTTGAGAGATTATTGGTAGAGATTTTGGGATGTGGTAGATGATTCATTAAAATCTAGTAAGATTTTGAAGGATATTAATAACAAGCATTGCTCTAAATCTCCCAAAGTTATATTACAACTCCCTTGCTAATTTCCACCCTGTATTATAATGATACCATTTATAAAATCATCTCCAAGGAAGTGGCCAATAAATTTGAACTAGTTCTCCCTCAAATAATTTCCTCTAAGAAAAGTGGTTTCATGCTAGGAAGATAAATCACGGATGGGATTATCATTAACCACAAATCTATTCATTCAATAGTCAACTCTAACCAAAAAATTCATGATGATTAAATTAGATATCAATTAGGCCTATGATTGGGTGAGTTGATTATTTTTTATGAGAGCCATATAGGAAAATATGGCTTTTGAATGGATTTTTAATTATATCTCTACTCCTAGTTTCTCTATTTTGAATAATGACAGTTTATTTAGTTTATTTGAAGAAACCCATGGAATTAAGCAAGGAAACAATATGTCCTTGTTTATTTTTTTGCTAATTCTTGAAGTACTTGGAAGAACCATTAACACTAAGGCCTCTTTGGGTATTTGGTGTGGTGTTCATAATATTAAGAATTTGCAAACCATTGCTCATCAAAAATTTGTAGATGACAACTGTGATCCCTTAAAATTTTCTTCCCTATTCTAAGATGATAACTAACTAATAATGCACTAAAAGGAATAATACAAGAAATACACCTCAAGATTAGCCTAAGGAATGACTATGCAATAAAGATAAACAAAATAAAGATTGTAAATAGTTATACCTTTGTGCTGCAAATTCTTTGGTTGACCCTTGATCTTTGAGAGTTTGTGTGCTCCCTGGATGGCTATGGAGGTGAATAGATGCAAGACGAACAATATGATGAAATGCAAGTGGCTAAATGGCTCGATTGATTGATGGAGAATGCTTGCAAATGGCTGTGGCAAATGGAAAAATGGCAAGAGTTTTGGTAGAAAAAGACTAATTCTCCTAAATGAGAGGAAGAAGGGGGTATTTATAGAGGGATTTGAATTCTCCAGAGAATTCAATGGTTGAGATTAAGCCAACAAAGCCAAGATGGAGGGCTATGGTGAGTTGAGGACTCACAAGCCCTCACATCTTGACATGTGGAATGTGAGATGACTTAGGATAAGATGATGTGGGAGTGAGGTGGAAGAAAGGTACATGATGTGGAGGAAGAACAAGTACCTTGGAAAATGGATGATGTGACCTCTCAATGATCACATGGGGAAGAGGAGAATCTTGGGTGAATAAAAGTGAATTAAAAATTCACATGATTGAAGAATCTTGTGGATAAGACAAGGTTCCAAAAGGAGAGGTGGAAAGTACCTTGGATAAAACAAGGTCCTTAAAAAGGTAGGATTCACCCACATGTGACTTGATGTGACAAGTCAAAGATTCTAGAAGACTTTGGCACATGTGAGTGATGTGACAATTCAAAGGTTCTAGAACTTGCATGGGGAAGAGAAGATTCCTTGGAGGAATAAAAGTGAATTAAAAATTCACATAGGGAAGAGAGGAGCCTTGGATGAATAAATGTGAATTAAAAATTTACATGGGAAAGGGAGTCAAGGCCAAGAAAGGCAAGTGGAAAGGTTGACTAAAAAAGGTATGCTAAATGTGGCTAATGACCTTGATTAAGGTTGTGCAAACACAAGATTAGGATAATTAATGAGAGATTAGAACCAAGTGGGAGATTATGGAGGATGTGAAACTAATCTTGATTAAGTGGTGCACATCTTAATCATGGATTAATTAACTTAATCCAAATTAAAAGAGGATTATGGAGAATATGACAAGGAGAGAGAAAATGAGGAATTAAAAATTGATTTTAATCAAAAAAGGTCAAATGACTAAATTAAATAAATTGTCCTATTTATTTAATTTAGAGAAGAAAAAGTGTAAGGTAAAGTATTTATTTATTCAATTACATAGTTTGGGAACTTTAGGCAGAAAATAAAATAATGATTAAATAAATTATTTAATCATTATTAATGAAATAGATGAATAGAGTAGACGATTTTGACTATGTGGAAGTGATCAAATTTGGATGTCTACAACAAAATTTTGTATAGGGAGGCTCAAATGGAGGAGGCTATTGTGATCAAATATACTCTTGACTATTACATTTGTTCCTTAGGTCAATTAATCAATAATGTCCAATCCACTATTTTTTCTTTCACACCAAAAGTGTGGCTCGGAGAAGAACTATTAAATATCTTGGTTTCAACATCAACAAAATTCCTAGAAAATATTTAGGGGGCCCATTGTTTAAAGGAGATATAATAATTGGTCTATGGATGACACCATTGGTGCTTGTAAATTCATATCAAACTTGGAAGGGTCATTCGTTAGATGGATGAACAATTATGATGATTAAATCTATTCTTTTGAATATTCCCATATTTATGACATGTCTTATCTACAACTAATGAAAAGGCCACTCAAAACATCAACAAAATTTTGCTCAAGCATAGAAGTGTTAACTAATTGAAGATGTGTTAAAAAAGATAGAAGTTGACATCTACCAGTTCTTAAATGTAAAGATCTAGATTAAAGTGCTAACTCAAATCAAAGGAAATTCACCCATTGGGATAGTTGAATTATGAAGGTATAGACTTTGTTGAAATTCATATTAATCTTTTCTCTAATATTTCAATGGTTGGCTTTGTAAATAAAAGAATTAAGACAAAATGGATGGACCCCAAGTGGAAGATTGAAAATGAATTTCAATGGGGCTTCTAGAGGTAATCTCAAAGCCTTAGGTGCTAGATGCATCATTAATTATGATACATTAGTCCTTATTTGGATAGTTTCAAAGAATTACCATGACACCAACAACAATGTTGAGTTTTAAGCTCTATTTAAAAATTGTAAACAATGTGATTAAAAAAACCTATGAAATTTTATTGTTGAAGATATTTTATAATTTGCATAAACATAACATCAAGACTGACAACTAGATACACCGTAGTTGAAGCTCATATATGCCTGATTGCAAAATCAATTGTTGGGTTTTATTCTTGGAGTGTTAGAATATGAGTGTCTTCATACCCTCTGAACTAATTCGTAGCTATTATTGTATCTTCTATTAAATTGATGTAAAATTGTTTCATGATGTTATCAAATAAAGATGATGATGGTGTTGTAACTTACTATTTTCTTCTATTTTGCCTGGTCAAATCTTTTCTATGAAGCAATCATGTAAGTTCCAAACAAAACACAAATTTTGCATGTGATAGTTACTACACAGCGCTTCCTCATGCAAAGAGATACATTGATTAATCAAATTTCATGTGGAAGGGCTGCAAATCTTGTCCTTCAAATACTTTAAGACAGCCTCTGTCCCACGTTCTAAAATAGTTCGTCTAATGCTTCTTAATGGATTGCCGCTCAATCTTAAACTCTGCAAGCATGGATGTAAAAGCCCCAGTTCTGGTGGAAGCATTCTAATACAGTTATCAGATAAATCAAGCTTCACCAGACATGTTAAATGCTGGAAACTCTTTGGAATTTCAGACAGATTATTCTGGCCTAAATCAAGAATGCGGAGTTTGCTTAAGCTGGACAAATCAAAAGGGACTTCTTGTAAGCGCATTCTCCTCAAATACAACTCTTGCAAATGTGGCATGTCGGATAGTGCAGGAGGCTGTGGCAATGAATTAGCTGAAATCCCACTTAGATCAAGAACCTCAAGCTTTGATAATGCTGCAAAGGCATCTTGTGGGAGCTTATTAAGTGGATTTTTATCAATTTTTAAGCACCGAAGATTGAAAAGAGATGCAAATACCGCACCAGGCCATTCCTCTATCTTGTTATCTGATAGAAGCAATACTTTGAGTGAACTGCATTGTGAAAGCTGACTTGGTAGTTCTTTGATTTTATTCTTGCAGACATCCAAAGCTAGTAATTCTCCCGATTCCCATGCAGCAGCTGGTATGGCTTCCAAGCCTAGACCACTGATGGATAATTGCTTTGTTGATGATGCCTCCTCAGAAGCCATGTCAATGCAATCTTTAATATGGCTGGGGTCTAGTTGTTGAAATGGAGACTTCCAATGGATACATTCAAGAGTTAAATGCCTTCTGTTGGAGATGGGGCTACTCCCCCAATCTATTGATTTAGCAGGAGAGATGCCATTCAAGCCCCTGCAGGTGGAGACTGTTGGCGTGGCTGGGCTTATTCCCCACTCTATCAGTTTTGCAGAGGAGATGCCATGCAGACCCCTATGGATGGAAGGGCTTTGTGTGCCTGGGCTGCTACCCCAGTCTAGTGGTTTAACTGGGGAGCTGCCATGCAAACGGAAATTCCTCTGGGTGGAACATTCAGATGTGGCTGGACTGCAAGCTAGGGAACTACCATGTAATCCCCTGCAAGTGGAAGATCCTTGTGTGTTTGAGCCCCTCCCCCAGTCCAATGGTTTAGCTGGGGAGCTACCATGTAAACCTCTTCTGGTAGAAATCTCTGGTGTAGCTGGGCTGCTCCCCCACTCTGGTGATTTAGCCAAGGAGCTACCATTTAAATCCCTGTGAATATACAGGCCTTGTGTATTTGGGCTGCTCCCTAACTCTTGTGGTTTAAGTGGTGAGTTGCCATGCAAACCTCTGCGGTTGGAAGAGTCTTGAGTGTCTGGGCTGCTCCCCCAATCTAGTGGTTTAACTGAGGAGCTACAATGCAAACCCCTGCGTATGGAAAGCCCTTTTGTGTCTGGGCTGCTCCCCCAATCTAACTGTTTAGCTGCGGCACACATTTTAGCTGGGGCACTGCCATGCAAACCCTGGCTCGTGTAGAGTCCTGTTGTATGAGGAGTATTTCCCCCAGATGCAATAGCAGATTCAGTGTCTTCAACAGGGGATTGTTCCTCTTCATCGTAAATCATCCTGGTACGAAGATGCTGAAGCAACGCCACTGTAGTACCAAAATAAACCTTGCTTCTTGGCCCTCTAAAAGGATTCCCAATCAATAGAAGCTTCCTCAATGTGGTCATATTGCCAAGCTGTGCCGGCAATCTAGTAAGACAGTTATCTGATAAATCCAAGACCATAAGTTGCATCTTGCACGCCTCCTCTGGAAACTCTGTTAGCAGATTAGAACGGAGGTCAAGGGTTTTCAGTGATGAAAGATCTCCAAACTCCATAGGAATTGACGACAATTCATTATGCCCTAAAAAAAGCTCCAGAAGAGAAGAGCATCCACCAAATGACGAGGGAATGGCCTTAATTCGGTTCTGATGGACATCAAGACGGACAAGCCTCTCGAGCTTTCCAATAGATTCAGGTATCTCACTAAGAATGTTGTTAGCAGCATTTATCTCCCTAATAACAGTGCATGAGCTCAGCAAATGGTCAGGGAATTTTGTTATCTTATTACCCTCTATATCCAAGCTCCTCAGGTTAGAACAATGAATGAGTTCATCTGGCAAAGCTGTTAAATGATTGTTTGACACCTTAAGTTCTTCTAGCCTTCCACATTTCCCAATATTGCTTGGAAGTGAGATTAGTTGATTATTTGCACAATTTAGTGTAACCAGGGCATTTGCAGAACCAATCTCTTGAGGAATTTCACTCAACAAATTAAAAGATACATCTAATGATTTGAGCATTTTGAGCTTGCCAATTGCAGCAGGAAGATGAGAAAGTTGATTGTGAGCGATGTTCAAAACAGTGAGACCAGAGAGACGCTCCAGTTGTTTTGAGAGGGTGTGGATGTTGTTGTGAGCCAATATCATCTTTCTCAAATCTACAACCTCCCACCATTTCTCTTCTTCTCCAAGTGAATCTAAATAATTATAAACCTGATGTGGAACCTCATTCAGCTCACGATTTGAAAGGTTCAGAGAGCCTGTGGCCCTTGCAGCCTTCATTACACTATCCATGTTCCGAGTCTGCACTTCAACCATTTTTGATTAAATGTGTAATTATTCAAGCAATTGGAAAACTGTCCTCAAACCAGAAAATCAAAACAAGTCGGGAGCAATCAAACGAAGTTGAAGTGGTTAAATTTAGCTTGTAAAATAGATTTTGAAACATGAATTTGTCGATCAGTCGCGTCCCTACAATAATTTCTTACATATATTTAGTTTTTTTTTTTTTAATAATTTTATTTGAAGGGCTACCTCTGTAATTCGGTAATGAGTAGTTTGTAATATTAGTATAGGTTATTTTTCAGTTTTTATTTTATATATATTATTATAAATTTGATTTTATTTCATTTTTAATTATATATATTTTAGATTATTTATTATTAATAATTTATTATATCTATCGTTGTATGTATATTTATATTTTATATTTTATATTTTGAAATTTGTATTTTATTGTTTTGGGTTAATCTTGTAAAGTTTGAAATCAGATCGAAGGGTTTTAAAATTAATCTCAAAATCTAAACTTTCAAATTTAAAATTTCAAGTTCTAACTCTTTTTCTACTAGTTGTTGGAAGCCAATTTGATACATTTTTGCATAACTTGTTGTTATGTCTTTATATTTAAAGACATTCAATGCATAATTAATTCACTTGTTTGAATAGATAGTGACTACTCTAAGAAAACTATGCTAGAAACATTTTGATTTGGAGCTTATAAGAAATTTGGAATCAAAATGCACATATTATAGGCCATATACATGCTTGTGTATAATGGCTTCAAATATTCACAAAAAGCTATAAAGCCAACCCACCAAAGGGGTTGAATAAGGAGGAATTAACCCTAGCAATTCAAAAACCTTCCCAATTTTTTTTTAAATACCACCATCCTTACTCAACAATAGAAGGTTCTACATTCTCCTAGGACATTCTCATGGGTTATAAATAATTCTTGCACATCAAATCATTCCCTTGATGCTTTGGTTCAATCCCAAGGGGCTTGGATTCAACTCACAAATAATTTTGGTCATGTTACATTTCATTTTTATCGTTTATTAAGAAAATTTATTGAATGATTAATTGATTAATTTAGGTGTGTCTAGAATCAATATTTTAAACAATACACTAAAAATGATGACATTATGTTTGCATTATCTTATGAAAAATTGATGATTTGTTATCTTTGTGGAATGTTCTTCATTTTAACCAATAGCTTGATTGTACATGATAATTGTAAATGTTTGTCATTATGAATTGATGAATGTTTCTTAAATTATATGAAATTGATATTTTAATTATTTCATTAATACATTTTTTTGATAATGAGATATACTAACTACCATCTCTTGACATGAGGGGGATGTAAGATGGTATTTTCCCCTCTCATACATTGAGGGAGAGTATCACCCTTGACAAGAAGATAGATGGTGACAATAAATACACATCAAACCATAATAATCAAAGAACCCACACACTTCCACTAGTTTGATAGTGAGATGAATGCATTCTAAGCATATAAATGGTAACTTACCTAAATGCCATCTTAAGTTAGTCTTTTCTTTTGGATGCATTTGAAACAACTAGTATAAGTATATTTTATCATTTTATGGCTTGAGTCACAAATATCATTTCATGGATCTAGATCATAGCATTTCCAAGTCAATAAATCATATTAAATAATAAAGTATTTGAAATAGATTTAAAAGTTTGAATTAAAATAATATTATTTTGGAAAAGAAATTAAGTGCTTTACTTTTGTTTTGAACCTTGCAAGTGGCGTAGTTTGTGAATGGAGTCAAATTTAAAACAATTTTATTTAATATTTTAATATCATAGTCGATAGGGACGAGTGGAGGTAATAATTAAAATATTTACATAAATTATATATTTTAGTAAAAGCCAATGATAAAATGGAGTATTCCATTTTGAATAGAAAATTGAGAGGAGTTGTGGAGGAGAAGGTTATCATCCATTCTTTATTTTATTTTGAAGTTCTCTTGCATGGGCATGGGTTTTTGCATGTATTTTCTCTCTTTATTTGTTGATTGTTATAGTAGTTGAGCATGAGGATTTCTATGAAATTTTGGAAGTATTTTAGGAGCAAAAACTATTATAAGTTATTGCCTCTATTTTCCTATACAATTTGTAATGCCCCCCTATTTTCATCTTGTAGATGTGAGATCAATGTTTTAGCTTGACTGTTCCCTCATGATTTTGTGATAATTGTTATTCTTTATTTGACTGGTGTGTATGAGCCACCACATTTTCAAAATGAGGTTCCTCAATATGTCGGTTGTTGGCATTTTGTATATTATATGCTTGGTTTATCATTATGTTATAGTTTAGTGATGTGAATTATATATGTTGTGATTAAATGTGAATGTGGTTATTAATGTTCAAGGAATGATTTATATGATAGATGTATGGATGTTATTTTATGTTTTATGCTATTGAACCCTGTTGAGTAATTATGTTGTGCTTCAGCTATATATACATTTAGCACGTACCCTTGACATGCATTGAATTGTTACAAGTACAAGGTTATTTCTCTATCTAGCTACATAGGTCTAAGTTATTCCCCTAACAATGGTTATTTCAAAGATGTCACACTAGGCCTCCCTATCTATTCCTTGATTGTACTCGAATCAAGTATGGTATGTGTCATGTTTGATCCTATGTGAACCCAGATTCGAGTTAGGAGTATTATGAAATCTGTATGTGTTGTGAATGACCATGAATGTTTGATTTAATTAATAGTTTAAAATCTATACTTTTTGCAAATGGAATATTAGAAATTTAAATGATTCTTATATTGGTATTTTTTGTGCTTCAGGAAAGGGGAAAATAGAATAAAAATAAAAATGAAGTTAAGCATGTTATTTAATTGTTTTGTGGAAAATTCCTTGGGTTTGGAAATGTAGGTTATGTGTGATTTAATTATCCTATTTGAATTTTGATTTTTGTAAAATTAAATGAATATATGCTTATATGGATTTAAATCATGCATTTAAATGATATATGTTATTCAATAATGAATTTAAATGTGTATTTGGATTTTGGGGAAAATGAAGGGACTTACAAATTAAGAAATAGGAAAATGATTTTTATATTGTTTTAATTGGAAATTTGAAAAAAAGGGTGAATAGGAAAGAAGGGTTTTATTTTCATTGTGTATGGGCGGGTGCAAAAAGATGGGTGGCCAATTTGTGGCCAATTTACTTTTTCATCTTGAAATAGCAAAAATGTGAGCGCGTTATAGTAAAATGTGCTCGTGTTATGGCTTGGTAATGACCAAGCCTAGGACCAGTCAATACCAAGCCATAGCGAGCACGTTATAACGCGAGCACATTATAACGTGAGCACGTTATAACGCGAGAATGTTATAATGCGAGCACATTATAATGCGAGCACGTTATAATGCGAGCATGTTATAACGCGAGCACGTTATAACATGAGCACGCTATAACGCGAGCAAGTTATAATGCGAGCACGTTATAACGCGAGCATGTTATAACATGAGCACGTTATAACACGCTTGCGAACTATGGTTTAAATTTCAAAAAATGTGCACATTTTGAGTTTAAAAAATGTGCAGTTTTTGAAATCAAAAAAACATTTCCAAAATGTGAGCGCGTTATAACATGCTCGCATTTTGCTCTACATTGAATTTTTTTTCTTCTCTTTTTCTTGTTATATTTTATGGAAACTATATACATGAATTATAGTTATCTTTCAGGGAAACTGTAAAGAAATTTAAATGATTCTTATATTGGTATTTTTTGTGCTTCAGGAAAGGGGAAAATAGAATAGTAATAAAATGAAGTTAAGCACATTATTTAATTGTTTTGTGGAAAATTCCTTGGGTTGGGAAATGCAGGTTGTGTGTGATTTAATTATCATGTTTGAATTTTGATTTTTGTAAAATTAAATGAATATATGCTTATATGGATTTAAATCATGCATTTAAATGATATATGTTATTCAATAATGAATTTAAATGTGTAATTGGGTTTTGGGGAAAATGAAGGGATTTGCAAATTAAGGAATAGGAAAATGAATTTTATATTGTTTTAATTGTTAAGCTGAAAAAAGGGTGAATAGGAAAGAAGGGTTTTATTTTCATTATGTAAGGGTGGGTGCAAAAATATGGGTAGCCAATTTGTGGCCAATTTATTTTTTCATCTTGAAATAGCAAAAATGTGAGTGCGTTATGGCTTGGTAATGACCGAGCCTCGAATCGGTCATTACCAAGCCATAACACGAGCACGTTATAACGTGAGCATGTTATAACGCGAGCACGTTATAACACGCTTGCGAACTATGGTTTAAATTTCAAAAAATGTGCACATTTTGAATTTAAAAAATGTGCATTTTTTGAAATTAAAAAAACATTTCCAAAATGTGAGCGCATTATAACATGCTCGTGTTTTGGTCTACACTGAATTTTTTTTCTTCTTTTTTTCTTGTTATCTTTTATGGAAACTATATACATGAATTATAGTTATCTTTTAGGGAAACTATAGGGTATGTGTAGGATCATCATGGAAAAAACAGGCCCTTAAGTGGCAATGAAATTCAAAAAAATTAGAGTTAGGCAACTTGACATAAAAATTTGAATAAGTTATCTATATTATTTCAAAAATATGTAAGAATAGAATTTGTAGAAGTTTGAATTTAGTTTCTAAACTACTAGGTTTATTTGGAAAAAATAAAAATCTATTTGGTGAAAATTTAAAATTTCAATGTAGTAGTACTTAAATTTCAGGGAAAAAATAAGAAGTAGGTGTCTGTCTGACCACCCTAACCACAATAAAATGATAATATATTTTTATAATATTTTACATATAAGTAAAGGACTCATGTCCCGATGTGATGCATATTTTTTGTAATTTTTTCCCAAATAAATAATTAATTATGAATTTTTTATTACAAATTCTAAAAAATATAAAAACTCATACGTCTAACCACCTTAGCTTGGTCAAAACTTCATGAAATTCATTTTTTTTTTAATCCTATAGTATGTGAAGCATATAATGTGACACATGTTTTGTATTAAAAAATGTGATACTGTTTGAAAG
The DNA here is from genome assembly GCA_007115665.2 of Sequoiadendron giganteum. NCBI lineage: Eukaryota > Viridiplantae > Streptophyta > Pinopsida > Cupressales > Cupressaceae > Sequoiadendron > Sequoiadendron giganteum. The sequence goes on from CM021109.1 coordinate 40,756,556, forward strand.
CTATAGATTTTTTTCAATCAGCCTATCAATCAAGACTTTACTCGTAATTCAAATAGAAAATAAATAAAAATAATTTATTAAATTAAAAATAAAACATAATTTATATTGGTGGAAAGTTGAGAATATCCTTTAAAAACCCTTTTCGTTTCATCAATTTTGGATTAAAAAAAGTCATCAGCCACATGGGTCATCATATCACTTACATATCGCCACTTTTTGGCCCATCATGATCCTGCACATACCCTATATATAAGTTGACATTTAAATATGGAAATTTAATTTCTTATCCTTAAGTTATATTTCATGTATATAGTTTCAGGATGTTTGAGAGTGGTTTCGGATCTCTAGGAGTTATAATGTGAATTCTAGTTTTTGGAAGATCTCAAAAATTTCAGACAGTCAAATCTTACTAATCAGCATGTCAAATTTTAGTAATCAAGAGGTCAAATTTTAGTAATCGGAAAGTTATATCATATTTCTCTCTCTATCTCACTCATTTTTATCCCTTATGCTCTAGACCTCTCTCTCACACTCTCTCCTTCCATCTACACTTCTATCTATCTAAGCTCTCTCTCCCCCTCCATCCCTCCATCCTTCCCTCCTTCCCTCTCTAATTTTCTCTATCTCTCACCCTCTCTCACTCTTCCTTCCTCCCACCCACCTTCCCTCTCTACCCTTCTCTCCCTCCCTCCTCTCTCTCTCTTCCTTCATCCCAACCACCTTCCCTCTCTACTTCTCTCTATCTAACCTATCCCTCTCCGCCTATATCTCACCCTCCCTCATCTCTCTCTCAATATCTCCACCTTCCTCCTTCCATCCTCTCTCTCTCATTCTCTTTATCACACTTCTCTCTCCCTCTCTACCTCCCCCCTCCCCTCTCTAGTTCTCTCTATCTCTCTCCCTCCCTCCTCCACCCTCTCTATCTCTCCTTCCCTATATACTTCTCTCTACCTCTCTCCATCTCTACCTCTCCCTCCCTCATTCCCTCTCACTCTCCATACCTCTCTCCCCCTCTATTAATCTCCCAACCTTCCTCCTTCCCTTTGTGTTCCTCTCTTTTATACACTCTCTCCCTCCCCGATCTTTCTCTCTTTGGTTTAGGATTTATGGTTTATGGTTTAGGCTTTATGACCTTTATGGCTTAGGCTTTAGGTACAACCCCCTCTCTCTCCCCCCTCTCTCAGATCTATCCATCCCACTCCCTCTCTATCTCTTAGGTATATCTCTCACTCCCTCTCTCTCTCTCTCCCTCCTATGTCCCCTCTCCCTCTCTCAGGGCTCTCCCTCCCACCCTAACAAGAGAACTCTCTCTATCTCTCTCTCCATCCCACCCCCTTCCCCTATTCTCAAGTATCTCCCTCCCACCCTAACTAGAGAACACACACACTCTTTGTCTCTCTCTAAGGTCTCTCCCTCACACCCCCCCTCTCTCTCTCTCCCACTCCCTCTCTCCCAGGTCTCTCCCTCCCACCCCCTCACCCTCTCTCAAGTCTCTCCCTCCTACCCTAACTAGAGAATCTATCTCTCTCTTCCTCTTAGCCCCTATATCTCAATTCTCT
>CM021109.1:40758214-40925478 GCA_007115665.2 Sequoiadendron giganteum
TTTGGAGTCTTTCTTTTCAAGCACTTTGTTTTTCTTTGGTTTGTTCTATTGGAACCGGAACCGAAACCAAATCAGGTTTTGAAACTTGTTTCAAAGATCGATTCTGATCCTCGTCCCGATAGTCTTTTGTTTTCCTTTTTGGTTTGTCTTTGTCTTTGTGTGAGTTCATGATTCTCAGTTCTATTGTGAGTTCATGTGATTCATTTTTATTCTCTTTTGTTTGGTTTTCTTGTTTTTGTTTTTTCTTTTCTGGTGTTTTGTTTCTCGTTTGTTTGTTTTTGACACGGTCGTTTTCACATTTTAATCGTGACCGCATCATGATGCCCTAGTTTTTAAATGCATAGATTAGTTACTATTTTTTACATTGGTGGGGTTTGATAAATTATGGTTTTACTTAGGAATCCTGTTGCACATTGAATCTGATTAGTTTGAATGGGGTTAAATTTGTGCTCAAGGGTTTGTGATTTAGTGTTTTTGATGCATTCTTGTTTTAAATATGATGCCCTAATTATTACGGTTGCCTCTCGGTCATATGGGGATGGTCTTGTATAGATTATTTTTAAGTCCCTTTCATTTTGGTATGACCTAGTCCTTAAAATTATGATGTTATTTATCATTCGGTTAAAATTTCTTATGATGTCATGGTTATTATAGGTGGAAGCAGGATCAGAATCAATTTGGAATTTGAACTACGTTTTGTAGAAAGTATCGATTCCATTTCCATCCCCTCTCTAAATCCGCTTTATGATAAGAAGCAGGCTTTCAATATACTGGTAACCCAGGCGGAAGTGGAAGCGGAACTAAATATAAAATTAGAAAATCTTCATGGAACCAAATAAGTTCTCGTTCTGATTTTGATTTCGGTTACCGTTCAGACTCCGACTCCAGTCCCACTTGTTATTACTATAATCTCAATAACATTTTTGGCTCTGATCACAACAGTGTTTTAAAAAAAGATTGTTTGGATTGTTTTTAGCCTTGTTCTGCCTATGGGATATATATGAAGGGTAAGATCTTAAAGCATATTTTGTTATATTTGTTCAAAGATCTAATTTAAGGTTTTGTTGCAGGAAGTTAAAGAATGTTAGGAACATCAGGAGAAGCTTCTCAGAGGAGTCAACCTATAGAAAATTCAAAGGCATCAACTAAGACCAAGAAGGTCAAACCAGAGTAGCTACCTTATACATTGAGGTATAACCATAGGGATCCTGCCATCACTGTCAACAAGGTGGAATCTGATTGGGCTGATATAATTGACACCAATTTAGGCCCATTAAGTTATGAGGATTTATAATCAAAAACATTTACTGAGGATGTAATAGGGAGAACTGGAAGAATAGTTGAGTTTGGCTTGGCTCACATCACTGTGTTTCCTCTATCCATCCAATGCTCGAAATTGATCATGACAGTAGCAGGACCTTACAATCTGGCCACTAGATAATGTATGGATTCACTAAACAATGTGATCAGAGAATTAACTCGTAAAATGTTTCAACTAATGTTCAGTGTCCTTGATCCAAAGAACCTGGCACAGCTGAATGAGGCAAATGCTTTGGACATAAATAGCAAGCACAAGGAGGCCAATAAGGCTCACTTGAACAAGAAGTGATTAAAAATAGAGAAGAAGTCTCTGAAAAAGCTCTTAGATCAACCAAAGAGGGCAGAATTTTACAAGGAGGTATCAGACCTTATAATGATGTTGTCTAGAGTCTTTGGGAAGAGGGATGCATTCCATTTTAAGGAATGGATGTTTCCTTTAATTCAGACAATCTTTGATGGAAGGCAATAGTTTGATTGGCCTATGATTATCTCGGATACTATACATGATCAATTGACTAGAATAAGGGAAACTAAGAGCTTTTTCATGACCTCTTATGTTGTCTATGCAGCAGCCAGAGGAGGCATCTTTCCAGGGCTGAACAGAGTGGGAATATTGGGAGAAGCTGATGGACAAAAGAGAGTATGGGATCATTATGACCAGCTATCCCTATAGGTTTCTGAAACACAATTTAGAAGAGTTAATGATGCATTCTTATATGTAGTCATTAACCAACTTAATGGAGATGCAGGGTACAGATTGAGCCAGGAGGCCATGGCCTTTATCACAGAATGGGGATGTTGGTATATCTAATACCCCAAGTTTAGTTATTTTAGATTGGTAGGATTTGAGGGTCATCCCCATTTACTTCCAAGATGCTGCAGCAATAGGATGATTTTGATGGAGTTTGTCTACCAAGCTCTGGGGGTCAATGCCTGATTTGGAATAAAACACAAACCAGGTTGTCACAAGTTTCCCACACAATTGGGTGAATATAGCTGCCCACACCTTGTGGGAGCTAAGGTGGTTTGTAGTGAATTGATACACTTAAATTTGGGCTTGTATACTACCCGAAAGCACTTTGATCCAAAGAAGAAGATGAATGATTTGCTAGCTTCGGTCTTTGACAAACATTTTAACCTGCTAGAGGACTTTTGGAGTGATCTCTAGGATGAATATGACCTCAGGAAGAGGAATTGTGAGAGGTTGCCTATTTCTCTCATGGTGGATTTTGGGGTCAAAGTTTACATTCCTAATACATTAGTAGATGATGGGGTAGTGTTGGATCCATCGTATGAAGCATTGAATGTAGGTATCAAGAGTTTGGACTTGGTAGATTGGGATGTTGAGGAGGCAATCAACATCAAGAAAATAGGGAGACCAGTCTTGGATAGGAGTATCCACTGGGTTGTTCTCAGAGCCAAAACTCCTGGGGGTCCAGCTCCTAAGAAAGGGAAGGGATATAAAAGAACAAAGAGGAAATTGCCTCCCAAGGAGCCTTTGGAATTCTTCCCTCCTGATATTGAAGAAATCGAGCTTGAAGCCCCGACTCAAGATTTACCTGGAGTACAAGAGGAGGATGCCCCAACAGGACCTGTGGCTTCAACACCAGCAATAGGTGAGTCATCTGCTCAAGTCCCTCTTACAGAGCAACAAGGTGGAGAGATTCCTAAGGGGACTCTTTATGGTATAGCTGAAATATTGAAGGGAAAAGGAGTGGAGCTAGAGATCCATGATGTTGAAACGGACTCTGATGAGACCTTATCAGAGAAGGATACACAAGAAAAGATGCCTCTAGGGGAGGAAACTAAACATGTGCTAACGGAAGAGGATCAATGGGCACTATTTGAGGAAGCAAAGAAAGCTTCAGATGCTCAAGCACATGTAGAAGCAATGGAGAAGCAAAAGGCAATAGATGCTAAGGCACAAGCAGATGCCTTACTTCAACAACAACAAATGGAATCCAAGCGAAGAGCTGATGAAGTGCAAAAACAAAAAAGGAAAAAGGAGCAAGAGCTCAAGACCAAAGAAGAAAATGGCAAGCTTGAGATGGTGCAGAAGATCAATGAGCTAGAAGAGGAAAAGGCTAAACAAAGGAGAGAAAGAGAAGCCCTTGAGGCTAAATTGAAACTGGTTGAAGAAGCCTACAAGAAAAGGGAGGAGGCATAACACACACAAAAAGAGAAAGATGCTGAGGAGCCGGCCAAGCAGCTACAAAAGGAAAAGGAAGCCTCAGATAGACTTAAGGTATTGGAAGAAGAGAGGAACAAGTTACTTGAAGAGAAAAGGTTGGAAGAGGAAAAACTGAAGAAGGAACAAGAAGACAAGAAGATGTAAGAACAAAAGGACAAGGAAGAAGCTGAAAAGCTTGCACAGGGAAATGTAGAGCAAGAACAAAAATATGTACAGGAGGTTGATCCTCAACCTAAGGTTAATATCCTATATCCTTTATCCTTTACAACTACTTCTTCTTCTTCTACTGTAATGGCTACTACTCCAAGTGCTCCCACTTGGTTAAAACTTGATCTCAAAAGAGGCCAGTGACACCCTCAAAACCTCTTTATTGGGATGATATGATGAAAGAGATTGAAAAAGAAAGACCCAAGAAGAAGGCTAAAATTTTGCATTCAAATAGACTCACTGAAGGAGGAGATATTGTTGTTGAATGTGCAATACCAGTGGTGGACAAGGATGTGGGAGATATGTAGCTAACTGATTACCAATTGGGCATGGTCAATTTGGGAAGACCCACAAGAAATCAGCAAATGAACTTGATTGATGTGGTAGCATCATCCACCAAATCAAGGATGATAAAGGATAAACAGAGAAAGGATGAGCTTAAGGCTCAATTGGATCAATTACACACTTTCTTGAAGAATTATTCTGCTTTGAGGTCACAATAAATTACCACAAAAGAGACACCATTTTTGCTTAGCAAGAGAGAGGTGGATGATTTGGTGCAAATAAGGAGTAAGGCTGAGATGATGGATAGATGGACCGACAGGCTTAATCAGGAGGTAGGTGAGGTGCTAGGAAACAGTTTTGAGATTCACAAGATGACATTGGAGCTAATAGAAGAAATGAGTCAGCATGCTAAAGCATTGGGAGAACACGAGGAGTATAGAGGGTATATCCAGAAGCTGAGAGAGATCAATAAATTTCTGAAATCCACTCTTCTAGAGTAGTCTATCCTTGAAGAGGACAACATTGATTTCTTGGAAAAGACCTCCAGCATAGTTCGGTTTAGATCTAACTTTTTGTACAAACATAAGAATGAAGTTCAGGATTCTAGCAAGGATCTAAATGAATAGCTTGATGAGTTAGAAGTTGTTATTGCTATTATAGTGAATGTTGATATACCAGTGAAGGAAGGCCTACCTTTAAGTCAGTTAAGAGAGAAATGGGATGATAGACTTAAAGAGGTCGTACAAAATGGAGATGATGGAGAAGATCTGTTGTTGGATCGATTGATGGATATTAGAGAAGAGGTAAGGGCTTCTAGAAGGGAGTTGACAAAGTTAAAAGACATGAGAGAATTTTTTGCTGCTGAATTGAAGAGGATCAAGTTCGAAGACAGTTGGATTGATGGACCAGATTAGGATATGCTTCAACAAGTCTTCTCTAGTTATGATGAGTACACTTCATAGCAAACTCTTCATGTATGACTGATAGTCTTATGGGTGCATGGTTTTATTTTTCTCATTCGCATGCATGACTGATAGTCTTATGGGCGCATGGTTTTCTTTTCTCCTCTCTCTTTTTCTCTCTAGTTTACTAGATGATCAATATGGGAACTAGAGATCAATTGATCTGAGTTTCCAAGAAAATTTCAGTTCCTAAAAAGGTGGATCTCAACTTTAGATAGAGAGGACTTCATATTTTGTACATCTATATATACTGGTAGGGTACCATATTGTAAGGGTCTAATGAGAATAAGATTAGCCACCTGATAGTAGGAGATATAATTTTCATAGTTTTTATAGAGATACTTTGTTATTTTTAGTTACAATTGAATACAAAATATAGGTTTTTATGCAATATTGTGTTTGAATTGAGTTTATTGGATAAGGTTAATGAATTATAGTCTATATTTATGTCAGTGATTGTGCTGAAGCATAAGTGTTTCTTATGTGATGAAAATCATTAGAAGGAACCAGATTTAAAGATTATTTTGCTAAATTATCTATGGATTGAATTATTGAAAGTCTGTTGATCTATGATTTTGGCGATGAATGAAAGTTTGTTCTTTTGGAATCTTTAAAGTATTTATGATGTGTGATTGTGGTGGTTAAATTAAACATCTTAGACGCATGAAATAGTATGGATTGTTTTGTAAATTGCATCATGCTATTGTTTTCTTGATCTGTTGGAGTAACATTCGTTGTTGAAAATATATGTCTGGATATTAGATAATTTTATTCATGTTACACTGATATATGCCTTGATCTATCTTTTTCTTATATTTTAAAAACCCCCTATTTGTTAAATACAGATTGATGAATTTGTCATTGCTTGCATTCCTTATTACCAACAAAGGCCCCTTGAATATTACAGTTGCATGGACCAATTGAGTGACACCAGACACTTGAGAACCAACTATGAGGACCTTGGGAGTTAGGCTGCTATATGTTGTCTTTCTTTTTCAGGAGAAATAGAGTAGAGATATTCCATTTAACGTTGTTTGTGTCATTTTCACCATCAACAAGGCCAAGTGATGGAGAGGCAGTGGGAGGGAGATAGAGAGATATAGATAGAGGGAGCAAGAGAGAGTGGTAGGGATTGATTGAGTAAGAGGTGGGTAGAAAGAGGGAGAGGGTAGATAGATACAATTAGAGAGGGTAGCAGAGAGGGAGGGAGAGAGAGGTGAGATATATAGATAGAGAGAAAGGGATATGGTTTGAGGGTATAGGGTTGAGGGATTAGGGTGAAGGACGTATAGGGTTGATTATTTAGAGTATTGGGTTGAGGGTATAGGGTTGAGGGATGAGTGTAGAGGGTAAAGGGTATTGGATCTCTAACCTCAACCAAATACCCTCTACCCTCAACCCTAATCCATCAACCCTTAAACCCAAGAAAAATATCTACCCTAATCCCTAAAACCTAAGAGGGAGTTTGAGAGAGAGGGAGTGATGGATAGGCAGTGGGAGGGAGATAGAGAGAGGGAGCAAGAGAGAGTGGTAGGGATTGATTGAGCAAGAGGTACGTAGAAAGAGCGAGAGGGTAGATAGAGACAATTAGAGAGGGTAGGAGAGAGGGAGGGAGAGAGAGGTGAGATGTATATATAGAGAGAAAGGGATAGGGGTTGAGGGTATAGGGTTGAGGGATTAGGGTGGAGGACCTATAGGGTTGATGATTTAGGGTATTCAGTTGAGGGTATAGGGTTGAGGGTAGAGGGTAGAGGGTATAGGTTTGAGGGTATATGGTTGAAGGATTAGGTTGAGGGTCCAAGTATAGGGTAGATGGTATAGAGGTTGAGGGTTAAGGGTTTAAGGGTTGAGGGTTGAGGGATTAAGGGTTGAGGGTTGAGGATTGAGAATTAAGGGTTGAGGGTTTAATGTAGAGGGTAGAGGGTAGAGGGTAGAGGGTAGAGGGTTTAAGGCTATATAACCATGAATTTTCAACCCTAACACAAATTCCCTTTAACCCCCTTGCACTTTAGAAAACCAAAGGTCGAGGCTTAATTCCAATTAAGCCCGTTGTCCACATCACACTTGGCACTTGTTTTGTGTGTCAATGGGAACATTTCTGTTGGGGACACCCTCTCGGTGTGCAAACATCTGTGCGATGCACTTACGTCCCTGGTAGATTCTTGCGGTTGGAGACTATAGAGATTACACTTTCGATTTGAAATCGAAGAGTAATGTCCCCCTTCAGCTGGTTGACACGAATATGGTCGTTTTTCATCCTTATCCTTCATATTCTTCACTCTCTCATCCATTCTCAAGTTTTGGAAGTTTGGAAGGAGTTTTAAAAGATCGTTTGAGCACTCTCTCCATTCCATTCATCCATTCAAGCTTTGTAGCAACACTTCACACTCCATTGCAGCAATCTACCACTCCATCACTCTGATAGTGCAAGCGCAGGACACATGCCATTGCAACAGAGGCTTGAGTTCCTCTCATTTTATCCTCCACAAGACTTGAGTGCTTTGCACGGAGGTGGTAAGCTCCTCTCATCTTCTCTATCGACTTGGTTGAGTAAGCACACACTATTTTGTAGTGTCTTTTGCTTACATAGCTTCTATTCCTTTCTTTATCTTTACTCCTATTATTGCAAAATTGGTTGTCTATGGAGGTGGAAACACCAAAATAGGGGTCTGAATGAGGCATGCCCCTAAACAACCCCCACATTTCCCCCTTTTTTGTGTGTGTAGGTGGAGAGATCTCAGAGCAAGCTTGCGACAAGATTGTTCTACGAAATTATCATTGTCACCCTTGCGGTAATATATTTCTTTTATCACATTCATAGTTACATCTTATTCTTCTTAATCTCACTCTACTGTTCAAGGATTGTCTAAACTAGGCTAGTCGTCCCTTCTTGAGGATTTAACATCATCTCTTTGGTTTTTTGGCCGTACGAACGTGCGTGCACCTATGAGACACCAGCGTGCCACACTGTCATCCCAGAACCATGCTTCTGTCCTCTGATAGAGAACTACCTAAGACGTAGAGTTGATTTTAAAAAGCAACTCACCTGGCCTCTCTTCAATTCTCGGGATTGCAGAGTGATCGAAGGACTTCATAATCCTCATCATTCTCATCCCGTCCATCCCAAACTTCCTTTAAACTAAAGTAAGTTAGGGCAGCCTTTCTGCTCTTGGCCTTTCATGATGTGGGGCCTTGTAGTGGTTGGTCCCCCTCTGTTACATTTTTGGTGAACCTGACATGAACCAACATTTATCCATTTATCGACGTTCTAATTTTTTTCTATTATACCTCTTGGTCGTTGCACCCTTGTGTGTTGTGAAAGTTTATGAGCTTTACAACCCAATCTTCAACCTTTGGGAATATTTTTAGAAGCAGTCTACGACACCCTTGAATGGAAAAGATGAAGGTATCCTCTAGTTTTACTACTGACCTTTTCTCTGGTTCTGCAGTTGGCCTATCGACACAGGAGCATGTAGCACGAGGTGAACCTAGGTTTCTTGACAAAATTGATCTCATCCCTACCCCTCCCATGTCACCGACCTCCTCATCCATAGATGAGCATGAGGCCATCTGTATCCCTTTTGAATACATCATTAGCCTTCGTAAAGGGTTAGGTGCATTAGAAAATCACCTGGAAGGAAACCTGAAGATGGCTAGGGCTGTTAAAGTGATTAGTGAAATAAGATACATGGTGGAAAAAGACTAGACAGGCATAGAGCTCTAAGCTATCCTTGCTAGCCTGGCCGAAGCATGCACCCCCTCAAGCCATAGTCACATGACACGAGGTGGCCCCTTCGAGGAACATGAGAGGAAGCTAGAGATGTTGATGCCTCCTACATCCGTATATATGGCTGATGTGGTCCCTTCAGTCAGTGTACTTGCTACTTCTGAAAGTTTTGAAACTATCAAAGTAAACAGGAACCCTTTGGGTTTCCACTTCACCCCTTCTGCTGCCTCCAATGGTGGAGGATTTGGCGGGATGGTAGGTGGGGGATTTGGTGGCAAAAATTTCAAAAGTGGGGGTGGCATTGGTGGAGGCGGTTCTGGTGGAGGTCATGGTGGTGGCCTTGGGAGTGGCGGTGGCTCTGGTGAAAGTCACACCAATGGCAGTGGCATTAGTGGTGGCTCTGGCAGTGGTCACGACGGTGGTCTAGGTGGTGGCTCTGGTAGTGGTTCCAGTGGCCCTTTTCTTTATAATGACCCCATTTTGAATACCCTTCTTTAGAATATGGGGACGATGCAGAATGAGTTGGTGAACCTTTCCTAGGCCTCGACCCAGCCTATTTTCTAGCCCTTCCTCCGATATAGTCTATTTTTGGTTACAATTCTAAATACTACTTTCTTGCAAGGGATGGAGATTCCCAAATTCAAAAAATATGGTGGTAAACGGGACCCGTAGACACACTTGTCTGCCTTCATGCCTTGTGCACAAACTTCTTCCATCACAATGCATTGATGGCGAAACTATTTCCACGATTTCTCAAAGATACAACATTGGATTGGTATTGTTCTTTGCTTGATAATTCCATCTTCAAATTCGATCAGCTTGTGAACCAGTTCTTGGGACAGTTCCAAGCCAATATCAGACCAAAAATGACCTTCTCTGACCTTGTTCGGTGCAAATAAGGGGAAAATGAGAAGGTTACAGAATTTATAGCACGATACCAAGTGCTCTTCTCACAGATCTCGTATCTGCTACCTGACTCTGATGTGCAAAAGGTCTTCATAGGGAATTTACAAAGACATTGGCAAGAGAAGTTCACCTTCATGAAGTATCCTTCTTTCACACATCTATGTGCGGCTTTACGAGAATACCAGCAGACGGTGGTCCAGTTCAGGGGTCCTGCATCATGCTCCCGTTCTGAAGGGAGATCTATCGTATCAATCTCTAGAAGAGGTAAAGATGTTGCAAATGTATTAGCTGTTGTGGATAACAACGGCCTCAGACGTGACCGAAAGTTTATGAAGTTATCAAAATATTATTCTTCCATCTTGCAGAAGTTGGTGAAGGATAAGATCCTTACCCCACCACCTGCTAAATTAGTTAGAGAACCGTATCCTAATTGGTATGAAGAAAACACATATTTTCAGTACCATCGAGTTAACATACATGATACCAAACATTGCATGCACCTGCATGATGAGATACAGGATCGCATTGAAGATAGTACTATCCATCTTGATGGAAGTAAGCAAAACACAAAGAAATTAGTGGTGAAAGCTAACAGTGATTTGCAAATATACACAAACACGTTTCCGACACATTCTGCTAACATGATTATCGATCCCTCTGATTTTGTTTCTTGTCTTGAAGCATATGTTAACATGGTTGTCATTACTCCCTCTCCTTGTCTTGCGACTGGTCACCGAAAGTAACCTTCACTTCACAAGATGTGCCAGCAAATTGTAAGCCTTCCCTGCTTTATATTCCCACTCGCCTCAATGGTAACATTGTGATAGGGGTCTTAGTCAACCCCACAAGTAGAGTGAATGTAATTATGGAGGAGACATTACTTTTAAATTCCCTATAAAGGGAGTATGAAAAAAATAATCCATCATCCGTAGGCATGATGGGATTTCTCTTAAACCTTATGGATCAATAACATTGTCCATCCTGGTCGGACCCAGGAATGTAGATGTGGTCTTCAACGTGATCCCCAAGTCAGACCTATTTAGGGTAAAGCTAGGAATACCTTGGCTAGCTTCCATGAATGGGATCCCCTCCGTTATTCATAAGTGCCTTAATTTTTCCCATGAGGGTGTCATGCACATGGTGCATGATACTAGATATCAGCCTGTGGTATCTCGTGGGGGATACTCATTGGACCACTTTTGGCCCTCTCCCGTCAGTCTTCTCCCACAAAGAATGAACCTACTTTACAAGAACTGTGAAGTATAAAATTTGAGGCAAGGGACAACCAGAGTTGAACCATCCTGTAGTTGAGCAGCTTGATGCCTCCTCCTCCTGAAAGGGAAAGGAGAAGCTTGCTCCCGCTCGAGCTGACTCATCTACTCCCCTCTCTTGGGAAGAGTATTGGATGAACAACTCAGGTTCTACCTGCTGAGTCTGATGATGCCTCCTTGGAAAAGGACCAAGATCAGGATATCAGATCTCCCTAACGGGTCCCCGAGACCCTGGTATTATTTTTATTGCAAAAATAAAGGCTCGCGAAGAGAATTTTCCCATCCACCTCTTCCTATTCCCCTAAATAGACAAGGATCCACCTCTAAGGTGGTAGAATTGATTCCTCCCGTCATTTCTAAAGCTATCCCTTTTGCTCCCATTCAAGAGTCTTCCCTTCTTCTAGAAATAGTTGTGGAAGACACTCCCATTAATGAGCAAAATCCTTCCATCCCTTTGCAGATCCTGGCTTCTGGTTTGAAGAGTCATAGGAACTGCCTTACGTGTGAGCGTAAGCATCGACGAAAGGATCTCCTTGGCTAAGCAAGCCTCCTCATAGAAGGAGGAAGAGAAGACAACACCTCCTACCATGGCCTCCTCATTCCCCTCTTATGTGTTTGATCTAACTAGTTATGAATCTCTTTTGGCTCCCGTTGTGAGCGCACATGCGCCTAGAAGGGTACAGGTGCGGAGCCACCTCTGTTGACTTCCATTCTGGATGTCTCACCTTTCCAAAAACTTGTGGATATATTTAATACTTAGGTTGTATCCACTATGGTTATATCCTCTTCCATCCACCTTGCTTCATTTGTGGGAAGTTCACCTCCTTCAATGAAGAAGAAAGTAGAGCCTGGTCCCTCCAACAATGGAGGATGTAAGAAAATCCCACCTTCTTTGAAGGGTGGCCCTATGCTGACTTGTTCTATCCTAGTGACAAAAGTAGCTCCTACCTCCCCCAAGTTTGTCACCACTCCTGAGTCTCTCGCTGATCCTAGTGGTGAACCTCAGGTGTGAACTCCTCTAACCGTCAAGGTGAAACATGGCACTCTTGTCAAGTGTATGTTTAACTTGGTGGATGAAGTTCCAACCTTGTCGGCGATCTTCGCAAAGTCATTAGCCTTAGACCCACAAGAGTTGAGCGATGAAGATCTCACTGGTCCCTCTGCCTTAGCCCTTGTTGTGGGAGGATCGAAAGCTCCTCCCCTTAACATTACACTATTGCAGGCTCATCATCCTTCCCCCTACGATGATCTAGAATGGGAAGCTGATGACCTCCTGGTCGACCATTGTTAGGGGGAGACCCGCTTCTTGATCTTTACATTAGTTGCATGTGTATGTTGTGACGTGTTCCCCCATGATCGTTCTATATGTGCTTCGGTATAGGTGCGGTGTTTGTGTTGTAAATATTCCTCTATATGTATCTTCGTTCTTCCATGTTTGTGATTGGCTTTTGGTAAATTGGGGACGATGCAAAGCATCGAGAGCATTTAGGCCTCATTCCATGTTGACCCAATTTTTTATTTTACTTTGTCTTTCGTGCATTCTTCCCGAACTGGTTGGGGATTGATGATATTTTTCCTCTTACTATGGTTACCTCATATACATATAAATAAAGGAAAATCTGACCCCGCGAAACCAGATCCCCTTCTGGCCTTTGTGTGAGATCTCTTTTCTTTTACATTTCCCTTTATCTTTCTCCCTTCTTCGCTTGAGTTGTCCCTTTCATGTGTGACAACGTTACTTCTACATTTCTTGGTCTTTAGAAAATGCATTCATTACCAAACGAATCTTTTCTCGAAGACCCCTCACACACTTCTTTGTTAGAATTGTATTCTCGACTTGAAACCCTAATGGAAAATGTTTCCTTCATCATGGGTTCATAAAGAAAGGACTTGGAAACCCTCCTCCAAAGTGGGAATGGTCTTAGTCTTCCCCTCACATGGGTGCATCTCTTTCCTTTCAAACTCTTTGATAAAGTGAACACCTTTTGAGAGGATTCCTTGATGATGAATCAATTCAAGAAAGAATACGGTAGCTTTTGGATAGCATGTACCTTTGGTGGACCCCTCCTTTTCATGTTGGGTTCCCAAGGGACCCCTCTGAAAGCTTTCAACAAATACTATGGTTTCTAGCCTGTGGGCAGCTAGGTTAGACCGGTTTCACATCCTTGTGTCTAGGTCGGGGGTAGCTTGACTAGACCGGTTTCACTTCTTTGTGTCTAGTCTAGGAGCATCCCAACTAGACCTACATCGCATCCTTATGTCTAGCTTGGGGGCAGTCTGACTAGACTTAAATTTTCAAACAATGCATCCCTTGAGAAGACCCTCCTTCCTTTTGAAGGGTTCTAGAGGGAACCCTTTGAAAGACTTACAACTTAGCAACGGTCTGTGTGACTATCTATTCACTAGCCTATGCCGTCGCTTCCTGATGTGTTCTATTTGCGGATAAACATGTCGCCCTCTTTATCTCTACGGAGTCCCCTTTTCTCGGTTTCTCTCATGTGAGAATTCTTGGGGGATACCTTCCTTGCAGGTCTGCGGGTCTGTAAGGTGCTTTTCTTGGTCTCCCTCCATGTGAGAGTTCTTGGGGGATACCTTCCTTGCAGGTCTATGGGTCTGCAAGGTTCTTTTCCTAGTTTCCTTCATGTAAGAGTTCTTGAAGGATACCTCCCTTGTAGGACTATGAGCCTATGAGGCACTTTCATACTTCAGCTTTGTAGTTTAGTGGAACTACAAAGTCCTCTCCTACACTTCTAAGTTCTCCAGATTGTGCTTTGCTTCCTCATCAGTTTAGGTATACTTCTCTTACTTTTTTACTTCCTTACTACTCTACTTTACCAAAGAACTCATCAGTATTCGTGCTTGCTAAAGTGGGGAAAAAATGTATAAGCATGAATTTTCACCCCTAATGCAAATTCCTTTTTACCCCCTTGCACTTTAGAAAATCAAAGGCGGAGGCTTAATTCCACTTAAGCTCGTTATCTGCATCACACTTGGTGCCTGCTTTGTGTGTCGATGGGATAATTTCTGTCAGGGACGCCCGCGCGACACACAGACATCCGCACGATGCGCTTACGTCCTTGATAGATTCCTACGATTGGAGACTACAAAGACATTACACTTTCAATTGGAAGTTGAAGAGTAACGCCCCCCTTCAACTGGCTGACCCAAATATGGCCATTTTTCATCGCTTTCCTTCATATTCTTCACTCTCTCATCCATTCTCAAGTTTTGGAAGTTTGGAAGGAGTTTTGAAAGATTGTTTGAGCACTCTCTCATCCATTCTCAAGTTTTGGAAATTTGGAAGGAGTTTTGCAAGATCGTTTGAGCACTCTCTCCATTCCATTCATCCATTCAAGCTTTGTAGCAACACTTCACACTCCATTGCAAAAATATACCACTCCATCACTCTGATAGTGCAAGCACAGGACACACCCCATTGCAGAAGAGGCTTGAGTTCCTCTCATTTTCTCCTCCACAAGACTTGAGTGCTTTGCGCAGAGGTGGTAAGCTCCTCTCATCTTCTCTATCGACTTGGTTGAGTAAGCACGCACTATGTTGTAGTGTCTTTTTCTTACATAACTTCTATTCCTTTCTTTATCTTTACTCCTATTATTGCAAAATTGGTTGTCTATGGAGGTGGAAACACCAAAATGGGGGTCTGACTAAGGCAGGCCCCTAAACAACCCCCGCATTTTCCCCTTTTTTGTGTGTGTAGGTGGAGAGATCTCGGAGCAAGAGGGCAAGATGATTTTTCTACAAAATTATCTTTGTCACCCTTGCGGTAATATATTTCTTTTATCATATTCATATTTACATCTTATTCTTCTTAATCTCATTCTACTATTCAAGGAATGTCTAAACTAGGCTAGTAGTCCCTTCTTGAGGATTTAACGTTGTCTCTCTAGTTTTCTAGCCGTACGGATGCCAATGCTCCTGTGAGACACCAGTGTGGTGTGCTGTCATCCCGGAACCATGCTTTTGTCCTCTGACAGAGAAATACCTAAGATGCAGAGTTGATCTTAAAAAGTGACTCACTTGGTCTCTCTTCAGTTCTCGGGATCAGAGAGTGATTGAAGGAATTCATAATCCTCATCATTGTCATCCCATCCATCCTAATCTTCCTTTAAACTGTGGTAAGTTAGGGCAGCCTTTTTGCTCTTGGCCTTTTGTGACCTGAGGCCTTGTAGTGGTTGGCCCCCCTCTCTTACAAAGGGTTTAGGGTTTAAGGGTTGAGGGTTGAGGGTTTAAGGTTGAGGGTAGAGGATTGAGGGTATAGGGTTGAGGGTCTAATGTATAGGGTAGAGGGTATATGGGTTGAGGGTTAAGGGTTGAGGGTTGAGGGATTAAGGGATGAGGGTTGAGAATTGAGGCTTGAGGGTTTAATGTATAGGGTAGAGAGTTTAAGGGTTGAGGGTTGAGGGTTGAGGGTTTAAGGTTGAGGGTAGAGGGCTGAGGGTATAGGGTCGAGAGATTAGGATTGAGGGTCCACTGTATAGGGTTGAGGGTTTAATGTATAGGTTAGAGTGTAGAGGGTTTAAGGGTTGAGGGTTGAGGGTTTAAGGTTGAGGGTAGAGGATTGAGGGTATAGGGTTGAGGGATTAGGGATGAGGGTCCAATATATAGGGTAGACGGTATTGGGGTTGAGGGATTAGGGTTTAAGGGTTGAGTGTTGAGGGCTGAGGGTAGAGGGTAGAGAGCTAAAATTTTAAGGGTTGAGGGATTAAGGGTTGAGGATTGAGGGATGAGGGTAGAGAGTTTAATTGGGTAGAGAGTTTACATCACCGGGAGACCCCATTTCTTGGACCCACTTTTTCAAATAGGCACTACATTTCCAATTCAGTGAAATTGGAAACTTAACTTGGCCTATTTGAAAAAAGGGTCCAAGAAATGGGGTCTCCCGGTGATCAAATAGGCCAAGTTAGGCTACCAATTTTGTCAAATTGGCAAGCTAGTGGGTGCAATGGCTTGCCAATTCGGTGAAATTGGAAATGTAGTGGCCTATTTGAAAAAGTGGGTCCAAGAAATGGGGTCTCCTAATGTAAATCACTAGGAGACCCCATTTCTTGGACCCATTTTTTTCAAATAGGCCAAGTTAGGTTGCCAATTTCACTGAATTGGAATGTTAGTGGGCACACTGGCTTGCCAATTCAGTGAAATTAGCAATGTAGTGGCCTGTTTGAAAAAATGGGTTCGAGAAATGGGGTCTCCCAGTGATTTAAATCACTTGGGGACCCCATTTCTTGAATCAGGCCAAGTTAGGTTGCCAATTTGACTGAGTTGGTGAGCTAGTGGGCCCACTAGCTTGTCAATTCAGTGAAATTGGCAATGTAGTGGCTTGTTTGAAAAAGTGGGTCCAATAATTACATCACTGAGAGACCCCATTTCTTGGACCCATTTTTTCAAACATGGCAAGTTGGGTTGCTAATTTTACCAAATTGGCAAGCTAGTGGGCCCACTAGCTTTCCAATTTGGTGAAATTGACAATGTAGTGGACTGTTTGAAAAAATGGGTCCAAGAAATGGGGGCCATCTCTCTCTCTCTCTCTCTCTCTCCCTCTCTCTCGATTCTCTCCCTTCCACCCCCTTCCCCTCTCTCAAGTCTTTCCCTCCCACCCTAACTAGAGAGTACTCTCTCTCATGTCTCTCCATCACACCCCCTCACCCTTTCTTAGGTCTCTCTCTCTCTCTCTCCTAAACCCTAATCCCTATACCCTATAAACTTAACCTTATACCTTCAACCCTATACCTTAAACCACAAACCCTACACCCTCAACCCTCATCCCTATACCCTAAACCCTAAAATATAAAGATTATCCTTGAACCCTTAACCTTATAATTAAATGCTAAATCCTACATTAAACCTTGTACCCTAAACCTTGAACTCTAAACCCTAAACCCTAAACCCAATACCCTAAACCCTATACCCAATATCCTAAACCTACACCCCCAACCTTGAACAAAATACCTCAACCCTCAACCCTATACCTTAAACCCTAAACCCTACACCTTCAACCCTTAACCTTATAACCTAATCCCTTAAAATCATCCATCAACCCTATAATTAAACTCTAAACCCTATATTCAACCCTAAACCTCAATCCTAAACCCAATACCCTCAACCTTATAACCATTATTCTAAACCCTAATCCCTATACCCTATACACTTAGCTCTATACCCTCAGCCTTGAACACTATCCATCAACCATCAACCCTATACCTTAAACCCTAAACCCTACAACCTCAACCTTATACCCTAAACCATAAACATTATCCCTCAACCCTATACTTAAACGAAAAACCCTACACTCTCAAGCCTTAACCTTATACCTTATACCCTTAACCCTACACTGTAAACCCTAGTCCCTATACCCTATGTACACTTAACCTCATACCCTCAACCCTGAACATTATACCTCAACCCTCAAACTTATACATAAATCCTAAACCCTAAAGCATCAACCCTAAACCTAATATCCTCAACCCACTACTCTCAACTATATACCCAATATCCTAAACCATAATCCATATACCCTACACACTTAACCTTATACCCTCAACCCTAAAGACTATCCCTCAACCCTCAAACCTATACCTTAAACACTAAACCCTCATCCCTCATCCCTATACCCTATAACCTCAACTTTATTCCTAATATCCTAAACCCTAATCCGTATTCCCTATACACTTAACCCTATAACCTAAACCCTATACCTTAAACACTAAACCTTACACCCTCAACCCTCATAGGGGGAGAGAGAAAGAGGGGGAGGGAGGGATTGAGGGAGAGAGAGAGGTTGGGAGGGAAAGATGAGATAAAGACAAGAAGAGAGGGAAGGATAGGTAGAGAGACATGAGAGATAAAGAGTAGATAAGGAAGGACAGATGGAGGGAGAGGTATGGAGGGAGAGAGAGGGAGTCGAGAGAGAGGTGATATAGAGAGAAATAAAGAGAGTGTGGTAGGGAGTGATAGAGGGATATGTGGGTAGAGAGGGATAGGTGAGATAAAGATAAGTAGAGAGAGATAGAGATAGAGGGAAGGAGGGAAGGTGGGCAGGAGAGGGGAGGAAGGGAGAGGTAAAGAGGGATAGGTGAGATAAAGATAATTAGGGAGAGAATGGTGACATATAGAGGAGAGAGTTACAAAGAGGGAAAGAGAGAATGGTGAGATGGAGAGGAGAGAGTGAGAGAGAGCGAGAGAGAGAGGTAGAGGGGGGGAGAGGAGAGATATAGAGTAGATAGGGGAAAGGTAGGGAGGGGGACATCTAGTGAGAGAGAGAGAGGGATAGGGGAGATAAATATAATTAGAAAAAGAAGGAGAGGTAGAGAGAAGTAGAGAGAGAATAAGGGAGGGAGAGAAGTGAGATAGAGAGGTGTAGAGAGAGTGGAAGGGAGTGATGGATGGAGAGGTAGGTAGAGAGGTATTAGGGAGATAGAGAGTAGAGAGGGAAGGAGAGGGAGGGGTATGGAGGAAGAGAGAGGGAGGTGAGAGAAAGGTGAGATAGAGAGCAATAGGGAGAGTGTGGTAGGGAGTGATGGAGGGATATGTGGGTAGAGAGGGATAGTGAGATATAGAGAAGTAGAGAGAGATAGAGATAGAGGGAAGGAGAGAGGGTGGGCGAGAGAGGGGAGGAAGGGAGAGGTAAAGAGGGATAGGTGAGATAAAGATATGTAGAGAGAGAATTGTGACATATAGAGAAGTAAATAGTTATAAAGAGGGAAAGATAGAATGGTGAGATAGAGAGGAGAGAGGGAGAGAGAAAGAGGGTGAGGGAGGAGTGAGAGAGAGCAAGAGAGAGAGAGAGAGGTAGAGGGAGGGAGAGGAGAGATAGAGAGTAGATAGGGGAAAAGGTAGGGAGGGAGACATCTAGATGAGAGATAAAGAGAGGGAAGGAGAGGTAGAGAGAGAGAAGTAGAGAGGGAATGAGGGAGGGAGGGAGAGAAGCAAGATAGAGAGGTGTAGAGAGAGTGTTAGGGAGTGATGGATGGAGAAGTAGGTAGAGAAGGATTAGGGAGGTAGAGAGTAGATAGGGAAGGAGAGGGAGAGGTATGGATGGAGAGAGTGGGAGGTGAGATAGAGAGTAATAGAGAGAGAGTGGTAGGTTGTGATGGATGGAGAGCTAGGTAGAGAGGGAGAGGGGAGATATAGATAAGTAGAGAGGGAGGGAGAGAGGGAGAGAGATGTAGTGAGGGAGAGAGAGGTGAGATAGAGAGAAATAAAGAGTGGTGGAAGGAGAGGTAGGTAGAGAGAGGGAGAGAGGAGATAAAGATAAGTAGAGATGGAAGGAGAGGTAGAGAGAGAGGTGAGATAGAGAAAAGAAGAGAGGGAATGAGGGAGGGAGGGAGAGGTAGGGAGAGAGAGAAAGGTGAGATAGAGAGGTGTAGAGAGAGAGTGGTAAGGTTTTATGGATGTAGAGGTAGGTAGAGAGGGATTGGGAGATAGAGAGTAGATAGGGAAGTATAGAGGGAGATAGAAGAATGGAGGGAGAGAGAGGGAGGTGAGAGAGAGGTGAGGTAGAGAGAAATAGAGAGAGTGGTAGGGGGAGAGAGAGAGAGATATTTATTGAAATCAAGGGAGAGAGAGTCAGATAAAGGGATGGAGATAGTGAGAGAGAGGTCTAGAGTGTAAAGAATAAAAATGAGGGAGATAGAGAGAGAAATAATACAACTTTTTGATTACTGAAATTTGACCTCTTGATTAGTAAAATTTGACTAATTATGAAATTTGTGAGGTTTTCCAAAAACTAGAATTTTCATTATAACTCCTAGAGATCTGAAACCATTCTCAAACATCCTAAAACTATATACATGAAATATAACTTAAAGTATGAGAAAGTAAATGTCCATATGTAAATGTTTATTTCATGTATATAGTTTCCCTCAAAGATAACGATAAGAAAGAAAAAAAAGAGAAGAAAAATAAATTCGATGTAGATCAAAACGCGAGTGCATTATAATGCGCTCGTGTTTTGTCAATGCATTCACAAAACACAAAATCCATGTCAAAACTAAGATATAATGTGAGTGTGTTATAATGTACACACGTTATATCTTGCTTTGGGAATCCCAAATCTTTGGGCTTGGTATTTTCCTTGGAATACCAACCCAAAGGCTTGGAGGGCATTCCCAACAACCAAAGACGTGTTTTTGCAAATTCTACAATATTTCACATAATTGGGTTTGTGCTCAGTGTCAAGATTGCACATGGTTCAATGTTAAACAAATCGAACACCTGTGTAATGTTAGGTTCTCTCTTAGCTATCCAATGATGTAATTTTTTTCACTTTTTGACAATGTTAAGCCTTTCATATATTAATTTATTTTGTTTTTGTGTCTCTTTTCGGCAAAAAGCAGTGTTTGGTGTTTTTTTTGTTATAAATTAACCGTTCATCGAAATTTCAAATAAATTAAATTTTTAGAAACTAGACTCCATTCAAAAATAAAAAAATAAAAAAATCAATTAGTTTCCAAAATTTGTAGGGGTAGCACAAGCAAAATTTTGTTTTTTTGGAAGTGTCCACTTAGAAAATTAGAAAAAAATCAAATATTCAGTAAAAAATTATTAGAAAAATCATGCATCAACTACATACTATTAGCTAATTGATGATTGGAGTGATTTTCAAAATAGTTAAAAAAGGTTCACCGTGGTAGGGATGTACAAGAGTTGCTATGCTATGTTTTTCTGACAAAAACAACACCAATTTTTGTACGTCCCTCTTTTGAACCCCTTAATCTCAACCATTTTCAAAATAAATTAGTAGTTTAGAAAGTAGACTTGGAGCACTTCGATCCTTGTTTTTGTTCCATCTCAAAATTTTGAGTGTAACTATCCTCAATTTCACATCCAAGGTCAGTATTTTCTAATTTCAAAAAAAAATTGGCCACTTAAGCCTCCTTTTTGGGAACCATCTTTTTGCATTTACCCATAATATTATTGTGGGAAGAAATCAAGAGAGGAGAAAAACCCTCTCATGGTAAAAATTTGAATTATTGATTGAGTGTGCATTCAAAAAGGGAATTCGATGGGATCAAATTTGTTGGGATAGGAATTGGAAGGGGAGTGTGTGTGGGAGTTTTCATGTGAATTCGTTTGGCATGCTTGAGGTATTCTTCATTTTAAATTTTGTATTAATTTGATGTAATGTTAAATTCTTATCCTTTTCTCATTTTCTTTCAATTTGAATTGTTGGAATAGAATAGGGAGAGTGTAGACACCTCCCAACACAATTAAATTTATAAAATATTATGCTCATTTAATCATTTTGTATTATTTTGAAAGTTTTCAAATTATGTGGTTATAATGCCCAATTTTTGAGAAATGCATAAAATCTGAGTTTGACCTTGAAAGTGTGTTGTTGGAAATATTTAGAGCCAAAGGGTATTTATAGAATTTTTAAATTTCAAGCTTTTCTTCAATAGTGGAATTGGAAATTTTATGGTTTTCCTTTGTAATTAATTTTATAAAATATGAATTCTTAAAGTGAAATTGAATGCTTGATTTTGGGGGAATTAGAGTCTCCTTAATGGATTTTCATAAGGATTGTTTTGATTGTGTTTTCCAATTTTTGAGATAAAAAAATATTCAATGTAATTGTTGCTTTGTTTCCCATGCCACATTTATTGGAAGATGTGATGATCTTAGGGTTTAGGTATTAGAGAGGGTTATGGGAGTGGCTCCCAACATGAACCTGGCTCAAAGTGGTGTGTAGAAAACCATGGTGTGGGGAGTTTGGCTTAACAAGTGAAAACTAAGGAAACATGGATAATTAATTAACCAAGATAATAGATGGCCCTTGAATGCCTTATGTGCTTGTACAGGCTAAGGATGATCAAGGAAGACAAGTCACTCAAGGAGCATAAGAATTGTAAGATCAAGCATCATCTTCTATATGAGAAGGTACCCGATTCCATGTTAAGCCCCATGTGAGTGTCCACAAAGACACTCCTTCTCTTTCTCTCTAATATCTAACCCTAGTGTAGTTGAGTAGCACTTGGAAGACGATGCATTATATTCCATATGCATGTTGTTGATTATGTCATTGGTGAATTTTCCCAATGAGGATTCTTGTGTTATGCCATTGGTGAGATTTCCCAATCAGGTTTATGTGATGTGACATTGGCGAGTTTTCTCGATGTGGAAGTCTGATGTGACATTGGCGAGTTTTCCCAATGATGGTTTTGTGATATTTCATTTATGCTTGTGACCAATGTGGACTTGTACTTGATCCTACCTTTGATTAACCATCTTATGATTTTGGATGAGTATTTATATGATGTTTATGTTGAGTGTATACTTCATATATGGCATGTGTGTAAGCCATTTCCCAATATGTTTGGTGTGAGTGTTGTGATTGTGGCCCAAGTGACTATCTCCTAGAATCATGGGAGTGTATTTTTTGATTCCATGAGGTTGGGTGGCATGGAAACCATTTTTAGGGTATTAAACAATCATGGTAGATTCAAAGATGACTTCATGTGGTAGAAGTATTTCTTGTTTTCTCTCATTTGATTCTTTGATTCATTGATGTAATTGATATTGAAGGATAATTGAGTCCTCCTATAAATTGTAATAATTTTTTTATTGGATCTCTCTTTGAGACAAAATGTAACTGAACCACCAAAAACAATGTAGGGAAAGAGGATTTCCCAATGAGCTTCTACAATTTTTCACCTAGAATCTACGGTTGAGGAATCGTGCTCTATTTTGCACTAAGGTATTTTTGGTGTTCATTCAAAGGGGGTTAGGGGCTTAAAGTGATGTGTGTGGAATTCCCTAAATGTTGGAAATGGAAAATAGAAACTAAATATGAATGTAAAACCTAAAAAATGCAACTATGCTGGAAAACACATTATGATATACAAATGAAGGGAAAGGAAGATGTGCACCCAAAGGCTAAAGAAGGATGGCATGCAAATCTAGAAACCTGAAGAATATGATGTAGAATCCGAGGACACTTACACCATTCTAGGCAACCTAGTCCTTTTTTATGAAAATCTGTCGGAACCCGTTTCTACCAAAAGGGTACTTAGATCTACAAAAAACCCTAAAATTCATGTATGGTGGGACTAGGTCACCATTAATGGTGACCTAGTCCCTTTCAGGCTTTTGGGAAGTTTGAAAGTGCAATTTGGAGGTCTCGGTTTGCACTTTCTACTTCTTGAGGTGCCTGGATTTGAAACTTTGATTCTCGACCTGTAAGAGACTTTTAATGGATGTTTTTTCCCTAGCCAACAAGGAGGTGTCTTCAACAAGCTTTCAATCCACTCTTGAATGATCTCCAAGCTTCCAAGATATCTAAATCTGCAAACACACAAAGAAGGAAGAAGAAATGTTGATTGTTAGAGTATGGGGGCTTGCCTTGGTCAAGCCCCTTTTAGATAATCAAATTAAATGAATATAAAATGTAATGAAATGTGAAATGATGGAGCTATTACCTTGCCATGATGAATGATCTTGAGTTGCAGAAATGGAGGATTCAACCTTTGAGTGCTTCAGTAATGATATCTTGATGACCTAGAATGTGGAACCCTAGCTTGCTTGAGAAGAGTAGTGGATGAGGTGAGTGAATGAACTAGTTATTTAGAATGAATGGAATTATGTCAAAATGAGGGGAAAACCTCTTATTTATAGAATTTATTCCCTAATTTTCAAGAAATAATACCATACAGGCCGACCTTATGGTTTTAGAGATAAAATCCCGAAAGAATATTAACTTAAATTTGAATTTTATGCCACATGGGACTAGGTCACCCAAGGTGGTGACCTAGTCCACTTTGACATTTTTGATTGGTTTTTTAGGGATTGAAGTTTGATTATTATTGTTCGTTGGGATTTCCTCACAAAACTCACTAAAATAAGGCATGTATGTGCATAAAGGGGTCATTATAGCATAAGAAAGGGTTGATCTGGTGATGACAAGCCTAGGAAAGTGTGAAAATTCTTTACAACACCCTGGCACAAGGCTGGAAAGGGGTAAAAAGAGGCTAAAAAAGGTCCAAAATCCATAGGTAAGTGTCCAAATGAGTGAAAAGTGTCAAAGGCTACACTTTTTGGCAACACATTTAGCCCCCACTTTAGTGAGAGGATGAACTTGATTCAAACTCACTAAATTAGCCCAATGGAAATGACAAAGAATGACAAAGAAGAAGGAGGTGGTCAAGCCCCCTGGATTCGAGATTCTAAGTCAAGTCGACATCAATGCAAAAGACACATTCAAGGGTGAATGATTTGCAGCAAGATGAGATACATTATTATGCAATGACAAGAACTAGAATGAAGAGAAGAAGGAAAGGTGAAAAGTTTGGATCAAGCTTCGACCATTTATCTAGCTAGTTGTGGATTAGATCTAGGTTGTTTGTCCAAAAGAAGATGATGTACTCACTCTGGGGTAACAATACTTCTTGGTTGTTCACTGGGTGAGAAGGCCCAAAAGGTGAGAAACATACAGTAGGTTGGTATGCACTCACACAGGTGGCTATGGGCAAATTCATGCCGCTAGTTGGGCTTCCCACTCAAACCATACCAAAGTTATACCTCCTGATAAATTTAATAAGGTGCCACAAGAGAGAATGATTTTGTTCAAAGGGATTTTTCTTTGTTCATGCAATGTCTTATCTTAAGGAACATTATGTGTAATGTCACCAAGAGAAAAAGAGTGTAAATGGAATCATCTTGTATCCAAGAGAGGAAGGACTCATCTTGTATCCAAGAGAGGAAAAATGCAGATGTCTCATTGTGGGAAACATTGTACCTAATGTTTCGAAGAGAGGAGATCACAAGAAAAGGAAAATTGCACAATGAAATGTGAGTGGTGATGTATGACCCCACTTTAAAGTGGTTGCTAACACCATTACTATGAGAAATTTCTTTAAATTAGAAGAAGAGGAAGACATGAGAGCTTGTTAAAAAAGTCCTCTGCCGAGTCATATGTTTTTGATAAGTGGCATCATGAAAAGGGGTAGTATGTAACATGCGAGTCAACTTAAGACATGTCATCCACATCCCAAGCTTGCTCTTATATGTTCATGAAAGGTTAACGATAAGTCAAAAGAGACAATGACAAGTGACATATGAGGGAAAGGCTAACCAACCTCGTGCCCCCACTTAGTGCAGGACAAGAGGGAGCCAAAAGGATTGAGGGAATGCAAGGTAGAGTGAAAATCAATATTGATTAGAGGAATTAGGTGCCCCCACATAAGGAAGAACAGCAAAATCCTTAAGATGTTGAATTTTTCTACTCAAGGCCTTACACTCATTAGTGTGATGACCATGAACTCAGTGGTAGGCACAAAAGGAATGTTTATGGGAACATTTCTTTCAAGTTCTTGGAGGAAGGGAGATCAAGTGATCTTGGAGGAGTCTCAAAAAGATATCCTCTTTATAGAGGGGAGAAGGAATTCCTTTGGTTTGTAACAAATAAGTGTCTTGCTTAGTGTAGGATTTCATACTTACACAAGGCACTAGAAAGTGTGAGATTTTGTATACCCCTTTGGAGGAGTGTGTAAAATCCAAATTAGTAGTGTTTTGCAAGATGACATTGGCTTTAAGAAAAAATTCCCTTGTTGGCATCAAAGGATCACTTTGAAAGTTTGGGTTAGAAGGGTGATTTGGGATAGTGTTGGTGTGAGGTGAAGGTTTGATGATTTTGATGATAGAGAAAAATCGAAGACCATGATTAGATGTTTGTGTGATAGGCTTGATATGGTTACGGATACCTTGTTCACTAGCACCACAACCTTTTCCACTATAGCCAAGTTGTTTCATGAGCTCATTACCTTTTCCATAGAGAATTTTCAGCTTTTTTGGATTGGGTGAGGGTTTGTTGTTGGCTATATTGGTTAAAGTAGTTTAGGTGGATTATTTTGAAGGATCGACTTAGTCTTGTGTTGACAAGACCGTGTTTCCCTTTTCAGAGTCTTTGTTGGTGATCTTGGATTCTCCTAGTAAAGGAGGTGTAAAGTCCAAGGAGCCCAAATCATCGTCGAAGGGCTTTGGTTGTATGTGTTCCACTTGTTTGGTGGGTTTTGAAGTGGTGAAGGGTTTGGTTTAGTTTTTCTCAAGTTGTAAGACATTGTAAGGTTCAGGATCAATGTCAAGCGTGTACAATTTTTTGTTGTAGATGTACTTCATCTTGCGATGAAGAGTGGAAGGCACTCCATTCATTGCATGAATCCATGGCCTGCCTAAAATGAGGTTATATGAAACATCATTGGGAATAACATGGATTAGTGTGTCTAATGTGGCCATTCCAACTGTGAGAGGCAAAGTGATCACACCAAGAGGCTTTTTTCCTACACTGCCAAATCCATTGATAGATAAGGAGGTAGGTTGGATGTTTGATTTATCAATATGGAGCCTATCCAAGAGATTTACACTCCACACATTAACAACATAGCCATTGTCAACAAGGGTTCACTTGATCCATATTCATTTGTATTGAGATATGATCATCAAGGCTTCAACTTGTTTTTGCACATCCAAAGGAGGGAACTCACTTTGGTGGAAAATAGTGTCAGCATTAAAGCTTTGAATCATGGATCCTATGTCATTTGTTTGCGCATTAGAAGGGATAGGAACTTGTTTTAGGGCTTCCTACATCATGTTGTGATAGTGAGGGGAGACTTGAATAAGGTCCCATAAAGATATTTTAGTAGGAGTATTCCTTAGTTGGTCAACAAGGTCATACTCCCAAAGAAGTGAATTTTAGTGAGGGGCAACATGAAGAATGGGAGGGGATGAAGGTAAGGATGTTGAGGTTGATTGGGGTGGGTGTGGGTTGTTTCTTGTGTAACGTGTATGAGAAAAAATATTATGACTCAGTTGCTACAAAACATTATTCTTGGGTGGGTAGAGGATGAATTCAGGTTGAGGTTTGGTTGAAGGTGGATAAGGGATGAGTGGAGGTTGAATAATATTAACATCTCTTAGGGAAGTAGAGTCTAATATAGGCTCTGAAGCTTCTTGAAAGGGCATAATATTATCAGGGGAATGATCAATGATGGGATTAAGAAGGGTGGGAGGATGAGGGGAGGGTTCTATTTGATTATCAAAGGTCTCATTCTCTTGTTCCATACAACCTACCCTAGTAGCAGAGCTTGGAAGAGGTTCATCACTAGCTTCATTGCAAGGAGGGGATGCATCAAGAGAAGATCCACTATGATTGTCAAATAGATTATCCCAAATGGTGGGAGCATTAGGGAAGGGAGGGTCAAGAGTCTCATGACTTGTAATGGGCGTATCTTCTAACACCGATCTATCCTCATTGCATCGAGGAGGGATATGAGAAGAACACATTTGAGGGTCATAAGTATAGAGACGAGGTAAAGGGATGATGTTTTCATTGTGTTGTTTAATGTTTTGAAAAGGGGAAGGAGGATGAGGAATACAAGAAAGACCATCATGATCCTCAATGGTTGTGTCTTCTTGCACTAAGATACCTTCATCACCAATGGGAGAGGTATAGAGAGAAGAACAATTATGATTTATCATGATTATTGCTGTTTGTATCCTCATCAGTCAAAGATTTAGTGGATGATCTAGAAGAGATGAATTCATCAAGGGCTTCATCTAACATGTCTAGGTCATCATGACTAAAGGGATTTCTATCTCTAAATTTGTGAGTGGGTGCATGTGATGTTGTTAATGTTGTGTTTTTGTGTTCTAAAGAATCTGATTTAAATGATCTAGGAATTAATGCAGCAAATAAAAATAACTTAATGCTATCCAAAAGTACCATGAATGCTATTTAAAATGGAACAAAAGATATGTAAACTTAAAATTCAAGGTAAAGGTATAAAATGCAATGTAAGTTTCAAATTTCAAACAATGTAATTTATTAATTATATTATGCAATGATCCGAAAATAAAATGTTGGAAATACAAAATTGAAAATGTACAATGCATGAAATGAGCTAAATTTAAGCTAGTTTTAATGAAATGCATCTACATAAGCACAACCAAGTGATACAGATAGATAATGGCACAAAACAAAAGCATAAAAATAGGGTTTGTAACTCTGTAAAGGACAACTTTAGAGGCTTAAAGGGACTAGGTCGCCCAGGGTGGTGACGTAGTCTTGCTGGTGATTTTATTCAGTTTTTGCAGAAGATTTTGATAGGTGTAGGTGATTTTTGTATTGGGTGATGCAAACCTAACATGAAATTACAAGATTTCAGAGATGTGTAATGTTTTAAGATGCAACTATATGCACTTTCACTAAGGCAAAAATTTAAACCCTATAATGCAATGTAAATAATGCAAAATGCAATGAAATGCAAAGCTAGGACAATGAAGGACTCTAAACCAGAAAATAAGGGTGCAAGGACGTCGGGTTCACCAAAATGAACCACCAAAAATAATGTAGGGAAAGAGGATTTCCTTATGAGCTTCTAGGGTTTTTCACCTAGAAGCTACAGTTGAGGAATGGTGCTCTCTTTCAAACTAAGGTATTTTTGGTGTTCATTGAAAGGGGGTTAGGGGCTTAAATTGATGTGTGTGGGATTCCCTAAATGCTGGAAATGGAAAATAGAAACTAAATATGAATGTAAAACCTAAAGAATGCAACTATGTTGGAAACACATAATGATATGCAAATGAACTAGGAAATGTAAACAAACTGTAATAGAAATGAAGGGAAAGGAAGATGTGCATTTGGATGATGAAGAGGGATGGCATGCAGATCTAGAAACCTAAAGAATCTGATGCAAAATCCAAGGACACTTACGCCATTTTGGGCGACCTAGTCCTTTTTTTGTGAAAATCTATTGGAACCTATTTTTTCCAAAAGGGTGCTCAGATCTACAAAAAAAATAAAATGCATGTATGGTGGGACTAGGTCACCACTAATGGTGACCTAGTCCCTTTTAGCCTTTCGGGAAGTCTAAAAATGGAATTTGGAGGTCTTGGTCTGCATTTTCTGCTTCTTGAGGTACCCAGATCTGAAACTTTGATTCTCGTCCTGTAAGAGAATTTTAGTGGATATTTTTTCCCTAGCCAACAAGTAGGTGTCTTCAAAAATATTTCAAACCACTCTTGAATAATATCCAAGCTTTCAAGATACCTAAATCTGCAAAAACACGAAGAAGGAAGAATAAATGTTGATTGTTAGAGTCTGGGGGCTTGCCTTAGTCAAGCCCCTTTTAGATAATAAAATAAAATGAAGAGAATGCAATGAAACATGAAATGATGGAGCTATTATCTTTCCATGATGAATGATCTTAAGTTTCAACAATGGAGGATTCAGCCTTTGAGTGCTTCGACAATGATGTATTGATGACCTAGAATGTGGAACCCTAGCTTGCTTGAGAAGAGTAGTGGATGAACTAGTTAGGGTTTAGAATGAATAGAATTATGTCAAAATGAGGGGAAAACCCCTTATTTATAGAAGTTATGCCCTAATTTTCCTAAAGTAACACCATACAGGCCGACCTTAGGGTTTTAGAGACAAAATCCTGAAAGAATATTAAGTTAAATTTGAATTTTATGCCACATGGGACTAGGTCACCCAAGGTGGCGACCTAGTCCACTTGGGAATTTTTGATTGGTTTTCGGGGATTGAAGTGTGATTATTATTGTTCATTGGGATTGTCTCACAAAAATCAATAAAATAAGGCATGCATCTGCATAAAGGGGTTATTATAGCATAAGAAAGGGTTGATTTGGTGATGACAAGCCTAGGAAAGTGTGAAAATGCTTTACAACACCTTACAACACCTTGGCACAAGGGTTGGAAAGGGGTAAAAAGAGACTAAAAAAGGTCCAAAATCTATAGGTAAGGGTCCAAATGAGTGAAAAGTGTCAAAGGCTACACTTTTTGGTGACATAGTAACATTGGATAATGAACAGTGTATTAGTTTAGTTACATTAATCAACATTGGAACCAAGAATGATCGTATCATGGATTTTATAATTATGCAATTAAAATATTAAAATGTACCTAAGAATCTTTCATTTGGGTTTAAAATGGATTTAGAAGACTTTAATCCTTGTTGGTGTAGCTTGGTATTTTATCTATGTGACCATGTATCACCTAGTATATACCTAGTGTGATGTAAAAAAAGAGATCCTAGATCTACCTAGTAGATTAACCATAATCAATATTTTATTACACCATTAGAACTTAAACCATAAAGGTGTTAAGATAAACTAATAACCTAGAAGGAGAGGTAATCTTCCTAGGGTTTAGTTTTTTGTTGCCAATAAAATTGATGTAAATTTATTGACCTAATTCTATGAAAACCTAGTTTGAAAACATAAATTATCCACACAAATAAAACTAAAAATTGATGGAATAACGATAGAAATGACAAGGGAAAATATTTGTGCACATGCCATAAAAATTTGGATGTAATTTGAGTGGTCAAGGGTGAGGGAACCCTTGATTGGAAAAGGATATTTTTGATCTACAAAACCCTAGTCTATAACTTGCAAGTTTGCACTACTTTTTCCTATCCTAGAACTTGCCGTCTTCGAATATGAACCTACAAAATCATGAAAAAGAGAGTGAAAGGGGTGGTTATATAATATTTTAACTTAGTGAAACCCTTGTTTTTCTATTTCTACCTCCATAGATGGTTGATGTGTTGATTGATAAAGTATGTGCTCTAAACCTTAAGTGTGTCTAAGGTTGTAACCAACTATAAAATGTAAAATAAATGATAATTTACCTTAATAAAGTGTATTAGATAATGATTCCTAAATGAAACAATCAAGTTCAACTCAAGAAAATGTCAAATACTCAAGGGAAAACCAAAATACTCAAATACCTTACTTAGGACAGTAAGGAGATCAAAGTTTGAAGATGAGAACACACTGAAAATCAAGTCATTGGGTTCTTGAAAGAAGCCAAAGCTATCCACAAACCCTAGATTCCAACTTGTCCTTACATTGGCATCCAACTCCAATCATTGTGCTAATCTATATTAAATTTGAAAATTGCTTGTAATTCTATAAAATAGGATGTAAATTTTGGCTAAGCTTCATTATAATTATGATTGCCTCCTTTTTGAAATAATAATTCATGTTTATATAGTGGAACATAGGATTAAATTAAAGTGTAGAATGAGTCATTTAATTTTAAATTTTTGGGATTAATTTACCACCAAATCTTAAAATTGTTCATGCACACATTAAAGTGTGATCCTTGAATTTAGGGTATTCATAATCAAGACTTATCTAGAAAACGAGAATTTGTGGGGGTAAAAATAATGAATTGTGATTAAGAAGACACTTTTGAAGTAGAATTGACATGCTCTCTTGAGTTGAAGGGAAAATACAAAGCTAGGAAGTTTTCCTAAAATTCATTAAGGGAGTGGACACTAAAGTGAGCCCCAAATAAAGCATAAGATTGTGCTTTCACCCTTAGGGAGCACAATTTATGATGCTACATCTAGCTTTCCCAAAACTTGTCTGTCTTTTTGGGTATCCTTGTTGCCAGTGGGGCAGCCTAGTAACATAATATCATGACCTATTTAGTAGTGGGATGACTTGGTTTGTAGGTTTTCAAGTCCAAAATTTGGATATCTCTATTTAGGTAGCCTAGTTCCATGTTCCAGGGTTGCCTCATTCTCCATACAATATCCAAAATGTTAATGCTTCCTAACTTAGCTAGCTAGTGGTTTTCCTAGCCTAAAGCCACAACTTGATAATTTTTATACCTCATATCTTTCCCATGATGATTGGTATATCATCTAAACCTTAGAAATCTAGTCAAAATGTCATTCTCTTAGAACAAGAAAATTCCTCTATATTTCAAGAGTGTTATTATTGTTTGAGCTAATATTTTATGGTTTCCATGGTGGGGAATTTAAAGGGATGTTTTGGTCATGTCCTTATGTGTTTCCACTATGAATTTATGGCATATGTTTCTTTGTTTTGTGTGCCTTCTTCTAAAGTTGCTTATTTGTTGAACTAGGGCTAGGGAGATTGTTCACCCAATCTTGCGAAGAGTTGGGAAGGTTGAAAGCCTTCATGGTTGACCTTGTTTGTATCCTCAACATTCTTGATAGGTCAAGGGGTTTTGTGTAGTATTATTCTTTGACTTGTGTGATGTCATGTTGTGGGATTCCCTGGGAAGTGAGTGGTTGTTTAGAAGTGACCCGTCATCATTCTAGTTAGTGGATATTTTGTGCCTCCTATTTATGAAACCTCTTGTGAAGGTTTTACCTTGTCTTTATAGTTGTTAATTGTATTTGGATGTGCATTATAGGTTGATAATTCCATCATCCTATCCCCATGTGGGTCACAAGAGAATTCGATCATGGGTTAGTAATTGTTTGTTGTGTAGGTGTCATCCTCTCTCTCTTAGGTTTGTTATGGTAGATTTATCCTCTGAGTGTTAGTCTTCCACTGTTGCCTCCTTAATTATGCAATGGTTCAAGGTTTTATTTTTTCCATTGGTATTGTGTCATTTTGTTACACCCTTGAAACTTACGTGCACGTTGTTGTACAAGTGTGACATGTTGTTGCATTAACAATGTTGTTGTCATTTCAAAAAAAATTATTCCATCAAGTTTTGTTCTAAGCACGTTAGCTTGGGGCATTACATTTTCTATCAAAGCCCATGTTGGAACACTAGGATCTCTTGTTCACATTCTTGACCATGTGGTTGTTTCATCTTTGTGCGTGATCACTCAAGTGTTTTCTTTAGCGAGTCAATGTTTGTCTTCATGCGTGGGTGCCTTGGGTGGAATTTTTAGGGTTCAATATAAAGCTATAGACACTAAAAATGACCACTATTTTTTGGTCAATTTACCCCCAATTGGATGAATTTCATATCATCTATATTAATTAAATAATACCCTATTATTTAATTAATATTTAATTATATCAACCTTCATCTTTATCTATTTATTCTATTATCCCTAAGTCCTAGCCTAAGGTAAATAATTTAATTTAATTATTTATCTACATCTATCCTACCATACCCCTTCTATCCCATAAATTAAATAAATAAATACTATTTATTTATTTAATCCCTCTCACATGTCCCATCCTCCAACTCCCCCACTTGCACTTCATAATCCTAATCCCTACCAAACATAATCCTAATCACCCCTTAAGTGGTTTCACACACTTAATCATTGATTAAGTGGGTCAATCACCATCACATCAATCACATGGGACTTGTACCATCATAGTACCCTCATCCTTCTCAACTCATATCATCATGCCACTTGGAACAATCTCATGAGTTGAGAGATCACCTCTTATCTCAACCCTTGATCTCAATCAAACAATCCTAGCCCTTCATCCATTTTCCTCTAAATCTATATATCCATCACTTAGCCATTTTATTAAGGATATCACTCATTTTTATTGGAGTGTCATTATGCTCCCAAATTGTCTAGTGAGCACACATCCAAATTGACAATCTTGGGAAAATCTACTCAATAGGAAGCTCCTTATGTTGGTTTGAGATTTAAATGCCTTATCTCGAATGTTGTTTTTTAATTTGCGCTTGTTTGGTTTTATTGCTTAAATAATTCACATAGAAGCATAAATTAACTACATACAAAACCAACCCATATAGTGTGTTTGAGAAGGAAGAGTGCCTTCTAGGCTCTAATTCATTTTATAGGGATGGGAAGTGAGATGTAGGGAAAGGGAAACCTTGGAGCTTTCACTTTAGGGTTTGAACACCTTTCCTTTATTTCATTCAAAAAATATGTGGAATGGGATGTCGATTGGATTTAGACAAGGTATATTATTGACTTGCATCCTAAAAGGTGATTCAACCTACTCCTAAAAAAATCTAAAAGTGACCTAAGGATGAAATAAAATGAGTCAATTGACCTAATGATACAAATTACTATTCGAATGCAAATACAACAGATCTGAGAAATCACATATGGAAATAAACTACAGAAAAAGGACTGAGCAAGACACTATGCACCTGTGAAATAAATTTGGAGCTAAAAATAAAGGACATACGTGTCCCAAGTGCCACTTTATCTGTAAGTCTAATTCAAATCTATTTTTCATAGTCCTCTAGTGTTAATTAGAGCTCTCATTTCTTGATTGTCACACTATTAAATCGTAGTCGAA
Organism: Sequoiadendron giganteum; assembly: GCA_007115665.2. Classification (NCBI taxonomy): domain Eukaryota; kingdom Viridiplantae; phylum Streptophyta; class Pinopsida; order Cupressales; family Cupressaceae; genus Sequoiadendron; species Sequoiadendron giganteum. The sequence goes on from CM021109.1 coordinate 40,792,124, forward strand.
TAATTATGTAACTGTGTTTGCATGAGTTTTCAAGGTGTAGGGCTTAAATTACAATAAAAAATAATTAATCTTCAAATTTCCTTCAATCATATTCATACCTAAAGCCTACACATTCAAAGAGAGAAGAAAGGTTGTGCCATTTAGGGGCTTACCTTGGTCAAACCCTGTGTTAGTGTTTCCACTTCCACAATGGAATACCAATGATAGAGGATAAATGATAGGAATGAATGATAAATCCATCAAGTGTTGCAGCTCACCATACTTCGGCTTCCTTGAAGGATCGAAGTCATACACATATCCTCAAGGCTTGTATCTTTCTTGCTTGAATTTCTTGAATTGCTTGGAGACCTACAAGGATTAGTTTTCACAAACAATATGAAAATAAAAACATGAACACACTCACATACATTTTGACATGATGCTTGGATCTTGAATTGCTACAATAAATTCTCTAATGGTTGCTCTTGACTTTCTTGATAATAATTTCTTTGATAATTTCCTAAATGATTTCAATTGATGCAATAATTAGGTATTTATTTGATATTATTCTAATATCTCAGAAATTAAATCACAGTCGACTTTCAATATTTAAATTTTAAATAATAAAATGTCAACACCGACATATTTAATTTGGATCCAAAATAGGGGGACATCTAGGCACCACTATCCCAAGCCTATTTTTCTAAACTTAAGGAGTCAACGGAAAAGTATTAAATGAGAGAATTTATTTTATGCATAAAAATTACTGATAATTGTTTAAAATGAACTGTGGAATGCATAATTTAGGAAATTAAGTGCTCAATTAGGTCCAATAACAAAGGGGAGAAAAACATAGTGTGAAATTGTCAAGGGTGGCAATTTATGATGCTACATTTAGCCCCCACTTTAGTGAGAGTATGAACTTATGCTCAAACTCACACTAAAGTAGAAAAATATATATCAATAGGGGTTTTAATGTACACATGTTGAAGATATAGTATGACTAAGGATCTAGGGGCAGTGCACAAGCCCTTGGGATCTAAGATCCCATGGCCAACCAACATAAGCACAAAGGAACACATATGCAAGAAATGCAACAAGACAATGCACACATACACAATGTCAACATGAAATGAAAAATGAGGGTATAGAAAATCACGGTATAGCAAGATTTTTTATGCTACAATCCACACCCAAAGGAGTTCATGACTCAAAAGCTAACAAAGTCTAATATTTTCTAGGTGAATCACAAATCGAAGGTAACACAAACTAGTGAAGTCTAATGTTGAGCATTTGAATTTCATCTTTAATTCCATTTATGTTAAGGTTAAGCATTCCACAAGTTCCTATCCTTAGGAATATATAGTATATACTTAGGAATATATTAGATTAGGATGATAACATAAGAATTATAAGCAGAGGAACTAGAAAGCCCATCTAAAGATGCAAAGTTCTATGTGGGACTCAGAGGAGATGCCACCAGGGAAGGAGGAGAAGAATTCTTAAAGCCTTATGAAGGAGGTAAAGATCCTCTTCTACCCTACATGCTTATGGTAAACCCTAATGAGGAAGTAATAAAAGCACTTAAGAAAGTTCAAAGAATAGATTAAAAAATAATGCAATTTTCCTTGCTTGCATGGATAATTTTCTTGTATGATTTTTTTTAATAGTGTAGGAATTGACTGATTCAATCCACAACTCCCATTAAATACTTGCAAGCAATTACCTATCACAATATAGAATATATGAAAGAAATATTATGCTCAATAACCTGAGAATTATATTGATGCAAATAACCTGGATGAATATTATAAATGAATGTGCATATTTATATAAGCAATGCACACGCAAACCCTACATGCGAATTTGGCAAGAGAGAGACAAGTGTACAAATATCATGCAATGAGACAAATTTTTCTAAATTTAGTCCAATCTAATAATAAGAATCAAACTAAAGATTAAGAAGAAACTCCTAAGTTTAACTTAAGTGAACTAAAGTAAAAAAGCATCTAATAATTTAATTGATGATTAATTAATTATCAGATAATGACTTGTTTACTCCAATTCCTCCCCTTAAGATCAACTTAGGGAGAAACTAAAATACTAATAAAGGAAGCTAAATTTTGGGAACAGGTGCCTCAACTTTTGGATTGAACCTTTGAAAAGACTTGGCGAAATGATCATCCATTCTTAGCCTTTACTGCTCTACCACTGAGATTCTTTCATAGAGGCATGGTTTGGTGGTTTACCACTTTACTGCGGGCCTCTGTCGGTATTTCTATGGTTGGGTGGTGTCACTGCCATACCGCGAGGTCTCCTTCCTAGGCTGGTGGTAGCGCAGTTGATGAGCGACAGTTAAGAAAAGGTTCACCACCATACCACGGGTATGGTTTGGCGATGGCACGGCTGCGTGGTGAAGGGAAATGGTTAAGATGACGGTTACCACCTTACCATGGGTGTCGCTCAGTGAAGTCGCAGTGGCCATGATAAACAGCTGGTGGTTTGTGAAGAATTCTTACTACCCTACCACGATGGCCTTTTGGCCATGTCATGGTAAGTCATCGCGGTCGGTCAGGATGGTTACCTCCTTGTCATGGAGGTCTTGCGGTTGGGGCCTGATAGCACGGTGGAGCTCGACGAACAGCACAGGCGGTTACCACCATACCATGGGATGCTTTGCTTAGCCTCGCGGTTGGGCAATGGCACCACCATACCATGGAAGAACGTTATGAGCTCGACGGTGATGCGGTGTTAAGCAACGGGTTGGCAAGCAAGCCACAACCTCGGTACTGCGATAGTGTTAGAAGGGACCGGTGGTTGGGCGGTGGGACTGCCACACCATGATGGGTGCTTTGACTCAGAGAGGTGGCGCAGTAAGAGAAGCTTAGAGATCGGGTGGTAGTTTTGACTCATGATCAAAGTGATGAGCGAATGGGAAGGTGACGTGTGGCAAGAAATCAATACCTGATTGGTCGATGTTTGGAGCAGTGAAGGCAATAAATGCTAGATGTGTTTCGGCTGATGATAGAATCCAAATAAGGGAAGGGAATTAATGCTTGGGTGGCCCAATGCAGAGAAGATCAGTCAGAAGATTGAATTTCTTGATTGGGTGGATGATGCATTATTAAGACCTGCGATTGGTTGGAATGTTTAATGTGATGTAAGACTTGTATAGTCAATTACATTGATATAAGTCAACAAAGGGTGATGGTGAAAAAGAAAAGAAAGTCAACGAGACAGAGAAGAGAGTTGTATTCATTGTATACTATTAGAAGTATTGTAATAGTGAGTGCATGAATACTTATGTCTTTGTTGTGAGCTAACTATCAGAGAGTGAGGACTATGAGCTTTGTTTTCTAATTTATTTTACTATAATACAAAGTGTCTTCTCTTGGTATGGTGGGTTTTTTCCCAAAAGGGTTTTCCCACATAAATCTAGTGTTATCTGTGATTTCTTATTTTTGTTTCTCTTTTCTACTCTGTATGTGTTCATCTCAACTACTTTAAGAAGTCTTAAATCTAGTCTTTGCACTTCTCCTCTATTGTATTAGAGTTAGGAAAGTGATTCCGCGCCTCTATTTTCCTTTCACTAAATGAATATAGAATGGGTCTCGGCTACAAGGCCTGATGAGGTACCAATGAACACACAACTAAAATATCTCATAACTGAAAAAAGGAGAAAGTGACATGGGAAAAACTCCTCTCTAAAAGAGAGAAAATGAAATGACTGTACTAGTGAAAGAAGGATAGAAGGAGGACTCAATGTGACCCCCCAAGGACTACTTATGTCACAAAAGTACAATAGATGTCCCCTTGATGGGAGAGAGAAAATGAGGACATGAATCCCCCCATAAAGAAGTAGCTCTTGTGCCAATGATGTATGCTTGAAGACAAAATATGATCCACTGCTTGCAAACAACATTTCTCCCCCTAGGAAGAAATAGATCCACTTGTGATTGGTGAAGCCAATCCAAGAGAATGGGTGATTCTGGAATCCAAATCCAAATGATGCATGCCTCTGAGAACTTCTCACTTGTCCACATGTCAAAAAGTGATGTCAATCCAAGATCCTGTGAAGACTGATATATAACAAGTTGTAAAGGTAATAAAGATGGTGGGCCAATAGCGGTGATGTGGTTGTCAACAAAGAGGAGATGAATGTCCTCAAATTAATCCTCTAGATCTACAATATAGGAATCTACAAATAAGGATGATATTCCTGTGAGATACGAATCCCAAGTAGTTGTGCCTAGAAGATGCATGATGTCCTGTTCTACTAAACCAATAGGGGCCAAAGATGTGGTGATGCCAAGCTGATTGGGAACAATAGGATATGATGATTTAGTCTCAATCTGAAGAGTGGGAACATGCTTACAAGTCTCTAAACCATTGGAACATGCAAGACCTATGATATAATCAATCTCCTCTAAAGTATCATCATCAAAGGGTATGGAATCTACATCTGCAAGAGGGATGAAACAATCTGCAACATGATCCTCTAGGTATGGAGAGATATGAGGGTCTCCATGGATCTCCCAAAGTCATGTTCAAAGTATGTGGGGACATTCAATGCCTGAAACAACATGCATATTGTCAAGATCAACACTAGAACATATAACTCCTACAATATGATCTTTGATGATGTCCCATGCTGATAAAATCCCTAGTGTTTTTGGTGTAGGTATGAGTCCATATAAATAAGGAAAAATATCAAGCCACTTGAGATGTGTCAAGATGCCATTTTTCCAGGACTCGTAGTTATCCTTATTCAAGTTGATCACAAAAAGATGAACATAAAAACCCATGATACTTAAATGAAAAAATCAGAGACTAATGATTTCAAAATTGATAAAGCAGATCAAATGATTTCATCATACACAAACAGATCCTTTCCAAGTGCCAAGATGTCCAAGTAATTAAGCAAAGTGTGAAAAAACATAATACTAAATTAAAAATAAAATGTACCTAGGGTAGATTCTGGAAAAAGTGCATGAATAGATCTGAAGAGATCCGATACCATGTAGGAATTGACTAATTCAATCCATAGCTCCCATGAAACACCTACAAGAAATTACCTATCCCAATAGAGAGGATCTGAAAGCAAGATTGTGCTCAATAACTTGATAATTATATTGATGCAAATAACCTAGATGAATATTACAAATTAATGTGCATGCTTATATAAACAATGTACAAGCAAACCCTACATGTAGATTTGACAATATAGAGACAAGTGTACAAATCTCTTGGAATGAGACTTGTCCTAATTTTAGTCCAATCTAATAATAAGAATAAAACTAAATATTAAGAAGCAACTCCTAAGTTTAGCTTAAGTGAACTAAATTATAAAAGCCTCTAATAATTAATTCATGATTAATTAATTATCAGATAATGACTTGTTTACTCCAAGAGATAGTTGGTTATTAAATGTGGGGAAAAATGGGAATTTATTCTTCTTCTTTAGAATGATACATAGAGGCTTGTTTGTAATATTTTTGAAAAACCACACCATGCAAAAATGGATTTTAGAAAAAGAATTCTATAATATTGAAAAGGCCTTGTTTAAAGCCATTGCATGGTCACTAGAATCCTCTAAGGAGGAAATCATGTTTTTTTGCTCCCAAGATGGTTAAATGTCAAATAATTTATACCTCAAATGTGGGTCTTCTTGTCTTAACTATTGAATCATATTGGAAAAGTCTTGCAAGTCAATGAAATAAGGTCTACCATTCCTTGCATGAATTCTAGGATTCTAGCATCTTTTAACACTATAATTCAAATATTAGATGTACTAGAATTGTCCTTAGAGGGAAAAACATATCAATGTGATTTTGAAGCCCTAAGTGGTTTAAATGCTTGCTTCTTGTGTAAAGAAGATGGACACCAAAAACAATTGTCCTAAAATTCCAAAAAATAATAGGAACCATAAACCCTCTGAGGTTGCTTTCAAAAATATTGAAAGAATAACAAACATAGAGGAGCGATCCCCCAAAGATAATGAAAAAAACTTTGAAAAGGAAAACCCTAAAGGGAACTATGAGGACCAAATTGAAAATGTGAAAAATAATGAAGGTGATGAAACAAATCCTAATGATATAGGAGAGGACATAGAGACCCCTAGAAGGGGTAGAAAAAGTCCAAAATCTTTGGACCTTAATTTTATTTTGAGAGGTAATGTCTTGAAATAAATTCCCAATATCAATCAAAAAATGTGGAAAGGAATAGTGAAGCTGATAAAGATGTCTCTCCGGAGACACTTGACATTTTACCTAGAGAGGAGAATTCTCTTGAGAGATGGTATTGGATAAGTTGAAAGAAAAAAGTGAAAATAAGAGAAAATAAATGAGCAACAAACTCCCAAACCCTCCAAAAACTAGAATTTCTTTTGACTATGAGGGTTTACCTTTAGATGAGGATATGAGAGAACAAAATAGGAACATGAACTATATAAATCCACACTTCTAGGAGGAGGTGGAGAGTTAGATTAATAAGGGAAGATTAATACACAAAGATGAAGAAGTTAAAAAAATGTAACCAAAAGTAATAGCAATCAAAATCCAATAAAAAGGGGAACATGATAATTTACCCACACATTTTGATAGACTGTATAAAAATTAAAAAATACCAATCCCCACTCTAAATGAAGATAAATTTTCTAAGTTGGAATATTAGGGGATTATAATCCTTTGACAAAAAAATATGTACTAAGAACTCTCTACAATGACAAAAAATATCTCGTGTTATGTGAATTTTTCCCCAAGAGAAGAGAAATTTATGAAATAAATCTTTATAATTAAAAAGGAGATAGAAAAATAAAGGATAATATACTCCCTTGGTTTAAATCAATATTAATGAAGAATATTTAAGAAAAATATTTTAAGAAAGGGGGAATAATTATTTAATTATTAAAAGGAAACCCTTGTGAAAGGGTTTGATGGTTTGGAAAACACCCCTTAAAATGATATATAAGGAATTTGTGAGTCTTGGAAAAGGGATAGAGAAACACTTAAGGAATGGAGAAAATTCAAGGATGGAGAATATTCAAGGATGGATAACATTCAAGGATGGAGAAATACATGAAATTAGAGGGCACAAAGGAGTGAAGGTTATGGCCATTGACTGACATTGAGGCATTTCGAGAAGGGGAACATAGTGTGTGTCCAACTCAAGGTACAATGTATACCTAGGAGTGTCTTGTCCAAGGTTGTTTCATTTATATCATGAGGCCCATGACACAAGTTGGGTTATGTGTAAGAACTAGTTTCCTCTAAGGGCACTTCCTTGCCATGGAGAGCATGGGCATGCAACCATTCCTTTGAGTGCCAGATCGAAGCCTCTCCATGATTTTTAGATAAGTAAATTGAAAATCATTGATTTGACAATATTGGGAATATTTTCTATATGATTTTGATGTTAATATGATTAATCTATGTGGAGGTATTATTCTATTTACTATGTTGATTATTTAATTGTCACATGTTTTTAGTTTACATTAATTATTCACATTTATTTCGATCATTACATATTTTTTGTGGCTTCTCCTTTTTCTAAGTAGCTTGATGTCTTTGGTCCCTCCCCCTTTTGGGCATCATTATGGTTTCCTTAGTTAATCTTGAAATTTAACTTCTTTTTTTCTGGATATTTTTCCAAAACAAAGTTCTTACTATTGACAATCTTTGGAAATGGGGCTTTATGATGCCTAATAGGTGTCATATTTATGAGGAGGCCTCAGAGGATGCCTTCCATCTTCTTGTTGGTTGTAGCTATGCTTATGCTATTTGGGCTCATGTATTGTATCTTTGAAATTTATGTTGGATCTTCCCCTCTTCTATTGGTGAGATATGGTCTCAATGATTTTCCCCATCCTCTAATCCTTCTCTTTCCTTACTTTGTTCCCTCATTATGCCTCCTGTTTCCTAGGGGATTTGGTTGGAACAGAACAACATAATTTTTTGTAATGCCTCTCTTCATCCTCTTAGGCTTTCATACAAGATTTGTTCTACTATTAAAGGATTCTTTTTATCTAACATGTCTCATATTAATCAAGTTGGCCCCAAAGTCTCTATCTCCAAGTATGATTTTCTTGTGGCTCAATGTTGGAACCTAATTTTTGATATCTCTCTCCCCTTGAATAAGGTGAAGTATTCTAGGGATAATGTTTCTTGACAAGCTCTTCCTACTGAATGGATTAAAATCATTTTTGATGGATCCACCAAAGAAAAACTACGACTCGCTGGATGTGGAGTGTTACATGATTCTAATGGTAGGTTTGATTATGTGGTGGTGCTCCCTTTGGGAACCAAGATAAACCACTTTTTGGAAGCATCTACAACCTATCATGTTGTCTGAAACTTTCTCAATCCAAAGGATTCAAAAAGGTATGGCTAGAGGGAGACTTGTTGAATATTATTAATTATCTTAACAAAGGTCGCCCTCCTTGTTGTTCTATTGAAATATTATAAGGGATTCTATATCCATCCTAAATTACTTTGAGGTGTGTCATATTTCTCATATCTTCTATGAAGACAATTTGTTAGCTGATTATTTTGAAAACATTGGGTTTTCTTTAGCACCTAGAGAATGGGACCTTAAGACCCCCTTCCCATTAAGGTTCAAAATATCATTAATCATGATTTTTAGTCGATGCAAGATGGGGTTCATTTCATGGCCTAGAGGTTGTCACATGTTGAACCATAATATTTTTAATATTAAAGGACACCCCCTGAGCTCGGCTCAACTCGCAATAATGAATGTAGATTTTTTGGTAAAGATCAACATTTAGTGTTAATGATGACTAATAGTCTTTTCGTTGCTAGAAACACATGGATTGTGGGTTTGCAAAGGAGATTTTTTCCTAGCTTCTAGATGATTATTTTGGCTCTCATATTTTTTTGGATTTCTATGTGCTCTATTTTTCTTCGACCTTCGACTACCATGGGGGGGTCGAAGCAGGGTCAAACCAATGTCTTGTGAAGCTATAAAAATTAATGCGAAGATATGGAAGATTTTGATTGAGGGTTGAGTTACCCAGTATATTGAGAAGTTGCATGGTTTCAATCCTCAAATTTCTCAAGACTTTATGAATGGGTGGAAGAATATGGTTCTTAGAGTGTAAGGCATGTAATTAAACATTATAGAGGAGCTTATTGGAAGTATTATAGGCTTGCCAACTGATGGAAGGGAAATCTATAAGAATAGGGAAGCTTCAAATATTGCAATGAAAAATTTTCAAGAAGAATGAGGGATAAATTGCTCAAATTTGTCTATGGTGGGCACAATAACAATTTGATCAATCCTATATGGGTTGACATGGTTGTTGTATTGATGAGGTATTTCACATTAGATGGTAGATTTTATGTTATATTTGTTATAATTTCATTCTTTTAAACCATTTTAGACATAAAAATGTCAGTCTCTTTATCATACTATTTGATGCTCTCTCTAGAAAACATGATTAAAGAACATAAAAAGAGCCCTAAGAACCCAATCTTACATGAAGGCCTCATTCTGTTGTTAATGGAATATGCTTAATATTTTTATGTCCTTGAAGAGCCCAATAAAGTGTCTAAATCACATCTTGTAAAGAAAGATTCATCAGGGTATGATACTGGAGGGGATTCAAAGGATGTTGAGTGGGGAGATGAGGGTTTTCAGGATGCTTTGATGGATGTATATTCTGACTCCCCAAGTACTGTGATCCTAAGCTTAGGAAAAATATCAAGGACACCCAAACTTCAAGGTTTGGGGGTTCCCAAACTGATAATGAGGATGATGAGTTTCCCTCCCCTGATTCTAAGAGTAAGGGCTTGTAATCTTCTATTCTGGAGTCCTAAAAAAAGAAGAGTTCTCCATTGGTTAATGTTGAGGGTAATGTGGTTAAGGGGAGGTGGTTTTTGTTAAGGGTCATGACCCCAAGCCTCCCTTTGACCATTAAAGAAAGAACACAAAACCAAGCAATGCTAGTATTAAGGGAGTCAAATATAAGGGACATTATACTGCTATGAATAAATTAAAAAGTGATAAAGTGATGGAGGTTGGTGAAGATAATGTTGCTGTTAGGAATTCTGATAATGTGGTGGAGATTGGTGAAGATAAATTGTTGGAAGACCTGTGGATAAAGTTGTTGATTTTCTCAAGTCTTCTTCAACTACTATGAAGGAGACCTGTAGACCAAAAAGTAAAATTCCTAGAGATGATTATGGTAAAGATAAGGGTAAAGCGGTTATGCAAGGTGACACTCAGCAAGAGATTTAGAATTTTCCCTCGATTAACTTTTCTAATGACATTAACATCTTTAATTGCAATAGAGAAGAAATCAGCAATGTCCTTGGCATGGAAAAAGATGACACGGTTATTTTTTTAGGCTTTTCAAATGGTTATTCAATGAGGTGAATCAGATTAATTTCAAGGTACACTCCATGATAAATAATGCTAAGAACAATACCAAAAAAAGGGATTCTATAATATATGATCAAAATAATAAAATGCTTGGTATCCTTAAGGGGGTGGTTGATGATGTGATGATTATGAAAAATGATTTTGAATGGAGAATACTATTTAAATATATGATAATTTGGAGAAATTATCCAAAGTAAGCCAAACATCGCTTCAGAATAATGTACAAGGTCTTAATCTCCTGAATGAAAAAGATTGAAATTGGATAGGGGAGATGTCTGAAAAGGTGAAAGAAGTCGATGGTGTTGAGGTGGATGTGACTAAGGGTAACTAGGGTTCTGCAATAGGTTTGAGTATCTATACCAGGAGCAAGATGAAGAAACATTTGATATTCCTACTTAAGAATTGGTTGAGGTGGTGGATATGCACGAGCATATCATTTCTCAAGATCTGGAAGCTATAAATATTTTAAAGAACTTACAGTAGGCTGCTATTTTTTGTTGTTTTCCTTGTTGTTTTTTTGTTGATGGTTGGTTTCTTGTATTGTCTTGACTTATCTTAAAGCAACACTCTTTCTATAAAGGTTTTCGGGCCCCTTTAAAACCTACTTTTCCTCTAATAAAAAAATTGCATATTATAAATTATAGTAACTCTAATACTATATGAAATCATTGCTAATACTTAATAATTATAAGAAGAAAAGAAACATTATATTTGGTATAAGAGCCTAAAGATAAAACCTTCCTATCTTTGAAATTTTCTTTATATTTTGGCATTTCATATTAATTGATCTTTAAAATGCTTTGTGTATGTGTCTAGCATTATACACTTATCCTAAACTTTGAGTCATAAGAATTAATTCCATAAGATATAACTTATAACCTTTGTCCATATGCTAAATTTTGTTTCTCTATTGTTTTATTGACATTATTAAAAATCCTAAATTATAAAAATTTTCACACTCATATTCACATTGCTTTGAAAGCTTCTAATTATATACCTAGATGAAATTAAAGACACCATATCCATTAACAAAATTTTTATATATACAAGTAATTTATTGATCTATAAACCCATAATCTTCTTTAATTATAATAAATTACTAATATTTTAAAAAAATACTAGTCATCCTTCACTCTCTAGAAATATTTATCCTCTCTATTATGCAGATAAAAACTATTGAAATCCACTTGAAATTCACATTCTATTATATATATCATATAGCCATTGATATCTTCTTGTAGACCATGGACTATGAACCATCCACACTTCTGGATATCCAAAGATTTGTACAAAATTTTATAGAATACGGGACACTCATTGAATGAACATAATGTTAAAGGTTGAGACCTTTTTGTATCAAGAGTTGTCTCTCTAAAACATACATCCTATTCACATGATGTCACATATGCTTTAAAGAGGAGCGTAAGCTTCTACAGTCACATCCATGGCGACCAAAATATTTCAAACTAGATCTAGTATAAATATTCTCCCATTATAGCTCAATATAATTAAACCTCTCGTTGATATTAATGACATTCATTGAATTTTACTCTTGTTAATGGTATTCGTGTGGAGATTCTTGAAATCCTTATGTTTCATGAGATGGCCTCCTGGTTCGAGTTATTGTATGAAATGGTTCTACTCCCATATTTGGCATGCATGTCTACCAAGGCGATTACAAAAACATTTGGCACAACCTTCATTGTGAATGCATTGTCCAAAATTGATTAACCATTACCTCATCAAAATAAGTGAGAAATTTACTCTATTCGAAAATAAAACACCATCTTCGGCACCTCAAAGTTCTTTTGTCAAGTTCACAAATTTATGCTGACATACAAAATATCAAGCAATTTCAGGTGGCTTTTATGGGGAGCACGGGAGATGGTACAAGACACTAAAGATGCAAAGTTTGATTCAATTGTATGTTTTCCATTCAATAAATTTAAAGATCCACTACATTTTAGAGGTAGTTTAGGCATCATAGAAAGTGTTCATAGAATAAATGAAAAGAAACAATTGCAAAAACTGAAAAAAAATGAAAGACAAAGAATACATAGACGAGGAAAAATAGAATTTTTATAGTGGTTCACCAATTGGCTACATCCACTTTCATTAGGGGAAAATATTTATTGAATTTTGTTTTCAGTATACCATATGCTACAATATAACCCAACTTCATCAAGAGAGAGTTTTTTTACATTTTTACAAGTTTTAATAATAGCATGCCTTCAAGAAGGAATGCAAAGAGACATGGTAAATAAAATGGCCAAAAGAACCATTGGGATTCACAAACCCAACAATCTCCCAATTGAAACCCAACGAGTGTTACAACATATGAGACATGCCTCTACTTGGTTCTTATTGTCACTTCTTCAGAGTATCAAGAGAAGCTCTACAAATTTTGAACTTCTCCATTGGTACTACCTTTGTCAATGCATCTGTTGGGTTCACTTTAGTATCAATTTTATCCACCTGCAACTTAACCTCATCAAGAACATGTCAAATAAAATGATATCTCAAGTCTATATGCTTAGTTCTATTATGAAAAGTGGAGTTCTTGGCCAAGTGAATAATGTTGTTGCTATCACAAAACAAAGTGAAAAAAAATTGTTTACACCACAATTCACCCAATAACCGCTATAACCATATCATTTCCTTTGCTCCTTTAGTGAGAGAAATGTACTCTACCTCACTAGATGATAGTGCAACCACCTGTTGCAACCGTGAAACCTAGCTAATTGCAGCCCTGACAAATGTAAACACATAGCCAATAGTAGACCTTCATTTTTTCAAATCTCCAACAATATCCGAATCAACATATCCTTGCAGCTGAGTTTCCTTACCTCCAAAACATAAAACATGATCTGAGGTACCTTTAAAGTACCATAAAATCCACTAAACCACCCGCCAATGAGTTTTACCTGGATTACTCATAAATTTTCTCACAAATCACACTGCATGAGCAATATCCGAATGAGTACAAACCATGGAATACATAAGAATCCCGATTATTGATGAATACATAACAACTTTAATCTATTCTTGATGTTCTTGAATTTTTGGACACACAACTGAAGATAAATGAAAGTGTGAACCCCAATTCTATACCTGCACAAACATAACAAATAAACACAATATTAGGTTCATATGCAAGTAAGAACAAGGATTCCCCATGAAATTCATTAGCAATGCTCAAAATAGGAAAATATGAAGAACAAGACAAGAAAGTAAATAAATCCTAATTAAGCATGCAAATCCTCAATCCCATGGGGGAATTGGTGCCAATTATGTGTAGAAATTGGCCCTTTCCCAACTCCTATACAAAATTTGTGATGATTTGATGAAGATTCGATCCACTTTGGTTGAATTCCTGCATAACCTAGCTAAGAATTTGATAAAAATAGATGAAAATAGATATGCTTGAAGATGAAATTGTGCATAATAATTTTGTTCAAATTGTGGATGATGAATGAGAAGGAAAGCCTCTCATTTATAGATGTGATTAAGAAGAGAAGAGGAAAAACAGATGAATGTGGGATCATTCAACATCCAATGACCAAGTGCCACTTGTCAAGACGTGAATGGAGGAGGATTGTGTACATTTTGATGAATGAGCCAATAAATGTTATTTGGTGGAATTTCAAATTTATGAAATGACTTGTTGAAGAGGGAAAGAAAATGACTTAAATGCCACTTGGCTCAATGCACAAGGACATGTAAGAGGAATGAATGTCTTGTTGGATGTACAAATCCTCTTGGAGGGATTTTCAAACTTGGAGGAATATTTCTTTAAATATGCCATGTTAAGAGAAAATGCCAATTTTTATAAATCAATTAAATGCATTTTCATGTGCAAGTGGAAAAATCTAGAGAAATTAAGAGATTGAGATTAAATTAATCAAGATTTAATTAATTTAATGAGAGATTAAGTGATGTGACATTTGATTTAGACTTTTAGGTTGAAATAAATCAAATGAGAGGAAAGTGATTTAGATTTAATTAAATAAAAGATTTGCTTTATTTAATTAGAGAGATGATGATATTAAATTAAACAAAGTTTAATTCATCTAATTTAATAAGGTGACCTTAGGGATTTAATCAAATGAAATGAATTATTTAATTAAATAGAGATGTAGGGTTAATTAAATTAAATTGATTAATTTAATCAACGGGGAAGAATGACTTAATCAGATAAATAATGATTTATTGAATTAAGAGATGAAAGGTGATGACAAGCTGAGAAGGTAATTCAGGACGAAAAAATGTTTTTAATCAGGATCAAGTGTGTCGGTAAATTTTCCATGTCTATAGAAAGTGATCAACCAATAGAGTACTAACAGACTTGGCATTCATCATATTGAACCTATCCAAAACTTTGGAAATATATTTTTCTTAAGATAATCCAATTTCTCTTTTTTGTCTATCCCTGATTATTTGCATCCCAAGAATCCTCTTTGTTGCCACTAAATCTTTCATGGAAAAACGTTGAGCCAAATGATGCTTAAATTCATGAACTATCTTCACACTAGTGTCGGTAACTAACATGTCATCAACATAAAACAAAAGTATGACAAACTCACCATTAGCAAGCTTCTTATAGTAAATGCATGGGTCTGATTCACAATGAGTAAAATGTTGTTCAATCATGAAGCTATCAAATTTAAGATACCACTATCTTAGGGCTTGCTTGAGCCCATACAAACTCCTCTTCAATCTACAATATAAATGCTCCTGACCCTGTTTAGCAAAACCTTCAGGCTGCTCCATATACAACTCCTCTTCAATATCCCCATGAAGGAACAATGTTTTGACATCAAGTTATTCAAGTTCAAGATCCCATATAGCTGTCATGCCTAACACAACACGAATTCTTGTCATCTTAACAACTAGTGAGAATTTTTTATTGAAATCAATCCCCTTTTTCTGGTCAAAACCTTTCACAACCAATCTGGCCTTGTAGCATTTACTACCTTCATCTTCTTCTTTCAAACAATACACCCATTTATGCTTGAGTGGTCTTCGATTTGGTGGAAGAGTAACCAAATCCCATATATCATTTGCTCTCAATGACTCCATTTCATCTTGCATAGCCTCCATCCATTTCACTGAGTTTTCATTTTTGCAAGTCTGTTTAAAGGTTGTAGGCTCTAACTGATCGGAAAACAATAGCCCATAATAATCATATTTTGTTGGACACCTTTTCTCCCGGTAGACCTCCTTAATTGAGGAGCTTGTTGCTACAAATATGTGTCCAACCTTAGTCTTTGTAATTGATTTTGGACATCATCTATATCAAACTATGAATTACCTCCAATGCCCTACCTCTGAACTCCAATTGACTGTGGTAGTAAATTGCCTTGTTGTTGCACGTTACTCTGTTCTCTTTATGCAATTTGAGCTTATGAAAAAATTTCACATGCCTGTCCATGAGTTTGAATAGATGGCACATTACTTTCAAACAACTATGTAGGAACATTTCTAGGCTGCATATGACTTTCAAAAACTTGTGTAGCAGTATTGGATGGTGGCATTTGACCTTGGGAAGACTACGTTTGAAGATGTCCAGGTTGCACATAAGTATCATGTGTGGTGTTTATGCTAGAATGTTGCATATTAATGAATAACAACTGGGTAAAAACACAAAGTTGTGTCACACTTTCAACCAACTTATCATCACAATTTAATTTAAGTATTTCTAACTAAAATCAATTTTGGTCAAACATATGATCTAGTAAGATTCATTCTAGCTAAGTTAGATACTTCCACAACTTTCTCAACTAAAATTGTTGGCTAAAAATACATGGAGCACCACTTTGAGTCCAATTTACCAAAAACATAAAATTATTTGAGAAACTTGAAGTTTCAATAACTCCTACTAATGTAAATAATATTTTTTAAAAATATAAAAAATACCCTTTTGTAGATCCATAAGTGTAGTTTTCAAAAATATATTTATTTTAATAGTTTAATTATTATTATTATTTTATTTTTTAATTCTACTAAAAGTAGATTATTAGCACAAAATATTAGGTTGATTACCATGCCAAGGAAAAATACTAAAACTTATTAAAAAAATTGAAATAAATATGATGCACTAGATAAAAGAATCTATTTCAAGATGGTATAGTTTTTTTTCCATTTTAGATAAATATTTAATATGAAAGTTGAATGGAAAAAATTATTTTTTGATTCACGCACATTTTAATATTTATTTAAAAATATATATCTATCAAAATTGGAAAAAAAATATATCCATGCACTAAATTTTCAAGTTATAAATACACAAAAAAAAATTGAAAGAAAAAAAAAAAAATTACTATAAAAAGTTTGACGTCTCATGCAAGTTCATTTTTCAGCAATTTATCATCAACTAAATTATAGTATTAATTTATTAAAAACTAGTTTAAAATATTTTTTTAATTTAAAAAAAAAAATACAAATATAAAATATACTAAAAAATACATATTTTACTAGTTTACAGCATTTCAAAATTCAAAACATATATGCCACTTTTTAGTGATTCAAGTTTAAAAGTTGGATCAGTGTTGGTCGTTTCCTTTATAAAGTGTGACACAACTTTATGCTTTTACCCAGTTACATATTTGCTTGTGAGGGGTGTGAAAGACTTTGAGGAGGCGTCAGAGTCATGATAGAAGGAGACATACAAAGATTTAGAGGTTGCGATGAGAAATAAGGCTACACACTAGAATAATAAGGATGTGCACCAATTGTTGAGGGTTGCGCAGTACCAAATAAAGGCAGTGTTGAAACAAAGGAAGGCTTGTTGGAAATTGTAGAGGCTACAAATTACCAGGAAGAGGCAAAAAACTAACACTTGGTGGATGTGAAGCACCTTGTATAGGCTAGGAGATAATTCCTCATGTCTCATTCAAATTAGTACCATTATCAAAAATATCAACATCTATATATGCATTTGAAAATGTGCTTAGTTTTTGCAAACATGGGAAAACTTTTTATTAAAAATAGCATCTCAACTGCAGGTAATTTTTTTGGCAATTGGATCCCAAAGCCTGAAACCAAATTAATCCTCACCATATCCAAGAAATATAAATCTTTTAGATTTTGCATCTAACTTTGTTCTCTACTCTTTTGGAACATGAGCAAAAGCTTCACACCTAAAAACATGAATATTATTATAAGAGATTCTTTTCTTGAGCCATCTCTCCTTCGAGATATCAAAATCCAATCGAGATGAAGGAGCTCGATTGATCAAATACACTGTTGTATTACAAGTTTCTGCCCAAAATTCTTTCCCCAATCTGACATTTGAGAACATACATCGAGCTCTCTCAAGAATTGCTCAATTCAACCTCTCAACTACACCATTTTCTTGAGGGGTGAATGAAACTACTTTAATCCAAAGAATACCATTATCTGCACAAAAAGTGTCAAATTTCGAAGAGAAAAACTCTTTGCCATTATCTGTTAGTAGGCATTTAATTTTGTACCCAATCTGATTTTCAACAATAGACTTAAAAGTTTTAAATTTGGAAAACACCTTTGATTTTCTATTCATCATATAATTCCAAATCAATGGATTTTAGGCCTAGAAGTTGATCCTTTTGAAGCATGACTTCAAGTCCCCTTTTGCTCATATGTCTGAGCCTCTTATGCCAAAGCTCCAAACCACTATCCACAACCATCATTGCAACTCCCACTTCACCATGGCACTCTAAAACATATAGATTACCCAATTTGTTTCCTTTTGCAAGTACCAATACACCCTTGGTTACTTTCCAAGTATCAAAATAAAAGTTTACATTGCACCCTTGAGCATAATGTTGGCTCATGAATATTAAATTGTATTTCAGCGTAGGAACATGTATCACATCTTTCAAGATCCATTTATTTTCACTTTTTAATTGTAACATCACATCACCTTTCCTAGTATTTCACATTCTTTGTTATCACCAAGAAAAAATCTACCGAACTTACCTTCTTGGTAGTTTATGAAAGCACCCCAACATGAAGTAGCATGGAAAGAGGCACTCGAATCAAGCACCCACGAGTCTATAGTAGTGTCACTCGCTGATAAAACCGAAACACCATCATCTTTATCATATGCAGTGTTTACTTCATTATTGCTCACCTTGTCTTGTACCTTTTTATAATTCCAACAAAAAAAAAATTGTGACCTGATTTGCCACAAAACCAACAATCATCATTTCTTCCCCTAGACTTCGATTGTCTTGCAGATTTGGACCTCCTTCTGTTATTATTTTTCCCTCTATCTTGACTCCTTCCCCTATTTCCAGTACTTACAACAGTCAAAGCATCACTAGATGAGGGCTCTTGATTTTTTCTCCTATGTCTTCACTGAGAAGTGTGGCTGCAACATCATGAAATTTTAGTTTACTTTTGGCAACCACCAAAGTGCTAACTACCATCACAACCCCTTCCCAGTTGTTCGGTAAAGAACATAATAAAATAATTGCTTTGATTTCATCATCTAAATTGATACAGACTGAAATCAATTAGGTGACCAAGGTATTTAATTCATTGAGGTGATTCGACATGATCCCACCTTCTCTTATTTTTAAATTGTATAACTTCTTCATGATGAATACCTTGTTTGATGTCAATGCCATCTTGTACATGTTAGAGAGTTTATCCCAAAGCTCTTTCATTGTCTTCTCTACTAAAACATTGAACAAAACGTTGTTGGACAGGGAAAGAAAAATAGTGGCCCTTGCTTTTCTATCTATTTTCCCCCACTCTTTATCTGACATCGAACCTTTACCTTTGGTTTTTCCAATCAATGCGAGTGAGATATCCTACTTAATCATTAGTGATTCCATTTGTACCTTCCATAATTCGAAGTTCTGCTCCGTGAACTTCTCTATCTTCCATTTATTTGTGTCATCCATGATTTTGGAAATTATTCACCGATTTCCAAAAACTGTTTTAGCGTCGAGCTTCTTCACTGGGCTCTGATACTAATTGTTGATGGAATTATCATAGAATAAATTAAAATAAATGATTGTGGAAACTATAAACAAATGAAAGACAAAGAATACATAGATGAGAAAACATAGAATTTTTATAGTGGTTCACCAACTGGCTACATCCACTTTCAATAGGGGAAAACTTTTATTGGATTTTGTTTTTAGTGCACCATATGCTACATCATAAACCAACTTCAACAAAAGAGAGTTTTTTATGTTTTTACAAGTTTTAATAATAGCATGCCTTTAAGAAGGAAGGCAAAGAGACATGGTAAAGAAAGCGCCCAAAAGAACCGTTGGGATTCACAAACCCAACAACTCTTATGTGGGTCCAACCAGGTCTATGATCACCAAATTAATGAGTGTCTCACAAAATATTTGATCTTTCATATCATTATAAATTTATGAGGATGATAAATCTGCATAGCTATATTCAACTGTTTATTGAATATTTCAGCGAGTGCCAAGGGCCTGGTTCCTTTGAAAAATATCAAACATGTGAACAATTCTCTTTCTCATTGCTCATCAAATTTGTGTTTTTATTATTTTAATTAATTTCAGCTATGAAGTTTTTCCATTGCTATGAGGGGCTAAAGTAAAATCACACATGATGAAATTGTTGATGTGAAGTTTAAATATATTTGATTCTTTACATGTTTGAATTCTTTAACGAACTATGTTTGATATAAACAAAAGGTTTTAGGAGCTTTTGACAAATGCCAATATTCCCCATAGTGGAAATGTTTGCACATGAATGAGATATTGATAAAAACATAAATAATTATAGAGTTTTTAAATGTTGTTGTTACAATTATCGTGTAGCCATGTTTGTGAGCCACTAAAACAAAGAGATGCTCGACAACTTAATAAGAATAGACCAATATGATGTACACCATATTTTAAAAGATTTGAAATTCAAGGTAGTACATGTTAATTATTATTATTTATATTAGATGATTTTTTTTTATCTAATTCATATATATTATGATAAATTATTTAGTGTTATACTAAGTGAATATCTTATCTTATTAGGTATATAAAATAATGCATTATTGTTGTATGTAGCATTTCAAGTTTATCTAGCAATTTAATCTCATGTATGGTAAGCATGATCTTAAATAAAGAGAAGGAATATACTATCTATTCATAAGGAATTAGATTGTTATTAGATTTCAAAGGCATCACTCAATAATCTTATGGAACTTAGGTCATAGTGTGACGGTAGTTCAATGAACACATAATCGAATATTATTGTAAGTATTTGCAATGACAACTAGTGATTTAGTATTTGCAATAGTGAAATTTGTATATTCAGAAAATAGTTTTACTATGCTTCTTATGACTAGTTAAAACCAACACATTGACATATTTAATGTAAGTACATTGTGGGCCATAACCTATAGGTCGTAGGATTCACATTTTAAATTTAGAGAAATGACAATATGTTTGGAATGAATTGTTGAGAATAACATATTTATAGGATATAGAACCATAGGGGCATGTTATTTATATATCTTAAACCTTGAAAAATATTGTGTTATTTAAATTCATTGGTTGGAATGAAATAATGCTTTATCAATTGCATAATAACATAAATTTTCTTAGTATAAGACATGGGGACATGTTGAATTTTACAGGGGGAGATGACCTCTAAGAAAATTAAAATTATAAATTTGTACTAATTATTTTGTCATACACAATATAATAATATCATATATCAATAGGTGTCCAAGCCTAGGGATGTATTTATGGAATGCCACAATATTTTCTCTCCTCATGTACCCTTGATATTTAATTATATGATGAGATCCCCAATAAAATATTGTGTTCCACTTTACTATTAGGTTTACAACATGGTTGGCAATGTGAGGTATCCTCATTTTTATAGTCAAAACTTCATCCAAAAAATGATTGAATGAATCTTCATCCTAGAAGTATATTGAGATATAATTAACCTAGTTTCTTAAAGGAAGATTAAAACTAGTATTTTTTTATGAAGTACTCTCTAGGTGGTAATAATTTATAAGAGGCAATGTAAGATTATTTGTATCATATTTTTTTTTAATTTGTACATTTTTATTAGACTTGAACAACCCAATAACCTTGTGCATTTGCACCTTATTGTGTAGGACTGAGATTCTAGTTGAAAAGAGGATATCTATGTAATCTGGAATGCATGAATATCATCTTGGAATGTATGTTGAGTATATAGATTATAATTTTATAAATTATGAGTGACCACATAGTATTGGATATGCATAGTAATTATTGTGTGATCACATTGTAATACTTAAATAAATTGAAGGAGTTATGTGAGTGAGTAAAATGGTAAAGTTGATGGATAGGATGTTAAACACATGAATTATAATAATCTTTTCAATTATAAGTTCATGATATATTTCATAAGACATCTATATAGTTCTCATCATAATTTTGATTGGAAAAGTGAGTTTATTAAAATTACTTGTCAATTTAAATTAATACTTAAAAAGGGTGATCTATGAATTAAAAGAGGCAAATAATGTAGATAAAGTAAAAAATAAAATAGATGTATTATATAAGAAAATACAAATATTCAATGTTAGTATCTTCAATTATTGATCATGTGTTTCTTTGAGTTGTGATGCAAATGCATCTTGTGATACTAAGACAATAGTTAATTTATGGGGGAAAAACAGTTATGTGAATTTTCCCCAAGAGAAGAGAAATTTATTAAATAACTCCTTTGAATTGAAAAGGGGATAAAAAATAAAGGATTATATGCTCCTTTGGTTTGAATAAAGATTAATGAAGAATATTTAAGAAAACTCTTTTAAGAAAGGGAGAATAATTATTTATTAAATAATTATTAAAAGGAAACCCTTGTGAGAGGGTTTGATGGTTTGGAAAACACCCTTTAAAAGGGTATATAAGGAATTTGTGAGTCTTGGAAAAAGGATGGACATTAACTTAAGGAATGGAGAACATTCAAGAATGAAGAAATATAGGAAACTAGAGAGCACAAAGGAGTGAAGGTTAGGTTCATTGGTTGGTATTGAGGCATTTGGAGAAGGGACATATAGTGTGTGTCCAACTCAGGGTACAATGTACACCTGATCTAGTATATAGGATAGGGTTGTGTTATTTATATCATGAGATTTGTGAGGTAGGTTGGGTTCTATGTAAGAACAAGTTTCCTCCAAGGGTGCTTCCTTGCTATGAAGAGTATGGACTTGTAACCATTCCTATGAGTGTCAGATAGAAGCCTCTCCATGATTTTCATATAAGTATTGAAAACCATTTCTTTGACAATATTGGTAATATTATCTAATTGTCACATGTTTGTAGCTTACATTAATTATTCACATTTATTTTGATAACCTTATATATTATAAATTATAGTAACTCTAATATTTATTATATTAAATCCACTAGTAATACTTAATAACTATAAGAATAAAAACAACATCACATCTTGACTACCTCATGGTTTAGGAGGTAAAGGCTATTGGGTTTCAACTAGAGATTAACCTAAGATTTGTATAGAAAAACTCTATTTTTTCATACTAATCATGCTAGAGGGAAAGGAGACATGACTATCTTGTTAAAATTGAAATGAATAAAATGCATAACAAACTCATGGTGTTCCCCTTGCAATAGATGTTTGTGGATAATAATTGAAAAGAATAACCAAAAATTTGGGATGTGTTAAATATATGCTCCCAATTATTATAGAGATTTATGATAGATGTAATAATCCATTCTAATTATTACTTAATCATATTATTGCAAATGACATTATGAATATTTAATTTTAAAAAGACATAACTAAGCAACTATTTTCAATCATAGCAACACATGTCTAATTAAAATAAGAGTCATAATAATATGTATTCATTTCCAATCTCAATTACAATATCCAATTTGACTTGGCTCATTGGGCCACAAAGTCAATACAATATATAATTTTACATCACAGTCCATGATATTCATGAAAACATCCAAGGTTTCCTCTTGACGCTCGCCTCCACTAGTGGATGAGAACATGGTTGAATTGCTTTACCACCCAACCATGAAGATAACACTTCCCTGAAATTCTTCCAACTTGAAGAATACCAGACCCTACATGAAAATTTTATCAAGAGAACAATTTGCAAGGTGGAATTTGGTGTGTGCCCAAACATCAACATGCATCTCTATCTATGATTATAAAAATGCAAGATCTATCCTAGGAATGGAAAATAGTGGTATCACAAAGTCCATACATACATAATGGGCTAATTGCTTGGCCAAACATAAAAATTTAGTTGCAACAACAAAAGATAGGTTTTGGATAAAGCAAAAACATATACTCTTTGAACTCCATTTCAGCACCCATCCCCGAAGGTAACTTTCAACAACACAATCTATTCCTTAGTAACTATTTACCCTCTAGCAACATCTACCCTAAGGTGCTCTAGTCTACTTAAGTGTTGTTCTACTAAACAAGGAGAATATTCTTACACACATATCTACAAAAAAAGTAATTTAGTCTACATAATTCCTCAACTTAATTAAATCAGAAAAATGATTCAAATGGAACCTAAACAATACATTATCCATTCAATTCATACACATATCACATGATTACATTCAATGCAATTCAATATTCTTTAGAAAATAATTAAATAAGTAACAAAAAAAGGTATGTCACAAGTATGTGTATGTACATAGACGAAGGTCTATGTGCATACACATATATGTGCCAAATTAAGTTAAAATATTTGTGCATAAATTCTGAAATGAGAATCATTTTAATAGATTCCTTTCATTCAAAATAATGCTACAAATTGTCATATTATATGAAGTAATACAAGATATAAATTTTCCCTTTTTAAAGAATTAAGAACGAATTTGATTGAACAATTTTCACATACTAATGTGTTGTTTGTATCAAAACAATGTTGTTTGCAAAATTTTACAAGTTTTTATACCAATAAGACTCATTAACAGTTTTAGGTTATCGAGTACATCAGGAAAATGGTCAATGTTCTAGCATTATGGTTATACAATTATCTAGATAGTACTAATGTTTTCTTTTTTGTGCAAACAAAAGGATAGAATGACATGATTATCATTTTCAATCACATACAAGTTGGAATATTCATAATATTTTTTCGGTTAGAAGAGACCTGCATTTTTATGGGTGATAGTTATGGATATAAATTCAAGCTACCATCATTCTAAGAATGACTAACAATCAAATGATTGTTTGGTTTCATCACTAACATCATCATTAGCTGAACCTTGAGGAAATATCGATTATCAACTTACAATGTTCGGTGGAAGGTTGATAAGACACATTCAAATGGATTGGTGAAATCAACATATGCGAGCATCACATGTATGCAAAGAAAATGGGGATCATTCTATTGAGTGATCAAATCTATGTGCAAACGGCATACTACAATCGATCTTAAGGATCAATACCCACATAATAAAATGGAAAGATGTAATCGTTCCTCCATTGTTCGAGGAGAACAAGGCATTGTGCTTAAATAACAACATATAAATATATGTACATCATTCTATGCATGGTGTTAGCAACCTTCACACCCATTTCGGGTGACATATCTGTTTGGATTAGCCAACAGGAAGAACCAAAAATAATGAAAGAAAATAACAACAAAGATACAATCATTTTCCCTTTACATGAAATGATGACGATTTCAAAATCGTTCAATACAAAACAATAATTCTAGTTATCGAAATCATCCGATTAACCATGAAATGGTTAATAAGTTACATGCATAACATATCGATTTGAGGTGATAACAATAAATCATACAAGGCATAACCAATTTTGGCTATCATGTCGATAGAAGAATATGCAAAGATATGGTGCATGCATAGGTTGGCCGATGAGGCCTCTACAACATAAATCAAGAAATAATCAATTCTAAATCTAAAGCCCTGGTACTAAGAAAAATATGGCTTGCAATAAATGAGCATCTCATGTTTTGACAACAAGCTTGAATTAAATTGACATAATGGAAGGAAAATGAAAGTTTTGAATAGTTTGCACTGAAAAATCATACATATTCAACATCAAAACAATGATTTTTTTATCTTTGTTTGTGGCTTTTCTCGGCTCTTTCCTGCTTTTCCCAAATGAGTCGATCCAGTGGCTTGTTTTTTTCCTGATTTCTTGTTGCCATTACTAGACCCTGTTGATTTCTTCCCAAGTATTTTTGTGTTACTAAAATGGAAAAATGCATGTGTTCCTTACCTATTCACAACATTATGGGGTGTTTCATTCTTAATTGACATTAATTTGGAAGCCCCACTATTCAAATTTGAATATCTTTCCTTATTTCAAATGCAGGCCACTATGATATTATCACATATTTCACTTATTATCAAAATTTAACAATAATATTCGATGAATTCAAACTCATATTCAATTCCAAAGAGTCGCATATGTTTATATATATATATATGTATATGTATGTGTTTATATATATATATATATATATTTGTATGTGCTTATATATATATATATATATATATACCACTATTTTATGTTTACAACATTATAGTGTGGAATCACTTTCAAGCAAAGAAACAACTTTTGTTATTATTTGAATAATAGTTTTCAAAAGAAGTAGTTTTTTATCCTTCAAGCATGCCTTTTTATTACATACAAATAGTTTTAATCATGCTATCATTCTCTTTTAAATTTCAAAAACATATGATCAAAATAAACAATTGAATAAGAAGTCAAAAATTTCACAAGCCTACTTTTTCAATCACTGAATCAAGTCATTATAATCTTGTATATGAAGTTTCAAATGCAACTATCATGTCGTTTTGTGGTGTGTGTGCACCCGGATTCCATCAAGCTTGTTGTTCAATCCGGCTAAATGATCCTACTTCAACTATTTTCTTGTCCTTCAACCTGTTACCATGTCTTTGCACACACTTGCACTTACACAATTCATCAATATCGTTTAATCATGATAAAGTATGAGATAGTTCATTAGACCACATGGTCAAAATATGGCCAACTTCTTTCAAACATTTCAAAAATATCAAAAATTTCATTCAACATATTGAATTTCCTCAATAATTTAATTTATCTTATTATAATTTAAATGCAATAAAATTTGGGTTATGAAAATAGAGGTATGAAAGTGGCTTACATGTGAAATTCCTAGAGTACCTTGGATTATTGAAGGTGATTTCAATGTTGTAGAAAATAAAGAAGATAAGAAAGGTGGTGGCATTGGGCTTAGAAAGGTAATGAACAATTTTATTGGTAAAGAATGAAAAAAATGTTAAAATTATTTGATCTAGTGGAGGGAAAAAAGGGAAAGTAAAAGCATATGGCTCACTTGGTGCAATAACCTGATAGATAATAATAAAATCTACTATAGATTGGATAAGCTTTATGCAAATGATGAAACATTATGCTTTTAACAATTTGAAGGGGCCAATAGTGTTAGAGTGGAACCAAGGACTATATCTGATCATTATCCCATAGAAGAAAAAATAATAGTAAAAGGAAATGCCTCTAAGTCAGAAATTAGAAAAGATAACATGTTCAAACTCAACACAAAGGTTTTGTAATATGAGGATTTCCTAGATGGTGTTTTAACCATAAGATACATTAATAGGAATATACTTCCTAAACTTTCTAGTATAGACTCATGGGATAGGTTGATGGCCAATGTTAAGACCTTATAAAGTACTATAGGGAATGTCTAATGCAAGGTGAATTTCTTACTGCTGAAATAAAGCTCCAACATAATGGTAATAATGTAGACAGTGTTCACCACCTTAATGACATCAAGCATAAACTAAGATGTTCTCAAATAAAAAAAATCCTAGGGTGTTAGAGTTAGAGCCAAAGTCAATTGGGTAAATGATGGAGATAGAGGAACTAAGTATTTTTTAACTTGTTAAAGAAAAATAATGCATAGAAAGTATTGGTCCAGTTGAGCATAATGGGGATTGGTTTCATGAGACTCAAGACATCAATAAAATATTACTTCTATAAAATGTTGTTCACATTAAAGGATAAAACAATAAATTATGCACAAGCTCAGAAAATTTGTAAAAAAATTGTACCAAAAAAGATTACTAAGGAGATGGAAATAGAACTTGAGAAGGAAATATCTAAAGAAAAAGAAAAAATGCCATTATGTCTTTTCAAAAAGGTAAATCAATAGGGCTAATGGCCTTCCAATTGAATTTTATAGAGAAAGTTTGGGATGGATTGTAGATAATTTATTAGAAGTATATACAGAAGCCTTGGAGGTTGGCTCACTTGGGAAAAATATAAATAAAGTAATCATTAGACTTTTTCCTAAAGGAGACAAGAGTAATATTAAAAACTAGAGGCCAATTACTTTGTTGAATGTGTCTTATAAGATCCTAGCAAAATTAATGGTTAGGAGACTTATTAGGGTCCTTCCTGTAATCATAAATGGCACCTAGACAGGATTTATAAAGGGCATATACATATTAGAGAACTTAAATACCAATTGGGAATCCTTGGATTGGGCAAAAATATATGGTCAAAATGCATGAATGTTGATAGACTTTGAAAAGGCTTATATGATAGAGTTGAACGGTCCTTTGTAATTGCTATGTTAGAAGCCTTTAGGTTTCCTAAAAGGTTCTACATAATGGTAAAAGTATTACTCAAGGATGTTAATGCTCAGGTGGATGTGAATGGGCCTTTATTTAATTCTTTCCCTCTGGAAAGATCCATAAGGCGAGGATGTCCATTGGCCCTGAAATTATTTGTTATAGCCTATGAGGCATTGCACTATATGTTGAGAACAAGGTTGCTTGGGCTTACTATTCAAGGAGTCACTCTTTAGGATAACTAGTCATTATTAAATGTATAGTTCGTCAATGATACTACCCTATTTCCCTTGTATGAAGAAAAGAATATTGCAAGTCTGTCGATGGATACGTTAAATATTTTTTGTCAAGCTTCAAGGGCAAACATCTCTAAGTCTAAATTTATCCAAAATAGAAGTGTAGACACTAAAAAATGTCCTAAGTCTGTGAGAATTTTTTTTTCTTAGTCGTCATCCTCTAATAATTAAATAATTTTAATTATTTAATTAAACCTAATCGTATTCCTTTATTAATTAAATATTTTTAATTATTTAATTAATTCATTTTCTAATCTCTATTCTACCCTGATCAATTAAAATAAATTAATTGCATCACTAATACCCCTTCTTCAATAATTAAATGAATCATTATTTATTTAATTATTTATCTTTCATCACCTGTCTATAGTCAAATAATAATAATTATTTGACCTTTTATTCTTCTATAATTATATAATTGACGAAACTATTTAATTATGTGTCATTCTTCTCTTTTAAATAATTGATCCAAATCAATTATCTATGTCTAATTTATATATCCTCCTTTAATTAAATTTATGAATTTAATTAAGTCTCCTTTTTCATTTCCTCCAAATAAATTATTTATTTGCCACTTGTCCTTCTCCTCCATTTTCGAATAAATAATTTAAAATAAATTATTTATGCCTCCATTTTGGTCAAAGATCCCCTGTCATTATTTCATGTCATAGTCTGCATGTCTCATAGTCGTTGGACGTCATAGTCATCAGGTAGCATAGTCGTCGGTGCCATATCTTTTCCATGCATGACATATTTTGGTTGCATCAATTTTCAACCACTGATCTTGGCATCTTTCTAGAAACTTGATCTTGACCATCCATTTCATAACCTCCCTCTCATGAATCCTCATTCGTTGATCTTAAAATCTTTCTAGAAGATTAATCTCAAATGTCCATTCTAAAGGTTGTCTATAAAAGTAACCTTTCTCCTCCAATTTCAATTGAACAACCATTATCTCCAACTTTCTTGCTTACTATTTGCAGGTATTTGCACAACTTCAACAACAAATTTGAGGGCAATATTGGCATACGAAGAAATAGGAGAGACAAGATAAGTGAAGCAACTTCAAAGGGGATTATTTGATTTGAATTATTTTAGCTTATTATTCTCCATTTGTTTGTATTCTCTTGTTTGGATGAGGTTAATAGCTTAGATTTGTGTTGGTTGTCACTTAGTCTATGCTATTTGATTTAACCCCATCTTACAAGAAGCCTTACTCAAGGATGTGAATGGGCCTTTATTTAATTCTTTCCCTCAAGAAAGATCCATAAGGTAAGGATGTTCGTTGGCCCTGACATTATTTGTTATAGCCTATGAGGCATTATATTATATGTTGAGAACAAGGTTGTTTGGGCCTACTATTCAGGGAATCATTCTTTAGGATAACTCCTCATTATTAAATGTATAGTTTGTCGATGATACTACCCCGTTTCCCTTGTATGAAGAAATAAATATTGCAAGTCTGATGGAAACGTTAAATGTTTTTTGTCAAGATTCGAGGGAAAACATCTCAGAATCTAAATTTCTCCTGTTGGGTTGGTTGAATACACCTCCTGAGTGGATATCCAAGTTCAGTTGGTACTAGAGGGACCAAGTAAGATATTCAAGTATCTAGGAATTCCTTTCTTAGTGAAGCCTTCTCTAAAAGATATGTGAAATTGGATGTTTGTAAAAATTGAAAAGAAATTAAAAATTTGGAATAATAACTACCTTTCTCTTGTGGGTAGGGTTCAAATGTGTCAAAAAATATTGGCAGCCTACTCAATATATTATGCCTCGGTTTGGTTTTTGCAAGTTTTCAAGTGAATAAGGTACAAAATTAAATTAGTACTTTCCTTTGGTCATATGGTAAAGGGAAAAATAAAAACATCTAATAAAGTGGGAATGTTGTTACTAGGAAAAAGAGAGAAGGGTTTGGTGTTGAAGGATTTGAAATGGTAAGGGATAGCTCTTGCATCCAAATGGATATTAAAGGCTCTATAAGGGAATGAGCCCTGTAAAGTGCTTGGAAGGAACATATATTAGAATTTTTCCCTAAAGGTTCTAAACAATGGAGGAATTTTCACCCTCATGATTTTTTGTTTGGAAAATTTAGAGTTAAACCCTAAGGGTCAGAAAATATTGTTAGTATCTAGAACTTAGCTTGGGAGTCTTTGAAAGGATTAATCAAAGATTATGTAGATATAAATAATGAAAACAATGTCATTTGTGGCTATAGATCTATTCGGTGGAACCTAATGCACAATAAAAAACCCCTTCACTCTTGCAAGGATGTTCTACCAAAAATGGAATAGCTTGGGAATATCCAACCTTAATGATATCTTGGTGAACAATGAATTAATGTCATGGATGCAATTAAACAAAGAATTTCAAGCTTCTTAAATCAAACTTGAGGTCTTATACAATCTTTAAAAAAGCCTTGGATAGGATATACTTTCATGTAACAATAGTTCCATAGCCCAAGGGATATGGGAAATTTAAGTGGAAAGATGACACCCACCTTTTGAAGATAAACCTCATAAGTATCGTATTAAATGAACCTCAAGATTCTTGGCCCATGTAAATTAGGTTTGAGGATCAATATTGGGAAAAAAGAGTGCTATTTAATTTCAAAAACTTGTTGGTCTAAAGAGGTTGATCCCAAAAAGTGTTGTTTTAGGTGGATGATGCTATTAGGAAAACTGGTTAGTGGCCCTTCTCAATTTGCGTAGTGTTTACACCTGTCTTGAAGATATTGCTCACATTTTTTTAATTGTAAATATGTTTTGAGAATATGGCCAGTGTTTATGGGTAATGTTTTGGGTTGGGATTGTAAAAACAATGTATCATGGAAATAAATTCTTTGTGATTATGTCAAAGGTTTGAATGTGTTCTGAAATGTTTTTTCCATAGATATTTTATGGTTTATCTAGAAAAAAATTAATGAAGATTTGTATCAAGGAAAAGAAGATGCCTTATTGAGTCTTTTCATATACACATTTTTACTTGTTGTTGAACAGGAACCCTAATATTAAATATGCATTTGGACAAGTTTGTTAACATTTTGGATGAAGGAGCTGGAACTATGTTCAAAGATGATATCGAAGAGGCAAACTACTGACCATGGGATCTAAGAAAGCTAGATGACAAATTTAAAGGTGGATATATTGACTTTCAAAACAAGTACTATAAGCTGATTATGTATGAATTGGAGAGGGATGCTACCCTCAAGGACCTAGAAATCACATGTTAGAACTTTGACAATAGTGGATTGGAGAGGGTGTCCCCTCCCTTGGGTGCCCTCCTAGGAGTTGATTCCTTCAAGCTCAACAAGAATTATGCCAACAACAAAGCACATAACAATGTGGAAAAAGAAAGTTAATGATGATTGTTAAGAAAATTGGTGTTAAACACAGACTAGCATATGATAAATTCTTTTGATTAGTTTCCCATGGGGCGTTTTGTTATTTACTTTGATCAGTCTCTATATATGATGTAATTAGACTCTTGCATTTTGGTAATTGAATATGAATTTAAAAAAATGTTGTCCTTTCATATCATTTTTTAATTTAATTTTGGACTGAGTGACAAACTATGATGTCCAAGGCAAACTAAAATGCAATTTTACCTCAACACATATTTTTTGATTCATAGTTCCATTTTGGTCCACATTTGATGCATTTGTGTTGAACCACACCCTCCTTGTGGGATTGGTTTGAATCAATGGTAGAATGATGATATCAAATAAACTACTCATTTTGTGTGCATATATGGTCAACCTTCACTCATATATGACCACCACCTCGAAGCTCCATCATACCACCACCAAGCTAGAGGTACTCTTATTCTCTCCTAATCTATAATTTTGCACTATCAAGCTTTATTAGCAAAAGAGAAATGATAATCATACAACTCCAAGAGCAAAAATTAAGGCCCATCTTCATTGGCTCAAGATTGGGGATAAAAAATCCAATGAACTTTTTTACTCTCTTAGATCTTGCCAAGTTCTTAAAAAAATCAAGCATATTAGCTCGAAGTTTAATAAGTTTTCACCATGCTTCATGCTATTCTCCAAGCATTTGTCTACCATTACCAATAGGAGTTTCAAGATCAAGAGAATTATTTTAAACATGATAATCCCTTCAACAATGTGTAAAATGTGGTCCTTGATAGGCTCCCCATTGCTCAAAGAGCCTTATGTGACCAAAAACTCACCTTGGGAAGCTTAGAGAAGCATTTTTTCTATTGATAATCACAAGGTTCTTGGATGCAATGGTTTTCCTTGTGAAATTTATAAAGCTTTATGAGACACAAATGGCATTGAACTTCTTCAGGTTTATCGAGAAGCTTTTATACAAGTTACTTAGGTAATAAAATAAATAGAGGCAATATCAAATACAAACCTAAGGTGGGCAATCCTAAAGAAATTTGTAACTAGTGGCCAACACCTTACCAAATACTTCTTATAAGATCATATCCAAATTCATTCCTTTGTTCATTTGTCATTCACTTTCACTCATTGTTTGGCTTGGGTAGACTAGTTTTATCAATAGAAGATATATCCTTAATAATATTATTTTTTTGGAAGGTATGGAATGGGCCCAATACTCCTAGTAATATACCACTTTCATTAAAATTGAATTTTCTAAGGCCTATGACCATATCAAATGTAATTCATCTTAGCCATAATTTAGGCTTTTGGATTTGATCTCGAATTTCTCTTCTTGGTCCAAATATTGTTTGTCAATGAATTATATTTTCTCACCATTAATGGTTGACAGTGCTCTTCTTTTGGGTATTTTAGACCCATTCACCAAGGATTCCCTCTTACTCCAACTTTTTACATTCTTGAACTAAAGGTTTTGTCAATTTTCTTGCTAATGTGGTTTCCTAACAAAGAGAAAGGAATTTCCATTTTGAATTTTGATCTCTAGTTTCTGAATGACCAAATTGCTAATGATTCTTTTCTCACTCACTCAAAGGAGGAAGATAATGACAACCAAGCCCTTGAATGTTTAAATATTCTTTTTCTTTCCTCTAACTCCAACATATAATTGCAAAAGAATCACTTCTATCATCAATTCTTCTTACACAAGCCTACTTAGATTGATTCTTTTAATTGGGAATGGATCAACCATGGAGAAAATTTCAAGTTTTGGGGCATTCATTTTTCCTTTCAATCATCTTCTTTCTCTTTCTAGCAATTTATTCTTGCTCATATTGAAATAAATATCTTTGGATATATATGCCACCTTCCCCTATTGGAATGTTTCAAATTTGTTCCAAGGTGCTTATTGATACCCCTGCCTACTACTCTCCTTATTAAGCTCCCTAAAAAAAATCAAATATAAAGTAACTACTTAAGGTATTTTCTTTGAGCTTCCTTTCCTTTGATCAAGGAAAAGGGTTCCAAAAAATTATCTAGAAATTATGTTGCCTTGCATGCGAATTTGGTGGTATAAACCTTAGTGATACTCATAGACAACATTTGGGCTTATGTGTCAAGTTGATAATGACAGCCTTAGAGGGAAATGAGGCCTAAAAACATTATTTGTCATGTATTGCTTTACACCTCTCATGGAAAGTTTTCCTAAAAATTTCTCAGCTTCCACTTCATACTTATTATAAAAGAGCTTGTGCAAATTCAAGACATTTGTTTTGCCAAAAGCATTGGGAAGCTTGGGAAGATATTAATCCTTGGCTTATTTGGAATGGGAATGATTTTTAAATTGGGATTTTCATCAATCAACAATCTCTTTGGTCGTCTCTTTTGAATACTTTCCATGATAGACCTTTTGCCAAAGTCCCATGGGTTCATGCCTTGAATTTTTTCCATTGATGGATTTGCTATACATTGGACCTCTTCTTTAGAGCCATTAAGAGATGGATGTCTTGTTTACAATTTCAAGCTAAATATAAACTTGATAGTTAAGATTTTAAATTAGTTCAAACCATTATGGAGTCTATTCCTCCATAAATGACTCATAAGGTTGGGATTAGATGCACCACACCTTGATTGAAGGGTTGGAAGTCGTATTTAGGCACTCTTTTCAAGAATCACAAACCTTTTAAAGAATATTCATGGCTTTCTCCTTACCTAACCATGGTTCCAAAACCCAATGCTATGAGGAATCTTTAGTATACTACCATTTAGTGGCACTATAGGTTTTAAATAATTTGTTCTATTATTATGGAGACCATAGTGGCTCATTTTGCTTCTTGTCTCCTTTACCAGGATCTTTCCAATAGATCTTAGCTTATCCATTTACAAATTTCCAAACCTGTATTTTTTTGTGGACATGTGGAAACTCTCTAACATCATTTTTGGTTTTGCTAATGGGCTCAAGCAATGTGAACCTAGATAAATGGTTTTTTCAAGCCATTTTATTTTGAGTTTTTCTCCTAATATATGATTCTTTTGAGTGATTGGTCTAAAATACCATTGAGATTCACCAAAATTGACATGCAAATTCTAATTAGCATATGAAAAGTTAAGAATGTTGCTTTATTTTTAAGACATACAATGGATGCTTACTTTTCCATGTATATTAAATAATGATATGCTCTAATGTTACGTTATAGATCCAAGTCCAAGCAAATAATTTTACTTTGGAGGTCTTCCATTTGCATAAAAAGCATTGGGCGAGTTATTCGTGTCTTATTGCTCACGTGCTACCATCTCTTGCCAATAGGGATGCTTCTCCTCCATGTTGGTGTTGTTGTAGTCAATTACAATGTTCATTCTAGGCACAACTCTCATAAAAATCCTCAACAAACAAGACGTGGCCAATCTCCTTAGCCACATGGCTAGTCTTCTACTTCTTAGTGTGATCATGACATACTTAGCTAGTATGATGTTGGAAAGAACCTTTGGCTAGGCCTTGATATATCTCATGTTTGTATGTCTCTTGTTGATCAAGAAGAAGAAAAAGATTAAAAAAAAAAGACACCGTCATCGACTGGGAGCCTAATCCTAATGACCAAGGCCTCTTGAATGTCTTGGTCAACTCCCCTAATTAAGATCACCTCTTCCAACTAGAATTGCT
This sequence comes from Sequoiadendron giganteum, assembly GCA_007115665.2. Taxonomy (NCBI): domain Eukaryota; kingdom Viridiplantae; phylum Streptophyta; class Pinopsida; order Cupressales; family Cupressaceae; genus Sequoiadendron; species Sequoiadendron giganteum. Next base: position 40,827,401 of record CM021109.1, read on the forward strand.
TTAATTGATTAAAGATGTCATTGCTATTGCTTTGTCTATGGACTCTCACATTGACTTTTAAGGGTGTGATTTCATTACCTCTTTTATGTAAAATAATGTGTTATATTTTTACTTTTTATATACTATCCATCATAGAATTTCCTACTATTTTTCATTATAACTAGATCTTAACTTATAAAGTTGTTTCACAATTCAGTTACTTTTGTATTGCCCAACCATCAAACAACTTTGGAATCTCACTTATCACCTTCTAACACCCATTACCTCCCATTAATTACCACAACTAGTGGTATACCCTTCTCTTTTTACAAGGTTCAATTAATTGTTTTTGCTCTTAAGAGAACCATATTCCCTTTCTTTTTCTAACACTATTTGAGGGTCTTTTCCTTGAATATATCACATCTATCTTTTTATTTCAGGCTAGAAATGATATCGTTTTCCTTATTGCCACCCCTCGATGTGCATAGAACATAATATGCACCTTATCCCAAAGTAGACTATCCACATTTTTAGGAGGGTTTACTAAATTCCCCCCAGAAAACCTCATTATTCTACACTTTCCACAAGTGTACCCAAAAATATTTCTTTATTACTACCATTTGAGCAAAATATTCCAACGTGCAAAGTTTCTCTTTCTTGCAATTCCTGCAATTCCAACAGTAATTTCCTAGAATCCTTTGAAGACAAGATATTTGAATGCAATATCCCATCAATTTGAGGACTAATTGTCCTCTTTTTACCTTTTTTCCGTTTGCATGGGAGAAATTATCTTCCCCAAGAATCTTATTCACCACATAGGCGTATTTGATCCCTATAATTTGTCTCATAAACTAGGGAGTAAAAATTAAAATAACTTAATTAGAGGGTAATTTATTAAAATCATCAAAGGATAAAAATTGAAAAGCTCCATCAATCACGATTTCATCAAAACCCAGATGCCCTAAATAAATGATAAGTTATCACAAAATTGACTCAAAGCTAAAAACCATCTCAATAATCAAAGGTCCATAAACAGCAATTCAAATAACTTTTTCAACAATAAATAAGTCATTGCAGTAGTAAATACTAGACTTGCAATAAAAATATAAGCAAGGAAAAGGCTCAATTGACCGCGGTACACCAGAAGTAATGATCACGCATCCTATACTATGTGACCATCTCCTTTCTTTATACCCAACACATTTTCAAGATACTTCATTTGTAACATAGTGGTATCAACCACTAACTTTAGATCTTTATCTAGATAACATCACCTCTCTAATCAAAGACTTCACAAACAAATTTTATTATGTTTGCAAAAAACTCCAAACGCTTCCTTACATTATGTTTTGCGAGTCTTCAAGTTTAGCAATCCCATAATTTACTTTCATATGAAGGGCATATCATGATAGGTCGTTATTTCAGACTAGTGTGATCTGATTTATTTCTCTGTTTTGATCCAGAAGCTTGCCAAACAGGTAATGCCCCTATTTTCTCTAAGTGTACACCACAGTTACTAACTTAAATTCGAGAGCAACATGATTTCTCTCACGATCTTTCAGATTTATGAGACTCACAAGCCACAACTCGTCCATTCTAGACTAATACAGTTACCAATCCATTTAATGATTCATCAATCCATACCATGAACTGATCGTTTGAATCAAGTATAAACAACACAGGTGCTGTAATAAGTAGTTTCCTTCAAACAATTTTTTTTCTAAATAAGAACTCACAATCTTCAGTCAACATAAACTTCATCATTGGGAGCTCTTAGTGAGCCCTTCAATAGACCAAAGGGCCACTGGATATGCAGCTTAATTTCTCAAGCTTAATACTTCAGTCCCAAGTGGTGCCCATATCTCTCATTATTTAAGGGGCATCTTACATTCAGTATAAAATTCAGCACAGCTATCTGGTGCCATTTGATTCAGCACAATGCTCTTATTTTAAGGCATCGTAGGACATTTCAGCCTTCATTTCTTTCCTCATTTTAAGACCCACAATATCAGCTCTTGTGATTCTGCCTTTTTATGCAGTAAAATGTCTCAAGACAAATTTCTCATTCTTTAATTGATGATTTCAAACATAGACAACTAGGGATTTCATCCCAAAAGTAACTCTACTCTTCACTAGACTGGTCCAGTAAAGTTTTTCCTCATTTTAAGACCCACAATATCAGCTCTTATGATTCTGATGTCTCTCAAGACAAATTTCTCATTCTTTAATTGATGATTTCCAACATAGATAACTAGGGATTTCATCCCAAGAGTAACTCTACCCTTCACTAGACTGGTCCAAACATGACCGGATAGACCTTCAGGAATTTTTTCTCCCAAGGGTTTCCTTACCCTTCATGAACTAATCAAAATACAGCACCTTTGCATTTTTTCATAACTTTTGGCACCCAGAATAAGATGTAATCTTTAATATTTGTCCATAAGCATGTAAAAACACTACAAACTACTATTAAATCGAGAACAAAATCAGGGTAGTGTTTCTTTTTAAAACCAATGGTGCCACATCCACATGCAATGATAGCAAATAACTTTAAGATTTATTTCATTTGTTATTGATATAGATGAAAATTGAAAACCCCATTGCTTATTGATCATTTGAAGATACAAATAAATTGATTATGGAGAATAAACCATCTTTTATCTGAAATTTATTGAAATTACATTCAAGTCTTAGCATTGAATGGAACTCCAGAACCTGACACATAGAATGACATTTCTCCAACAAAAGCACATCAATGCTTTAAATCAGCAAATACTTTAGAGTAAACCAAAATCCTTGATTCATTGGAAGCATTGCAATCCAGGTAGTGAGATATAAGGCTAGCAATAAACTCCAAGTTTCATCCATAGCTTTCAAGAGAATTTGGCAGTCTAACAGATATCAAATGAAAAAATGATTCCATGCAATCTCTTGAAAAGCCAGAAATAACCTTACCACCACGGTTGATTACATTCAGGCCTACAAAAATCCAATCCTCCAGATTCTTTTCTCTCTGAAGAAGCACCTGGAGCTAATAGCTGGCATAATGTTCCCACTTGTTCTAATGAAACTGGACCATTCAAGGAAGTTTGCCTGCAGAATAAGCTGTCTTCTCTCAAATCCATGTCACCTGTTCCAGGACCTGTATTTAGATCAAGATTTTGTTTTACCCATGCACCAGATACCCCTACAGGATTCATCATGTACGGTCTTACATATGAAGATGAGGGTGCCCCTGAAGTAACAATTTGAGGGGACATTGCAGGAAAACATCTAAGTCCTACCAAATTTGGAAAGGATGGTGATCCTTCTGAGAATGATGCTGAGGTAAGAGGAAAATTTGATCCAAAAGGAAATCCAGTAAACGAATATGCAGGTGCTGTGGTGTTTGAAGAGGAAACATTTGGATGTGATGAAAGTGGTATCTTCCCTCTATATATATCCCCACTGCCAAAAAAATTAGGACCACCTAATGAATCAAAATTAGAATGAGACGCAGCCACAGCAACAGCTTGATGTTCTGCCCTGGCTGATGAATAGGAAGCCATTGCAAGTGCCTGAACACTATTTCTGGGAGACAATAATGACAAATTTAATCCCTCACCACTCATTCTCATACCAACAGTAGATGTCAGACAAGAGCTATAAGTGCCCTTGCCAATTGAGTTGTGTGTCATCAGTTGATCCTCTGTGTCTTCAAGAGATGGCCCATCATTCAAGTCAAAATTTCTCAGAACAGGTGAAGCTAAATGAGGCAATCCATTAGTGACAAGCTTTGTAGTAGATGGGAAACTTTCAGCACTTTTTTCAAGTGTCATCTTGATCAATCCATTCTCAAGACTTTCACCAGTGCAATTCAAGTCTAAATATGCCTTTACAGGACTACAAGAAAGGCCACTAGAAATGGTTGACTCATTTATATTCAGGGCCACAAAAACCTGACCATTAATATCTCTATGTTGAGAACTTCTCATAGGTAGACACTGCTCAGAAGATGGAAGCATTGGTGTTCCCTCCTCTTTCAGTGTTCCTTCATCAGCCACATTAAGATCAATATCTAAAGGAGCTCTGTTTCTATTTCCAGTTGCACTAGCAGCATCTATATGCACTGAGTCTGACAGAAGATGCTGCTGATCAGAAGTTTTTCTGGGCTCTGCTGGTCGAAAAGCACTTGTAGCTGCAGATCCTCTCCACCCTAATTCTCCTATGTTATGCACTGAATTGACAGTGGGGAAAAAAGGTCCTTTTGATGCAGCCACCACAGCTATTGGTGTTGCTAAGCCACTGGTAGATGCAGTACAAACAACAGAAGCATTAGCACAGGGCACAACTGATAGAGAAGTTTCTGGGATTAATTTCATTACCTCATATTGAGATGCTCCATTGAGGTCAATGCTTTCGTTCAAGTCAAAATCAGGCCTTTCTGCTGTATCATTGATTCCATTATTCTTTGCAGCAAGAACCTCTGTAGTCATAGCTTGTTTAGAAGAAGCCAGTTCACTTGAGCATGTGCTCTTTGTCACTAGTGTAACCACATGGCCTTCTTGATGTGTTGCACATTTTGAAGACACATTTGATGTGTTCAATGGATTTGTCTGGTAAATAGGGGAATTAACACTAGAAAGCTTACAATCCTCGATGTCAACCTTCATTTTATCATAACAAATATCAACAGCAGTCTCACACCCTATTTCTCTACTATTATTTTTTTTGTGAACAATTCCAGATTCATTGCTTTCTTTATGCACATTTTGATTTTCTGCAGATGCCAATGTTTGCTCTAATTCATTGTATTTTCTCCTTTTAGTAATTGTTTCTTGAATTTCATCTAAACCTGTAAGGTTTCTAGTGACATTAAGATGCTGATCATCGGCATCTTCATCCTTCTCCTTGCCTTTATTACCACCTACATGGGAACAATACTGCTCGTTAACATCAAGTATGGCTATGATTTTAGTTTGCTTGTTAAATGAAATTACATCGTGAGCATCTTTGTTGGAAGGTTTAGTACAAATAGCCTTCCCTTCATAGTCAACTTCTTTTCCAGCTTCCTTTGGATCATGACATCTTGACTGAAATGAACTGTCTTCAGTAATTGCAACTTTCAATTCACTAATATCACAGCCAGATACCCTTGAGCATACATCATATCCTTCATTCACCATTCCTCCCTTTCCATTCTCATGTTCCTCTTTATCCTCTTCAAAGAACTCATTTTCCTCTGTATCTTGTTCATTGCTTTGTTCAACTTTTAATCCTGAGGTATCATCCTTCATGTTAAGTTTTGTGTGTCCTAGATTGTCAACTTTCCCTGATTTGTGCAAGGTATGTCCCTCTGGTTCAACCCTAGTCCCTTGCTCTGCACAGACTAAACCCAGGCCTCCTCCATTCATGTTCAATTTTTCAATAACTGAGCATAGCACTTCTCTAGATTGTTCTACACCTTGAATTGAAAGCATGCAATCTTCCATTTTATTCCTAGCATTTTCATGTTCCCTTGACAAGCATTTAACAGAACTATGGATTGTATCATTTGTAGATCCCTTTACACCCTCCCCTACTTCGGTAACAATTTCAGGGTCCAAAGCTCTATTGGAGAAATGAAGAGAACCTTGTTCTTGAGCAATGAATTCCCCTTTTTGGCATTCACCCATGGAATCAAAGTGATTCTTATCTTTCTTCAAATCCAAAGAATTTTGACAAACTACATCATCAAGCTCAGCTGGCATGGTTTTCGAATGGCAATTTGATTTTATACGTTGCCCAAAATAATCCTCTCCTGCCATCAGCTGAGTTGTTCCCAATTCAGCCACATCACTGTCTTCAACTTTTGACATTTCAGTGGGAATGACACTAGCCAGTAAATTCATCCCACATTCATCAATGTCTACCAATGTTGCTTTAGAAAGGACTGAATTATCTTCAATAACATCATCTGCAATACCAGTAGATTCATGCGAATTTATTTTTTTGGCTTCAACAGCCTTTGCTTTTCGCTCTTCTTTTTCACCTGATCCTGATGATAAACTTTGAGATGATTTAGTCATTTTCAAGAATTCTTTACCATTCTCACTGTTGCAGCTGCAATCCTCACTGTTATTGGCAGTTAAGTGTATGGTTATATTGCTCTGCAAGAACCCAATATTAACCTCTGAAGCATGATTGCTAAGATGAAAATTTATCTGAGTTATTGCCTCCCCCTCATGTCTTCCATTCTTATCGGCAGGGGGGCCTTGATTCACTGGAATTCTTTTATCTGCATTCAATCCATGATTTGAACTTTGTGCAGGACTGCACAATGGGTTAGAAGTTCTTACTATCAACCTCTGGCTGCCATTCCCCAGAGTGTTACCTGATTCTTTTTCAGATACTGCATATGTGTCTTTCTCGTCTGCTGTATATGTGCTCAATAACAGTGGTTTTGCCCCAGATTCTTTGTGGTTCCCTGATTGAACAGGAGCAGTAAATCCTTTACTTTGCATCTTATGCAGTGAAGCAGAGTTTGAAACCTTACCACCTATTGAACCCACTGTAGAACACTGAACATCTTCTTTCCAATCCGAACCAGAAGCTATTTCATGGCTGCTTGGACAGCTTTGACTGTAATTCTGTGACTGATTAGAGTTGCTTATTTTGTCTTCCTTAGTTATTTTTTCTAGCAAACCATTAGTTCCAGAATCTGGCATCGTATAGTGGGGATCCTTCAAACTATTTGCTGGGGAGGGTGATACTAACACCTTGACAGAGTGAGGAGAAACAGAGGTCCCCTTACCTGCATCACCTTGGGCTAGCCTACATGAAACTACTTCTAAACTGGGTGCAAATGATGCCAAGCCTTTTGAAGTGATTTCAGCAAAATCGGCACCTTTAATTCCTTGTTCAGGGACAACATCCCCTGGACTGTGCTTACATGACAGTGAAACGTCTTGTGATGACCCAAACTTTATATCATTAGTCTTCATTTCCTCATCAACACGTCTCTTCCATGTATCAACTAAACACTTAGCCTTTTTATGAATATCCATATTCTTATGATTGCGCAAGTGGTTCACTGATTTGCCAACATTACATGTTTTGAGAGCCTCAAGGTCTACAGGCAACCTACCAAGGGCCTGTAATAACATCAAGAGCAGATCTTCATGAGCTTTCTCCCCTTCCTTGGGACTGCCACCATCCCCAGACTTCCCTTTGTGGGCTTCTCGAAGCCACTCATCCAAAATGGATAGGCCTCCTGAATGGACAAATTGACTAAGGCAATCCTCTTGCTCTGTCGTAGCAATCATTCCTACAAGCATTATACGATGCAAAACTAACTCTCTTCCTTTCTTCATATTTTCTTTCCTATCCTGCTGCATAAGATGTACAAGGTGCTCAACACCTACTGAATTCACTATCCTTCCATCCTTCTCAGTGATATCACTAATTTCTGTCAGCCTCATATTGCAATCTTGTTTCTGACGCCTTGAATCACTATCAAATGACCTTGAAAAACAGCCCCGTTTCGACGAATCGTGATTCCGTTCCACATGCTCCCTTTTCCTTCCCTTTGCTGATGAAACATTTTGTATGGTGTCTGAACCAACTTTAAGCTGTGCAGAAATATTCACAATTCTAGGGGACAGTCCTCCTGAGTGCATGGTTGCCTGCATTTCCTTTCTTGTCTTTTTCAACAGCTCATCTACTTCTTCTTGATGCTCCTGTTAGAGTAATACAGGTAATTACCTTCAGGCTATATCTTCAACTGGAAAATCCCAGAAAAGACTCCTATTTTTCTTTGTCAGAAAACGTTTTGAATAACCATTGCATAAGATTTCATTTAGTTTTTCTCAACACCCACTAAAAGTTTGGTTCTGTTTACACCCACTAGTCCCCGACAATTTTTGCATTAGCGAATGCCTTAATGACTAATGAATCCTGATAAAATTTTGCCCAAAACACTTACAAATTACAAACAGAAACTCCTAATCACATCTGATAAGGCAAATCACAGGAATCACTATAAGAATCTGTGGCAACTGTGATGCATTCAGATCATCAAATTGATAATGCAAATTTTACTGTTATAAAATACATAGTTTCAGGGTAACCTCTGGCTACGTTCTCTCAATAAACAAAAGCTTTTCGGACAATCCTTGAAGGAACCTTGCTGCTGTCATTGACTTAAATGCATGAATAAAGCATAAGTGAGGTAAAATGGGGATGGATAATAAGAACAAAGTGAAGAGGATACTTACAGATGACCTTGCATCCGAACCCACTGTTCTCCCAGTGTCGTAACAAAAGCATGGCATATACTATTTAAGAAATAGTGGTGACCTTAATGGCCTGAACCAGTGTACAACAGCGACAATGACCACCTTGTGCAATAAATTTGATTTGATGTATTGTTTTCAAATGAAAAAAGTATTGTTAACCACCTGACAGGCTGTGAGCTTATAATCCACGTAGCAAAAGAAACTTGCATATAATTTTTTTTAACTTCAGCTATACACGATAATCATATTCCTAAGTTCTATAACATCCATAATTCGTTGTTTTCAATTAAACCAGATAGAATTGTTAACCACCTGAGAGGTTGTGACTACAAGATCCATGCGGCCAAAAACCATAATTATAAATATAAAAAAAAATCAACTTTAGCTTTACCAAAATCATATCTCTAAAGTTCTACAACATCATTTTCAACTTCAGCTTTACTGATTATCACATTCTTAGGTTCTACAATATCTATAATTTATTGTTCTAAAATGAAAGAAAAAGAGAAGAAAATTGTTGACCACCTGAGAGGCTGTGAATATAGGATCTATGTGGCAAAACAACTTAAATATAAAAAATTTCAACTTCAGCTATAGTGCTATCATATTCCTAAAGTTCCACAACATCCATAATGTAAGTACCTAGCCAATTGGACAAAATGCTCAGCAGATTCTGTAAATTATCTACCTATTCTCATTTGAACAGTGCATTATAAACCAATATTTACTGCACAAAATATAAAAAAGTAATAGAAAAACATTAATTTTGTAGAAAAAGGTGCAATTCAGAGCTTAGATTTTGTTTGGAAAATTGACAAATATGAAAATCAGTCATGAGTCTGAAATCCTATATTTTGTGAGGTAATGTAAGGCTGGCATGGCCAGGTTTTAAGTCCACGTGTCTGTAAGGTCAACATGGCCAGGTTGATTATGACTGTCTTCCTCTTGGTTTTTCTTGTCTACATCAATATTCTTCTTCTGCAATATGTTAGTATTATTTTCAAACATTGTGAATTAAAGACCATAACTGCATTCAAAGTAAAGTGAGCCTGAGCATAAATCCTTTCTTTCATAAATACTTTTAAAGAGATTTCTTTTTTAATGTAAAGAATAATGGCCAAATATCTCTATTTCAAAAGAATATCACAAGCCTTATTTTTGAAAATTTAGTCTAATAGCAACCAATTGCTGACTAACTAGCCCATAAAAAATACCATGCTAACTATACATTCTCTTTTAACAACTTCCCCCTTAAAGTACTATGCTCTGCAAAGCCAAATGAAAGAAACCCTGAGCCCAAACTACTCAACCATCATAAAAGAAGACAATAATTATCAAGAAACCCTTTCATATTAAGCAGCATAAGTCTCACATTAGTGTAGTCTCTGTCGCTCAGCCACCAGAGGCATTTACTGGTAATATCATAGACTCTCCTACATACAAATGATGAAACCCCCGAAGGAAGCTCAACACCCTTGCCCAGAAATGCAACTTTACAGGGATGAAGCAATGAAGACCCTGATATCTCTTCCTTATAAAATGAATAAAATACTTCATTTGGTGGAAGAGGAGCCTTTTCTTCCTCCTTTTCTCCAGTCTTAGGTAATTTCACATCACCAGGCCTGTAAAGCCAATTGACGCCCAGTGTCACATCACCATCCTTGTCGACAATCTGATAGTTTATTTTTGCTATAAATGGTGGTGCATCTCTAGCTTGGAACAACGCACAGTCACCATTGTTAATCTTTCGCCCATCCTGGCAACCAAAGAAAACAAAAATTTAAACCCTGGTAAAAAATAACCAATAACGAAAAAAATGTTTCTGATAGTCATTTCAGTAATATACTAACCTGCATCTTTAAGTTCAAAACAATTTAATTACTCTCAAAGTAACATCACTTATTCTCGTAGGACAATAAAGTCTAAGGGATAGAAGTATCATAAAAAATAATAAAATTTACAAAACTAAAAGCCAACTCACACGAAATAGCCGAATTGCTGGACAGAGCCAAAAATACATTGGCAACAGAATTACATTCAAAGCAGGTAGATAGACATGCCCAACATTTCTGACAAAAACTTGGAAAACAAAACTAAAATAAAGACTAGTTGGATGGACAATGCTCTAGCTGTAATTGATGAGAGTTTACCACCACTAGTTCCCAGTTTCGATTCTCAGGGCCACCCTCCTGAGCTGGAAATCACAATTAGACCACACACCCAAACAACCTAGCAGATGAAGTCTACGTTAAAAACCAAGAAAATACATTTGAAACAAAATCAAATAAAATATCAGAAAGACTCCTATATCAGAAAGATTCCTTTTTAGTTAACTGTACTGACATATAGGTAAAAGCTGTTCTATTAGGTCGCTAAGCCAAACACCAATTTAGCATGTGAGAACCAACTTTGCAGTCTACAAATAGATTTATTTCCATTTACCTTACAGATTGTTCACATTTTCCATAATCCGGAAGATAATTCTTTCCATTTACATTACAGATTTTCAAATGTACCCCCTTTAAAAGACTACAAAAAGATTTATTTCCTCTCACCTTATAGATTTCTCAAATTTTGTATCGCCCCATTACAATCCTAATGCGGAAGTTCTTTCAATTTACATAAAGCATTGTTCAAATTGGGAATAACCCCTTTAAAAGTATACAGAAAGAATGTCTTTCCAATTACCTTATAGATTGTTCAAATTTAGTACAACTGCAAAAGCCTACAGAGAGAACTCTTTCCATTTATATTACAGATTATTCAAATTGCTTACAACTCCTTCAAAAACATATAAAAGGATTTCTTTACACTTTTTCTTTGAACTGTTGAATATTTTGTACTCCAAGATTTCTATCTCATAGAAAAGCTTCAGCAAAACAGAAACTCTGCAAATCTACCCTAACAAAAAGTTCCTTATATGAATTTGCCTCAAAATTATTAAGGATAAAGGTGTTTGCAGTCACAATTTGACCAAAAGAAACATAAAACTTTAAACCAAATACAATAAATCAGATCCTAGCGATTTTTCTAAAAGTTTAACATCAAGAAGAAGCATATTAACTACTGCATATTCTGTGATATGTCATTTACAAAGGCTAAAAGTCATCTCCTCATTCTTTTAAGAAAAATATTAAGTCCTTCCAGGCAAAAACAAATACTGCAAAAGAAGTGAGATTTTACTTTGGAGGACATGTCGTTGAACTGGTTTAAGTGTCCATGAACAGCACTTTTATCGGCCCCTCCATTCAAAAAAAACGGTCGCTGGGTAGCATCTGCTAACGCTTCTGCTCTTGTACAGCGTGCCACAGCTATTGTCGAGAAATGAAAAACTAAAAACGCTGCTGAGAGGTACAACATTTGGTAAAGGAGGACTTTAGAGGATTAAGCGGGCAGCAGGGCAGCAGGCCGGGCAGTGGAAATGAACACGGGGTGAGGTCATGTTGCAGCTGCACCGGCAGCTGTACCTTTTTGGACCTTTTTGCCTTCCGATTTTCCACCGCCGTACGCCTATCAGGCCTGCATTTTGACAGTCTATGGCTCGTTGTCGTGTAAGATTAGTTTGCTCCTCTTAAAATGGTAGATAGAAAATTTTCAGATAGAAATGAATATTTGGGAATTCCATGTAAATAAGAAAAATGCCTTTTCTTGTCCTTATTCGTCGAGAACTTTTTAATCTCTTAGTGTCTTTCCATGTTGGGACTATTTATAGTTGTTATAGTAGTTGTTTTGAGACTATTACATAAAAATATTTAAATACATTTATCTTAAAATAATTACTTTTAAAAAATAAAAATTATTTGTTAAAAATGTTAAAATTAGTCCAGTGAAATTAAGTCTTATAAGGCTAATTAGCATAACATGGGTATTTGGTTATTTTAAAAGGTTCAAAAGATTATAAGAATAAATGTAGGTTGATAAATAAATGTATACAATTTAACACATTAATCTAGATTAATTATAGATTTAGGTATGTAATAAATATTTCAAAAATTTTAATAACAAGGATGGATGTATTTAGTTTTGAGAAAAAAACTAAATGTTATTAGGATTACATTTAATCGTATTAATTTATTATTTGTGTTTCATTTGAGAAATGAGGTGTAATACTTATGACTTGTTTATTATGTTATGTGCATGTCTTTGATGACATGTGTATAAGAAGTTGTAAGAACATCTAATGTCATTATAGCATAGTAAAATATGGGAGTTACTTATGACACATTTCAAGGGGAAGCAGCTATCCAGCCCCGTGAATTCACCAAAGGCATGGATGGGGTCATATATCATGCATCCAACTACCCAATCAACAACTAACTTAATGTATGACCTCATCCATGCCTTTGGTGCATTCATGGGGCTAGATAGGCACTTCCATTCTAAGGTGGATTAGAAATCACGATCCACTTATAACACATGTTATGGTGTGTCATAGAACACCTTTCTAGAAGAGGTAAGTGACAAATAATGAGTCAAAATAGGGTGTGGATCATAAATTTTTTTACCATGGTATTTTGGGACTTTGTTTAGGCCCATGGTAGTGCCTTCTGATTTTCTATATTGAGGGTTTGAGATGGAGGCATTAAGCAATTTTCATTATAGAATTATGATGTTGAATTTCTTTCAATGAAGCAAGATAATATTTTCCATGTTAAGATAAGAGCCTATTATGTGTTGTTGAATAATACATTAGTTTTATGCTTTGGAGGGTAAGGTTGTTTACCAAAAATTGTTTACATCATGTATATTAATGTCTCTTCTCTTATATCTATGCTTTTTTTCTGTTTTCTCTCATTCTTTTTTTATGTACAATTGGACACTTAAATTATTATTTTTAACTAAATCTTCACATTCGGGCACCTAATGCGGCTAAACCATGAGGAATTTGAAGATGATGCAAACTAGAGTCTCGTCACATTTTGTCTATAGATTCTAAATTTTATTTTTTAAAAATTTTTGGGATCAAATTGCACTTCGTTTTCCATCTCCCATGAAAACTAGTTTTTTTCATAAAACAACATTTTTAAAAAGTGATGCACACTCTGTAACGCATAACTTTTTTTTCCATGAAGGATAAAATTCTAATTCTTTCGAATTTAGATTTGTAACTCCGATATCTAGTGCTTTCAATTGGTTAGATAGTTTTTTATTGAATATTTTTTCTTTAATCAAGTTTCGAAGTCAAACCAATTACAATTTAGACATAGCGTGATCGTATAATGCGTAACTATTTTTGTATATATCGAAATTGATTTTTTTTTGTTGGGTCAAGGACTTCAATATCTGGTGCACTCATATTTTTTAATTTTTGTTTTGATAATCTGCTATTTTTCCACATGTGCAGAACAAAGACCTTCATTTTCGATGAAAAACCTATGTTTAATAAAACTAAAAAAAAAAACATAATAAAACCAAAACATATTAAAATTATATTCGTTGGATAGCTCGTTCCGAGGAATACCATAATCATTTGAAATAAATTTGAAATAAATTCATTTGATCCCCCAAAAGGTAAATCAAAAGTGATTTTTTATCAACATTTTGATAGGTGTAAAAGAGACTCATTTATAGTATGGTTTAAAACTAGCGAGGTTCTATCTAAGGGGGTTTGATCTAAGGTGGTTTGATCAAACCCTCTTCAATTGGAATCCTTAAAATGAAACTTTTAAAGGCTTAAATCATTATATTTTCTAAAAATATGTGATCTTTCAACAAAAATCAGAATCTCTCAAAAATTGTAAATCACTATTGTGATAACACACGTGTTATTTTGCATGCCAATATGCTACTAAAATTATCATAAATATAAAATATGAATTTATTCCTCTAAGCGTTAATGTGGGAAATGAATCCATGTTCTAATTCTACTTTATGGGCATAGTTTGTTTGTCTTTGTGTCAAGATTTTAGTTAGTAGATCTTACAATACTAGAGGTCCATACTAGATATTTTTCCTAAGATTTGGTATCAAAGCCAAGGTAGTTTCATGGCTTGCATGTGATGGATCTATGGTGATTTGGTTTTGGTTATTATTCCTTTTTTTAAGATACAATACTATAGGAACTTAAAGCATGGAGAAGGTTGAGCATTATGGAGTTGTTCATGTGGTTGTATGGAGCATTGTGTTGGCCTAGAACTCTTATATGATAGTATAGAACTACTCTCTTGAATGGTGGCTAAGTATTTTCAATGTTTTCACATGCAAAAAATTGCTTATGTTGGGTGCCTAGCTTTGGCTCCATGGGTACATGAAAAAACATTGGTTATCTAAACTACAAATTGGTGTGTTTATGTCGGTTGCTGTTGGGATAAGAAAGGTAAACTATTACAATATGAAAATATAAAATTAAATATGTTTGTTCTTGAAACAACATATCAATTAGTTATGCTTAATTGTAAAATACCATTAATAAATTTAGGAATTCAAGTCAGCAACATAAGATATTAGCAAACCACGTGAGGACAACACATTACATAAAAATTCAAAATATTTTTTATGCTATGTTGGAGATGGTGTCAACAAGAGCTAGAGCGATGGGTGGGAAAATGGGAGGGAGTGGTTGTTCAAAATTTTTTGAGGCTAAAGGAGATGCAAATGCAAATGTAGATGGCGATGGCATTGTTGTTCGACCTGGTGTCCTTTTGCTAGGTGTTGGTGTGGGGTTGGTGCAATCTCTCTTCGTTGGAGCTACTATTGCTCTTGCTTGGGGTCTCTCTTTTCTTGCTCATGGTCAGATGTGTGTGCCTTATTGCTTAAGGTGGGTGAACCAATGTTGGTCTTGCTTCCTATTTTTTTAACTTGTGCGATAGTTCTTGGGAGACCTGTGAAGGCGAGTGTTCTCTTTGATGAAGGGTTTGGCCCTTCGGGGTGTCCTGGTTGGCCTTTGTTCTCAATGGGAAGACTACTTTCGAAGAGGCATTGGATGTGGTGGAAGTCTCTATGGCTTCCCCTCTTTGCTATGTGGGTTTGTTTCCTTAGTCTACCTGAGTTTTTCCTAGCTCTCTTTTGAGGTTTTTGTTTGCCTTCTTGGGCTCTTGCCCTGAGTTGGTTCAGGTTTTGATGATGACCAGTTTGCTCTACTTTTTCTATTTATTGGGTGTGATTTTGGGCGAAGTTCCTACTTATATTGGTGTTTACTCTTTGGTTTGGTGCAACCTTAGAGGTTTTGTTGGCACTGATGCTCATGAGGGTTTCTGCCTTTTTTGGTTGTTGGGTTTGTCTGTGGTGGGTGGTCTCTAGGTTATGGTGTTCTTTGGTGCCTCCTTATGTTTGAGTTTGAGTCGGGTGTTGATTCCCCAGTCTTGGTTGTGTCCTCTTGCTGGTTGGTTTATTTCTCATAACCCAAGGGGAGGTCTATTGTTGGTGGTTTTGCTCTGCTCTTCCTCTCGCTTTTTGGTTATTGGTTGGGTCTTATTTCATGTCTACTCTCAAGACCCAGATGTTCTGCTATTAAAATTCTGGAGGTTCCTATTATTTTCTATTGGTGACTGAGGGTCACTCGTGGGTTGAGCCATTAAAAAAAATTATTGGTGACTGAGAGTCACTCGTGGGTTGAGGTCTTTTCTACTTCTTTCTTGCACTTGTATCTTGCTAAGCCTAGGAGGTTGTGATTTTCCCTCCTTCCGAAGTTTTTTCTTTCTCTCCAAATCTATAGTTGGTGTCTTCTATGGAGGTGGAGACTGCTCCCATTGAGGTGGAGCCCTCTTCTATTGAGGTTGTGGTGGTTGTTGTAGATTTGGTAGGAAGTACTTTTCTCTTATGCTTGATCCTATCGAGGTAGAGCTTGTGTGGGTTGATGAGTGATGGATTTAGAGTTTGGGGCTCTCATCTCTTCCTCTCCTATAGAGGGGAGCTCCCTCCTATTGAGGTGGAGATGGGGTTGGAGTTGGTGGGGTGTTGTTGCAAGAAGGATTTTTTTCTTTAGGGTTTCGTTGTTCTCTTTAACTCTCCTATTGAGGTGGGGTGTTTGGATTTTTTGGTGTTGTTGTTTAGGGGTTTGATGGTGTTTTGCACCATTAAGTTATTTGTTTTTCTTGGCTTAGTGGTGTCTTTCCTGAGCGGTTGGTTTGTTGATTTTTGTTTGATGCAAGTGATTTCTTTGTTCACCTAAGGGTTCCAGGTCCTGATTAAAACATGGTTATAAAGGGATCCTAGTACCTTGTTTTATTTTCTATTAGAGTTTGTCTAGTCACATTTATTTGTTAGTTGTTGCTACTATTTGTTTGTTGATGGTTTGTGGATTATCTTATTTGCAACATGCTTTTCTTTGACAAGGTTAAATAGACCTTAAAAACTAGTTTGTAATGGATTTCAAGTCCCATCAAAACCTATTTTAGCCATAATCAAAAACACATTACACAAAATTTATGTGGAGAAACTATTACAAAAAAAATATCAAGAAAAGAGGCCAAGTATGCATTATCTTCTTCATGTACAAGATTACAAAGAAACACATTTCCTTCACTCCTTTATATTCAATATGACAACATGTGTATCTATGAACTCTCAATGAAAAAAAACAAAAAAGGGATATCTTACCACCATCCCAAGATTTCAATTTATAGGAGTTTTTAAAAAGGGATAATAATAGGAGTTTCCAAAACAAGAGGTGCACAAGCCATGATATAACATAGTCCTCAAGATCACCTTAAAAAAGACAAATGTCCTACCCAGGTTGGAATTACCTTTGAAATGTGTAAAGTCATTCATTTTGGTATTCCAAGAGACATTTTCCCTCATTTTTCAAATAACCAACTTGGTTAATCAAATAGTCACATGTATGGAATACCAAGAGTCACATTTTCTTCCTTTCCAAGTTCCTAACTTGAGGAGATAATTAATTTTTTCACAAGTAATTGATTGTGTTGCTAATGGACCCCTACATCCCTTAAGAATGCATATAAAAACTATAGATATATTTATTTTAAATATTTTTCTACTAACATGCTAAGCACCTAGAGACACCTTAATAAGGATGTTGTAACAAATTTAAAAACATTGTATTTACAATGCTGATGGTACTGTAATCCTAGCATTCTCCCACTTGACATCATACATTGTAAATACATCCATAAGAATATAAAAATAATTAAGTACAATAAATAAGGGCCATGACCTCCCTACACTAAGATAATTATTTTGTGCTCATAGGCTTGGTAAGATAATCCACAAAAAACTCACATGTCAACCTTCCTCAACATAACCTATCCATTTGCAATCATTTCCTAAACAAATTGGTACTATGTACATCCACATTCTTGTCTAAGAATCAAACATTACATTCTTTATAAGGGTAAGTGCACCAAGATGGTGCATAAAAAGGGGGTCGAAAGTGGCCACTTTTATTCTGAAATTAGTTAAACCTAAAATTGGAGAAGTAATTTGAGATTCATGCACTCAAAGTTTGAAGATACCAAAAGAACAAGAATTATAGTACTTTGAATCTAGTTTCTAAGCTACCAAAGTTTTTCAAAAATAGATAAGATTAAGCTTGGATCGAATGCTTCGCGCACACTTGAAAGTTTTCCTATTCTTTTAGAAAAGCATAACACAGTGTCTAATGTGCACCCCTCAATTTCTCAATTTTTTTAGTTGTATTTAGTATTTTCAAAAACCCATTGGTAGAAATATAGCTAAGAGTGAGTATTAGAAGTTTTTTTTTTTTTGGTAATTTTTTATTGAGTATTTTTTTAAATATTTTTCAAAGTGGATGCATCTTGAAAATCATGTCATCGAGTGTGCGTGCCACATAACTTACACCAAAATAATCGAAAATGATTTTTTTCAATGTCTAAAGAATGAAGTGTAGAATAATATTATATATTTTTTTCAAATTTGGACAAGTAGGTCAAAAGTTATTAGAAAAAGTCAATACATATGTTTCTGATAACTATGGAAATATTGGTGAAAGAAATTAAAAAATAAATCTGTTAATGTAGTTCAAATCTAAAAAACAATGTATGGTTACAAAGTTTAGAAGACGTGTGAAATTATGGTGGTAATTTTACTAAGATTTGATTTATAATGTGTACACCTAATAATGAGCAAGTCGAAAAATGAGAATGAAGGAGAAAATCATGTGAAAATGACACCAATGAACCATCCAAGCCTAAGTACAAGCCAAAATGTGTATGTGTTTTGTGTAAACCAAAATGCATACGTGTTTTTTGGAAGCCAAAACACATACATGTTTTGCAAAATTATAGGTAAAAAAGTAAATAAAATAAATAAATTGTTGGTTCATGAATCATGCAAAAAAATTGGAATTATTGAAGAGGGGATAAAATTAAAATCACGAAGTATCTTATTTTAGAGGAAATTAGTATAGTCGACATTATAATATATATATATTTAAAATTTAAAATTGGGAAACTATATTCATGCATGCAAAGGTAAATCAACACAATCTCAATTTCACGTTTAAGTACCACTATTGTTATCTAAAATCTATTGTTACTTTCTCACTTCGATAATATATAGCCAAACATTAAATCATAAATCAAACAAGATAGTAATCAATTATTATAAGCATTATAAATGTGCATTCAATTATCTTTCATTTTTGCAATAGGAGGATTTTAAGACTGTTATTTCTATTATAGAGTTAAGTTGTCCGCTTACATAAAAATAATCGTAACACCCCTTTCATACTAAGATTGTTTACAGTAAATTAATCCTCTTAAGTGGTTTCTCTTTAGTAAACCATAAGGATAACCTTTGGTAATAATCCATAGATATTTTAATATTATTATAATGAATTGATAAACACAATATATATCTATATTTTGATCTAATCACTATATTTGATAGTTAGCCTTATAAAACTTGTATAATATATTGGCATTATGCCAAAGGGCAAGCATGTTTTGGCATGCACTAAAAGAATCATGTTCCTGAATCTAGTTGTCCACCTCTCTCTCACTCTACCTCAGTCTCTAACTCTCTCTACATCTCTCTAAGCATCATGTTCTTGATGGTCTATTATGGAGAGTTGAGAGTTGAGGGTTTAGGGATTAAATTTAATTATGTAAGTTTTAGTGTTAAATTATTAATGTTGGGTTTTAGGGTTTAACATATAGGGTATAAGGTTTATGTATTAGGGTTTAGGTCTTAGGGTGTAGGGTTTACAGTTGATGATATAGGGTATATGTATTAGGGTTGAGAGTATAAGATTGAGTTATAAGGTTTAGGTTTTGTGAACCCCTAAACCTGCAAATGCACAAGAACAACAAACAAGTTAAATTGTTAGATCATATGCAAACAAGCATGAGAGATTCCCCATGAAAAATTTATCTATTAAAACTCAAATTAGGAAAATGAAGAACACAATGTAAAAAAACATGTAAATCCTAATTAAACCAATAAACTTAAGATCCCATGGGGGAACTGGTGCCAATTGAATGTTGAAATTGGCCCTTTCCCAACTCCTAAGTTGCAAAGTGAATGGTTGTGAAATGGTCAAATCTCCCAATGAGATTTGAACATAACCTAGCTATGAAAAAGATGAAGTATGGAGTGATGTGCACAAAATTGGCTCTCAATGTTAAGAGAGTTACTTTACATGTAATTATGGATGAATAATGAGGAGAGAAGCCTCCAATTTATAGATTTGAATTTGGAATAATGAAAAAGTTTTGAGCAATGTGGGACTAAATTTCAATCCAATGGTTGAATGCCACTTGTCACCATGTGAATGGTTGATGGTTGTGCAAGTTTTGGCCAAAGTGCTAATAAATGCAATTAGTTTGAATTTGAATTTGTGAAATGACTTGTTGAAGATGGAAGGGAAATGAAGTTAATGTCACTTGGCTCAAGGTAAAGGACATGTAAGAGGTCTTAAATGCCTTGTTGGAAGGACTAAGTCCACTTGGACTTTTTGAATTCAAATTGAGGGAATATTCCCTTTTGATGCCACGTGAGGAAAAATAGAGAATTAAATAAATCAAAGTAATTGATTTTTTGTGCAAGTTGCATTCTCTAGAGGATTTTAGTGAGAGGGATTAATTTAATCAAGGTTTTGATTAATTTAATAGGAGATTTGATGATTTGACAATTTTGACTCAAATAGATGAATTAATTTAAATCAGAATTGAGAGGAAACGATTAATTAAATAAATAATTTTGATTTATTTAACTAAGGAGGAGATGTTAGATTAAATCAAATAATGTTTAGTTTATTTCAATTGAATGAGAAGACTTTAGGGATTTTTAATCAAATAAAATGCTTTATTTAATTAAACAAGAATGTAAGGTTAATTAAATTAAATTGATTAATTTAATCATTGGAGGGGGAAGACTTAATTAAATGAATAAGGATTCATTAAATTAAGAGAAAAAATATGATGAAATGTTGAGAGTATGATTCCAAAGGAAATGATGTTAGTAATCAGGATCAAGTGTGTCAAACCGAAAATGTACATTTTCCATGTCTACATTTTGCCCCTCTTTGAAGCAATGTACTTGTTGCATTGATTCAAAGAATAAACTACTATGATCAAAAGTTCAAAAATTTCTTGAATTTTTAGATGCCCCACTATTGCCAAGGGGGAAGGATATTGCCCCCTCGAGAGATTAGACGAAAGTTTTTAATTTTTGGATGATCTTGCGAAAAAAGGTGGATAAGGTGTTGAACAGTCTCAAAATGCCCCAAATCATCCAAAATGCATTTAAAAATGCCACAAATGGTGCAAAATGACCCTCAATTGGATAAAAATGGGATCGGGGGACGAAAACCCTAGTTGGAAGGTCAAATTAGGTAAAAAAACCCTAATTTTCAGGCTTAAATAGACCTTGAGGGGTCACTTTCAATGCTTTTGCAATCTTTATCTTTTGACAATTTGACACCTTGAGCTTTGAGTCTTGGTCAAGATGGCTCAACGACAACTTCCTAGGCACATATCGAAGCGGGTATGAGTGCATAAGCGACCAGTCACTGTAGGACCCGTGGTATGTACCCCTATCCAACTTTCCATTTTCTCGTTATTCATGCATTAAATAGGGTTTAGCTTTGGTTTAGGTGGCATGACGTTGTATAGCGTTGCAAAAAATGCTAAGTCAAGGTTGCGCGGTCCTATATAGAACCGCATATGCACAGAGCGTCATGCGGCGCTATTTAGGAAATTAGGGTTTCAACTCCAAACTTGACTGCACGCACAAGTAGTGCTGCGCAGTGTAGTTTGTCAGCCAAAGTCTATTGCACAACATAGTTTGGAACATTACAAACTGCACCGCTTTTGCGAATAGTGCCACTTTTATTGTTCCAAATGCGAAATACGACATGGGTAGCAGATTTTCTTTAGGAAAATTGACGCGGTACCTTCCCTTATGCAGGAGCACCTTGAGGTACTTCATTCGAGGGAGCATCGGTGGCCGGTACTCAGGAGACTACAAGGTATGCACGTATATCTCTAGGAGCAGCTTGGGATTCTCGGGCTATGGTACATTGCATATGTCCCTCCTATTCAGACACAATTGTGTATGATGACTACCCTAGTGGAGCGGTGACACAGTGAGACATCATCCTTCCATCTTCCTACTAGCGAGGCCACCACTACCCTCGAGGATGTCTGGCACATCCTCCGATTACCCATCCATGGAGCCCTCGAGTGATCTACGATCTGGAGGAGGGTAGGGATGCCTGCTTTGATGTTATGGGTGTTGACAAGCTTATCCTTTGCGATGGTCATATAGACTTGGAGCGATATCGGAGCAGAGCTCCTACTTACAGATTGATTGTGGCTGCCATTATTTCTGGTCTTGTAGCTCCTGATTGGCGTGGATGATATTTTAGTCTAGGTTGGGGATTGGCATGGCAGTGGATGTGCATTCGTCGAGAGTGCCTTGCCTGGGGATCAGTATTGCTGGCCTCTTTGTACAAAGATTTACATGAGTTTTCTTACCTGGATAGTCGAGCTCTCGGGGCTAGAATTACCCTCTTACACATTTGGGCATGGGAGCGGATCCCAGTGCTTCACCCATATGTGACACTAGTTATTACATATATTGATGATCTCGTTGTGTGGTGGTATGGCGGGGCAAAGATTCATTTTACCCATATTGGCATGGTTGGTGTGGCTTATTGGGGGCAGGTTTTGGATGAGATGACAAAGTTCATCTGGAGGCCATGGATGGGCATAGACCCATGGTATGATGATGCACAAAAAATTTTCTTTTCTTGTTAGGATAGGTTTATCTAGGGCCGAGAGAACACTATGGTAGAGAGGTATCTTCCTGATAGGGTAGCCAGACAATTCTGCGAGATGCACGACATGCTCGACGATCAGTACATGGCAATCTTTGCCTGTACCTTGAAGGAGACAACATGGGGGTAACCTATTCCAACAGCCGAGGCAGTGTCCTTGTTTAGGAAGTTAGTGGCCTGACTATGGCCATATGATCAGGGGCCAGCAGATGCAGGGGTCACTCCAGCATATAGGGCATGGTTCCAATCTCCATTGAGATTGACAGTTCCCAGGGCAGCGATCCCACATCGGAGGGCCAGGGGTAGGGCAACAGGTAGAGGTCAGGGAGGAGGTGTACCACTTCCTTAGTAGACACCTCTGAGAGACTAGGCACAATATCCAGTAGAACAAGATGGGTAGCTCCAGGTAGTCCCACAACATCAGCCAACAACATAGCCAGTGGGACAGTCAGATCCTCGGGATGCATTGATTCAGTAGCTGTAGGGCCAGGTACAAAAATTGACCATAGAGAGAGATTAGGCACGTCAGCAGGTTATTGCAATTACTGCTGAGAGAGATTAGGCACGATCCGAGAGGGATCAGGAGATTGGTCAACGAAGATAGCTAGAGAGCACAACCTCCACATCTCGGGGCCAATCAATTGATCTTCAGGCATACAAAGAGGTTGTCAGGGAGGCCGAGTACTATCAGCAGCATCACCTACAGGCAGTGCCAACAACAGGCTGAGTGCCAGCCTTCTCCCAGTAGACAAGGATGTCACTGTCAGAGGATCACAGTGATAGGCAAGTGGGGAGGGCAGCAGCCAGCAGGGCTAGCCCTTTTGATCACAGACAATTTTGCATTTCTGATTTATGAGCTATATTGTTGCCCCTATTGTACCATGTATTTCAATGCACTTGATCATATTTTGTATCATGACATTGTATTTACTTGATGACATATATGAGATGATTCACCCTTTTTACGAGATGTTTTGCAAATGTATGATATGCAGTCTAATTTTTATTATGATGCTATGAGATGTTTCTATTTCTTTATGGTGTATGCCTTTAATGAATGAACTTTTTTTTAATATCTTTTTCATGCATTTTAATGATGACCCTATGTGTGGTAATGATGGCACCTAATGGATGTGAATGGTAATGGATGCTAATCATGATGTAATTATTTCTTAAGATGCTTAGAATAACAAATTTATATTATTCCTCATAACTCAAGATAATGATATGATGCAATGTGTTTTTTATGCTAATGATCATGTGGATGCAGAGTGTATGCATTGGCAATGTTTTGATTACTGTCATGATACCATGTTAGTGTGGAAGGAAGATAGAAGAATTTTAGAATTAATGAGTTAGTTAGGATGATGATGATTGTTTTGTTTAGGAGTTGGGATTTTCAAAGGGTCAATTATGTTATGTTTGATGATACACATAAGTATGATGCATCAAGGTATAAAAGACCAAGATGGCGTTGTACCCAGTGTGATGGACTTTGACTTGACAATCAGATAGGAGTATTCTTGTTCATACTTAACATACATACTTTATTCAGCATGTAGTTCATACATTCTAAACTTATCGAGCCAAAACACAGAAAAGCAAGACTTCTCATGTGGTCAACAAGATATCTAAAACATCCTCTCCACAACCAAACAAAGAATATAAGACTAAGTTATTTTACAAGGGTATCCCACAAGCACAACAGATAAAAATATAATGATCATTTCCCCATTCCTTTCTCTCTAAACCTGATTTTTTTAGGCATCATCGAGAGGTTCTTGGAATGAGTGCAACATAAGATAAGTCCAAACAAGACCAAGATAAAGTAAACAAACAAGCTAATGTTATTCATACCGCTAGCCAAGACTAACTACTGTGGGGTACTTGATGCTTATGTCCATAGCAGGAAAGCTTCATCCTAGGGCATGTTATGATTAGGGTTTTTGATGGAACTAATTTGGGTGATAAGCTATTGATATTTCGAGTTGACCAACTTTCTTGCTTACGGACTTAGACTTTCAAGACTTTGATGATTAGAGTGTTCACTTTTGAACCTGCTAGACTTGCTTCTAAATGACTTACCAAAAGGTGAAGGCGATGATTGATTTTATTAGGAATGATGACTATCGCAGGTGAAAGTGAGATGAGATGGATCCACCATTTTGGATTTTTCAAATATTTTGAGGCTGTTTTTTGGTATTTTGAAATGTTTTACTAATGTTTTTGGTATTTTCTAGGTTTTCGATGAAAGGACTAACTTAAAGACCTATCCTAGGGGTCTCGGGAGTTGATATGTAGATTAGCCTTGCCTATGTTATACATGCAGAGACCATGTAGTTTGATTGACGATAGACTTGACTCAATGATGAGATAGATGGGCAAACAAATTGCCATTTTATTGCGATGGATGCCTAAGGAATGACCTAACTGTCTCGGGGGATGATCAAAGATCAACCTTTCCTATGTTCAAGCTCAGAGACAACGTAGTTCAGACAAGGTGAAAGACTTACAAGAATCAATGATGAATCTTATGATATTTTGACATGTTTTTGAGTTTTTTGATGATTTTTCTGAATATTTTTTGATTTTTCGATGGATTTAGGATGATCACAAGAATATACATGAATCCAATCCAATGCATGTATAGGAACATGCCCCTAGCGTGGTGTGATAGACTAATTTGATGAAGGCAGGACAAACTAACCTTAAAAATATGCCAAGTAGTACTATGGTGAAATATGATATGGGCATCAGCTCAGGCTATGGTATGGATGCGAGCAGATGGGTGGATGGATGATTAATGAAATGTGATGGAATGGATGAGTGATTCATGCAGATCCTGGTGGATAGAGAGTGCTTTATTTACACTTGGCACTTGTTTGCTAGGTTTTCACCAAGGTACTTGTCCAAAGCACCACTAAATTGGTTTTCACTAGAGGACGATTTTTTATTTATTTTTACTGTTTTCAATCCTTTTTCTGATTTTTGTATTTTTGTATTTTTTTGTTGTCACCAAGATGCCTATTTGCTAGGTTTTTATTAAGGTAACCACTTTTTCAAGAATTTTTCTGATTTTTTTTGTATTTTTGGTTCTGTACCTTGCAAGTTCTTAGGCATACAACTTTTTGAGGTGAGAGTTGTTCAGAGGCTCCTGCAGAGGCTTGCCTTCTGGTGTTGCTAATCGACATGCTCCTGATTTATAGCTGGCTATGATGATGAAAGGTCCCAGCCAGTTGGGCTCAAACTTTCCTTTGCTCTTTGGATTTGGAACATTCTTTTGGTTCTCTTTTAGCACAAGGTCACTGACTTGGAAGGTGCGTTGCCTGATGTTCTTGTTGTAGCTTCATTTCAGGCGATTTTGGTAGACCTATAGATGATTTAGGGCATCCATGCACCATTCATCTAGTAACTCCAACTCATTTAGTCTTGTTACCCTGTATTCCTCATCTGTGATGAGGTTTTGTAATGATATCCTTAGTGACAGGAGCTTGATCTCAATAGGGAGAATGGCTTCTAATCCATAGACTAGGGAGAATGGGGTGGTGCCTGTTGGCATGTGGATGATGGTGCAGTAGGCCCATAAGGTAGGATTTAGTTATAGGTGTCAATCACGACCAGAGTCATTGACTGTTTTCTTAAGGATTTTTAGAATGGTTTTGTTGGTGGCTTCTCCTTGGCCATTGCCTTGTGGGTAATATGGTGTGGAAAAGCAATGTTGGATTTTGATTTTTTCACACAAGTCACGAACATCCTGATTATTGAAAGGTGTCTCGTTATCAGAGATAATAGATTGGAGAACATTGTATCAACAAATGAGGTAGTTCAGGATGAACTTGGATATTTTCTTCCCAGTGATGTAGGTCATGGGAATTGCTTCAACCCACTTTGTGAAATATTTGGTGGCAGTGATAATGAACTTGTGCCCATTAGAGGAGGTGGGTGAGATTTTACCAATGAGATCAAGCCCCCATAGGGAAAAGGGCTAAGGTGTAACAATGGGATGTAATTCACGAGCTAGTGCATGAATGAGATCTCCATGTTGTTGGCACTGTAGACAACTTCTGACAAAGTCGTGTGCTTCTCTCTCCATTGTCGACCAGTAGTATCGAGTTCTTAGCAACTTCTTAGCCAAGGTCATACCACTCGAGTATGAACCACAAGTTCCATTATGTACCTCAGTCAAAGCAGTCAAGGCTTCCTCAAGTTTTAAGCAATGTAATAGGGTTCCATTGATGCTTCTATGGAAGACAGTTTCTCCTAAGATGACAAATCGTAAGGACCTTTTGACAAAGGTTCGCTTTAGGTTCAAGGTAATGTCGACTCAAAGGATTCCTAATCTTAGATAGGTGTAGATTTCATGATACCAAATATCACCAGGACCAACGATTTCACATGCCTATTTTGAATCTAGTACCTTGAAAGTGGGTATGAGAAGCTTCTCTACTAGGAATTCATGTTTCAAGACATTGCGAGGGATATCTAGCAAGGATCCAATCGTTGCCATTGCATCAACTACTCTGTTGTTTTCCCTTAGTATTTGCTCAAAGGTGATATCAATAAATGATTCCTTGAGGCTTTCTACCACCTTATTGTATGGTGTAAGCTTATCATCCTTAGTTTGGTATTCACCATTGACTTGGTTGATGATAAGCTATGAGTCTCCATAAACCTTTAATGCCATGATTCGCCACTGTGTTGCAATTTTGAGACCTATGGTTAAAGCCTCGTACTCTGCAATATTGTTGGTACAGGGGAATGCTAACTTGTAGGATCTTAGTATACAGTCCCCCTAGGAGGTGATGAAGAACACACTGAATCCTGATTCATGTTGTGTGTGGGAACCGTCAAAGTATAGTTTCCAATGATCGGCTGCATCGAGATTAAAAAGGGATTCGTTTGGAAACTTTGATATGAGCGGGTTGTTTGAATATATTGGGGCCTTTGCTAGCTGATCCCCAATGACTTGTCCCTTGATCGCTTTTCGCTCTACATACTCAATATCATGCTCAAATAGTATCATAACCCATTTAGCCATTCTGTCTGTAAGCATTGCTTTTGACAATAGATACTTGAGGGGTCTATCTTGGCAATTAGCTTAATTTGATGAGCTAGCATGTAGTGTCTGAATTTCTGGGCTGCAAACACCACTGCCAGGCAAAATTTTTCTATTGATGTGTAATTGAGCTCATGGCCTACCATTGTTCTTCTAATATAGTAAATGGCCTGCTCGGTTCCCTTTTCATCATGTTGGGATAAAAGGGCACCAAGGGTGGTCGTCGTTGTTGAGATGTATAGAATCAATGGTTTCCCTACGATCGGTGGCATTAGTAGTAGTGGCATAAGTAGGTATTCCTTGATATTTTTAAATGCTTGCTCACATTTTTTGTCCCACCTATACATTACTCCCTTGTAGAGTAGATGTGAATAGGCAATTTGTTTATCTCCTAGCTGTTTTATGAACCTTCGGATGACCTGGAGTCTTCCTTGCAGTCCTATGAGTTGTTTCATTGTTCTTGGTGTTTCCATATCAAGGATTTCTTTTAATTTTGCAGGATCCAATTCTATCCCTCATTGATACTATGTAGCCCAAAAGTTTTCCAGATTTTACCCCAAAGACACATTTCTTTGGGTTGAGCCTGACCTTGTATTTTTCCAGTTGATCAAAAATTGCACTTAGGTTCGCTACGTGGTCCTACCTCTTCTTTGATTAAGCCAATATGTCATCCACATAAGCTTCAACTGTTTTATGGATCATGTCATGGAAGATCAGTGTCATGGCTCTTTGGTATGTAGCCCCTACATTCTTTAACCCAAATGGCATCACGTTCTAGCACTAGGTGCCCCAAGGACATGTAAAGGCCATCTTATGCTGGTCCTCTTTTGTGAGCATTATCTGATTGTACTTTGAGAAGCCATCCATTAGGGATAGCATCTCATGTCCGATTGTCATGTCCACTATCATATCAATGTTGGGTAGTGGAAAATCATCCTTAGGACATTCTTTGTTTAGGTCTCTGAAATCTGTGCAGATGCAGATGCCCCCATTTGGTTTTGAGACTAGTATGAGGTTGGATACCCATTTTGGATAGTCAATCGGGCATATGAAGCCAACGTCTAAGAGTTTCTGCAATTCTATCTTTACGAGCAAAGCTATCTATGGGTGCATCTTTCTTAACTTTTGTCTAACTGGCTTTACTCCAAGGTGAATGACCAAATGATGAATCACTACTTCAAGATCTAGACCTAGCATGTCAGTGTAGGTCCATGCAAAGTTTACCTTCCTTTCTCTTAAGATGCAGCTAAAAATTCTCGTTCTTCTGTCAGAAGTGATTGAGCATAGAATGTGATTTGTGGTTTTGTCTCTATTCCTAAGTTAACCAGATTACACTGCTCTGCCAAGACTATTGATTTATCTTGATGTAGAGCAGTAGGGGGGAGATTGAATCCTTCATCCTCTAGTGCCTCAAAGAGGTTTTCACCATTGAATGCGTCCTTTATTTTTAATTTTATGTGGTTAGAGAGCACCATAGTGTGGTTTTCACTCAATAACTTTGAGCTTCTTCTCGATATTTTTCTTTTGCGACTGAAGGACTCAATCATCTCCCCATAATATGCCTAGGTGTCTAATGTGATGTCAAAACCTGCCTTGGGATCCCCACATGGAACTGTATCCCTCAATCCGATGAATTCTGAGAGCGCCTCATCATTTTTGAATGAGTCTAGAATTGGCGGTCCACATTGGTCGTGATCAATGAGTTGAGGGTGTACTAAGGTGATTTGGTGGGTTTGTTGGTTTGACTCAGTTGGTGAGGCACTAATCATTAGTAAGGTGAAATCCTCAAAGAGCCTAGGAAGGCCTGCTATGATGTCATCATCATCACTACTGGCACAAACATCAGTGACATCAAAGGTGAAGTTGTCCAGTGGGATACCTAGGCAAACAAGTGGTCTAAGGGTAGTTGCTGATACTTGAGGAGAGTTCCTGAATGCCCTACTGGGAGTACCTATGCCATGTACGGTTATACTCAGAGGAGTACATCTGAGGCCAAGGTTTCGCTTTCTTCTTTCTACAATGATGGGCTCCAGGCGTAGATCACTATTCCTTACAAGGCTTTCGTTTCTATTGTAGCCCATGCCAAGCATTATTTGTAGCCCTCTGTTGGCCTCATCCATTGGTAATGTGGGTGTAGGTTCTGCATCGCAGTATATTATGCTTGAAATATCCTCCTCACCAACACTTTCTCAACTTAGATCTCCCCAATGGCAGAATCCAGAGGGGTTGGTCCTAAGGGTGTGGACGGGTGTTTTGGTTGGTCGAGGTTGGCCATATGACCTGGAGATTGTGGTAACTCTCCCACAAAAAATGCACTCTTCTTCATTCTATAGTCACCACATCCATTGTCTTGGATCATGTTCTTAATGTTAGTAATAATAGGGATGGCAAGTGTCTCTATTGCAAAAGTGGAGGTGAGGTTGGTTGGGTCGATGTATGAAGTGGAGTTGCCTTCATCATTTTTTGGTACTTGAGGGATTTTATAAAACTTGGCTTCCAAGTTTTTGCAGTAAGAAAATGGTTAGGGATCCTTGTGTATAGTGACCTCCTCATTTTGGTGCAAGAATTTGATACATCAGTGATATGTCGAGGCTACTACTTTCATTCCGTGGATCCATGGACATCCAAGGAGGATGTTATATGGTAAGTCGAGGTCAAGGACGTGATAGGTAGTCTCCATGGTTGCTGGTCCCAATTGGATGGGGATTTTAATAGTGCCCTGAGATACTCTTTCTTGATCATCATATACCATTATTGTGATGCTCTTGTTTTTGTTAATGGAATCCTTGGCGAATCCCAAGTTCTTTATAAGTTTGAGAGAGAAAATATTAAGGCCTGCACCTCCATCCACTAGGACCCTTTTAACTTTCTTTTTATAGACCAACACTTGTAGGTGAAGTGTGCGGTTATGAGATGGTTGCGGGGGGAAGTCTTGATCAAAGAATGTTAGGAGGTTTTGGGTGATGATATTTCCAACCATAGCCTAAAACTGATTTGTGTCAATAGTGGTGGAGACAGTGGATGCTGCTAATGCTTCATCAAGAATTTGCCTATGGGCAATGGAAATTTTTAACAAATCCATGATAGAGATCTGTGCGGGGGTTCTCTTCAGCTGGTCGATGACATTGTAGTCCTAAGGAACGACTTTTGTATTTAAAGTGGGGGTCTTAGACGGTGTCCTTGCAATGGTGACCTTGTCGCCACGTGTGGTGACTCCACAGCCAGTGTTGGTGCCCTTGACATTGATGATCATGACCATTTCATCGACACATGCGACTATCTCTTCATATAATAGATTAACACTAGCATATTTTTGCTTGCCTTTGTTGTTCCCCTAATTGTGGTTCAACATCGGATTTGTGTATAATTTTAGATCTTGATTTCTGGCTGGTTGTTCGACATTGATAATCTTGTCCTCGATGAGGCCTTGGATGATGTTCTTTAGCCTTATGCAATTAGCGGTTGTATGCCGTTTGATCTTGTGAAAGTCACAAAGGAGATTTTCATTATACCATGGCGGTTTGGTCATGGGTTCCACATATTGCTCAGAGTTCGAGACTTTGATTAGATTCTCTTTGACCAATTTTTTCATTATGGACTCAATGGATTCCCCAAGGGTTGTGAACTTCCGCTTGGGAGGGTATTTGCCTCAGGGAGGTGGTCCTCCTTGATTACCTAAGTTATTGATTTGGTTGGCAGGAAGTGGTTGCTATTGTGCTACTACTATATTAGTCTGCACATTATCGTGATTATGATTTTACGGTTGATGATGACTTTGGATATTCGGCTTGGGAGCATTTATGACCACTTTTGCATCGACCACGCCATCATTTGTGATATTTTTGTTCCTCGACCATGTTCAAGGTTTATCATTATAATTGTTAGACGAGTGGTTATCTTGTGGTGGAGTGAATGTTGAGGTGCCTCCTCACACGGTAAGGGCCCTTTCGATGTTGAGCGCCTCTGGGATCAGTTGATTGTATGATGTGACGCATTGCATTTTCAAGTAGAACGCCAATTTTTCATCTAGATTGGATATGATGGTACAAACATATTGTTATTCTAGCATGGTCCACTTGATCTAATTGGCCTTGGATTGCCATCTTTGCAAGAAGGATGCGAATAGCTCTCCTTTTCTTTGTTTAAGCGTTGATAGTTCTTCTAAACTAACATCTGCACCCATGTTGAAAGCATAATTTTTAAGGAATGCTTCCACAATTTCCTCAAATTTTTTAATGCCCATGGGTAGGTGAGAAAGCCATTCCATGGCTAGACTAGTCAGACTTCAGGGGAAGAGTTGTATTAGATACATGTCATCATATGAAACCTCCATGTAATGCACCTAAAATTCCTTGACGTGGTTTTTAGGGTTACCCATTCCATTATACTTGTCAAATTTGGGGATCTCAAATCCCTTCGGGAATGGTACCATGGTGAGACTCCTGTTGAAAGGATAAGGGCACAAGTTTCCCGGTGTTCTTGTTGTTTTTCCTGCTTGTAGGTCCAACACTTGCTGCGAGAGCAGTTTGATTTGTGTTGCGACATCGTTGCTTGGATCGAGAGGTGGAATGAATGTGTTTTGAGGCATTTGAGGTGTTTGATTGGTGGGAGGAGTACTAGTAGGAGTTTGCTACAAGCTCTGCTATCCGTTCAAGGCCTATTGGTATGCTCGCATTTATGTCAACAATGCTTGTTCCAACAACGCTTGTTGTTGGTCCATCTGTTGTTGTTCCCATAAAGCCTGTTGTTGGTCTAGTTGTTCTTGCACTAACAAAGCTTGTTGTTGGTCGAGCTATTATTGTGCCTGAAAGTCTTGCAGGGCTTGTTGGTATCTTGTCGATGGATCACTTGCAGTTGTGCTTGGTATTGTGCTTGTGCCTGTTGTTGGGCTTGAGCTTGGGCTTGTGCTTGTGCTTGAGCTTGTGCTTGTGCTTGTTGGGCTACTTGGGTGGCTTGTGTGGCTTGCGCAGCTTGTGCGGCTTGTTGGTTTTGCTTTAGTACCCTCTGATGATTATCTTTTTGGATGGCTTGGATCATGGTGATGAATGAATTTGCCTCGTTAGCTTTTGGTGGGATTGGTGGTGGATTGGGAATGATGTCAGGCGAGCTGGTGGTGTTGGTGGTCAGGATTTGGGTTGTTGGTGGTGTGGCTAAGATGCTTGGTCCTTGAGAAGGTATGCCTTGGGAGATTTGAGGATCGATTGATGTGTTTACTGTAGTGGCTTGAATAGTTGCCACTTGTTGCTGTGATGTTGTAGGCAAAAAGAGAGAGTTCAGTGTGATGCTCAGATTGCCTAGATTTAAGAAACTAGATATGGGTAAGGGGGGAAGACCCACACCCATAGGTGATGTGGATGTGAGTGGTAATGGGGGAAAGGGTGGTAAGTTCCCCTGAAAGGATAACGGGTTACTGAATCCCGCTATTCCAAACAAAGCACCTTCTCCTTGTGATAGATAAGTTTGTATGTTTAGTGGATAGGTGGGTGTAGCATGGAACGAGGATGAATCGGTAGGATTATGGAAATTGAGTGGGACGTACGAGTGCAATGGATTCACCAGAATAGATTTTTCTGATATGGTGTTGATACTCACCTCTTTGTTGTTTATAAGGCAATGATACTGTAACTCACGAAATATAGCACTTCCTTTGCTCGCAATTGGTGAGGTTGGTGTGATAGTTGATGTGATTAGGGGAGTTTCTTGGACGATGTTAGGAATTGACATTGGGGGCATGCTCATAAGAGGCCTTTCTATACTAGTGCCTACGTCAAGGTCGGAAGGGAACTGGATCGCTCCTTCCATTAACGTGCGTAAGTATAAAGAAGGGTTAAATTTAAGCATGGTATTGACAATTCTATGATTCTCTGGATTTTGAATCATTTCAGTTATTTCCCTTTGTTCCATTCCTAAGTCTTCATTGATGATTTCCTCTTCATAGCCTTCCCCTTGAGGATTTTGTGATGGTAGAGAAGAGCTACTTGGGGGATTGCTGGATTTTGCAAGGTTTGCTTTAGTGGTTACCAAACCTAAGTCACCAGAAGTTGATATTTCATTTATTTTTTCCATGTTCTTCTTGTATTGTGATCTTGTTTGGACCATAAAAAATAGGGATCATTTGATCTTAATCTTCCAGGCCCAAAAGAGAAGAACTAGGGAAGCCAAAAGATCAAAGAGGGTGGTAGTGATGAAGAAATAAATGGATGAAGTGAATGAGTGAAACTTTTGAAGAATTTTTGAAGGGTTATGCTAAAATTGTAGGACTTAGATTGATGGTGATGGTTTTACTAGGTGTATTAAGCCAAACTAGATTGTAGTGAAGTTTGTAGACCATAGGAAGTTGTGTTATCCTAGGGAAAACTTGCATAAGGAAAATGGATTGGCTAAGTGTGTTAATCCAACCAAAATGATTTATGAACTAGTAAACCTCAGGAAGTTGTGTTGTCCCAGAGGAAATTTTTCTCAAGAGACTTGACTACTTTGGCTAGGTGTGTTAAGCCAAGATAAGATGATGTTGATTTAGCCTTTTAAGTTTAACATGAGTGATTTTTCTAAAGTTCTCAGAAATTTGTTGATGGGATGAGATTTGATTGATGGAAAGATGGATGAGAATGATGAATTTGATCCTAGACTTGAACCTCGATGCGAATCTTTTCACAAAACCTCAGTGTTGAAGATCATGCTAGACTTCCTATGCAAGGACATAAAATCTTTCAAAAAGCTCAGGATTTTGTTGATAGTAGAATGCAT
Source organism: Sequoiadendron giganteum (assembly GCA_007115665.2). NCBI lineage: Eukaryota > Viridiplantae > Streptophyta > Pinopsida > Cupressales > Cupressaceae > Sequoiadendron > Sequoiadendron giganteum. The sequence continues at coordinate 40,861,638 of CM021109.1, forward strand.
ACAAAGTTGGATTATTTTTTGAAGCCTTCTTATAGAAGTTGTACACTATTCTTTCTCAAACTTCAAGGAGCATTTCAAGACGTTGTTTGCAAGCTTTTAGACTTATCCTTTTGAACCTTGGTTTTAGGATTTTGACCTTTCAGGAAATCATTTGAAACAACACATGTGAGGTCCAATTTTGTCTTTTATCTTACCTTAGTGAATTATTTTTACCAAAGACACTTGCTTGATTATGTTTCAAACTATATGTCTAATGTCCCAGTTTATTTTTCATCCCACAAGGTCCATTATGTGGAAATCAAGGAAATTAGGGCAAAATTTTCCTAAGTTTTACCTTAGTGAAAAAAAATAATGATAAAATCCAAGCACTTAGAAACCTCTAAGGATATGATCCCTAGGGAAGGCAAGAGTACTTAAATTCGTCAAAAGTTATTTTTTTCCTCCAAGGGGTTTGAAATTTGGCTCTCTTTGTGAATGTTTGTTTTTTTCAATTGTTGCAAGGACTAAGCAATGCATTTTTCATTTCCAAGCACATTTTACAACCCTAGGATGATGAGACAATATTTTGTTGGGTTCCCACTTGGACAAATCCAGCTGTGCATATTTTGTGCGGATGACTAGATGCTTGAACACACTGACTCCCCTCCATGACACACACTTCTTGGGTCAACCAAGCATCAGTACCCATGAATCTCCCATGGCATACTTTTCATCTCTAAAACACAACCACATGTATAACGTGGGGTGGCTTCAAAGGACATGACCTTTTGCACCAACAAAATAGATAGGGATTTGGCATTTTCTAAACAAATGGTTTTAATTTAGGCATTCCATTCTTAGGGGACTATCCATGCAGCGAGAGACCATTTCTACCCTTCTCGTCGAAATAATCCTCGTGATTCTTGAACTTTCCTCAAGAATCCACACTTATATACTAGTTGGAAGTCACTTGTCTTCGGCATGTTCCCAGTTGGGTCATTCCCTTGGGTGATTACTTTTTCCCATAAGGCAGGCCCTCTAAGATAAAAAATAGCAAGCTAGCATATCCCATAGTTCAATCAACCTTTGTTAAAAAATAAAGGGAGAACACTCGCAATATATCGTGCTCACACTCGCATGTTTGGTTCAATTTTAATTCCAAAAAAATGAAATGTGGAGGCAATATTTTATGCAACTTAATGTCACCAAAAAGAATTTTGATTCTCAAGATCATTGTGAAGCACGAGAGAAGCGCATACGCCTTTTTAAATGAAACTACTTTGCAAAAAAGATTACAAGGCACAAAAAACACATGTTCATTTTAAATTCCTCAAAGCAATAATGAGTTATTTTTAAGCACCAAAGGAAATGTGAGATTGCCTTGTTCAATTTTTAAACTTTTAAACAAAATCTAGTATGTTGTTCCTAAGGTTCTTTTTAGCCTTTTGCAAACTTTGAAAAATAAATTTTATTTGTTCGTTTTAAACCCAAAAGGAAATGAGTATTTCTAAAGCATGAAAGTAACAAATTTCTCTTAAAAAATAGAATTTAAAATCCTTCAAGAAGTGTTGATTAACACTTTAGTGTTTAAAAACACTTTGTGTATGATGAACATGATGTCATGATGAACCTCTTTCTTTGATTTTTCATTGTTCCAACCTGTAAAATGACAGAAAAACAGAGAGCACAAAGACAACAAACAAGGTTAAGAATTAGAAAATAAAAAAAATCAAAAAGCACAAGTCAAATTTTAAACCTGACTATTTTTTGCTGCAGAGTTTGCAAGTGCGACACAGTTTGTAGATGTGACGTAGTTTGGAACAAAAGAAGCTCTATATAGTGCCACACATTTGACTAGGAACGATGCTCTACAGGAAAAAAGGCCATAGGTGTGGTGTAATATGGTCAAGCAACGTAGTTTATGAGGCAGCGAGGTTCAAAATTTCAAAAAATTTGAGAAGAGAAATAGGTGCAGCACAATTTGGGAGTAGAGTGGTGCAATACGACGCTGCGCCTCTAAAAGCGGTGTGATATAGCATTGCGGACTTGTGTGTGGCGCGTTTAGGAATTTTAAAAATTAATAGGCAGGAAAGTAGGTGCGACCTAGTTTAGAAATTTTTCGCAGTTCAGTATAGCACTGCACCTCAGAAAGAGGTACAATATAGAACCGTGCCTCTGAAAGTGGTGCAATATAACACTGTGGGACTGTGTGCGGTGCAATTTTCCTGTGTATAATTTTTTTTTTAAAAAAACATAGAAATATTGAAAAACATGATAAAATCCTTGAGATTTTCCCTCCTTCTAGCGCCAAAATGTTAACCCCTAAACCTAAAAATGTATAAGAACAACAAACAAGTTAAATTTTTAGATCATATGCAAACAAGCATGATAGATTCCCCATGAAATCCATTTATTAAGACTCAAATTAGGAAAATGAAGAACACGATGTAAAAAAACATATAAATCCTAATTAAGCCAATAAAATTAAGACCCCATTGGGGAATTGGTGCCAATTGAATGCTGAAATTGGCCCTTTCCCAACTCCTAAGTTGCAAAGTGAATGGTTGTGAAATGGTCAAATCTCCCAATGAGATTTGAACATAACCTAGCTATGAAAAAGATGAAGTATGGAGTGATGTGCACAAAATTGGCTCTCAATGTTAAGAGAGTTACTTTGCATGTAATTGTGCATGAATAATGAGGAGAGAAGCCTCCAATTTATAGATTCAAATTTGGAATAATGAAAAAGTTTTGAGCAATGTGGGACTAACTTTCAATCCAATGGTTGAATGCCACTTGTCACCATGTGAATGGTTGATGGTTGTGCAAGTTTTGGCCAAAGTGCTAATAAATGCAATTAGTTTGAATTTGAATTTGTGAAATGACTTGTTGAAGATGGAAGGGAAATGAAGTTAATGTCACTTGGCTCAAGGCAAAGGACATGTAAGAGGCCTTAAATGCCTTGTTGGAAGGACCAAGTCCACTTGAACTTTTTGAATTCAAATTGAGGGAATATTCCCTTTTGATGCCACGTGAGGAAAAATAGAGAATTAAATAAATCAAAATAATTGATTTTTTGTGCAAGTTGCATTCTCTAGAGGATTTTAGTGAGAGGGATTAACTTAATCAAGGTTTTGATTAATTTAATAGGAGATTTGATGATTTGACAATTTTGATTCAAATAGATGAATTAATTTAAATTAGAATTGAGAGGAAATGATTAATTAAATAAATGATTTTGATTTATTTAACTGAGGAGGAAATGTTAGATTAAATCAAATAATGTTTAGTTTATTTCAATTTAATGAGAAGACTTTAGGGATTTTTAATCAAATAAAAAAATTTATTTAATTAAACAAGAATGTAAAGTTAATTAAATTAAATTGATTAATTTTAACATTGAAAGGGGAAGACTTAATTAAATGAATAAGGATTCATTAAATGAAGAGACATAATATGATGAAATGTTGAGAGTATGATTCCAGAGGAAATGATGTTAGTAATCAGGATCAAGTGTGTCGAACCGAAAATGTACATTTTCTATGTCTACAGGTTTGAGGATATGTGAACCTTAAGGGTTCAAGGTATAAGGCTTAAGGTAGAGTGTATAGGTTTTATGACCTAGGGCTAAGTGTAGGGTTTAGAGTTGAGGGTTATATATAGTATATAGGGTTGAGGGTATATCATTTAGGATTGAGTGTATAGGATTGAGGGTTCATCCATAGGCTTTAGGGCCTAGGGTTAAGGGATATGGTTTAGGGTTGAGCGTATATGATATAGGGTTTAGGGTTGGGTGTACATATATGGCTTAGGGTTTATTATATAGGCCTTAGGGTCCAAGGTCAAGAGGGATAGGGTTTAGGGTCATGAGGGTATATGGTATAAGGTTGAGGATTGTGGTTTTAGCCTGTAGTCTTTAAGGCCTAGGGTTTAGGGTTGAGCATATAGGGTATAGGTTTTAGGGTTGAGGGTATAGGGTTGAATATATGGCTACTGGTTTAACCTTGAAATAAAGAAACATAGATGTCTGTGTTTTGAGGGTTAATTTGAAATGGGGGTATAATGGACCTATTTCTCACCATTTCATTAAGAAATGAGATCCACACAAAGAATTGACTTACAACCCTTAGGTGAGTCAACTCAATGAGGGAATATATTGATTTTCTTATGATCATGGATGGATGTTTTAGCTTGAAGAACACTTTTGAGAGAAAAACCAAAAATAGTAAATCAACTCAATTATGCTTTAATTCAAACTTGAAACAATAATTTAAAGGTCAATACTAATAGAAACAACAAAATTTATGTAGATTTGAGAAGGATTAGACACTGTGTACCAGTCACCAAAAGGCGGTTTCAAGAGGAAAAGTGGGACTCATTCACCCATGGGAAAATGGGTCTTTGCTTAGGGTTTTCAACCAACTTTTGGAAGCCTATGATGTCAGTTTGTAGCTTCTATTTGATTCGAGTTCCAATGTTAGAAAGTCATAAATCAGATTTGTAGGTGAGTTTCCATGAATTGATGACAAATTTTGCAACTTTGACAACTTTTCTAGTTTTGCTCTTCACGAGATCTTCAATCCTTCTTCAACCTAAGATCTACAACACAAACACAAGAGGGATTTTTTTTTTGGTGAATGGGGGTTTTCCTTGGTTAAACCTCGTTTGGGTAATTAAATTGAAATAACGAAATGCAAAAAGGAATGGTGGATGAGCAATGCTATATTGTAACTCACCAAACCCTTGAATAAACCTTTAAAAGTATAGAATATTGATCTTGATCTTGAATGAAATGGCTTCAATAGATGTGGATCTTGATGCTTGAATTGATTCTTTGAATGCTTGACTTGATCTTTGAAACCTACATCACAATGTTAGCTCCAAAAACATGCATGATTGTAAAAGACTTTGACATGATGCTTGAGATCTTGATTGCTGAAATAAATCACTAATAAATCTTCTCTTGAATGCATTTGACAATAGTATTTTCTCATATGAAATTTTACCTCTTTCTAGATGTTTTGAATTGATAAAATAATGTTGTATTTATAGGTATGTATCCTTAATTATCAAAAAATTAAACATTACAAGCTGACATCAAAATTTGAATTTAGAGACATTATAATACTGCCAAAAACATAATTTAAGTTTAGGTTCAAAGGTCTAGGGAGGACCCATTCGCCCATGGGAAAATGGGTCCTAGGTCCCTATTCCTAGAATACACATTGCTCAAGGTAAAGTGTTATGCGTTGGCATTAATTATTGATGGGATTCACTTTTGGAAAATGTAATATATTAGGCTTGTAGATGTAAAATAGGGCTTATTATGGCACAATTAATTCCATTTTAATTTTAATAGGGCTCAAAAAAAGTGCAAAATGTAAAGGAGTACATTTTTCTACACTACATTTAGCCCCCACTTTAGTGAGAGGATGAGCGCAAGTGCAAAATCACACTAAAGTAGACAAATATGCACCAAGAGGGGGTCCAAGTGTACAAATGTTAGTGAGATAGGATGACAAAGATCAAGAAAGTGGACAAAACCAACATAAGCACAAAGGAACACATACAAGATGTATGATTTACAACAATACGAGATATATAAACATACAATATCAAAGACTAACATAAATTAAAGAAAAAATTAAAAATAAAAGGGGTGGATCAACCATCAACTATTTTTCCAACTTGACATGGATCAAGCCTTAGTTGTTTATCTGAAAATGTTTACAAGTGAAACCTATTGTCCACTATGCAAACTAAATGCGCTCACATGGGTTAATGAAATCCATTGTCCACTAGGTGAGCCCCATAAAGTGTCTAATGAGAGAGCCTTATTAGGCTCCCATTGAACTAACCATACCAAAATTATACCTCCTGATAACTTTGATAAGGCACCACACAATATGAACTTCAAGCTTCATAAGGCTTAGCAAGCTGTGTTATGCTAAGCACTTATGAATGAACATGGACCTACTAGCAAGAAAGGTGTGCTATGCTTGGTGGCCATGAAAAATATTATAACTTTGAGCTTCATAATGCTAGCAAGCTGTGTTATGCTAAGAAATCATGAACAAAAATGCAAATAGGATATTCAAAGGGGTTTTGCTTAGTTCATGAAAGGTATAATCTTAGGGAACATCATGCCTAATTTCTCCAAGAGATGACAAGTAGAGGATAAAAGATTCACAACTTAAGGAATGCAATCCATAACATTACCACTAAGAGGGATATCATATGCTTAGAAAGGTTGCAATCTTGGAGGACATCAAACCCAATGACACCACCAAGAAGAAGACACATCACATGAAGTAAGAAGACCACACTATGAAACATAAATTATAGTAAAAATTGATAATGCCAATGTATGCCCCCACTTTAAAGAAATTGCTAAACACCACATTGTGAGAAATTACTTTAAAGTAGAAAAATGATAAATGTTAAACAATAAAGAAGAAATGAGAGCTTATGTGGAAAGCCCCATGTAAAGCATATGTTTCCAAATGAAGCTACGTCATGAAAAGGGTTTGCCCCCAAAATGAAATCCCAAAATAACACATAAGGGATCCATGGATTCATGGTCAACGCATGTCTTTGCTACAATGTTATTATAGAGCTCAAAAATATCATCCTTCCCTAAATACTCACAAAACTGGAAGAATGACACATAAAGAGTGAAATAAAATAAAATATTTGAGTCAACATGGAAGAGACTTAAATGTTGATCCACGCCTTGCGTCATCCCCAAAAGGAAAACACAAGACAAAAGAAAAGATAAAGGTTTACGACATATAGAAGAATGAACATAAAGACATGTCAAACATAATGATACAAGGGATCACATTATGCACATGCAATCACAAAAATAACATGAAAATAAGACAAATAAAATAATAGTAAGGCACATGTGAGTCAACCTATAATAGGTCGTTTGCATCCCAATCTTGTTCATCATATGCAAAAGGAAGATAACTAGCCAAAGGGACAATGACAAGTGTCGTACTAGGAACATCACTAGGTTCAACACATGGCGAGTCAATCTTGTTAGGAGGATCATCACAATTAATATCATCTAAGCTCATGGAAGAGGAATTTTTTTTTTTAGCTCATTATGCACTTCCTCATCAATTTTAGTTGTCTCATCATCATCATCCAAGTTAATCACAATAGGAGGTCTAATGATAATATCCATGGGAGGTACTTGTTCTTGTTGTGGTTGAGGTATGTGATTTTCTTGTTGTGATGAAGGTGGAGAATCATCATGCATTGCTTGATTTTTTATTTGATTTTGAGTTCTTTATTCATTTTTTGCTTGTAATAGGTGAGCAATAGCATGATGTCTACGCCTATGCTCTCTAGCATTTCAATTTCTTTTTGTTTGGTTTTCAAGTTGTGATTGTGTAGGAGTGGGTTTATCAACCATAGGTTTCTTTTCTTCTCGCAAGGGAGGAATGAAAGGGACCATGGGAGGTTGTTCAACCACTTTCTCTTTGACTTTATAAACTTGTTTAATTTTAGGAGGGACAATATGACTTGTATGGTTATGTATAGGTCTTTTATAGGAAATGGGTGAAGGATTTACTATTGTTTGGTCTTGGTTACTTGGAAGCGATTTTGGTTCAATCATGGTCTCATTGAGGATGGGACCACTCTTTTCCTTAAAATTTTGATAAGATTTAAAAAGAAGTCCTAACAAGGCCTAATAGGTTCCATAGGTTTGGGATGAAAGAAATCTAATGAGAAATTTCCATGGGAAGACACAAGATTAAAACCAATATTGTGCACGGTAAATATCTCTTTGCGAAATGGAAACTTTAAACATTTATGCACTACAAACAAGAATTTCATGGATTGAAGCCATGGGTAGCCTAACTTCAAACGAAATTGATCTGATGTCGGGATGATGGGGAATGAGACATTCAATCTTTATTGGGTCAACTTGTAAAGGGAGAGTTATCAAACCTATTGTAGGGAAAGAAAAACCATTATGTGTTTTGATCCATTTTTTTGGTAGTTCATAAGTATCTTGATAAATTTCATGCACAAACAAGAATTCTTCATTTATCACATTCTCTACATAGATAGGATCAATTAGTATCCCATTAGTAGGCTTGTCATTGATTCTTTTAGCTATATAAAGAGGACTATTGGTGCATGTTTAAGTATATCATTTTGTGAGAAAGAAATGCCAAGGGACATATTGGTTAGGCCCTTACGAGGTTGAACTTTAATGAAGTTGACCATAGGGTTTATAGGATTCTATTTCATGTGATGATCAATGATGTAAGTGAGACAACACAAAATTTCTATTCCTTGTTCATATTTAATCATTTTGCAATTTGTCTAGTTCTTCATCCATTTTTCTTAGGTTCTCTTGAGGGACATTAGCAACCATTGATTTAACATTAGTCACATTAGTTGTTGGTAAGGAGGTCATAGGAAATGAGGTTTCAAGGGTATGGTCCATGATGGGTTGACTAATGTCAACACTATGAGTGAAGGATTTGGAAAACCCAAGATCCACGATGAGTGATGTATCGCGGGATGACATGAGTATCAAACTATGTCTCATGACAGTATTGGAAATAGGACACCAGGTTGTGAAGCTCATACAAGTTTCACCATACCTAAGGTGCGCCCAAAATGGAGAATAGGAAAAATGTAATTCAACACCCTAGAATATGAAGTGCAATGCAAGTATGTACAAAGAAAGCAATTTCCAATTTAAAACAAGATAATGTTTTGATTATACTATGTACAAAAATCTGAAAATTATGTCTTTTAATTCCAATTTTTATTTTGAAATGCACTCGAACTGATCAATTAACCTTATTGTAAATGATTGTAGAAAATATAAATTTTTGGAAACAAAAACAAAGACTTGAATACAGAAACAAAAAATGTAGACAAAGGGTTTTTAATGCCCCAAAATTCAAAATGAAGCTTGATCAAGGAATCATTCACCCATGGGAGAATGGGTCTTGTGTCAGGGTTTTGAAAAATTAAATCACAAATTTTTGAGTTGATATTTATGTTTTCAGATTTTGGTTGCAAACAAGTAGTTACAATTTCAAAATTATGGAAAATCAAATCTAAATGCAAGTGTAAAATTATGCTAAATGACAAGAAAAAAGACCTAATTTGATATGTAATTTTGATTCATTTTTTTTATATATGTGACTGATCATGCAATGTTATGTAAACACTATACAAAATAAATGAGATTTTTTTTTAATTTTTTAGATTTTAAAGAATGCAAAATGAAAACCTAAAACCCTAGATGAGATGTAAATCAATGCAAGTAAACAACCCAAAATCAGATGAAAACCAATGCAATGCAATGCAAAGTAATGCAAATCCTAGATCTAGGGTTGAAATAAACTCCAAATTTTAGAATTTTGTTGTACAAAGTCTTGTTCACCAAAATGAAATAAACAAAAATAGGTGTTTGTGTTTTGAGGGTTGATTTGAAATGAGGGTATGATGGACATATTTTTCATCATTTCATTATGAAATGAGATCTGCATAAAGAATTGAATTACAAACCTTAGGTGAGTTAATTAAATGAGGGAATCTACTAATTTCCTTATGATCATGGATGGGGGTTTCAGCCTGAACAACACTTTTGGGAGAAAAACTAAAAATAGTAAATCAGCTCAATGATGCTCATTCAAAATTGAAACAAAAATTTAAAGGTCAATACTAACAAAAACAACAAACTTTTTGCACATCTAAGAAGGGTCAGACACTGTGTACCAGTCACCAAAATATAGTTTTGGGAGGCAACCTATGACTCATTCGCCCATGGGTGAATGGGTCTCTGCTCAAGGTTTTCAACCAAAATTTGGGAGCCTCTGATGTAAATATAAAGCTTTTTATTTATCTAGGTTTCAGTGTCGATAAGTTGGAAATTAGATCTGTAGGTGAGTTTCCATGAATTGATGATAAATTTGACAACTTTTGTAACTTTGACAACTTTTCCAATTTTGCTCTTCAAGAGATCTTCAATCCTTCTTCAACCTAAGATCTACAACATAAACATTGAGAGGTACTTTTTTTTGTTTTTGGTGAATGGGGGTTTTCCTTGGTCAAACCCCATTTGGGTAATTAAACCTTGAATTGAAATAATGAAATGCAAAAGGAATGATGAATTAACAATTCTATATTGCAACTCACCAAACCCTTGAATAAACCTTAATAAGTCTACAATATTGATCTCAATATTATATGAAATGGCTTCATTGGATGTGGATCTTGATGCTTGACTTGATCTTTGAAACCTACACCACAATGTTAGCTCCAAAAACATGCATGATTGTAAAAGACCTTGACATGATGCTTGAGATCTTGATTGCTGCAATAAATCACTGATAAATCTACTGTTGAATGCCTTCAACAATAATATTTTCTCAAATGAAAGTTCATTGCTTGCTAGATTTTTTGAATTGATAAAATAACATTGTATTTATAGGTATGTATCCTTAATTATCCAAAAATTAAACATTACAAGCTGACATCAAAATTTGAATTTAGAGACATTATAATAACACCAAAAATATAATTTAAATTTAGGTTCAAAGGCCTAGGGAGGACCCATTTTCCCATGGGAAAATGGGTCCTAGGTCCCTATTCCTGGAACACACATTGCTTAAGGTAAAGTGTTACATGTTGGCATTAATTATTATCAGGTTTTCCTATCGAAAAATGCAATTTATTAAGCTTGTAGATGTAAAATAGGGCTTATTAAGGCATAATTAAGTTCATTTTAACTAAGAGGACCCAAACAAAGTGTGAGAATGTAAAGTAGTACATTTTTCTACACTATAACCTATTGGCTTTAGTTCTTAGGGTTGGCGGATAAGGTTTAGGGAACTGGAAGTATAGGGTATAAGGTATAGACTTTAGTTTACTATAACTACCTCTCTCTCTCTATGGTTTATGGTTGAGGGGTAATCTTTAGGGTTGATTGTATAGGTTATATAGGGTTTAGGGTTATGGTTATAGAGCTTTAGATTATGGGTATAAAGTTTAGGGTTAAGTGTATGAAGAAAAAGAGAAAAATTAGGTATGTAATTTGAGATTCGATGGTTCTAAATATAGAAAGGGTTTATGGTATGGTTTTCAATTAGTCAGTCCTATAGGAGAAAAATATGTTGTATCTCATAAACTATAATTTCCATGCACGAATAGTATTACAGAGTATGAATCTTTAATTCATGGGCTATTGCTAGCCATTAAGAAAGGAGCTAAAGTAGTACATTCTTTTGAAGATTATGAGATAGTGGTCAAACAAGTAAGGAAACATTATTCTTGACATGAAAAATATTGAATTATTATAGAAACAGAGTTTGGGATCTCATAGAGAGTTTCGATGCATTCAACATTAAGCCTATCCCAAGGTCACAAAATCAAGATGCTAATTCCTAGGCTCAAGAAACTAGCTCATTAGAATTGTTATCCATCAATGGATTGAAAAATTTCACTATGGAACTTACTCCCATGCCTTCAATTCTAGATAACATTATAAATTTATAGGTATTTGAATACGACAAGCATATCTTAGATTTCATCAGTAATTTTGATGTTTTTGTTGCACAAATCATTGCTGAAATAGATAAAACAGAAGGAGAGATGGGCGTGGAAGGAGTTATGAATTTTAAAACAAAAGTTATCCCTAGAGGAATGGTCCATTTGGGGTGAATATTTGATTGGGAGGAACCTAGATCACTCAAAAAGGAAACTTTTGAAGGAAGTAAATATGAAATAATAAATCTAGGAACTCTTGATAATGTCAAGAATGTTTTCATTGGCACAACATGCACCCAACAAGAAAGAGAAGTAATTATCTAGACCACGAGGGACTAGCCTAATGACATTGAATGGAGTTATGAAGATTTGAAGATGTAAGATACCTCCATAATTACACATACTATTCCTCTCAAGCCAAGAACTAAGTCATTCATGAAAAGGCAAAGGCCAATCAACATATTATTGGAACCACTCATCTATCAAGAGGTAGAAAATTTATTATAAGATAATTATTTTTCCAATAAGACATTCTACTCAGGGTGGAAAATTTGGAACCAATTAGGAAAAAGAGAAATGAAATTAGGTTGTGTGTTGATTTTTGCAATCTAAATCATGCCTTTGAGAAAGACAACTACCCATTACCTTCATTGGATGAGGTATTGCAAATTGTAAATGGATAACAAATGATGTCATTTTTGGATGGATATTTAGGGTATAATCAAGTAATGGTGGAACATCAAGACATAATCAAGACAAAATTCACTACAAAGTGGGGAATTTTTGCATATAGAAGAATACCTTTTGGGCTAATCAATGTTGGAGATACATCTGAAAGAGTGATGGATATTTCCTTCCATGATTTGGTAGATAAATACATTATCATTTACATGGATTATTTAATAGTTTTCTCCAAACACCGAGAAGATCATAATGAGTAATTTAAGGAAGGATTTTTAGCGATGCATAAAGTATGGAATTTCCCTAAATCCAAAGAAATGCATTTTTAGAGTCATAGAGGGAAATATATTAGGACATTTGATTTCAAAAAAGGGAATTTCTATTGATCTAGATAGAGTTCAAGATATTCTAAAATTAAACACACCAGCTAGCAAAAAAGAGTTGAAATCATATTTTGGGAAGATAAATTATGTGAGAAAGTTCATTATTGGATTTGCAAAGATAGTTTAAAGCCACTAAATGATATGCTAATGAAAGATGCCAAGATCGAATGGACTGTTCAATCAAAAAGGGAATTTGAGGAAATCAAGCAAGCAATAATTGAAGCTCCTATTTTGGTAAGCCTCGATTATACACAACCTTTTTATATCTACTCTTTTACGTCAGAACATACATGTTCAGTCATGCTCACACAAAATAAAGAGGTTGGCAAAGAACATCCCGTTGCATTTATGAGTACTTCGTTAAAAGATGCAAAGTTCGGGTATCCAAATGTAGAAAAGTAGGCTTATGCTTTGGTGAAAGTAATCAAAAATTTTAGACATTAAATTCTAAGAAGGTTGGTTCATTCCATAGTTCTAGATGTTGCTATGAAGACCTTGTTGATAAAAAATGAATTGGGTGAACATATAGAAAAGTGGGTTACTATCATTCAAGAATATGATATTGAAATTCAACCCATGAGACTAGTTAGAGGATAAACTTTGACACAAATAGTGTCAAAAAATGACCCAAATATTTTACAACAAAAATATCTTTTGGAAGAAGTGTCACTAGATGAATAGTATGATGATATCATCTACTATTTATTGAATCAGTTATTAAAATTATGAAAAAAACAAGCCACATGATCAAACAACAAACAAAGACACCTTCCATGCGAGAGAGATACAAACAATAATATGCAATATCCTTAACAAGAAAAATCTACAAAATTAATGAGATCAAGAGAGATAATACAATGAGGGTTGAGTGTTATATAGGAGCAACCCTAAATGATAAAGGGATTAGATCATGACAAGTGTCAACATCTCATGAAATGAGACATAATGATCTAATAATATCTCTCTAATTAACATAAAAATACACTCTCAAGTTTAGCTTAAGTGCATGAGAATAAATTAGCCTAATAATTATTTAAAGATTAATTAATTATTAGCTAATGCATGATTACATTAAAAACTCCCACCACACCTTACTTCGATACAAAAAAGAGCTTTAAGGATGAAAATAAACATATACATGTTAAAAGGATATATATTGTGAAAAATAAATCATGAAGGGATCTACTTATGGTGTGTAGGTAAGAAAAAGAAAATCAAATTGTTGATCATTTTCATAATAAATTTGGTATTGGTCATGATGCAGGGTTGGCTACAACTCAAAAGATTCGAAAAGTTGGATATTATTGGCCTACAATGTTTCATAATGCTTATTAACATGTGAAGACTTGTCATTTGTCAAAGAGTTTCTTCAAGAGAGAAGTATCCAGCCATGCTGCTCCAACCTATAGTAGAAGTGAGAAAATTTTCCAAATGGGGGCTAGACTTTATTAGTATGACCAATCCACCTTCCTTATACCAAAATAGGTACATTCTAACTATTACCAGGATTATTGTACTAGATGGTTTAAAGCACAAGCACTTAAGAAATGTAATGTTGAATGTGTGATCGAATTTTTAGAAGAGAATATTATAACCAGGTTTGGATTCCCTCATGCTTTAGTTTGTGATAATGGACCCGCTTTTACATCTTTAAAATTTTCAATTTGGGCTTTCAAATATGACATCACATGATTTTTTTTTCCTAATTACTATCCACAAGGGAATTAATTAGCTAAGTCCACAATAAGAATTTGTTAGGTGTCATCAAGAAACTATTAAACAAGAACCCCAAAGAATAGCACACACATTTGAGATTTTTTTATGGGAAAAAAAAACAAGAGTGCAAAACTCATTAGGAACTTCCTTGTACCACCTAGTATATGGATTAGACCCAATATTTCTAATAAAATTGAGGATTCCTACTTTATAGTTCATGCATGAGTACTTAGGGGTCGATGATCAAATTAAAACACAACTATCCCAATTGTTATGTCTTGAAGAGAAATGAGATACAACCATAGATAAATTTTCCAAACACCAAGAGGTTGTTAAACGATGGTTCATTAAAATATAAAAGATCAAAACCTTTAGAATTTATGAACTTGTCCTATGTTGGGAAAAATCTCATGAGCGAAAAGGAGAACATGAAATGGTAAATAGTGGTTAGGTCCTTTTCAAATTTTTGAAATTTTGGGAGATAATATGTTTAGATTGAAAAAATTAACCAGAGAGGATTTCCCATTTCTAGTCAATGGGAAGTTCTTGAAGCATTACTTCCAAGCCTAGGTTTCCTTGTGGAGCCTAAAACCCCTGTAAATAGTTGGTTTAAGCTTACTAAAACAAAGTTAACATTTTAGGGGGGCCACACCAGATGCTATGTGATTTAAAAAAAAAACATGACCAATTTATGTGACCCCCCTTTTTTAACCCCTTAATCTCTACCATTTAAACAAAATAGTAGTTTAAAAATTAGATTTGGAGCCCTACAACATTTGTTTTCGTAGCATCTTAAAATTTTGAGGGTAAATATCTTCAATTTCTCATCTAAGGTCAATAATTCCTAATTTCAAAAAAGTGATCACTTAAAACCCCTTTTTGGTCCCCCATATTTATGCACTTACCTTCCTATGATGAGAAACTTGGTCCCAAAGAAAACATAGACAATAAAATCAATGATTGTGATCATATCACAAAAAATTCTAATGAGGAGAGTGGTCATCAGGACCTTAATCATATAAAAAAAGAGGACAAGAAATTTTAAAATGGATACCATCATATATATATACTCAAATGACCAAGGAGTTGTAGATGCAAATGATGACTAAGGTACAAGTGTACATGACAAGAAGACTTCAAAATAATTTCTTATCAAATTGGATTGAATAAATTTTTCAAGTTAGACTTCCTCATAAATGGGAAAATAAAAATTTCTAATTGTCTTCAATAAAACACAAATGAGCTAACATAATTCTTTGAAAATAAGCATTCGATAATATATGTAAAATCATGAAGTATTGAGGAAAAGGATTGGGCCTTAATGAGCAAGGTATCATATCTATCCTATCCCAGTCTATATTAACCATTGTCAAGGTATTGAATACAGGTATTCTACCAAAAAATATAATAATGTTAGTGGTACTTCAACAATAACTAAGGTAAATTCATCCAATGTGAACATTGAGATAGGGATCACTCATATCCCCTATAACAATCTTGTTGCCAAAAATCCTTCCACTTCCACCATCTCCACCAAAAAATATGATCTATCATTAATTTTCAGCTTGATCAAGGGAAACATTACGCTTTTATTTGTAATCATTTTATGCATGATTTCTTACTTCTCTTGTGTGTGTGTGTTATAAATTTTTCTTGCATCTTTATTAATCATTGCAACACACATGCTATAACAACAATATGGTCTTTTATATCACGGTGTTATAGGAATATGTTTGTATGTGACCTTTAGTCATTTATGAATTTGATATATCATCCATGGTCATTATATCATGGTATATAATGTTAGGTGATATATAAAATATCAAGTTTCTCACACCAATTCAAAATGACTATTCTTTCCTTTCTCATTTAGATATAATCTCATTTCCTCATCCTTCCTTTTCATCCATTTCAAGAGCCTACTCATGTCCTTCATACCCACCTATCCTCTCGAGGGGGCATCATCCTATCCTCTTTTTTATAAGCCTCATCTTCATCCTTTTTTCCACCACATTGCACACCTATATTTTCACTCTTCTTTGAAATGAGATTGCTTCTTTTAGTCGTAACATCTCAAAGAGGGGAAAAGTGTAGACACCTTAAAATATCCTAGATCACAATTCTATCATTTATCTGAATTATCCATTTTTCCTTAAATCCTATTCCATTTTCCCTTTAAGTCCTAAATAAATTTCCTAAATTATCCTAATTCCTAATTCATGTCCCGTTTCCACATGATTTAATTAATTTAAATAATTAAAGCCACCACATAGTCATCAAAAAATGAATAAAATAAATTAAAAATTACTTTTATTCCTCACCACCCATCTCATAACCAAATTTTAAATTAAATAATATATTTAAATTCCCCCCTTCATCTCCCAACTAGCTAACCAACTCAATCTAAGCCATCCATCTATCTTTTTATTTCAATTGCCGAACTTCATCCTAAGAAGCCTATAAATCTACCCTCTCATGAGCCATTTTGAAGAGGAGGATATTGAACCTTTGCAATGCCATGCTGCCAGTTTGTGAAGCAACCATATTTATGTGATTTTGAGCTTATCAAAGATTCAAATTTTTGGTAACATTTGATTATTTTGTTTTTTAATAAATGGATACTTTTTTTTAATAGGAGGTCACATTTGATGTAGATTGAGGGTTTTGATATTAAATTTAACCTATCCATCTTACTACCCATTATTGCTAATCCATTAACCTATCCTTTCTATCCACTATCATTAATACTTTAATCTATCCATCCAATTCATTAAGCCCCTTGTCCTAATTAACCTATCTCACATGACCTTGTTTCTAGAATTCATACTCCCTTATCATTAATTAAATTTTATTGAGATAATACTCCCATCCAAAATAAATCCAATGAAATCTTATTTAGCATAAATCCCTATGCAATCACCCCAAGAACTCCAATGCAATCCTAAATAAATTAATCCATGTTGCAATAAATCTTTATGCATACATCTTTCTGAGAAATATATCTAATCATCCTAAGAGCATCTAATGTTTTTGTTCCCATCCTTGATATAAAATAATCAAATTAATCTAATCAACCATCATCATCAGGATATATTATTAATAATACTTGTGTTGTTCATGGGATATATTGTTCCCACATTGGAAACACCATCCTCGTGTTGTTCCTAGGTGTGTCGCTAAAAAGTGTAGCCTTTGACACTTTTCACTCACTTGGACCCCTGCCTATGGATTTTGGACTTTTTTCAACTTCTTTTTACCCCTATCCAAGCCTTGTGTCAAGGTGTTGTAACACATTTTCACACTTACCTAGGCTTTTCATTACCAAAATCAACCCTTTCTAATGCTATAATGACCCCTTAATGCACATACATACCTTACTTTAGTGTGTTTTGTGAGACAATCCCGACAAACAATAATGATCACATCTTAATCCCTAAAAACCAATGCAAATTACCCAGGTGGACTAGGTTGCCACCTTGGGCGACCTAGTCCCATTTGGCTTAAAAATTAAAATAAACTTAATATTCTTTTGAGATTCTATCTCTAAAACCCTAAGGTCAACCTGTATGGTGTTATTTCGGGAAAATTAGGGCACAACTTCTACAAATAAGGATTTTTACCCTCATTTTGACCTAATTTCCATATCATTTTTCTCCTATCTCATTCTTCTAATCTCCAACATTCTTCTCAAGCAAGCTAGGGTTTGAGTAATCCAAGTCAACAAGACATCTCTCTTAAGAAGCACCCAAAGGGCTGAATCCTCCATTGTTGTAACTCAAGATCAATCATCAAGACAAGGTAAAACTCCATTTCTCCTTTGTTTCATGCTTCATTACATCGTTTCTCTATTTTGGTTTGATTACTCAAAAGGGGTTTGACTAAGGAAAACCCCTAATCCCTAATAATCAACAAGTTTTCTATTTGTGTGATTTGTAGGTTTTGTCGGAATATTTGACAAAGAACCAAGGTGGAAGAATCTTCAATAACTTTTCCAAGCTCTTTAAGGTTGAAGAAACCCTAATTGGAGCTTGGAAGACATTTGTAGACTAGAATCTTCGCTTTTGGGACCAGACACCTAGAGGAGCAAAAAGTACAAACCTAGGGCTTCCATTTCCATTCTCTGGTTTTTAAAAATTCAGAAGAGGACTAAGTCGCCAAAAATGGTGACCTAGTCCCACTGAACCTATTTTAGATTTTGGTAGATCTAAATACCCTTTTGGCTGAAACAAACTTTGATGCAGTTTTCTAGAAAAAGGACTAAGTCGCCCAGAATGATGTAAATGCCCCAACAGGCTTAAATCTTATATTCAACAACATTTCCTACCTTTGTAGGTTTCTAGGTGCACACCCCTTCCATCTCCAACTTTCTGTTTTAGTTTAATGTACATTTCTTAGGTCATTTACATATCACAATGTGTTTTCCATCACTTTTCATTTCTTAGGATTAGCAATAATAAATCATTTCCATTTCCAGTTTAGGGTGATCCCACAATAGTGGTTTACAATTTTTGGACAAACTGGACACTGCAATTATTATTTTTAACTAAATCTTCATATTCAGGAACCTATAGCGGCTAAACCGTGAGGAATTTGAAGATGATGCAAACTAGAGTCGCATCACATTTTGTCTGTAGATTCTAAAAATATTTTTTTCAAAATTTTTGGAATCAGATTGCATTTTTTTTCCATCTCCCAAGAAAACTGGCTTTTTTTAGAAAACAACATTTTCAAAAAGTGACTCTCACCGTATATAACATAACTTTTTTTGTATGAAGGATAAAATTCTAATTTTTTCGAATTTAGATTTGTAACTATGATATATAGCACTTTCATTTGGTCTCATAGTTTTTTATTGAATATTTTTTCTTCAATCAAGTTTCAAAGTGAAACCAATTGTAATTCAGACATAGGCGGACTGTATACAACATAACTTTTTTTGTGTGAATCGAAATTCAATTTTATTTTTTTAATGGATCAAAGACATCAATACCTAGCCTCAAAGTATTTTTTAAAATTTTATTTTGATAATCTTCTATTTTTCCACATGTGCAAAACAGAGAGCTTGATTTTCGGTGAAAAACCTATGTTTAATAAAACTAAAAAAACACATACATAATAAAACCAAAACATATTAAAATTTAGATCGTTGGATAGCTTGTTCTAAGGACTACCATCTTCCAGTTGGGTTTGTGAAGTCTCCTCCATTTTCATCCTCAACCCGAGCTTCGAAGGGAAGAAATCTACTAAAATTTGGTGGAAGATGGGGAGAAGGGCAAAAAAGGGGGGTTCGCTCGAACCCCCCCTTTTTTTTGAATTTTTCATTTGTTTCTATGAAGAAACATGACATCATAGGGTTCGAGCGAACCCACCATGAAAAACGGGGTTCAATCGAACTAGGGGTTCAACTGAACCCCTCTTTTGGGTTCATGAACCCCCTAGTTCGAACGACCCCTTAAAAACATGAACTTTCAAATGTGTGAGATTTTTTACAAATTTCATTCCTCATCAAAATTGTACACCACTATTATG
Source organism: Sequoiadendron giganteum (assembly GCA_007115665.2). Lineage (NCBI taxonomy): Eukaryota > Viridiplantae > Streptophyta > Pinopsida > Cupressales > Cupressaceae > Sequoiadendron > Sequoiadendron giganteum. The sequence continues at coordinate 40,881,452 of CM021109.1, forward strand.
GCTTTACCCTTTATTGCACTTAGATCATTTCATTTTAACATTATAGTTACACACATTCAATCATACACATCCCATCCTAATCCTTTGAATGAACCCTCCAAGTTTTGGGTGTGAAAGATAGATCTCTTTCCTCTTAGGTGCAAAAACCTAGAAGTAGAAGAGTGCATCTTTCCCCTAAAATTTATGGTTCATTTTGGTGAACTCAACATCCACATACCCTCTTCTCTGATTTGGATCTATTTCTCATCCTAGGTTTGCATTGCATTGCATTAGGCATTGTTTGAATTGCATCCTAGGGTTTCAAAATTTGTATTAGTGAAAAGTGCATATATAGGTTGCATTTTGTATCTTAAAACAAATTAATCATTTATGAAATTCTACATTTTCAACTTATATTTGCATTATACACCACAAAAACCACCTGTACCCATCAAAATTTTCTACAAAATCTCAAAATAATCACCAGGAGAACTAGGTCACCACCCTGGGTGACCTAGTTTCTTTAGGCTTCTGAAACTACCCTTTGCAAAGTTGAAAACCCTATTTTCTAGCTTTTGTTTTGTGCCATTACCTATCTGTATCAACTAGTTGTGTTTTTGTTACGTGCATTTCATTCAAACTAGCCTAAATTAGCTCATTTCATGCATTTCTTAGTTTTAATTTTGCATACACTACATTTCTTTTTTAGATGGTTGCATAGTGTAATCAGAAAATTACCTTTGTTCTACATCTGAAAAGTTGCATTTCAACATTTAACTTTAAGTCATTGCATTGTACTTTCTTTCCTTTATCTTTATACCATTTTTTATTTTAAAATATGTGGCTTTGATTTGGTTTCAAATGGATTTTATAAATTTAACATTCCTTCTTATGAGTTCAATGTAGATTACAATAATGAATTCATTAAAGAACATGTTAATAACCAGAACATTGACACTATTCTTAACATTGCATTACCCCTCAATGAGGATCTTTGTGTTGTCAATCATAATAATCATACTTGTGCTTCTCCCTATACCTCTCCTATTAGTGACGAAGGTATGCTGGTGCAAGAAGATACAAGCTTTGAGGGTCTTGATTGTCCCTCTCCTCATCCCCCTTTGCCAACCACTAAACAACAAGAAGATGAAATCATAGATACATTTCTTGTCATCACCTTACCTAGTCTCCCTACCCATGAACATCCAAATTTTCCATCTCCTCATATCCCTCCTCAATACAAAGAGGATAGGTTGGTGTTAGAAGATACACCTATCACAAGTTATGATACTCTTGACCCTCCCTTCCCTAATGCTCCCACCATTTGGGACAATCTATTTGACAATCATAGTGGTCCTTCTCTTGATGCCTTTCACCCTTGTGATGAAGCATTTGATGAACCTCTTGCAAGATCTCCTACTAGGGTAGATATTATGGAACAAGAAAATGAGACCTTAGAACAACAAGACAGTCAAATAGAAACCTCTCCTAATAATCCCCCTCTTGATAATCCACCATTGACCATTCCCCTAATAATATTATGCCCTTACAAGAAGATGTAGAGCCTATATTAGACTCTCCTTCCCTAGGGGATGCTAATATTATTCAACCTCAACTTGTCCTTTACCCACCTTCACATAAACCTAAACCCGAATTCATTCTCTACCCACCTACACATACTGTGTTGCAGCAACTAAGTCAAGATTCCATTTCTCATACACATTACACAAGAAACAATCCGTGATCCCAATAACCAACCTCCACTTCCTTACCTTCATCCCCTCCCATCTTACCTACCACCCCTTGCTTAAATTCACTTCTTAGGGAGTACAACCTTATTGACCAACTAAGGAATACTCCCACTAAGATATCCTTGTGGGATCTTATTCAATCCTCCCCTCACTACCACAACATGATGCAAGAAACCTTACAACAAGTTCCTATCCCTTCTAATGTGCAACCCAATGACATAGAAACTATTATTCACGAAATCTATGTTGATATTTTTTTTCACCAAAGTGAGCTTCCTCCTTTGGATATGCAAATAAAAAATGAAGCTTTCGTAATAATATCTCAATACAAAAAGAAAGGGATCAAGAGAACTCTTGTAGATACCGACCCTGCTCTTAATGTATGTAGTATGCACCTTTTGGATAGGATTGGAATTGATAGATCCCACATCAACCCTGATTCTCTATCTATCAGAGGATTTGACAACGTCACTAAGCAACCGCTCGGTGTGATCACCATACCTCTTATAGTTGGAATGGCCACATTAGACACTAAAATCCATGTTATGCCTCATGAAATTTCATATAATATTCTCTTAGGCAGGCCGTGGATTCATGCTATTAATGGAGTGCCTTCCACTCTTCATCATAAGATTAAGAATATCTACAATAACAAAGTGTACACACTCAACTTTGACCTTGAACTTAATAGTTGCTTAAACCTTGAAAAATCCAAAGAGAATCGTTTCAACACCTTACCACCAACCACCCAAGCGGAACCTGCATAGTAAAAAAATCAAGACTAGCATCTTGAGCACATCACGAAGCTCTTAGATGATGATTAGGGTTCCTTAGAATTCACATCTCCCTTAATGAGAGAATCCAAGATCATACACAAAAAATCTAACAAGGGAAAAATAATCTTGTCAACACAAGACTCAGCTGATCCTTTAAAAGCATTCACCTTGACTACTTTAGCCACCAATTCAAACAACGAACAATCACCCGATCTAAAAGTGCTGAAAAATCTCTATGGAAAAGGTTATGATCTCATGAAACAACTTGGCTATAGTGGCAAAGGATGTGGTGCTAATGAACAAGGTATCCACAATGCTATTGATCCTAACACACACAACTAATCATGGTCTTGGATTTTTTCTTTAATCAAGATCATCAAGCCTTCCTCTGACACCAACACTATCTTTAACCATCATCCTTCTAAACTAACCTTAGAAAGTGATCCTTTACAACCAACAAAGGAGTCTTTTCTTAATGGTAATGTCATCTAACAACCCACTACTGATTTGGATTTTACACACTCCTCTAAAGGAGTATAAAAAATCTCACAATCTATAGCACCTTGCATAGGTATGACATCCTATACTAAGCAAGACCCTTCTTTGTTGCACACCAAATGAATACCTTCTCCCCTTCATCAATAGGGTATCTTGTTGAGACTCCTCCAAGATCACTTGATCTCCCTTCCTCCCAAAAATTGAAAGAAATGTTTCCACAAACATTCCTTTTGTGCCTACCACCGAGTTCATGGTCACTCCACTAATGAGTGTAAGGTCTTGAGTAGTAAAATTCAACATCTTAAGGCATTTAGTGTTCTTCCATCTATGGGAGCACCTAATTCCTCTAATCGATACTGATTTTCACTCTGTTGGCAAGAGACACTACAAGCCTAGTCAGTGATTTGATCCACATGCCATAATTTGATCATACCAGAAGTCAGATCAAAGTTTTGTGATTGACTGTCAAGCAAGAATAGAGCATTTGACAAAATTGTGTTCATCGATTCACATACAATTTTTTGTTATTATTTTTAGTTGTGGATCTCAAGGAAGGTTTTTTGGTATATGATCTCTATTATTTTTGAATCTCAGAGCCTCATATTGATCTGTGTGTGTAAGTTAGAAGATCCGGTTGATTAATTTTCTATTTAACAGTGCATGAAGGTCGACTTGGTGGATGTAGCCATTGCAAATATTTGAGAAGCAATTGTTTAAGTGTTTTTGTGTTCGAACATGTTGATTTTGGTCATCACTATGTTGTGGCTGAATTTGGTTGGTGCGCATTGAGAATTAATTATGGATTGAGCCAACAGTTTGTAAATATTTTTCCTATTTTGTTGAAGCCGACATGTAGCGATTAAATCTTTAGTTGCATATATATAAGCAATTTTTTATATCATTTGGAGATGTGTACGAAGTGTGTTAATGTGTATTGCAAATATCAGAAGGATTATGCATAGTTTCACTTGTGCACAACATGATTTATGATGTGAATTGAAGCAGAGCAGAGAAGAAGAGAAGAATTTAAAAAAAAATCAAGAAATCGACTAATGTGCCTAATCAAAACTATTCTCAGGAATTTTTAGATGCTATTTTATAGTTCACCAATCTAGTTGTCTTTTGACATTGATTGTAAGGCAATGAGCCTTTCTATTTTTGAGCAGTGAGCTCTAGGTAGTGTTCCTGAATACAAGTGCATTCCCATTTTGTAAAAAATCTTTTTGAATATACTCAAATAACATTGTGGATTGACCTCCACCGTGGTTTTTCCCCTAACATGGTTTCCACGTAAAAATAATTGTGTCATGGTGTTATGGATTTTTGCTTTGTGTTGTTGCATCTTTCTTTTGGCTATATGGTTTAAGTGTTTTAAAGATCAGATTAATAAATTTAAATTTTGTAGAACACTGATTCACCCCCCCTCTCACTGTTCCTTGATTCTAACAATTGGCATCAGAGCCTAGTTCCTCAAAAGAAGTTTAATAGCTTGGGGAAGATCTAGGAAATTAGTTAAATGGATTCAAGCAGTGTTCAACAACAAATTTTGGTGGTCATAGATGATCTTGATCATTCAAAATATGAAGTCCGGGAATTGCAAGAAAATATCATGAATGCTGAGAAATTCATTGAGTCATTAAAAGATAAAATCAATAAGTCCAGGGAGAAGAGAAGGGAACTCTATGATTAGATGAATCAGAAAGATAGAAAGAGCATCGAAGATGAACAACTGAGTCAAGAAAAGATAGAAGAATGTGAAAATCTTACCAAAGATAATATAGTCCTACAACATGAGATGGAATATATTATGATTGAAGGATGACCAAGGAGATTGAAGACAAAAATAAGAATGAAGAGAAGCTAGCTCAGTCCTTGAAATATAAATATGAAGAATGCAACAAAATTAATGATGGATTCATTAATTTGGCACTTGAATTGTAACAATCTAGGAATAATGAAGAAGAGCTTGAAAATCAGATTATTGATCTCAGGATGAACTTGCTACTGCAAATGAATTCAAGGATAAGTTCAAGATTAGCTCAACTAAGCTTGATGAACTAATTAAAAGCTAGAAGACTGAAGGTGACAAGAGAGGTCTTGGATATGAGGAAGGAGAAAGTTCTAGATATGGAAAAAGGAGATTTAGGCAAGGAAATCAAATGAACAAATTTGGAAGGTATCCGGTAAGACAACCTAATGCTCAAAGATTGAATGGTTACTATTTTTTTGCAATAAATTTGGTCATATGGCTTCTCAATGTAGAAGTAGAATGAATTCAAGTGGTCCATCATTCTTTGGTCAATTCTTTAACTGTAATAAGTATGGTCATAAGTCAAATGAATGCAAAAATATGATGAACAACCTTTATAGAGATGTCAAATGTTATACATGCAATAGATTTGGCCATATTGCTAACCAGTGTAGATCAAGAGAAAATAAATGGAACAACTGGTCTAGATAAAGAAATGTGGTGTGCTACAATTGCAAGAAATCCATTCACATTGCTAGATTATGTAGAAGCAGAGAGGGTCCAGTAAATCAAAGGAGAAACATGCAGAAGAATGAAAAGGGAAAAGGGAAAGTCACTACAGGTGAGATCAGGAAGCAAATGAAGAACATATGGGTGAAGAAGAATCCCCCTATTGCAGGAAATGATTCTACACCAACACCAAGTTCTGGAAATTCCTCCAAGAATCAGATGAAGGCCTCTAGCCTAGGGGGAGTTCTTAAGAAAATCCTTCAAAAACCTTGTCGATAGTTGGTACCGAGATATGGATGAGTGCAGTGATTGCATTGATGATCTACAGATGCTGTTGAAATAGTTGGAGAAAGTATTTATGCAAGGTTGAAGGTCCACATAAGAGTTATCTTTTATAGAGCATGGAAACAGGGTATCCAGATGAATTAGAGCAAAAACATTTATTGCGACAAAACGTTAGGTGTGCAAATGATAAAAGTTCATTTGTATTTTTCACTTTGCACTTTGAGAAGAAGAAGTTTGGGAAGCTATGAAGAAAACTTTGGTGGAACTTGGCAAAGATTCAGTGTGAAGGTGATTCGGCGATCAAACCCTAATATGTTAAAAGGTATTTATTGAGAAAACTTGTGAGCTTGTGAATTTGTGTAAATGGATACTCCATTGGTAGTTGATGTCAAGGATAGACCCTGTCCAAAATTCAAGTGACATCCTTTCAAATCAGTTGAGATAGAGCCCTTAGGTACATTTTCATCCGTTTCGTACGACATCTTGCATATTGAAGACATTAGGGAATAAATTCATGCAAACATTGAGGAGTTAGGGAGCTCACAGTTGTTGAATTTTTATTCTAAACAAATTATAGGAGAGGATTTCTGTGTTAAACCTGAATTCAAAACCCTAGAGGAGAAGAAATTCATGCAAATTGTAAAATTTCCCATTTTTGAAGAAAGTGAGTGGGTTTGGTATATTTTGAGCCGAGTTCATGCTGAATTTATGTGCTTGAATCAACCCTTTAATATTACAAAAGAATCCATAAGCATTGTTACTAGTTTAAATTACTTCGGTGGGTTGTCGATCTTGAAGTCCATGAAGAATCAGACAGTTACTGATGCAACAGGTTTAGTGTTTGATAAAAGTGCTATGACAATTGATGATATTATTGATGTGGATGTCAGATTTGCCTCGATGTTCATTGGTTACAAGATCTATCATTCTAGTCGAGATAATTTTGTATCCGATACATCTATCTAGTAGCATATTATATGGTGAAGGAGAATGTCAAGTATGATCTATGTGAGTTACTCATAAATCCAATTGATGGAGAATCTTGGTAAAATCAAGAAAGATAAGAAGAATTCCTTTAAATATGGTAATCTGTTGTTGTGTTTGTTCTTTTACTTTATGAATGAAGTTTTGAGATTTGGAAAAGTACAATGGCAAGGTAATAAACTTGTAGCTACTCAAATTAGAGATATCTTGCATATATTTGGTGATAGAAAGACAAGGAATACTACAATATAGGTTTATTTCAAGAACTTTCAGAATGAGATGCAAGCAAGAGAAAGAATTCCTAAGTCTATTATAGAGAAGTATAAAGACACTATGTTTTTTATGGTTGACATTGATTAATGCTTGATGGAAGCTACATATCCTAGAATGGTCTCAATTATGCATATGGGCTATGAGGTTGAGAAAAATATTTTGGAAATGTATGCTAGACATTTGTAGAGTAAACCTCAGGATCTGACAAGAGAAAGATTCAATAATTTTTTAGAGAAGGATATACAAGTGCATAATCAAATAAGAAATCTTGTGATAGTCTGAAGAGTAAGAAAAGAAGTGGAAGAATTTGTAGTGAGCATGGGTATATCTGTAGAAGCTGTGAGAGAAGCTAGAAGAAAGAGAGAACAATTTGAATCAGGAGAGCCAACTAGAACTGAATTTTCTAGTCCGTCAGCATCCTTTCCTTGAACTAGATCTACAAGAAGCTCTACTCTCCCATCTGGTCCTACTAAGAATTCAAGCCCTATGAAATCTCAAGCCAAGTCATCTGAGAGAGAAGGAAAAAGGAAGAAGGACAAGAGAACAAGAGTTTATGTTGTTATTTCTGAAGATGAAGAGATAAGAGAAATCAAGCAAAAGGGAGCAGAGGAAACAATAGTCTCTAAGGACAAGCCCTTCAGTGAAGAGAAAAGAAAGAAAAATATGAAAACAATCAAAATAGGTATGTCTGTAGAAGAAGTGGAGAATGCATTGATTAAGGATGGTAATATTAGGCCTCTTTGTGAATGGTATGGCACCTTTGATAGTGCCAACCAAAGAGTTCTTGAGGAAGCTTCAATAAAGTAGTTGAATAATTTCAATATGGATCTTATTGAAATAATGTCTACATTACCCAAAAGTCTATATGAAGTTTTAGAAATGAGGAGAGTGAATGCAAGAAATGAAGATGAATAGTTGAGAGAGTGCATTCTTGCAAGATTATGTCTGGTGATGTCTATTTAGGAAATGAAGCCAATTTTGAATGGTGCTAAAAAGGATTTCAAAAGAAAAACAAGAGTAAACAAGCTTATGATTGGTCGAACTGAAGAAGTTGAAAAATAAACTGAAAAAATTCTAAAGGAAGTTTTGTTAAGGAACAAAATCAATGTTGTTTCTGAAGAAGTGCATGATGGAGATGTTTCATCTGGTCTGGTAGCTGAAGAGGGAAAATAAGATGCATTTGAGGATACTCTAAAAACTTTTGACATGCATGATGCTGAAAATCCTATGGAGATTGAAGCTCCTAAAGTTGTGTCGGTTGAAGAAAAAGAGATTCCTAAAGCCATGCAAGAATCAGTAACTGAAGAGAAGAAGGATGAAGTGAAGGTGATTCATGTGAAAGCAAGAGACACTGCTAAGGAAGTGAAGGAGTTTTTGGAAGAAGAACGTGGAGAATTTGATTGTGAACTAGTAAAAGGTCCTATCAACTTGGACACTCTATCTCCTATTCAAAAGCTGAAGGTAGCATCATTCACTCAGAACAAGGAAATAGAAGAAATTATGAAATCAAATATTAAAGATAGTGAGCTCTTGAATCTTGCATCTGGTATTCTGGAGAAGATCATGACTTCTCATGTTAAGGATCCATCCGGTTCTCCCTCTGATGAGCTAAAGAAGCTTATTAATTTTGTAAGTACTCATTTTGAGTCCCTTAAGAAGTCAGGTGAGGAAAAGGTACAAAAGGAGTTTGATGCTAAAAGGTTCAGCGGGTTGAAAGGGATGATAGCTAATGATAAATCTTTGTTAGCTACTTGTGTAAAGAATATTCAAAGTGCTTTGTTTGAAGGTATTAAAATTTATAAGTCATGTCCATCTTTATCTAAGTTCATGGAGGACTTTGAAAATAAAATGAGAGAATATGAGAAACAATTTTAATAGATTTCACTCAAGCATTCGATCCTCTAACCATCTCTATTGGAAAGCAAGAAGGTCAAGTCATATCTCTACTTGACAAGATCAAAAAATTTAAGCATGAACAAGGTAAAATGGTTGAAATGGTTTGTGAACTTAGAGGACTAATTGGTCCTAATATGGAAACAATGTTGAGTGCATTGAAAGAAGCACAAGATTCTATGGCGGTTAAGTGATTCGACGAACCTTGAATCTGCAAAGATGCAATCTTACTTATTCTATGGGAACATGAATATCTTGGAGAGTCTCAAGAAGGGTTGGGACACGAGTTTGAGCTTGTTAAAGAACAATTTTACAGATCTATTCAAGTTTATGTAAGTTGTAGAAGCCTATTTGTACACATGCAGTTTGTTCATAGCAGTTTTGTTTGATTTTTGTATGCGAATTCCTACCTTTTCCATTGATTTCAAAGGGGGAGAATGGGATAGTGAAAAATTCCTTAATCATCTTAGGGGGAGTTTTGTTTTTGAATTTTGAAGGGTGGCAATGTATTCATGTTGGTAATGGTACGACACTTAGTCATTTTTTACTAAGTGTTTCCATCAATGCCAAAGGGGGAGATTGTTGGCAAGAGACATTGAAAATGTCATTTGGTGTTGTCATTGATGGTAACCCTAGTTAGTGATACTGAAAGTTAGATCAAAGTTTTGTGATTAAGTGTCAAGCGAGAACAAAGCATTTGATAGAATTGTGTTCATCGATTCACATGCAATTTTTTGTTATTATTTTTAGTTGTGCATATTAGGGAAGGTTTTTTGGTAAATGATATCTATTATTCTTGAATCTTAGAGCTCATATCGATCTATGTGCAAGTTAGAAGATCCGGTTGATTAATTTTATGTTTAAGAGTGCATGAAAGCCGACTTGGTGGATGTAGCTGTTGCAAATATTTGAGGAGTAATTGTTTAAGTTTTTTTTGTTCAAAAATGTTGATTTTGGTCATCACTATGCTATGGCCAACTTTGGTTTGTGTGCATTGATAATTAATTATGGATTGAGCCGATAGTTTGTAAATATTTTTCCTATTTTGTTGAAGTCGACATGTAGCGATTAAATATTTAGTTGCATATATATAAGGGATTGTTTATATCATTTGGAGATGTGTATGAAGTTTTTTGATGTGTATTGTGAATATTAGAAGGATTATGCATAGTTTCACTTGTGCACAATAGGATTTGTGATGCAAATTGAAGCAGAGCAGAGCAGAATCAGACATAAGGTCAAGAAATCGACTAATGTGCCTAATCGAAACTATTCTCAAGAATTTGTAGATGCTATTTCATAATTCATGACTCCAGTTGTATTTTGACATCGATTATAAGGCAGTGAGCCTTTCTATTTTTGAGCAGTGAGCTCTAGGCAGTGTGCCTAAATGCAAGTGCATTCCCATTTTGTAAAACATCTTTTTGAGTATACTCATATAATATTGTGGATTGACCTCCACCATGGTTTTTCCCCTAACACGGTTTCCACGTAAAAATTCTCGTGTTATGGTGTTATGGTTTTTTTCTTTGTGTTGTTGCATCTTTCTTTTAGTTATATGGTTTAAGTGTTTTAAAGAGCAGATTAATAAAGTTAAATTTTGTAGAACACTAATTCCCCCCCCCCCCCCCTCTTAGTTTCCTTGATTCCAACGCACTCTACCTTGCATCTCATCCCTTCCTTTTAGATCACTCTTGTCCTGCACTAAGTGGGGGAAAGGGGTTAGTTATCCTTTTACCTCATATGTCACTTGTCGTTGTCTCTTTCGACTACTCATTAACCTTTCATGAACATATAAGAGCAAGCTTTGGATGTGGATGACATGTATTAAGTTGACTCACATGTGACATACTCCCTCTTTTTATGACACAGCTTATCGGAAACATATGACTTGGCATAGGGCTTTCCCAACAAGCTCTCATGTCCTCTTCCTCCTTTTCTACTTTAAAGAAATTTCTCATGGTACGGTTTTTCACAATTCCTTTAAAGTGGGGGCATACATCACCACTCAATTTTCATTGTGTGATTTTCCTTTTCTTGTGATTTCCTCTCTTGGATACAAGATGATTCCATTTTCACTTTTCCTCTCTTGGAGACATTACACATGATGTTCATTAAGATGATACATTGCATGAACAAAGAAAAATCCATTTTAACAAAATCATTGTCTTTTGTGGTGCCTTATCAAAGTTATCATGAGGTATAAATTTTATACGGTTAAGCGGGAAGCCCAACCAATGGTATGAATTTTTCCATAGCCACCTTTGTGAGTACATACCAACCGTGTGTATGTTTCTCACCTTCTTTTGGGACAACTCACCCTGCAAACAACTTGATGTTTTGTGGCCCTAGAGTGAATGCATCTTTTCTCTTTCTCTTCATACTAATCCTCATCATTGCATGATCATGTATCTAATTTTTCTATAATGCATTCACCCTTGAATGCCTTTTGCACTAATGTTGACTTGACTTAGAATGTCGAATCCTTGGGGGCTTGACCATCTCCCTCTTCTTTTTCATTCTTCACCATCTTCATTGGACTAATTTAGTGTGAGTTTGAAGCAAGTTCATCCTCTCACTAGAAAGGGGACTAAATGTGTCGCCAAAAAGTGTATCCTTTGACACTTTTCACTCGCTTGGACCCTTACCTATAGATTTTGGAAAATTTTCAACTTCTTTTTACCCCTATCCAAGCCTTGTGCCAAGGTGTTGTAATTTTTTTTCACACTTTCCTAGGATTTTCATCACCAAAATCAACCCTTTCTTATGCTTTAATGACCCCTTAATGCACATACATACCTTACTTTAGTGTGTTTTGTGAGAAAATCTCAACAAACAATAATAATCACATCTTAATCCCTGAAAACCAATGAAAATTACCCAAGTGGACTAGGTCGCCACCTTGGGCGACCTAGTCCCATGTGGCTTCAAAATTAAAATAAATTTAATATTCTTTCGAGATTCTATCTCTAAAACCCTAAGGTCGGCCTGTATGGTGTTATTTCAGGAAAATTAGGGCACAACTTCTACAAATAAGGGTTTTTCCCCTTATTTTGACGTAATTTCCATCTCATTCTTCTACTATCCAGCATTCTTTTGAAGAAAGCTAGGGTTTGAGTAATCCAAGTCAACAAGACATCTCTCTCAAGAAGCATCCAAAGGGTTGAATCCTCCATTGCTCCAACTCAAGATCAATCATCAAGACAAGGTAAAACTCCATTACTCCTTTGTTCCATGCTTCATTATATCATTTCTCTATTTTGGTTTGATTACTCAAAATGGGTTTGACTAAGGCAAACCCCTAATCCCTAACAATCAACAAGTTTTCTATTTGTGTGATTTGCAGGTCTTGTAGGAAGATTTGGCAAATAACCAAGATGGAAGAATCTTCAATAACTTGTTTAAGCTCTTTAAGGTTGAAGAAACCCTAATTGGAGCTTGGAAGATATTTGTAGGCAAGAATCTTCACTTTCGGGACCAAACACCTGGAGGAGCAGAAAGTACAAACCTAGGGCTTCCATTTCCATTCTCCAACTTTTAGAAATTTAGAAGAGGACTAAGTCACCAACAATGGCGACGTAGTCCCACTGAACCTATTTTTCAGAGATTTTGGTAGATCTGGATATCCTCTTGGCCAAAATGGACTTCAATGCAGTTTTCCAGAAAAAGGACTAGGTCACCCAAAATGGCGTAAATATCCCAATAGGCTTAAATCTCAGATTCAACAGCATTTCTAGCCTCTGCAAGTTTCTAGTTGCACACCCCTTCCATTTCCAACTTTCTGTTTTAGTTTAATGTACATTTCTTAGGTCATTTACATGTCACAATGTGTTTTTAAACACTTTGTATTTCTTAGGATTAGCAATAATAAATCATTTCCATTTCCATTTTATTGCACTTAGGTCATTTCATTTAAACATCATAGTTACACACATTCAATCATACACATCCCATCCTAATCCCAATCCTTTGAATCAACCCTCCAAGTTTTGGGTGTGAAAGATAGATCTCTTTCCTCTTAGGTGCAAAACCCTAGAATTGGAAGAGTGCATCTTTCCCCTAAAATTTGTGGTTCACTAGGATATATCATTCCCACATGAAAAACACTATCATCATCATCATCAATCAATCAATCATTGATTTTCAGCTTGACTAGGGGCAACATCATGTTTTTCTTTGTATCATTTTATGCATGTCTTATTTCTTTTCTTGTGTGCGTTTTATCACTTTTCTCGCATGTATATTGGTCCTTGCAACATCCTTGCTACAATGATATTATGGTCTTTCATATCACAGTGTTATAAACTAGTATATGTTCGCATGCGATATGTCCTTTATGCATTTGACATATCATCACCATGCTCCTTATATCATGGTGCATAATATCAAACCTACTATATCAAACATCAATTTTCTCACACCAATTAAATATGACTACCCTTCCCTTCCTCATTTGCATCTAATTGAGCCTTTTATCATCCTTCCTTTCCATCCATTTCAAGCACCTACTCATGTCCTTCATACCCACCTATCCTCTCAAGGGGGAATCATCCTATCCTCATTTTTGCAAGCCCCATCCTCATCCATTTTCTATCCCATTCCACACCTATATTTTCATTATTTTTTGAAACAACATTGATAATTTTAATCACAATATCATCTCAAAGAGAGAAAAAATGTAGACATCTAAAATATACTATGTCATAATTCTATCATTTATCATAACTATCTATTTTTCCCTAAATCTAATTGATTTTCCCTAAATCCTAAATCAATTTACTAATTCCTAATTCTTAATTCATGTCCCCTTTCCACATGATTTACTTAATTTAATTAATTAAATCCTCACATAAACATATAAAAATGAATAAAAGAAATTAAAAATTTCTTTTTGTTAGAAAAAGGTGTGTTGTCCACCTTGCATAATGTTATAATTAATGCAATATTTTATTATATGTGTTGCACCTAGGGGATCTATGGATTCATGCATCACATGGGTTAGAATTTTTGGGGTTACTTTATGTGTTGTATGTAACATTGTGATAAATATCTAATGTGGGGTTGCAAATCGAGAAAATATTTAATATTGGAAAAACTTAGTACCAAAAAATAAATGTAGGGGTTAATGGTTTCATAATATCATGGTATTAGTCACTTGGTTTCATGTAAGGTCACTTGGTGGTTTTGTGTGAGCTTATTTCTATAAAAAAATCACATGGTTAGTTGTCTAGGGTTGTCTAATTGGCCATTTTGGCTATGGGGTTGAAAGCATCTCTTGTTAGAGTTTGTGAGGTTTGAAACTATGAACATGAAAGTTAGCAAGATCACATACAATTGAAATTGATAAAGAAATCAAACAAATGATCCAACTAAACCATATTCCAATAAGATTGCCTACAATTCCTAATTCAGACTCCATTAGAGAATGATAGAACAATTTAATTCAAATAGAAATCCTAGCTATATGCAAACCTTACTCCCATTGGGGGATTAGTACTAGATTGATGTGGAATTCTCAACCTTTTCCCAATCAATGATGTTGCAAAGCTTAAATTGATTGAAATGGATGAAAAGTGAAGGTAATTGATTCACAAATGGTGGTTTGATCTCAAAAGTGAGTATTAAAATGGCTATAGTCTATTTTCTTGAATGCTTGTGAATGGAATTTTCATAGAAATGAGGACTATTTATAGGCTTTTTGGAGAAATGAATGCAATTCCATGAGAGGAAATGACATGGATCAAAGATCACATCAAAGGATGAGATTGAATAATGATATGGATCAATGATATTAATCAAAGGCTCAAATTGGTTGAGACAACTACAATCCCATAATTTTAGAAAGATGGAGAAGATATTTCCATTTGGAGGGAAATGTTTGAATTCAAATTGGAGGAACATTTCATGAGAATATTCTTTCAATGATTGGAGGAATTAGAAGAAATTAGTCAATCAAATAATTAAGAAATTATTTAATCATTCAAATAGAGAGAATTTAAGAATTTAATTAAACAATTAAGAAATTATTTAATCAAAGTGGGATTTAGGACATTCAATTAATTTGGATTATTTAATCAAATGAGAGGACTTAGGAGATTTAATTAAATAATTTACATTATCTAATCAAATAAGATGAAAATTAGTGCGAAAGAGTGAAATAATCAAACAATATTAATTATTCAATTAATAGCTTGGAAAAAAATGATGAATTTAATCAAACAATTGACATTATTTAATTAAATATATGAAATGAGCAAATCAGGGTAGAAATGGTGTTAGTAATTGAAATCAAGTGTGTTTTCCACCAGGGAAAACTTTAAGAAACCCCCCCCCTTGGCGCAGGTGTAAAATCCTGGCGAATCCGGTATACTTCCCTATGAAAAATATTATTTCTATTGGCGATTTTTTTCATTTTATGGGAAAAAAAATCCCAATTGGTGAATATTTTATTATCCCTAGAAGTTCGTGGAAAATATTGGCAAATTGCAATTTTTTTTAATAGAATAAAATATTTTTCATTGGTGAATAAAACCATTTTTCAAACCAGAATTGTTTTTCCATTGGTGATTAAAACCTTTTTTCAAAGAAAAAAATATATTTTCATTGGTGAATTAAAAAGAATCTCAAAATAGTAAAAAAATCTATTGGTGAAATAAACAGATATGCCAATGAAAAATCATAGGGGTTGTTCGTTGAATGTTCGATGGACGACTGTAGTTGCATTCCGGAAGTAAATCTTTGAAGCACTAGACTTGTGATTTGAAACCTCTAAAATAACACTATAACCGTTAGATGTGGACATGTGGCGAGATCAAGGCTCATCGCTCATCACTCATTCTATCTTTTCAATTCCTTGATATTGTACATTTCATTTAATTGAAATTCTCATTCTTTTTGAAGAATGTGGTTGTCGTACTGCTAGTGCAGGTAGTGGCGGCGATTAAAGTGACAAATCTGTACACCAAAAAGAAAAAAGAGTTGCATTCCAGAAGTAAATCTCTAAACCATTAGACTTGTGAATTGAAATCTCTAGAATAACACTATAACCATTAGATGCAGACATGTGGCGAGATAAAGGCCCATCGCTCACCACTCATTTAGTCTTTTCAATGCCTCGATGTTGTACATTTAATTTAATTGAAATTCTCAATCTTTTTGAAGAAAGTGTGGTTGGCAGTGGCAGTGGCGGCGATTAATGCCATATGTGATATGAACATCTAAAGCAATTTCTTGGAAAACTCATAGCTTTAATGAAACAAAATTTGTAATGATTTCATATCATTTGAACTTTGAGTGATTTTGATAGCTTGTCAGCTTGAGGTAGAGTTCAAGTTGGCACGTAGCAAGACGTCAATCAAATTAGAAATTTTAATTATACAGGTTGGTAGCGGCACTAGTGGCCCATAAATAGGGATAGTGATTCAGTGATTAGTAGATAGTGTCATAAGGGTTTTTATTTTCTAGGGTTAATAAGGATTCACGAAGAAGATGATGCAGTATTGGGGATACTGTAAATTCTCCTACCTACAATTATGTAGTTACAAAGTAATCAGTAAAAGATGAATTTCCTTCAAGTTCAAAATGGGTGGAATTGGAAAGAAGTTGATTTGGTTAACCTGAATTTTCAGACGGGTTTGAACTAGTTGGAGGAGCTCTGATGGAGATAAGTGCTATCCCAATGCATAAAGGCTGCAGGTAAAAGATGGGAGTAGATTTTTTTCTCCTCCTATATTCTAACAGCTCCCATTTCCCCAACATGGTTAGTTAGGAAAGCCCCATGCATTTATTTTCAAAGAGACATTTGTATTACATCTTCTGTATGACTCTGGTTCTTGAAGGGGATAAGTACATTTTGTATCTTCATGGCTCCCATTTCCCCAGGATTGATTGGAACGCCCTTTCCCTAGTATGGTTGGAAAATCCACCAGTAGAAGCTTGGAATCATGAATTTATTTTCAGAGCCACATTTATTTTTAGAGATAGATGTGTAGTAAGTTTTCAGCAGCAAAGCTTGGAAATTGGAATCAATTTGTAATCCATTGTAACGAGCAACAAATTGGAATAAATTATTAAATTTTGTCTATGTAAAGTACTAAAGTGACACACTGACATATGTTATTTATACAAAATAGGAGCTATAGTGCTACTCATCTGTAAAAAGATATGTAATAATGTGACATTGAAATTCAGTTGCAATAAAATAAATGGTTGTGTTGTGTTATTCTTGATTCCTTGAGTCTTCGTTATTCATTTACGTTTAAGAGTAAAGAGTTGTTTTCTGAGTTCAGAACTTCGGTGTCTATTAATAATTTAATATATTCAAATCTATTTTTTATCTTTTGAGAAATTAAGTAATATACTTTATGCAATTGTTAGGCTGATGCCTATGGTATTGAATTTAAAACACATGTGTCATGTTAATTTTTTTTAGTTAATATCATAAACTAGTAAATTAATCAAGTTTCAAGTTCAACCATTGGATGAACATTTGATGTATGGTTGTAGTTACATTCCGTGATGAAATGAACAGAGAGATGGCCTTCCCAATTTAAACCTCTAGAATTACCCTATAACCGTTAGATTTCTAAAGATCAACGGTTAAGATTATGACAATAGCAAACAATCAATATGAAAATTTTATGACAGTTTGGTCATTTAAATGCCTATCAAAAAAATTGTTTAATTTATGAATTTTTATATAAAATATTTTATAAATGGAATATCTTGAAAAATTAGAAAACAATGATAATTATTAGTGATAAATATAAAAATCTACTGTTATAATTAACAATTAACAAAAGTTTCTAAAATCGTATTAAAAATAAATCTTGTTAAATATATTCTAAAAATTAAAAATAATTATGTTTTATTTTGAAAAGATTCTAAATTAATATATATTTTTATAATAATATTATAAATCACATATATTAATATAAAAAATGATAGCTATTAATATTATAAAAAAGTCAAAAGTTTCTAAATTCTTATTAAAAATATTCAAAAAAGTTATATTCTATTTTCTTTTTATAATAAAAATTATAAAACGATATATATTATAAATCAAAATACTATATAATAATTTTTTACGGTTTAATAAAAATATAGCAAGTCAAACTATATGAACAAATATTTAATAGACCATCAAATTCCAGGCCTGTTGTCAACTGTCAAGTGATTAATGTTTATTTTTAAAGTTAATATCATAAATTACTCAAGTTTCAACCATTGGATGAACATTTGATGTATGGTTGTAGTTGCATTCCATAATGACATGCACTGAGTGATGGGCTTCCCAACTTAAACCTCTGGAATCACCCTATAACCGTTAGATTTTCAAAGATCAACGGTGAAGAATTTGCAACTTGTAGACATAAGACGTGTCATTCACTTTAATGTTTCAATTTTGAGAAACAAAGCGTTTAAAGCACTAGCACTTTGTACTACTAAGTGTCAATTGTCAAGTGATTAATTTTTATTTTTAAAATTTAAAGTTAATATCATAAATTACTCAAGTTTCAACCATTGGATGAAAAATTGATGTATGGTTGTAGTTGCATTCCATAATGAAATGCACAGAGTGATGGGCTTCCCAACTTAAACCTCTAGAATCACCCTATAATCATTAGATTTAGAAAGATCAACAGTTAAGAATTTTCAACTTGTAGTCACTAGTCTTGTAGACCTAACTCCTAAGACGTGTCATTTACTTTAACGTTCCAATTACGAGAAAAAAAACATTTAAAACACTTTGCACTTTGAAATTGTACAGTGATTTTTAAAGTCTTCAATCTTCAGATTGCTCATTAGCCATTGTAGTGCACCACCCTATTTTGGATTCCACAGTTCCACTTCCAACAACGCCATTCCAGTTTTCAAGCGTCAGGACTCAGAATCTGGGTAAGTGAAAGAATTCCTGTGGCTACGTTTCATCATTTGACATTTCTCAAAATCTTATTTTGTCAAAGTTTGAAGTTTGGTTTTAGACTTTAGAGACTCAAGAATTCATTAAAATTAAGGAGGACTAATAGGTATTACTTATTAGGGAATTCAAATTTCACAACTTCACATTTGTACAAGCATGTCTACCACCAGTACCACTAGATCAATGTCTGATAAAAAAATACATTATGCAAAATTGCTTAAAACCCCAGGTTTCACCGATGGGTACCATGATATTTATGATCTTGAAATCTATGGTAGGCGTACCTCATAACTTAGATTTTCATTTTAGAATAAGGCTGCAAAGAAAAAAAAATTTGATAGTATCAGTGCATTGTGGGTAACTGGATTAGGGCGCATGATGTTACATGAAGTTTTCCCTTGCCCAGAATTTATCATGGTCTGTGCCAAAAATTATGATGATAAGAAAAGACAAATTGTTAATAAAGATAACCAAGAAGAATTGTTATCCATTAATGCAAAAGAACTTGGAAAAGTGTTGGGGTTTACAACCGAAGAATTTGGAAACCACCACATTGACCTAGAAAAGCTTGCTAGTGATTATGAAGCAGTGGAAGAAAGGCTGAAAAATGATTTCTTAAATAAAATTGTTAAGGATAGAAACAAATTGAAAGGTGATCATAATCCTCCTTATAATTTATAGTTTTTAAACCATGGGTTCAGGATACTATTTCCATGCTAGCATTTTGCCTCGATCTAGATAGCAATTTGGAAGTGGGTGCAAGCCTCCTTGAAATGGTATATAATATCCATTATGTTGATCAACATGTCAAATATAATTATACTTAGCACATTGTAGAATCCATGCATAAACAATTTTTAATGATTAAAGCAGGTTCCACGAAGACATTTAGGTTCACGACCTACTTGTGCTATCTTTTTCTATTCAAATTTAGAGGAATGTTTCATACCAACAAGCTTCAGATTCAGCCCTATAGTAATGAAGAGGAAAATAAATTGGCTCTAGTATATGAATGGACCACTGAGATAAGGATGCATGATTCTTGAAGGAACTATAGTCATTTTGTAGACTACTTTTTGGCTCCATTGCATCAAGTAATTACAAATACTCCAATGCCTAGATTGCTTATGTCATGTAGAAATTGCATGCAACTAGGAAACAAAATACAATTGGTTGATTGGTACTTAATGGAAGAATATACTGTGCTAAAATTTTATGGATCAGGAGTAAATCCATACAAACTTCCAATACATGTGACAGAAAGGGTTTTTGCATTAGAATATGTAAGGCAGGTGCAGAGTGCTAATGAACTACACTTTCTCAATCAGCAAAAGAAGACCTTATTTCCTTCTTTACCATTTTTATGTGGAGGGTTCACATTCAAGAGAAAAGCATTTAGTGTGGCACATAATCTTTTGAATTTTTTTGCATTTGATGCTATCTGTCACTGACAGTATGATCCATGTGAAATCATTAAATCAATGATTGTGGCCAATAGGAATGCTGCAAATAGAATTCAACATCAAAGTAAACCCTTGCTTGAAAACTTGAGAAACAAGGATTCTTGGGATGAGGTCAAAATAGCAATGGAGAAAAGTGTTGCTGAGAATGGTATTTCTTTTGAACAATTAATAGCATAAATTATGACATTGCACCGAAAGACAATCAGGACATACAACATTTTTTATGAAAAAAGTGATAAACCATCTAGTAGAGTAAAAATTCTAGGTTCTCTAGAGAAGGAATTTAGAGATAAAAATTGGCCACGATAAAAAATTATTGCCTTTTGGTCTATGAGGAAGGACCTAGGTGACCCAAGAGCTCTTGCAGAGTATGATGCTAACAAAGAAGATAAAGATTTTAGCAAATTGTGGAATATAGAGCATCCTGATGAACATGATGAATCTGATGATGATATTGATAGGGAAGAAGAAGAACAAAGCCATGCCAATTACAAACCTGGTTTAAGTGAGGCCAAAAAACAAGGATATGCTTCAACATATACTTCAGGAGCAACCATACTTAAAAAAATTGGTTATGAAGGTGGTCCTTTGGGGTCCAAAGGACAAGGCCCTTGGACAATACAAAGTGTTGTGCATAGAAAACAGTTGATAAATCTGGCCTTGGGCTTGGAGGTGAAAATGTAGACCAAGGGGATAAAAGTCAAACTCAATTTGTTAGAGCTTCTAGTCCTCATCCTCATGGTTAGATACAATCACAACTAGGACATGCCCTTGGTGGATAACTTAGTGCAACTAGGAGTGCCATTGGTGGTGATGGTATGGGTAGTAGTAATAGTAGTGGTCAACATGTGCTACAATGATAAATTACACACAATACTAAGAGGAAAACGAAAAAATATACCACAAAAACACCAGGTGATCAAGGAAATTGAAAGAGGCAAAGGATTTTGATAGGTCCAAGTAACACTATTAATGGATCCACTAGTACCACAAAGGAGTTATTTCCAGACACTCCCACAAATCCAGTTAGTGTGGGTGTGACATCATTAGAAACTACAAGTACTCCTATTCCTTCACCATTCAAGCATTCCATTGTTCCTGCCTCCCCAAGTTATGATTTCATTAAAGAGTTTAGAAAGAAATCAAACTTGAATAAAAAAGAAAAGAAGCAACTGATGGAGAGTGCATTTGCTGTAACTTTAGAGACTACAACAACCATGATATTACCCACATTTGACACAAATAAATAAATCATGGAGTACACAATTGGTGTTCCCATAGTTCAAAACAAACCAAAAAATCAGATGGATCGATCTGAATACCAGGTAACCAATTTTCAATTGGATTTTTCTGGCTTGAAAATACTGACAAAATTAATGTATCAAAGAATAACAATGAATTGGTGTACACATCATTGCTAAAGCAAGATAGAGAGAAGAAAAGGTTGCAAACCCAAATAGAAATGTTACAGGCAAACCTAGCAAGTGAGAAAGCAAAGAGGAAAGCAACAAATAACAAGAGCAATGAATTAGAAAAAAGAATAATAAAATCTGCCTCTACATCAACAAGCAAAGAGGATAAATCAAATGAGAGAGAAGTGAATGACCTGAAGCGAAGGCTAGATGAGAGCAACAAGAAATATGATGAGGAGAAATCCACTTCAGAAAATTAAGAGTAAGCATTGTGAATGGAAATGTACAGTGGGAACAAAAATTGGAGAAACAGAGAAAAATAAATGAAGTATTGGAGATAGAGCCGACGGAAGCAAAAGAAGAAATTAAGTCTTCTCAAAATAAGCTATTTGCATATTGTAGAGATATAGTGAGGCATACGAAACAAAAGATCTGGGATGAAATAATGTAGAGGTTTGATCATTTGTGTGACATGTTTCAATTGATTGATGCTATCAGACAACATTATAAGAAGCTCATCAAATATTTAGTGGACAACAAAAAGGTTTTGGAATTAGAGAAATCTACAAATGAAGTTCTACAAACAGTCTACAAAGCCAGTGACAATGATCTGAAATCAAAAGGGATTACTAATCGGATTGAAACCTCAATGAAGTTGTCATCTATCATTGAAAAGTGTTCGAGAATGTGTGGAACAAAGGAATATTTGCATTTGGTTGCAGACAAGATGAAGGTGGTGGATGAAAAGGTAAGGAACTTCACAGAGCTTGGTTTTCTAGAGGCTTTTGACACAAATGAGCGATTCATTGGAAAGGATGGTTTCAGAAAGAAGATGGAAGGTACAAGGAAGATTAATTTGGACCAAAATCCTCAGAACCAAGATGTGGAATATTTGGATTCCATCAAAACACTAATAACCTTGAATGCAAAATTGACTGAAGATTTCAAGACAGGTTCCATTTCCAATTACAATCATGAATTGTTTACAAAAAATCAAGTCAAACAACATCAGTTAGAGAAAATGGCAATTCCACCACTTGAAGAGTGGAAGTTGCTAGAAAAATTGATACAATGACTTGATTTATTATTTTCAATCTTTGACAATATGAGTTTCAAAGTTCCAACTCAGCTCTGTGCAAACTTGTCTTTAGGCATTGGCAAGACTTTGCATTGCCAATGCCAATATGTACTCCATCATGTGAAATTCAATTAAATAGCTCAAATTCAGACTTCAGTAATGTGATGATGTTCAATTATCTGTATTATTTATTTTATCATTTGAACTACTAATGAACTTGATGGAACTTCTAATTTTTCTCTTTGAATTCCTCTTTGTCTTGACCTTGTCTTGTTCTGTCAATCTATCATATTTTTTGGGAAAGAACCTAAGGTTGGGGTTTTTATTTTGGTTTTCATGAAAATCCTAATGTCGTATGCAATACCTTGGGTGAAAATCTATTCGGATGTTACCTTTTTTGGGTGGGTTTTATTGGTTTTTTTTAACGTAAACCAAGTTTGTCTCCTAATCTACCTATGGAATTGCCAATTCCAATCAAGGGAAGCTTGGAGGACCTAGACCAACTAAAGAGGATTTTAACTGTAACCTCCTACACTTCGGGCTCTGCAAAACCCTGGAGGGTGGTCCCCATAATGTGTTTATGATCTCTGCACCGAAATCATAAACAATCATTAGCAATTAATAGATAATCCCATCAAATATATCAATAGAATAAGATAATATTGAAATGAGCTGGCCTTTCACCAATAATATCAAATTCTTGGAGAATGGGATGATTACAACATTATTTCATAACTTATGATAGTCATTTTATTTGCAATTTGGCAGCAAGCTCTAAGTAAAGAAATACAGACACAGGACTTCACAAACTCGTACAATTTAAACCAGTGCCATATACCATTCGGGAGTCAAATTCACAAACATTTAAAATTTAACAACAGATTCAAATACATAGCATATAAGATCCCTGGAAATATTGCATTACAATAGTGTCAATCCATATCCTAACCCAATACTTCTTACTAAATACCTTTACAAACATATCCATCCATGATTCCATCCAAGCATTTTAATTAATTCCTTGAATTAAAGCCAAAATGGAAAACATACACACCAAAGCAGTGAGATGAACACCATAATCCTTGATTATACTATTCAAAATTATGATATGTTTATACAAAGGAGAGACATGAGCTAGAAATATAACATCATAACTCAAATTCTAGTACTGTTGTGAAACATCAAATCTTCATAGACCTAAAACCCCATTACCAAATAAACCCAAACCTAAATTGTATTAATATTGAAATAACTGGTTCTTACAATATGTTCTACAACTATACCTAGAATCGACCTCAAAATATCTGACTTGCCAACCCCTATTTCTAGCCTTGAAATCCTTCTTATAGAAAATGAAGGAGAAAACAAGCATCGGGCCAGAAATTACACATGTCATTGGTCAATTGGACCACTATGTGCCAATTAAAAAATATGATTAAAACCACCGAGTCCCAGAGCATCTTTATGTTGATTCCACTCATTACATAATAGCCACTACATTAGCTATATCTCAAAACCTGCACCAAAATCCATCATGGAAGCAAAACCATCATCGATTATACTATAGCCATTGAGCTGTTAGTTGCCAGTAATAGACACTATTTTACTCCTCTTCGGTTTAGTACTTGTCCACCCATTCTTGGTATTCCTCATCCATTGGCTAGTTAAAATTCACCACCTCGATCACCCTAGTATCGTAAGGTGTGTACTTCAACACAACCTGGTTAGCCTCTCTCTCAAAAGACTAAGAATATGCTGGTATTATTTATTTTATCCATACTGCTCACTAGCAAGTCATAGTCTGAGTCCTTACAAATCAATTTGATTTGTGCATCAATAACCTCTTCTGCCCTATCTTGCCACTGCTGCAATGTCTTAATCTTTCCCTGTGCATCTATTATATCTGGAAGAAAAGTATCATTCCAGTCATCAAAAATATTTACTAGTTCTCTCATTTTCTACTCAAATCATCAAGTAGGGCCTAGAATCCCTTCAATGATTTCACAAAACTTTGAGTAGGCTTCGATGACTGAGGCATGTTGTCTGCATCAAACCTGGAAGCCTTAAACATAACATCTAAATTAGTGGCTTGAGGGATCCACTTCTCAACCAAAGGCAGAACTACTTCCCAATCTCTGTTAATGTTTTTAATTCCACCCAAGAACAAAGAATACAAAGAATGTACATATGGCAACCTACAATCAACCTTCTCATTTAGATGCCTCAAAACGGTGTCAACCACCTCATTGTGTTTAGCAATTGGATCATCCTCACTTTCCTTTAGGGCAGCCTACAATTTTGTGATTTTATTCAACATTTGTTTCTTGGTAGGATCCATAGAATACTCAACTTCCTCTTCAATTGTTTCTGGTGCAGGGCTAAGAGTAGGTGTTCGAATGGGGGACCTAGGAGTAGAAATAATTGGAATATTAAGGGGAACTGACCCTGAAGTAGTGGGCAGTGCTCTGATACCGGGGGCACTGGAGGATTATCCTACCTGCCCATATTTTAGTCTATCTACTTCAGACTGCAGCTCAACATTCCTCTTCTGTATTCTACTATATTCCCCAATTACTACATTGTATTTCTCCATCAGACTCTTCTTTTTAGCTTCCTCCCTTTCAGCCATCTTTTGGGCCAATTTGGCCACATTCAATGTCAAGCTTGTGGCTTCTTTTGTTGATGTTTTAGAAGCTCTCTTGATGATGAGCCCTCCCCTTAGACTTGGGATAATATCAACCACATTTGGTTTTCTACCTTGGGGTGCCAATGCCCATATGGCCAGAGTTTATATTCCTCACTAAAAGCAGAGTCTTGCAGAGCTACCTTAACCTCTTCCTCACTATTTTTCACAGGATTCTTGAAATGCAGGATAACATTGAATGCTACAACATTATCTATGTCCCATTCAGGCAGAAGTAAGACACCAGCCTGAGTCACAAGTCTCCTTCCTTCCTCAGGATTAATGCTCTTGAATTTCTCCATTAGTTTGGCCTTAACTTCATCATCATTCTCCTGTTCAGACCTATCAGGTCTTAACTCTATCCTTCTCTTGCATTTATCCTGATATTCCTCTAATTTCATTCTCCAAATTAACTGCAAGAATAGAGGAGTCTTCATGAAGGCATCATCATCCAGGAATGCCTTGTGGGCCTCCATTGTGGCATCATGTACAGACTACCCCTTTATATCCATATCAGTTAACACCAATTGTGTTGATCTAGGAGGAGAAGGGATACCAACCTGCATGTCTTGATCAATTATAATTTTTTCATCCATGAGAGCCTCTTGTGTTTCCTCAACCCTTTTCCTATTTAGGCTTGGCTCTGATAGTAACTCTACAGGATCATTTCTCGGTGGTGAATCTAGGTCCACAATCCTTATCCCTCCAAGTTTCCTGATCCCTTGACCCGATTGTGATGATGCTTGCATTATTTGTTTTCCCCTTTTATCTCCTGCCTCCTCATCACTGCTATCATCTCTCTTCCTCTTGTATAGAGGCCTATCCTCTGGTGGTTGATAAGATGGCCTTGTTTCTTCAGGCCTCGCCTCTGGTCTTTGAATTCCCAAGTCCACTTCCAAATTGACTTTCTTGTTTCTCAAGGTGCTCTTGATATCTTTGAAGTTATTCATTAAGAAATCTATTCTTTTGTGAAATGGAGTTAACTCCATCAGTGGATCATATTTTGGATCCATTTTATGCACCATAGCCAATAGTTTCTCATAGGCAATCCATTTCTCTTTATTCAATTCCTACCTACTCAAATCAAACTCATTTCTGATTAGATCCTCAGGAAAATTGAAAACATATGCAAACTTGCCACCTTTAATTCATTGCCTGAATAGGGAAAAGAATCCCTCGGGGTCATGCTACCTCTTAGATCCACTCTTCAAATGATAGTCATCAAAAAATATTCCAAAGTGGACCCATCCTCCCTTAGAAAAGACCAAATCTGAAACAACAGTATAATCAGGGAACAAAGTCCCTTTTCCTTTCCCTATCAAATTATCCTCATTAATGCAACCTAGTTGCCACATGACCTCGAAAAATCCCATCCTTGATGGTAAATTATATGGGAGAATGTGAGGAGCTCCCTAGAAACCATAAACCCTTAGGACAGTGCTTACAGGGTATAAGATGATGTCACCCCAATTGTGGCACACCTTCAAATCAGTCTTCCTCACTTTGGGTCGGAGTAAATCATACAAATCCTCAGGGACCCTTGGCTCATTTACCATCAATCTAGCTCTATTTCTGGAAGCAAAACAGTTATCAAACTACACAAAGCTAGCACCTCCCCTGTTGCAAGACAAATATGCATTCCAAATATGCATTCCAAACCTGTATTGGTAATCTTTCTCCATTCTCTTCTTGCCTCAACTCCATTATCTCTGAGAAGAAGTCGACATTCTGGTACAGGAACATATGCATTAATAGGGAGTACCAAAAGAAAGGAGTACCATTGTCACCCATATGCAACTTCAACAAACCCTCATGTATCTTTTCAACAAGAAAAGATGCATAGTCGTACACTACAAAAAAATTGGAATGCTAAATCTGAGCCCCCATAAAATCTGGCAAAGTGAATAAAATGTTGCCAAGAAGTGATCAACAAAATAGCTTAGCCTGAAAGGCTCCTGATCAGTTGGGTTGATGTGAATCGTTGAGCTTCTTGCCTTGGCTAAATGAGGAGGAAGTAATTTTGATCTTAAAAGAGGCTGTGACCTAGCATATTCCTGCTTCATTTCCTCAAAACTACCCAGACTAAGAATGGGCTATATTCACTCAAATCGAAAATCATCTGAATCTCATCTGCATTTATATTTAGTAGAAGCCCACCATCATTATCCCTGATAATCCTTGTAATAGGATCATATCGTGCTGCCACTACTCTAAGTAGGTCAATATCAAGAAATACATATGGTACAACTAGTTTCCCCATATCGTACCTCCAGCCATTACAGAAAGGATGAGGCACATTTCGCTTCCCATACCATCTCTTAAACATTTCTAGGCCCGTCACTTGGACCCTAGCATCTGCAATATTATAGGTTTTACACCTTAGTCCCTCACTTAAGGCTTTCCCATTCATTAAAACCAAACCCCTCTTCTTGTTGTTCGTTGATAGCAGGAATTGATCTAGGAAATCGTCATATAAATTCCTTTACAAATAATCAATATGGCCAGAATGCTACTTTGATGGAGCCATTTCGAACAACCAGGGCTTCTCCTAAAATCAATTTCTTGAACAAACTAGGGCTACCCAAAACAAAATTACACCAGAACTTTGCAATTTCCCACAATTCAAAAGAACCAGTAACCTTACAGTCTTAATCAACAAGACCCCTAGCCAACACAATACAACCCTCCACAAAAAACACATTCAAACAAAAACCCTAGTATAAAAAGTAACTCATGGGATTTCGTGCCTTGCAGAAAACCAAACCTCGTTGTAATTGCTTGAAAAACTCAATCTCTAGCTCTAGAGTCCTGGACCGCTTTGAAAACATTTGAATTCCTTTGTGGTGAAGATAGAATGGAATTAACTACTTAAAGCCAATGAAAAATGGCTAGTAGATGTCTCATCTGCCATTAAAGCTCACTTGCATGCCGCACCAATGACTTCAATCGTATTTGATGCAAATTTAAATCCTCACCGTCGATCTCCTGTTCCTGTCAGATCATTAATGATTAGACAACCATCTTCAAAAGGCTGACAACATCTACATGTCATTATCGAGGGCCCACCATAATACACAATGCTAAAGGAATATGCATGGGGTTCGCCCATGATATCGCAATCACTAAACACCCTTCACTTTAGGATTATGCGATGGTGGGCAACTGTTGATTCCATCCATCGACGATCATGATCATTCACAACAGTGAGCAGCACCAAAACCTATCCATCGAGCAAATTTTCATCAAGGTTAAAAAATCATCGTCGATCTCGAGCACGTGTATCTCACATCTGGTTTAGTAACCCACTCTATAATGTACTAAAGTCTAATACAAATATTAAGCACTTTATTTACTCCTTTTTAGCATCGACAACCTGGGACATGTGGCACCCACCCGTGATATCGCAATCACCAAGCAACCAGCAGTGATGTCATCGTGAGATCACGGGGAACGGTCAAGATCAAACGTAGGGAGATCGATGGTCACTAAAAATAACCGCTGCAAAATAATACAATTACTTAAAATAAAAGAGGGGAAGGGGAAAATGCCTAGGATTACAACAAATGATGGCTCAAAGTTGTTCTAAAGCACAGGGCATAGTCCGACCCAAACTTAAGAAATAAAAGGTCAGGCGAAATATTTAGCATTTTTATTAAAAGGGGCCTGACCTAGATGATTCAATGGGACATAAGTTGTTTTGAAACCACCCTCAAAAAGTTAACGTCAGAAAAGATACAACCCAAAGATATACATTAAATGGGAGGTTACTAAAGCGACTGCGAGATGCACGTGCTCAAAATCAATGGAGGTGTTATAATCTTGATGAAAAAGTTGCTCGACGGTTATGTTCAACAACAGTGACTGTATTGAATGAACATGATTGTCGATGATGGAGATCAACAGTTTCCTGCCATCGTGTGATCGAAAGATGCGAGGTGCTTATTGATTGCGATATCATGGGCGAGCGCCACATGTATTCCTTTGGCGATGCATAGTGTGGTGGGCCCTTCGTGCTGAGATGGAGATTACATCAACCTTTTTGAAGGCTATCATTTAATGCTCTGGCAAAAGTGAAGGATCGACGGTTGGGATTTGAATTTGTATCAAATGCGGTTGGAAACTTGGAGCCTTTGGTGTGGCATGCAAGTGAACTTTATTGGCAAATGAGACATTTTTTGGCTCAATTCGATCGACATTAAGTAATTTTCTTTCGTTCTATTTTACCACAAAGTTATAATAGATTTTGGTTGTGTCTTGATGACAGTTTTGGGCCACTTTTGGCGCAAGTTGCTTGAGGTTTGGCGACTGGCCAGTGCATTAGCCATTTTCTAGCTAATGGGAAAAACAAGAAGATTCTCATGGGAGTCAGTTGTTGTAACAAATTTTTGAAATATCATAGGGGGGTCCAACTGACCGGTGACATGTGTATTTCTGGCCCAATGCTTGGTTGCTCCTTCATTCTCTATAAGAAGGATTTCAAGGCTAGAAATACGGGTTAGCAAGTTGGATAATTTTAGGTCGAGTCTAAGTAAAGTTGCAGAGCAAATTGTAAAGGGCCTATTGTTTTAGTGAAAATGTTGTTTTAGATTTTGTGTCATTTTGTAGTAGGTTTTAAAATCATTAGAGTTTGATGTTTCAGGACAGTACTAGCATCTGAATGGAAATTACTCATTTCAAACTCATGTCTCTCCATTGTATAAACATATCATTATTTTTAATAAAATGATCAAGGGGCTTATTTTGTTCATTTCTAAGTTATGGATGTTGAACTGTTAGTCTATTAGCTTTTGTCATGTTTTGACTAAAAATCCTGATATGATTCATGAAGTGCGATTTAATATAAAATATCCTGAACTTGAAGTGCAATGATTCACAATTTATTTGAATACAATATAAAAAATCATCAACTACTATTTGGAATATGATTCATGCAGTGCTTGAGTGCAATATAAATTAAGATTATAAGATATCATGAAATTGAAGTGCAATGATTCATAATTTTCAATTAATAGAATATAAAATATCATCAACTACAGTTTGGACTTTGGAACAATGGAAACTGATTCAAGAAGTGTAGTAAAAATACCTAAAACCTGCTAATTCTCTTCCATTTCCCAAATGGAGTTAGGGTCCTCAAACCGATGCTCATCTTTAGATAAAGTAAAAGTGTCATCTTGATTCAGAAACTTCTTTGCACTTTGTTCGGCCTGTGTCTCAAAATCAAGATTCATTGTTTGATTTGTGTCAATTTCAATATCACTGTCATCTTGATCTATCCTAGGCCCACTGCCACTGCCACTAGTACCACCACCAGTACCGATGGCTCTTGGAATTTGAGAGCCTATGTTGCACAATCTGACCCCTCTTCTTTCACATGTAGACCTCCAGATTGCGAGTTCCCTTTCAAAAGGATTTTTTTTGACATTATACGCAGTTCCTTTCATCCTCAAGCAATTTTCCAAATTCTTGTCTAGTTTGTTTCTTAGCTTTGATTTCAAAAACCCCAATGTATTGAAAACTCTCTCATCCTCCACCAACCCCAATAAAGAGGCCAATTAAGGAAAAAATAAGCTTAATTAATTAAAGGAGCCCTAAATAAGTGAAAGTGTAAAGGGGTACACTTTACAACACTAAAATAAGGCACAATTAAGTCCAAATTAATTAGGAGGGCCCAAACAAGTGTGGAAATGTAAAAGGGATACATTGTTCTAAACTACACATATATATCATTACCTTGATATTAACATTCAAATACATATAATCACAATTTGATCGATTGATATATATACACGAAATGTATATTTACATACATACATATATGTATGTATGTATTTGAATGAATTATGAATGTATGTATATATACACTTCGCATATATATGTCGATTGATGGGATTGTAATTATATGTATTTGAATGTTAATATCAAGATAATGATATATATATATATATATATATATATATATATAATATGTATATATATTATTATATGCATGTGTAGTTACATTAACATAAATGTACATATGTATATATATACATATATTGTTAAATTATGTGGAATATGTAAATATATGTATGTGTATTTGAATGGTGAATAATGCATTTTATAATCATATAGCTGAGATATATACATATATATATTATGATAAATATCTATATATACATATATATATTATGTTAAATATCTATATATATTGTGTTATATATATATATATATATATATATATTAATTATATATTATATTTTATAGTGCTTGATATGTTTATATAGCACATAGTATTTGAAATAACACATTGCATATGATATAGCACTTTGAATATGTTATAGTGCAATATATATGATAGCACATTGCTAATAACATTGCATATAGAATATAAAGTGTTGTTTAACTGTTCCAATATGCAACACATGAATATAGCTTCTGGAATAAATGTGAACCAAGTTTTTATGTTGCAAACTCAACATATTAAGACTTAGTCAAATAACTGAGAATGTCGAGTGGAAAATAAAGCATGAGAAAAGGAATAAGTTTACATGTTGGAAAAAGATGAATGCATTTTTAAACGATGTCAATAAGTATTTAATCATACTATCTTTGAGGGCACTCTTTTTATGAAATGTGGTGCTAAAACATGGAGATATGTCATTGAAAGATGTTGCATAGAGAAGAAAATATGGATTCTTAAACTTGTAGATATGCATAAACCCAATCAAAGTAGTTTTGGAAAAAATATAAGAGGAGAGTTGACTTGTGATTCATTTAGGAAACTTGAAACAATGCATTGTTGCATTTGACCTAGCAAATGGAGTCTTGTTGTCACCAAGCATGAGGTCGACTCAATCATTAGAAGCTGAGGACTATTAAGCATTTCAAGCTAAGAGTTTACTCAACTAAGTTGCTACATGAGAGTAGAAAGGTGGAAAATTTACCTACTTATTTGTATCCTTTGAAAGATCAAATATTAGTATAAATAGATGAGCTGTCTTCCTCATTTGATACACCTATTTCATTCTAATTATCTTATTGTTACCCTACTGCGATTTCTATGCTTTTTGTATCAGAATTTTAGAGAGAGAGAGAAAAAAAATTGTTGTGAGTTTAGTTTGTGAGATTTCTTGAGAGGAGGATAAGCTTTGGAGTCTAGTTGATATTTGGGAAGTAGCATTCATGGTAGCGAAGGCTAAGACTAGAAGTGACATTTCAAAGTTGGAACTTATAATTAGGCATGCTGATTTCTATTACCCATTATATTTATATTTGAAAGGTTATTTGTTTGCAAATGCTTTGTTAAGGAAAGATTGCATGATGTGCTTTAATCTTATAATCTTAGTTATTTCTTAGATTTGGAATAATCTTGGACTGCATGATATGATTGTTCTTATGAACTTATCTATTACCAAATATGGATATATGTTGTGTGATTCTTGAATGAGTCTTGAATTAGAGGAACCCTATTATATAGGAGTATATTTATATAATGCATAAATACACATGGATTAAATGCTATTAAAACTATGTTTAGATTGTTAGTCTACATATAGATGATGCATGGGTGGAATGTGTTGCTATCTTATAGTACTTTTATGGAAATGTCATTTTTAATTAATAGGTTAATAGTGTTATTCCTGGGGTTAGTGAAATCCATGGGAATAGGGATAACCTAATTGACCCTTTATATGTGAACAATAATGTGTATGCTTATTCCCGGGGTTAGTGAAATCCATGGGAAAGGGTGTAACCTAGCAATCGACTTATTTTAGGCTTGGATATTCTTGGGGTTAGTGGAATCCATGGTTAAGGGAATAAACCTTGTTGAACATTTTATTGTATAGTTACCATAGAGTGTTCATGTATGTTATGTTATGGTCAAACCAAATAGAGCTAAAGAGTGGGTGGACATATGAATCTCATCTAAAGTACTAGGTGATGAATTCTTTGGCCAAAGTAGTGTATGTAGCCACTATTTATACTTTCAGTTCACTATGATCCATGATTTCATTCTAGGTAGAGAAACCAATGTATGGTAGCACTAGATATGTAGGACACAACACTATGATCAGTAAAGTTGGGATTATGGGGTTGTCAAACCAATCTCATCAAAGGGTAGGGCCATCTTACCAGTTAGGTAGATGTGCAAGAGACACAATAAGTCTATGGTTGGCAGAAAAGTGCTTGAGTGATGCTCTCCCTCATATAGATGATGACCAAGTATTTGAGGATGTAGCGCCAATTGGAGGCACCTAGAATGTATGCACCAAGTGATGGGGACATCTATGAGGTATGCACTAATATTGGGTACATCAAGACCATTATATTCTATTTATGTTTCTATATCATTAAGCTCATGTAAGCTACAAATGTAAATATCTATCTCTACTCTTATTGTAGGATTGTAAATGGGAAATATCATTATGTTGCAATTACGTAATGTGAAATTGTTACTTGAGTTATTGAAATGTTTCTTTGTTACACAATGAAAAAGTTTGAAAAAGTTATGTTTCAAATGTGCATCATTTTATTCATATTGAAAGGAAACATTTTTATTGCTCTTTATGTTAGTAGTATAAACTTTCACTTGTGAGTAAACAAATGGGGTAGAACAATGGGGTTGTTACATTATTAAGCATGCATACATTAATTACCTAGAATTAGCAACATATAAAGACACACTCAAACTATCATTTTTCAATCACACATTGGACACATATAATAATCCAATTGAATAAGGAAGAAGAGAGAGTTTGAGACATGTTCTCTATTCCCTCAACATTTCAAATCTAAGATAGAATTAGGTTGATTATACACCTCTATAAGAAGCACCCCTTAATGTGTGATTATCTTATATAGGGGTCATTATTCCAAATACTTGACATTCATTAAACTTTATTTATTATTCATTATTATTCAAACGAGCATATTTTTGATACTTACATCAATTAATCTTTGTTAATTATCAAACAAAGGTCCCTCTTTAATTACTTAAGTTAATCATTCTTTGTTTATTATTATGCAAAGGTCCCTCTTTTAACTACTTGCATCAATTAGTCTTTGTTCATAACCACTCCTATCCTCCAACTATCTCATAATTCCTAAGACATCTAAGAAGATCAAAATACTATATGTCTATTAGGAAGTGTATAAAGGATTGCAACAATCAACAAGTAAACTCTAAGCCTTATCTTTTTTCCTTATCATTTCATTTTGAAAATACACATAAAAAGAGATACCATATATAATTTAATAATTAATTTATATTTTCAATATTATTTCAAAGATGACAAAAAATATAGACCTTCACTAATGGAGTTGCCAATTTTTTTTAAATGAACTTTGGGAATAAACAAAAACACTCATTTTGTAAACACAAGAGAGACATACAATCTTTCATTACTTCTACCATTCTAAATCACAAGAGGAATACCTTGAAATTGAACAACCAAACAATCGAAGAATTGATGAGCTTTCAATCTCAACAAAACAGTAAGCAACTCCAAGTAGGGTAAATATTCTCACAATCAAATGTATCTTCTAACAACACCAACAACACTTCCTCACATTTGAAACTTAAAAAACATTGCTCTTTCCTTCTCAAAAGTAAAAGAGGTAAAAGAAAGGTTCCAAAATAATGAAAATCAAAATAACCTCTCCTTTCTTTTACTTTTATCTTTTATTTTTTATAAGATAAATTAATAAAAAACTACAATTTATTTTTAATTAATATTTATAATAATATTTATTGAAATATTGTATAAATGTCATTTTATTATTATTCTCAATGAGATACACAATCTTTCATTCTAAAAAAGAAAAAATTAAAAATAGCTCTCATTTAACTTTATCTATGTTATAATAGAAGTGATTAACTAAAATAGTCTTTTAAAATAACTTATATTTTTATTGTCGTTAAAGACATAATATAATGATTAAGGTGTGGTGTTGTTTCAACACTTATTAAGATTTAAATTTGATGGTCCATTTGATATGTCAAATATTTTTTTATAATAATACGCAACTTTGATCATTCCTCAATCCTTAACTCTCAATCTACCTAAACTTTCGTGTAATACAATCTTTTTAACAATAAAATATGACCATCAAATTTAAACCCTAACACCCACCCAATTTAAATTCGGGGGCCACCCTCAATTAACCAATAAAAGGAAGTCTATGTATTTATACTTAGAAGACCCTTACAATGTGATCTATACTCAATTTTCCATTTCACAGGCAGAAGCAGCCGTCAAATTCTAGCACAACATCACTCTTTTCGCCACCTGATTTAAAACAGAAAAACTCGCAGATCGCTCTGTTATGGCAGGTCTAACCAGATTGCGAAATTCTTCATCCGTCAAATAGCGTACAATTTTTCGTTCACGTCACTGCGTGCTCTGGAAAGAAGGAAGAAAAGTCTGGACGTGCGCGGCCCGCCTCTGACAGCATCCATAATTTGTGCCTGTTTTCCTGGGGTCGTCGTTGAGGCTGACAGACGTATTGTTAAATATTAGTATTTGTGTCAGTTGACAGAGTCAGATTTTGGAAAATGCCGTCTCCGAGTGCAGACACCTGGTAAATCGCAAAAGAATTGCCTAAAATAGATCAAATAACTCCAGTAGGGGACGGTATACATGTTCTCCAAGCGCTCGAGAATGAATCTACCCCTTACACAAATGGATTATTTCAAATTTGAGCTCCTTTACTGAACGCTTTTCGCAAAATCCGCTCTGGTGCAGTCGCAGACTACAGCCTTATGGAACAGAATTGGCTAAAGTGGAGAAAATTTCCTGTCAAAATTGTTGTACGGTACTGTCTGTATGCACTTCAAGCTCTCTGCAATGAATCTGCACGTTACATGTTTGGAAATTTGCGCCACTTTAATGAACGTGGCTCTGCACGAGGGCACGATAAAGTTAAAAGTAAGATGTGCAGGGAACAGAAGAATAATCCCTGTGATTTGTATATTTTGGAGGTTTTGTCAATGTCTTAAATATTGCAGTTAAAAGATTATCCCCTTAGTATGTGGCTTTTTTCCGCAGATTCTTTTATATTTCTGTCCGATGTCAGTAGATGTTCTCTGTCATTTAACGTTTTCAAATGGAGTTAGCCTGCCGTCTGATAAAGTATAGGGGAGAGGGGCCCATAGTAGGGCCTAGGGATGGAAGTAGTCTCACGTGGGTTTCACAGTAGACCGTCTTAATATGCAATTGTAAACCGGTTTTCATCTAAAAAGTCAACAAAGATATTCAATTCACTGTACCATAAAAATTGTATTATAATCAGTTTATATTTGTTTGAACACAAATAAGTAATCGTAGTCTTACATGTCAAGAATATTCAAAGCACATCTGACACCACAAACATACAAGCCATATAGATTCTTACTGACCCGTAGCTTTACAACTTGCACCTATAATAAAAAATTAGTATAATCGACGCTCCCCTTTAATATCACCACTTGCATTAGCTCACGACCATTATTTTAATACAAGTGGCACGAGGAGAACAACTACGAGCCAAGAATGTCCCATCACCAAATTCAATCAAGCCCATCCCCTATTCCACCGTGCCATCAATACAACACTGAAATGAAAAGAAATCATTCATAATTGTCCCATCCGTCAAATCCATTCGCACGACAACTGATTGAAACTCCTTTTTTGCCACCTGCAACCACCAAAACAATGGTAGTAAGGCCACCACAGTCACCTGACCAACAAACAAAAACTGCATGCCATAAATACATACATACATTGCAATTGAAGACACCCAAACAAATTTTCAAATTTGAAAAAGGAGGAAAAAATTAAAGACTCGATACCAAACAACATTGCACATATAAAGATATTTTCAAATTCAAAATTTAATTTCCATT
Organism: Sequoiadendron giganteum; assembly: GCA_007115665.2. Lineage (NCBI taxonomy): Eukaryota > Viridiplantae > Streptophyta > Pinopsida > Cupressales > Cupressaceae > Sequoiadendron > Sequoiadendron giganteum. The sequence goes on from CM021109.1 coordinate 40,918,794, forward strand.
TACCACGTCTCACTTTCATATTCACTACAACGTTTTTCTGGAGGCAGACGAACAAAGAAGACAAGAAGAAGCAACACTAGCAACACACTATCAACATTCAGGTACTCTACACAAACAGACTGTTTATGCCTATGAATGCCAATCTGTTCAATGCTATGCAAGTGATTTTCACCATACAATACATACCTTTGCTTTTTCATATAAACTATTCATGTCCATACGACAATATGTTGTATGCGATGGTAACGTTTCTCAAAAAAACCTGTTACTCAACATCTGGGGTTTCAACTTACACTGTTTGTCAATGTCCAAGAAGTTCTTTTCATTTTCTGGGTTCTTATTACATTCTTTATGCCTCCCAATATAGATTTGTTATATTCTCTGTAAAATTTATGTGACCCACAAACCTGTAACTCAATATTTGGGGTTTCAACTTATAGAGTTTATGTATGTCAAGTCATTTAAGTTTGTTTGCTGGACTTTTCTTATGCTCAATATGGCTACCAATATAGATCAATTCTATGCACCCTAACTGTTTTTCAAGCATATGAAAGTTACAATTATATCTAGTGTTTCAACTTTCTCTATTTATGAATGTCAAATAATTTTAGTTCAATTCCTAGTATTTTTGTTATGTTCTATATGCGTAGGTACATATAAATTAGTTATTTGCACTGTAAATGTTTCTCACCCACTACCCTTTGACTGAATATCTGGGGTTTCAACTTAACACTGTTTATGGATGTCAACGCTTTCCAGTTCCTTAGAATGTGATTTTTAAACCCTATGTGATTGTTGCACAAGGCTTGGTCACTCTTTTGAATGGCAATGTCATTGTCGCAACATATTCTTTCTAACTCACTAGTTGGGGTTTCGTCTTTTACTGTTTATGATTGTGTATGAATGTTCAATTTCAACATTTTCATATATCACAAACTTGTAACTTAATATCACGGTGTTTCATGCTTGATGCCTGTTGATGAATGACAAGAAATTCCAGTTATCTACATTGTTAGTTCCAATTGACTTTATGACATTACACAAACTGGACTTTCATTTCAAAAAAAATGTTTTAAACATGTGCAATTCAAACAAAATTTAGTATGATCACATAAAACTTCAACACTTACCGAATTTACCATTATAAACTATTAGCTAGCACAATAAAGGAATTAAAAAAAAAAAACATGCACCACTCTGTCTTTAAGGGTGTTCAATGGTGTTTCTTATCATTGTTTCAAACATGTCTCAATAATGTTTGTAGGTTCAATATAAAGTTGGTATGAGGTCCAAGCCAATGAAGAGAGCCACAACAAGGTGGCCTGCATGTAAAAGAGGGGTTTCATTCCCCCTTGAAGAAGAGAAAAATGTAGAAGTGGAGACAGTTGTCGTAGTTACTGCTCCATCAGGCAGGCGGACAACAACATCATGACTTTGGGAATTGACAATGAAAGATACAATTAATCATCAAACAAATGACATGGTGGACAACCAACATGAGGAACATAATGATGACCTAACTCTTCCCTTAGCCCCTACCCCATTGTTTTTGTTGGCAGATGGATCTATGAATATGGGTAATGACATTCTAAGTCGTCCATCACCCTCTGCCCAACCCTCTTGGTTGGTAGAGGGAGCTACTGATGAGGGTTATGACGGTTTAAGCCTTCCCTCGACCCCTACCTAACCATCTTGGTTGGCAGATGGAGCCAAAAAATTGGGTATTGTCTTGTAGTGCGAAGAAGAGCAAGGAACTTATTCATTGCCTTCTCCACCTGACACTTTTTCCATACCATAGTTGCTAGATTACTATGCAAATTTGAGCAAGGAAATAGAGTAAAAGAAGGAGGAAGACAGAGCTAGAAAGCAACAAGATAGGAAGGAGAGAGAGCAGAAGGAGCAAGAGATAGTTCAAAGGATACAAGATAGGAAGGAAAGAGAGAAAAAGAGGGACCAAGACCGAGTTCAAAAGAAACAAGATAAGAAGAAAAGGCAGGACAAGATGGAGCAACAGAGGGTTCAAAAGAAACAAGATAGGAAGGAAAGAGAAATCAACTGGTCCCATAGGTCATTGCAATGAGAAAGATATATAAGTAGTCCTACAAACCCGTTAGCACACAACCATGCCTTGTTTAAGGATATATTGAACATATACATCCCTCTATTTGGGGAGTTGAATGTCAATTCTAGTGTCAGCCCAAATGTAGGCTGCACTCCACTCTCTGTTACAAATAGTTGTTCAACACTGTTGCATGTAATTAGCACTCAATTTACAAATGCAAATGCAAATCATGTAAGAACAACTTAGAACACACAAGCAGGAGACGAGAACACATCTCCAGATTTTTATCTTGGCATGCTTGATTGATGTTGAGAGGGACCATCACTACAACTATATGACTGATTGGCTACTTTTTTGCTATGTATTCCGGGCTGCAAGATATAGTTCAATTGTTGGCTGTCTAATTTTGTTGTTGGGAACTATAATACCCTGATATTAAGCAGATAAATTTTCCCACCACGTCACCCTACCACTTGTGCATCAACCCATATAAGTTTTTAAAAAAAATCAATGACCTCGCCACCTGTCAAGCATGTTTTACGCCGACGTGTCCAAAATGGGCCGATTTTTCCCTTCGTTCGAAAGTGGATCCCACCCACCTCCTCAATCGATGAGAACATCTACATACACTGGATCAGACTACCACATGTACACGACAGCCTCACCACCCTGAACCACCAGTTTAGAGCATTAAACGCTCGTTGCCTCCTTCGTTTCCTCCACTGACCAACTTGCCTTACGTGTCGCTTCACATTTACTTGGACTGTCGGGCAAGTAAATTAGAGATCAAAGTTCATTCAATGCTCCAAATTCTTGCATATCCTACCCACTCTCATTCCTTTTGTTTGCAAACATTCTCGAGTGTTTGTTTGGTTTCGCACCGAAACATGTCCAGCCATGCATTGACGAGGCTTCTTTTCAACAAAGCATTTTTAGTATTAAACCATGTTCCATACATTGATAATTTGTAAAGTATAATGATACATAGTTTATTACTTAAATGCTCTTCTGAAAAAGAAGTCTCTTCAGTGCTATAACCTCCAATGTCACTACAAATTTTTGTCCTATAATATGTAAATGTTGTTGCTAGCATTATGCACATTCCTATATTTAAGATTTGATATCAAATGGATCTATTTATTGGTTTATTAATTGGATATGTTTATGGGCCTAATTAGCAATATGATGTCCATGTTGGCAGTGTAGTGCAATTGCTTGTTAATGGAAGTCTACTTAATTATGTACTCAAACTTTGTTTATGGTGATTGCTTAATTGGGCTGAAATGTACAACACAGTTCGCATAACTATTGCATGCATAGAACATTATGCATTAACAACCACTAACAATATCACTTGAATCTTCATATAACAACACTAACAACATCATTTACATGATATAGAATGTATAAAGTGATACAACCTCTTATGTATAATATAATGGAATTGGTGATGGGACAATCTTGGCTCTTTGTTGTTCTCGTGCCATTCGATACATATGAAAATATATTGGCAGTGATGTAATGCAGGTGATGATATATTAGGGGAGTGTTGGTTATACCAATTTTATATTTTGGCTGCATGTTTTAATGCTACAGGCCATTAACAATCAATATGGCTTGTATGTTTGTGTTATCGGATGTGCTTTGAAAATTCTATGACATGTAAGACTGCGAATAATATTTGTGTTTGGGACAAATATAAACCGATTATAATACAATTTTTCTGGTACAATGATTACAATTGCTAGAATGAATTATTTTGCTTACCAAGAATATAGAATTGCTAGAATTGGTGAGAAAAAATACACACACACACACATATATATATATATAGATATATATATGTTCAAAGTCGACCTGCCCTACTTCTTTTCATCTGTTCCTCATTGCACAATCAATCATTGTGCAGATACATATATATGTATTTGCATAGATTACTACATGTACATACATGGTGGATGTCCATATGTATGTACATGCACTAGTCTATGAACATTCATACCTACTTTCATAAATATGTATGTGCACAATAACTTTGTAGTTTAATTTGGAAGGTTGTGTGCCATGCAGTTGTATTATTCTATTCTTCGGTGCACTTGTTTATTAACTTGTATTGCATATAAATGTACATGTGCATACTTTCGTAGATATATGTATATACATATGTACATATATGCATATATATATGTACAATTATGCATAGACATAAAAGTACATATATGCATATACATATATAAACGTATGTACATATATGCATCTACAAATATATGTGCATATACATATTAAAAGCATAGGTGGCACGGTCATGTGGGGGGAAATTCAATGATGACAGATTATGGCTAACCATGAGAGAAAAGAAACATAAGAAATAGTAACCCATTAAAGATAGAGTGATGCTAGAAAGAAGCATTATTTTCCTTGAAAAATAAAGTGTGTTTAAGAATACAAATTTTTGAAGTGTTCATAAACACCCTAGACGCCATACACTTCATCAAGCACATTCTGCATGCACCAAGAAAGCCTTAAAATTCCTTCAATTTAAGAAACACCAAAATAATATGATCAAAATCAGTAAGACAACAAAAAACCATTTACTGACATGAGAAAGTGGTAGAGCCTTAGTGAGGTTAGAAACCTCACCTGTATAGTATGGATTTTCCTGATGTTGTGTCTTTTTGCACTCACCTTTATCTTGCTTGCTGCAAGAACAAATGAAAGGAGGGATGAATCAATACATAAAGAATATTACACAAATGTAGGCAATGCTTAGCTTAATACACAAATAAATTAGTAGTCTGTATACCTTTCGATTGTAACTCACCATCAAAAAAGTTTGGAAGGAACAATGGGTTGGGCTGAACATGTATTTCTTTGCACACAGATGAAGCAGAGTGAATAAGACACAAAATCAGAAGGCGTCAGCAGAATATACCATAATCTCTATGATATATAGACATACATACATATATACATATATACATACATACATACACATACATATATGTATATATATATACATATACATACATACATACATACATACATACATATATATATTTATAAATACATATATACATATATATAGATACATACATATATATATATGTATATATATGTACATATATATATACATACATACATATATATATATATTTGTATACATACAAATATACATATATAGATACATACATATATATGTATGTATCTATATATGTATATTTGTATGTATACACACACACACACATACATATATATATATATATCTCTGTGTGTGTGTGTGTGTGCGTGTGTGTGTGTGTGTATATATTCCGCCTCATCAATTCTAGCAATTCTATATTCTTGGTAAGGAAAATAATTCATGCAAGCGATTGTAAGTTACAGTATCATGTAGAAACATGTGGACCTCCAAACATAGGGTGTATAGGACCCCCTTAATATGCAATTGTAAAATAGTTTTCACCCACAAAATCAACAAGGGTACTTGAATCACTATACCACCAAAATAGTATTATAATCGGTTTATATTTGTCCCAAACAAAAATAGTTATTCACAATCTTACATGCCATAGAATATTCAAAGCACATCTGATACCACAAACATACAAGCCATATTGATTGTTAATGGCTAGTAGCATTAAAACATGCAACCATTGAAACATAAAATTAGTATAGCCCACACTCCCCTTAAATATATGTTGTTGTTTATGCTCTTACATAGTCCATCTAAAAGAACAACTTAATTTTTTATACACATATTGCTTGTTAATGGCCTCTAGCATTAAAACATACAACCAAAATATAAAATTTGTATAACCCACACTCCCCTATAATATCACCTCTTGCATTACATCGCCGCCACTATTTTCATACATCCAATGGCACGAGAACAACTAAGAGCCAAGACCCACCACCAAATCCAATCCAACCCACCCCCTATCCCACTTTGCATAACATACAACAGATTGATATATAATTGAAGTTGTTCTTTTGTGATGGAAAGTGTAATGGTGGTTTGTTATGGAGTCTTTAATTTGTGTCCTTTTCCAAATTTGAAAACTTGTTTGGATTCCTTCAATTGTAGAGATTGTATGTATTATGGTGGGCTTAACACATTTTTTTTTGGTGGTTGCATGTGGCAAAAGAGAAGGAAAATGTAGTTGTGTGCTCTAATCTGACTAGTGGAACACATGTGAACGATTGATTTTCCATGAGTGTTGTGTTGGTGGGAAAAGGGGAATAAAGAATTAATAAAAAAGTGAGGTTCTTTTGGATGAAGATTGTAATGCATCGTGAGCTCCATTCGTTAGACTCTCCATCCAAAAGAACAACTTCACTTTTTTATTTGGGGAGTTGAATGTCTATAGTTCCATATATATATGAATATGGAATTAATAAAAAAGTGAAGTTCTTCTTTTTGATGGAGAGTGTAATGCATCCTTCATTCCATTGGTTAGTCTCTCCATCAAAAAGAACAACTTCACTTTTTTATTTGGGGAGTTGAATGTCTGCAGTTCCATGTATATATGAATATGGAAGTGAGTCGTGGTAAATGGAAATTGGAAAATATAGAGATATGAATTTTTTAATTTGTAAATCTCTTTATATGTTCAATCTTGGTTTGGT
>CM021109.1:40935618-40955899 GCA_007115665.2 Sequoiadendron giganteum
CTCTCCCTCTCCCTCTCCCTCTCCCTCTCTCTCTCTCCCTCTCCCACTCCCCCTCTCCCTCTCCCTCTTCCTTTGGTCTATGTGTGTACAAATCGGATATCCGATTTGTGAAACTTCATTGTGTAGAGGTGAAATCTTATCATTGCAAAAAATGTTTTACAAATCGGATATCTGACTATATCAGATATCGGATTTATGGGCCATAGAAAAACCCCACGTGAGCCGTTTTTGTGCATTCCAATGGACCCTGCATTCTATTTGCAACACTTTGCAGGTGACAAACGCACAGTTTCAGACAGGAAGAGACAAAGATAAACTTTTTGGAGATTCTTGTACTCAAATTTGTCACACATAATGATTTTTTAGCATCTTTTATTTGGTATAATGGGGAGCAGCAATTGTCAGAAGCAAAAACGTAAGAGAAAGCTGACAAAAGAACAAATTGAAGGATATAGACAAAGAGATAGAGAAGGTCATAGGAAGAAAAGACAAGGTATGTTAAAAATTGGTGAACCTAAGCCCTATGGTCTTTCAAGTGAAGAGGAAATTGAATATGTTCAAAGTGAAAATGTAGAACATGATATTGAAATTGGAAATGAAAATGTTCAATTTGATATTGAAAATTTTTAGGGTGAAAATGTTGGAATTGAAGATGTTGAACATGATATTGAAATTGGGAATGAAAATTTTGAACTTGATAATGAAAATGTTGGAATTGAAGATGTTGAACATGATATTGAAATTGGGAATGAAAATATTGAAATTGATAATGAAAATGTTGGAATTGAAGATGTTGAACATGATATTGAAATTGGGAATGAAATTGTTCAAATTGATATTGAAAATGTTCAAGGTGAAAATGTTGGGAATGAATATGTTGAACATAATATTGAAGCAAGTGTAAATTACATTTCACCAGATTACACGAGAAATGAAGAACCTTGTGTGGAAGAAAGACGTATTCCAAATTCAGGACCTTCAAGGACCCCTAAATGGTTAGTTGAGATTGATGATAACATTATAAACAATTTTGAAGGCAAGAGGTCAACACGAACTATTCGGTTGTGGGCTAGAATACTTTTCAACCAATATTTTAGCGATAAGACATTGACCAAGCAATGCCAACTTTTTGTACAATTGCTAAAGATGCAAAAGATGAGACCTTTGCTAGCCAAATTGAAGATTCGTCTGAACAAGAGGACCGAAAAAAATTCTATTATTGTCAAAAATATTTTTAATGCTCTCATGTCTATTGGAAAAAATAACAAGGAAAAAGATAAGAGAGATGCTCGGAGAGTCATTACCACCGCCCTAGTAAGCCATCAATTGAAAAAGGCTCGCTTTATGAGACAAACTTGTATTGATTTTGACTTAAATCATAAAACTTTGGATAGAGCACTTGCAAGAAGAGAAAGAATAGATGATCCTCTTCAAAATGATAGATGGGATTTTTTCGGAATGCTTACACGTGTTGATAAGAAGCTAACCGATAATGTAAAGCAGACAATTCAACAATTTTGGCATGATTACTCTAGAGTATCACCCAATGCAAATGATGTTTTAAAGTTAAGAATTGGCAGTCGAGACAGTACACCGCATCCTAAACATTTCTTGGAATCAAGCCAAACAATGTTGTTCAACAAATTTATTCAAAAACATCCAAATATGGAAATCTCGCAAATAACTTTTGAAGGTTTGAAGCCATTTTATTGTGTGCCTCTTAAGATTCGTAATACTTGCTGTTGCAAATACCATGTGGAGTTTTCAATGTACCATGAACTATTATGCTATATCCGTTCTACTTTGCATACTAATGAAATGTTGCAGGAGTGTGGTGCAATGCATCTTCTGAAATCATCAAGGGACTTGCTAGATCTATTTTTATGTTCTAGGGATGATGGTTCCTTTTTCTATAGAAATGATTGTTTAAATGCGAAGTGCTCACAATGTGGTGGCTTGTGAAAGTTTGTTCAATGTTTTCATGAGGGTTCGGAACATGAATTTGGAAAGAATATTGTTGAGAAAAAAAGATATGAGATAGTCAAATATACTTTGCAGAGTGGAGGTGAAGGTTCTAGATGTGAGTTGGTTACAAAAGAATGCAGTGTTGCTGATTTTATTTCAGATTTTAAGGACAATCTTTTCTACAAATATGCAAGGCATAGTCATAGGTCTCAGTGGTTGGATCAACAATTCAGGATATGTAAGGACTCTTTTCTGATTGGCACTATTATATCAATGGTTGATTTTGCTGAAAACTACACATTGCAACCATAAAATGAGGTACAATCTCAGTATTACAATTTCATTTAGATTGCTATTTTTGTCCACATAACGTTTAGACATGCACCTAATAGTACAGAGGAGGATCAAAAGATAATCAGAGAGTATCATTTTTATATGAGTGATGATAGATCTTACTCGTTCGAGTATGTCCAACATTGTTTCGAGAATTTTTTTGAGTTCTTGTAGGATCATGATATAGCACTGGGCTAACATCTCATTTGGTCAGATAACTGTACAGGTCAATTCAAGAATGATCGTATGTTTTATTGGTTGAGTAGAATGCATGTAGAGAGGGGTGTACCTAATATTTGGAGTTTTTTTGAAGCTGGGCATGGGAAAGGGGAGCATGATGGAGTAGGTGCATGTGTAAAAAGAGCTCTAGTTAAGGAGCAATTGAAGATTTCAAGAGAAAAATTTAGTGATGCACATTCTATTGTTGATTGGTGTAGTTCAACATTGTCACAGGGAGGGACACTTGATTCAATAGTGCACAGATTCTTTTGGTTGGTTGAGGAGGGTACAATGGGAGGTAGATTGGATTGTCATACAATCAAAGATTCTTCAAAGATGCATTTGTTTCGAAGCTCAGATGCAAGCACATGGACCATTTGGACACGAAAGTTGGCTTGTTTTTGTCAGAGTTTTATTCAGTGCAAGTGGGATCAATGCGAGTCAAGTGAGTGGGTGGATACATGGGTTCCATAGTATCTAACTCCTTTATCTCAAACTATATCCATGACAAATTATAGAATGGAAATTTCACTTGATTACGACCTGCTTTCAGATCTACTACATCCAAGACATGTTTTGGTAGTTGTTGCACCATAGGGGAATGAAGAGAGATCAGAATATTGGTTGGCTTGATGTGTGTGGGTAAAGCACAAGCTAACACAATCGATGAAAGATGATGATGGGTTCGTGTATCCTACAGGTTTAGTTGTGGTTGCAGGAACTTGGTTGTGAACATACATGATTAGAAAGAATGGTATACCTGCATTTGAAGACTACGAGAAACACAAAACCATTCTCATGTATTCACACCTTGTTATAGCAACAAATGTTAAGTTGTTGAAGCATCATGCCAAACCAAAGACAAAACAACTATGGACACTAAGTAATGCTGATCATGAAGCAATATTGGATACTCTTAAGCAAAGAGATGACCCTTCAGGCACACTTGAATAGCATATTCAAGAATGGAAAGTACAATGCTTAAGCCTCTTTTTTGTTGTGACAATATAGATATATCATTTGACAAATTTTGTGATATTCTTGGCACGATTGATCATGGACCTGCTACAACAATAGCCAACTCTGATCCTTTCAAAGAGGTATGCTACATATTACTTTAATATAGATTGGTTATTCAAAGCATCTTTTATAGTTTGCATTACCAATTCATCATCATTCAGGATGTTTAGATTAATATGGATTTGTTAGTCTAAGCATTTTTTTTGTTGTTACAATATAGATTTATCATTTGACAAATTTTGTGATATTCCTACCACGATTGCTCATGGACCTGTTGCAACAATAGGCAACTCTGATCCTTTCAGAGAGGTATGTGAAAAATTACAATAATATCGATTGGTTATTCTAAGCATATTTTCTATTGTATGTAGTTTAACTGCTACCTTGATGGTTTGTATAGGTGCTTGTCACTCGAAAACGCCAACATACTACTCTTGTGGAAGACTGTGCCTTGAATGCCTCAAATAGGCAAATTTTGTAAAAAATGAATTTTGAAATGTGAAACAATGTAAAAAGATCATAACTGTGTATAGGCATAATCTATATCCAGTGATGTTTTTTGAAATACGGTCCAAATGTCTGCCATTGTATAAAGGGTATATTTAAAATGTAAAAAGTTTTTGTACTTAATCGAGCTACTACCGGAGGTTTTCTTCCTGGTTCTTTCTTGTCGGTATGCTCATTTGAACCAGGTTTTGTAATATCTCCTATTTATATATAAAAAACTACAGTGGCTTGCCACTTTTTTGAAAAACAAAAAAGTAAAAAGTTCATTGTGAATTTCATTTTCCATGTAATTGATTCAAGTTGATTGGGTAAGAGTTTTCTGATGCAAGACCTAGGACTTGCAGAATCTTGATCCAACCTTAAATATTTATGCCCCCACATTTCATTGACATTAGCACTTTGGACTCTTAAGGGAAAACGCCGCTCCAATGCAGCTCAAAGCGATTCGGCATATTTGGGTGCAAGAGAGAACCATACCTAGCATAAACATACCCATTCGAATGTGTTGGAACAGTTAGTTGGGTCGTACAAGTTCGAGAATGAAAGTTGCACCACTTTGCAACTTTGAACTGCTTGCATTTGGCAACTTTTCCCTCAATTGAAAACTCATCACAACGGGAAAACGCCTTCGAGATAGCAAAAACCGAGAGAGGTTATTGTAGATGGTCTCAACATGATCCCATATCCTCAGACAAAGAGTCTGTAAGCATCGTGGTTTTCAAGAAATAGTCCGTGAAAGTTTGCTACCTTTTAGCACTTTGGACTCTTAAGGGAAAACGCTACTCCAATGCAGCCCGGAGCGATTTGGCGTATTTGGGTGCAAGAGAGAACCATACCTAGTGTAAATGTACCCATCCAGATGTGTTGGAATAGTTTGTTGGGTCGTACGAGTTCGAGAATGAAAGTTGCACCACTTTGCAACTTTACACTGCTTGCATCTGGCAACTTTTCCCTCAATTGAAAACTCATCACCACGGGAAAATGCCTTCGAGATAGCAAAAACTGAGAGAGGTTATTGTAGATGGTCTCAAAATGATTCCATATCTTCAGATGAAGAGTCTGTAAGCATCACGATTTCTAAGAAATAGTCTATCAAAGTTTGCTTCCTTTTAGCACTTTGGACTCTTAAGGGAAAACGCCGCTCCAATGCAGCTCGGAGCGATTCGGCGTATTTGGGTGCAAGAGAGAACCACACCTAGCATAAAAATACCCATCCAGACGTGTTGGAATAGTCCATTGGGTCATACGAGTTCGAGAATGAAAATTGCACCACTTTGCAACTTTACACTGCTTGCATTTGGCAACTTTTCCCTTAACTGAAAACTCATCACCACGGGAAAATGCCTTCGAGATAGAAAAAACCGAGAGAGGTTATTGTAGATGGTCTCAACACGATCCCATATCCTTAGATGAAGAGTCTGTAAGTATCATGGTTTCCGAGAAATAGTCCACCAAAGTTTGCTACCTTTTAGCACTTTGGACTCTTAAGGGAAAACGTCGCTCCAATGCAGCTCAGAGTGATTCAACGTATTTGGGTGCAAGAGAGAACCATACCTAACGTAAAAGTACCCATCTGGACATATTGGAACAGTCTGTTGGGTCATATGAGTTCGAGAATGAAAGTTGCACCACTTTGCAACTTTAAACTGCTTGCATTTGGCAACTTTTCCCTCAACTGAAAACTCATCACCATAGGAAAATGCCTTCGAGATAGAAAAAACTGAGAGAGGTTATTGTAGATGGTCTCAACACAATCCCATATCCTCAGATGAAGAGTCTTTAAGCATCACGGTTTCTGAGAAATAGACTATCAAAGTTTGCTGCCTTTTAGCACTTTGGACTCTTAAGGGAAAACGCCGCTCCAATGCAGCTCGAAGCGATTCGGCATATTTGGGTGCAAGAGAGAACCATACCTAGCGTAAACATACCCATCTAGACGTGTTGGAAAAGTCCATTGGGTCGTACGAGTTTGAGAATGAAAGTTGCACCACTTTGCAACTTTACACTGCTTGCATATGACAACTTTTCCCTCAACTGAAAACTCATCACCACGGGAAAACACCTTCGAGATAGTAAAAATCAAGAGAGGTTATTGTATATGGTCTCAACACGATCCCATATCCTCGAATGAATAGTCTGTAAGAATCACGATTTCTGAGAAATAGTCCATCAAAGTTTGCTGCCTTTTAGCACTTTGGACTCTTAAGGGAAAACGCTGCTCCAATGCAGCTCAGAGTGATTTGGCGTATTTGAGTGCAAGAGAGAACCATACCTAGTGTAAACGTACCCATCCGGACGTGTTGGAACAATCCGTTGGGTCGTACGAGTTCAAGAATGAAAGTTGCACCACTTTGCAACTTTAAACTGCTTGCATTTGACAACTTTTCCCTCAACTGAAAACTCATCACCACGGGAAAATGCCTTCGAGATAGCAAAAATCGAGAGAGGTTATTGTAGATAGTCTCAACACGATCCCATATCCTTAGATGAAGAGTTTGTAAGCATCATGGTTTCCAAGAAATAGTCCGTCAAACTTTGCTGCCTTTTAGCACTTTGGACTCTTAAGGGAAAACGCTGCTCCAATTCAGCTCAGAGCGATTCAGCATATTTGGGTGCAAGAGAGAACCATACCTAGAGTAAATGTACCCATTCGGACATGTTGGAATAGTCCGTTGGGTCGTACGAGTTCAAGAATGAAAGTTGCACTACTTTGCAACTTTACATTGCTTGCATCTGACAACTTTTCCCTCAATTGAAAACTCATCACCACGGGAAAACGCCTTCGAGATAGAAAAAACCAAGAGAGGTTATTGTAGATGGTCTCAACATGATTCCATATCCTCAAATGAAGAGTCTATAAGTATAACGGTTTTGAGAAATAGTCCGTCAAAGTTTTCTGTCTTTTAACACTTTGGACTCTTAAGGGAAAACACCGCTCCAATGTAGCTCGGAGTGATTCGGCGTATTTGGGTGCAAGAGAGAACCATATCTAATGTAAATGTACCCATCCAGACGTGTTGGAACAGTCCGTTGGGTCGTACAAGTTCAAGAATGAAAGTTGCACCACTTTGCAACTTTACACCTCTGTAGAGATTTAGGGATGTCCTCTTCAGATCACTCTATTCTGAATAGGTTTGCGGAGATACCAATGTTAAATCCAAGTTGACTGACTTTGAAAAAATCATATCCCAATAAACATGATAGAGGTCCCACTTCTTCTTGAATGTAGGAGCACCATCTGACCCTTTATCTCCATTCCTCTTGAAGCATCTTTTCTTTCCTCCTTTTCCTTCCTTCTTCGAGGATTGAGCGGAAAGAACATGAATGTCTTCATTTGTAGGGCTTCGTCCAATACCTCTCGCAACTAACCTTGACTCTTCTTGAATACAGCCAGCTCTCAATCGATCAAACTTGGGAAGTTTCGATCTCACACCGATTCCTTGAATGTAAGACTCCCAAGATGAAGGAAGACCATTAAGAGCCAACATGGTCAAATATTTGTCATCAACAATATGACCATTTCTCTCACTGTCTTCAACTTAGAGATCAGATTATACATCTGAAAGCACTCAAAAAATGAAACACATAAGACAATAAACACAACAAGAAATTTTCTTACAACTCAGGCCCAACTCATGGCTAAATTTGATACAATGAATAATAGCACCTCTTGTAGATGCAAAGATACAATCGAATATGCTTCTCCTTGAAATCGGCTTACTGCTACAAGATGAAGTGTTGCTGTTCAAGTGCAAACGTTTGCTTGGATTGCAAATTATACTGAATGAACTTGATTGAGGAAATGAACAAACATCACCTCATATTTATACAAAATAAGGTGACTCTTCAAGGAGGTCGACCTCTCTTGAAAATAATAAATTACAAAATAATATCAAGGAAGGTCTGCCTCATCCATTTAAATAAAATGAGTATAAATTAAATAGCCATAGGCTATCATTTAATTTATTTCAACTTAATGTGATCGCTATCATGTATAAAAAATGTGGTATCATAGACAAGGCAGTGGACTATTTGAAAAAAAGCTTCAAAGAAATGTGGTCTCATAGAATTCAATGACAAACAAATGCAATTGACAACTGCTCATAGGTTTTAGTTATGCAATGTGAAGTAATTGTATAACTGCTTAGGTTGACTTTGTTAGAACTATATTGTAAATGAAAATTTTTCATCTATGAACATCTACTTGTTAGTTATGCAATCTGAATTAATGATTTGAGTTTGAAAGATGTGTAATGCAATGTAATTAGTGATATAAATATAAACTACATAATATAACCATTCAGTTTTAAGCTATTGTACATTGATATTTAACCATTGCTCAAGATAAAATTTTCAAAGAGTTTAATCATGCACATGAGGAACAAATTAAATTTCGATTGTCAACTTCTATATATCAAATTATCCAAGAATCAAGTGTATGTCCATATACAAAAATGGCATCGATGCCAACTCAAACAAAGTTTTACAAAATGTGGCATATGCCATCTTAATATGTATTCAAAATTTACATGCCAAAATGTCTATCTCATCCTAAACTACTGGTGGATCATCAAAATGGAGCCTTTTTGAAGCACTCGCTGGCTCTGAAGGTATCTGCACAAGAAAAAATCAAACCACAATTGAGATTAGTTATAATATATAATTTAAAATCGAATAATTAACATCAAAATCAATATACAATGAATTTTAATTGAACTTTAAAATTGAAATCTTGATTACCTGAAATATACGTCTCTTCAAAGGTTCAGGAGTCCTAGAATATACCAAATCAACTTTTGAAATGCCAATCTATATATGTGAACAAAAACATAAAATTGATCCAAGTTAGCATACGATTATTGGTAATAGGAACTTATTTACCAAACACAAAATAAAATAAGCACATACCTCTTTAGGTTGATCTTTTTCTTTATCTCCTTTAGGTGTTTTGACACCTCCTCCTTGAGGTGTTTCAACACCTACTCTTTGAGGTGTTCCAATAACTACTCTTTTAGGCGGTGTGTCCCTTGTCATCATATCTGTAAAGCTCATAATTTCCTATACATAAAATTGACAAGTACATATGAAACTACCAATCTATGTCGACGTATGTATAATTAATATAAGATCTTAAAAATATTAATTCAATGCAATTTGAGTTCAATTACCTTCCCCTTATCTAGATTTGCGCCTCCATAGTTTGGACAATGCTGCACCTCACTTGCACTAGGTATTTCCTATAGGAGGAAAATAAGATAAACATATAAGTTATTATATAATTTCATTAATAACAATTCAAATGACAAGAAAGTATATAATATAAAATGTAAACGAGTGAGTGCAAAAATATATACTGCGTGTGTGTCCAATCCAAATGAAATGGCCCTAAGGGTACTATCAGTCACCCGTGTGAGATCCTCCTCAGACATCAACTGTTAAATAGACCATGTAAATAAATATTAGTACTTGATACTATCTCTTATTAATATTCATTTAAAAACAAATACAAGTTATGAAATTACAACTTGAATCTTACCTGTGTCCCTATTCCAGCATCTCCCTCTATAGCAGGAGAGGACTCTCTAGGGTGCGCTTCACTCCCCTGCGAGTGATCTATAATGTCCATATCATGGAGGTCATAATCAGAAGTGTCCAAGGGATGCTCAACGGGTTGTACAAGAGGACCCAAACATATCTGGCGGCACATAGTGCAAGTATGTGGCACACAAATATGTGGACCTGAGGAGGATGATGCAACAACACTCAAGCCTTCACCAACATCACCAAAATGTGGCTGAGCTATTGTAGAAGCATGCAAAACCAAATGACCACTCAAAGAGTGAATAGCTTGAATAGTCTGTGTGGATGCATCTTGGATAATCTCTGGATGATATATTGGAGGTGGCGGAGGAAGGGGAGGAAGGGGAACATTTGGGCATGAGACTACTTTAACTGCCCCTGGTCTATCCTGGGGCATACCTCCACCGACACCCTGGAAGGGTTTAATGTCAAAGTAATTGACATGATGCCCTAACACAAGCTCAGCATATAATTTTTTAATAAAGTAAAATGGTATGTTGGAATTATTGTTCGGTGGTTTATCAAAAACCATACACCAACGATCCCAAAATTTTGCTACAATGTCCCTATGCATGCACCATTTTATGGAAATTTTTGTTTTATTAACATTCACTGGCAAACTGGTGCGGGGGTCAATGAATAAAGAGGCTATTTGGGCTTTGGTTATTTGGAGATCTTTCACATCATCGTAAGACAATCCACATCGATAATATTCCCTCATGTCTTTTCGCCACAAATAAAAGGAATTATGTTGGGTGGAGAGGGTTTCTATATTTTTAATTATTTCCCTCAATGTGTTTGTCATATCTCTCAATTGAGGCATTGTTTGATAAATTTCACAAATGCCCCTCAATTGCCCCAATTTTTCACCAATTAAGTCTTCAATTGGTGGCTGCGGAGGTGGTGGAGCATTTGGCTGTGGAGGTGGTGGAGCATTTGGCATTTGTGGATTTTGATTCATAGCCATGATACCTTATTAAAGTTAAAAACTAATTAAACTAATTAAAATTACACAATATAAATGAAATTATTGTAAAAAAACCCTAGTTTTTAATAAAAATCCAAAAAAAACCATACTTTTTCACAAAAATCAATAACAAACTCATATTTTTGATAAAAATACATCAACAACACTAATTTTTAATCAAGATCCATTTCAAAACATTAAGTTTTAATAAAAAATCAATGTAAACTCTAGTTTTTTTAAAAAATCAATAGAAAACCCTATTTTTGAATTTTTTTTAATAAAACCTACTTAAACATAAGAGAATCTACTTCAAAAATCGATTACAAGATTGAAAAAACCAAATACATACCTTTGAAATCGGATATCTGATCAAAGCGGATATCGGATTTGGGTTTTTTCCTTTTGCGCCCACGTCAAACTGTGAGAAATGAAGTTAAATAGTCGGCTGTTTTTTTTATATACAGTTTCCAGAAATCGGATATCCGATTTGTGGAAACTAGGTTTGGTTTTTGGTTCAGGTAAATGTACTAACACCCGAACCTAGAAAAGTCAACTCGACATTTCTGCGTTTTTGAGCCAATCCAAAACGTGATTTTTTTTCATTGCCAATTTTTGGCCCATCATGATCCTGCACATACCCGAATATCTTCAAATAAAAACTAGTTAACTCATTTTCATATTTAGGAATACCAAAAAAATAGCAAAGGCAAATTGCAGCGTGAAATTTTGTGCATTGTCGAACAAATGAATACAAATACATGGTAGATAACCCTCTAATTGTGAACCAGTCAACCCCTTTTCATGTTTGGTAGTATGAATGAAACAAAAAAAAACATCTCGCAGACAAAATAATTGTGCATGGAAGAACATAATAATACAATTGCATGGAAAAATATCTTTGAAATGAAAACGACCGATACCATACTCATATAATAACATATACATATATATAACTATATAACTATATATATATATGTTATTATATATATATATGGATATGTTCATTGAAGGTCAATGACCACCAATAGGATATTGTGGATAAAGAGAAAAAGACAGCATGACAAGAGGCATGAGCATGATGTGCAGAGGCTTCATGAAATATTCTGCACTCTTGACCCCTTCCTCCTCAATCACATCAATTGTTTCATGAAGCCTCTGTGCATCAAACTCACTCCTCTTTTCATTAATGGTAAGTGTTTGCTTGCATAAGGGTTAATGCATGATGCCATTGTTGTACGGTGACACGAGAGGAAGTAAATGCAGTACTTAATGTTGCAGTGTGATATATATGTATATGTAATTATATATATGTATGCATATGTATATGTAAATATATATATATGCATATACACATATGTATATATATATAATTACATATATATATACATATACATATACATATATATATATATATATTTACATATGTAGATATTTACATATGTAAATATAAATATATATATATATATATTTACATATACCTACATATATATATATTTGCATATACATATACATATACATATACATATATAATTACATATACATATATATATATATATATATATATATATATATATATATATATATATATATATATATGGGCTGATGCACAAGTGGCAGGGTGATGCGGTAGTCTAATTTTATTATATATATATATCTTTGAATGGCATAAAATCTTCAAAATGAAAACAAGCAAACCCATTTTCATATTTGGGAATAACAGAAAAATATCAAAGCCAATTTGTAGAGTTAAAGTTCGTGCAATGTCGAACACAGGAATAGAAGTGCATGCCACAAAACCCTATAATTGTGAACCAATCAAACACTTTCCATATTTGGTATTAACAATGAAATTAAGAAAAGCATGGAAAAATTTGATCGAAATTACAACCAGTGCTACCATTTCCATATTTCCGCATTGTCATGAGATTATTTTAAGCAAATTGTAGAGTAACAATTTGTGGAATGACGAACACATGAATAGCATACCGGTGAAGCCGTTTCCATATTGTGCAATGAGGAATAGACTAATGCAAGTGCATTGCAAAAACACTCGAAATGATAAACATTATAACCCTATGAATAATAAAAATAGTGTTACCATTTTCGTATTTACGAATAACAAAGAAATGCAAAAAAAGAAATTGCAGAGTTAAAGTTTGCATTGTCAAAGAGAGGAATACAAGTGCATGGCCAAAAACCCTATAGTTTTGAACTAGTGAAAACCTTTCCATGTATTCTAGTAACACTCAAATAAAAAAAGCATTTTGCAGACATAACTATTGTGCATGGAAGAACATAATAATACGATTGCATGCCAAAATATCTTCAAAATGAAAATTAGTCATACCATTTTCATATTTTGGAATAACATGAGAATATTATAAGAAAATTGCAGAGTTAAATTTTGTGCAATGAGCAAGACACGAATGCAAGTGGATGACAAAAACCCTCGAAATGATAAACATTAAAAACCTATGAATATTTCCTAGTAACATACAAATATATTGTAACCATTTCTATATCTAGGAATAACAAAGAAATGTAATAAAAGAAATTGCAGAGTTGAAGTTTGTGGAATAATGAACAGACGAATACAAAACCAGTTAAGCCCTTTCCATATTTCGTTGAACAAGTGTAATAGTAATGAAAAACCATTTAAACCAGTCAAACCCATTTCATATTTCATATAACGAAGCAAATATGAAAAACAAAATGCAATGTAAACATTGTGCAATGAAGAACAAAAGAGTAAAAGTATAGAGGAAAAGAAAACTAGTGAAACCATCTCGACATTTCATTTTATGAATATTGTTGAAATAAAAAATTTCACAATGAAATTATTTGAAAAAACTAAGTGCATGGCACAATACCATCCTATTCATAGAGATTGGTGGAGGTCGAGTGAGGTTGTAAACCTCACTTGAAAGAGAAACAGAGCTATTGAGAGTGTAGAGCCGAACGAAGAAGCGTGAAGAGAAGAACAATGAAGCATGGAGAGCCGAACAAGTTTCAAAGCAAAACCAACCGAACAGTCAAGAATGTTTGCAAACAAAAGGAATGAGAGTAAGCAGGATATGTGAGAATTTGAAGCATTGAATGAACCTTGATCTCTGATTAACGTGCCTGATAGTCTGAGTAAATGCGAAGCGATGCGTAAGGCATGTTGGTTAGTGGAGGAAATGAAGGAGGCCGCGAATGTTTAATGCTCTAAACTGATGGTTCAGGTTGGCAAGGTTGTCATGTACACATGGCCATCTGATCCTATGTACATAGATGTTCTCGATGATTGAGGAGGCAGGTGGGCTCCACTTTCGGGCGAAGGGAAAAATTGGCCCGTTTTGGACATGTCAACATAAAATGTGATGCACAGGTGGTGGGGTCATCGATTTGAAAAAATATATATGGGCAAATGCACAAGTGGCAAGGTGATGTGGTGAGTTAGTTTTTAAATTTTCTGGCCCACGTGGACAGCCACATGGACCTACTAAGTTGATGCGGCCTACTATGAGCCCCTCTCCCCTACATGCTATTCCCAAGCAGACTTGGAATTTCAAATTACCATTACCGTCAAACAAATTAGCGTTTGCGGTTTAATTATTTAAATAGAAGTTAATTTTTTACCAAGAATTATTAATAGAATTTGATTCTAAACCATTTAAATTTAAATTTACTATCTACAACTAATAGGAATATTTTTCAATTTCTAAATGAAACACTTGTAGTTGCAGATTTGACAAAAGATGGCAGGAGAAAAGATTAAATATAAAAAGAATATATTGTTTTCTTATATCTTTAGCAGATTACCATTCATCGTGCATATATAGTGGTTGTATCAATATGCCATCATGGATATCCAAATTAGCTTTCTCTACAACTGTCTTTGATTAGGTTTAAAATATTAAAAACGCTGAGCCTATAATTTTTCTTTTTTAAGAGGATTTGTTGAAAAACTTATCAAGTTGAAACAATACAAATTATCAATTTCAAAAAGTTAGAATATTAAAATAATATATTACTTTTATATTATTAAATTTTTTTCTTTCATAGGTTGAGTGAAATTAATTCTACATTCAATTCCAAAGTCATGATTAGAATTTTGATGAATTTTGATTAGCTTTCAAGGAGTAACTCAAGTTTAGATGATAAAAGAAAAACTTTCTAGTGGAATTCCAAATAAATTGAAGCAAGACACCAATAATGAACTGGAAGTCTTTTTAGTCTTAAGATATGTAAAAAATTTAGTACATGTAATGTATAGGTCGAAGGAAATTTTTTGATCACCATTAATATTATTCATAATAAAGACTATCCAAACTAGAAAATAAATAATATTTCACAAAATATTTTGCCTATTTTTGACTCTTAATTTTTTTTTAATATATGTTGAAATAGACTTCCTTACAAACCATGTCATTGGTAAAAATATAGAATACATAGTCAACAAGCAATCACGTTTGACTCATAAAACTACATGGTTGAATCCTGATAGCAATATCACAATTTGACACATTATGGAAAATAGCTCCTACTTATCAGTTGATTAGCTAAAGGGGCTCTATAATGAATGGTTCATAAGGCACAACACTTGTTGAAGGTTTTTGCAAATGGGGTTGGAAGCTAAGTGGGATTAACCTTGGGGAAGACTCTATGGTTAAACATGCTTGAGCAAGAGCAGTACTAGGATGGGCGACCTCCCAAGAAGGCCCAATGCTTCACCTCTGTGAGCATCGCCTAAATGCAATGAGTGCTAAGTGGACCATTCATTATCATGAGAGATGGGTTCTTGTGAACCACTATATGAAACATGGGTCAATGAGTTTGACTCATAAAACTACATGGTTGAATCCTGATAGAAATATCACTATAATATACTATCTCAAGCATCATTTGTCAATCATTTATTTGATATTTGAATCTTAAGAAAAAAATGTAAAAATTTTGGTTGCACATTTGAAATAATGAATGCATAACACTAGTGACTTAAAAAATGGTGTGATAATACTTTGATGGACTTGGTATTTATGCTAGAAAAGCATCTAAGCTTAATAATATATTTATAGTAGTGAAATTGGGTAGCATTTCATCTCTTCCTTGTTCTTTGTCAAAAAGATAGAATTGACTTTTGCAACATGGATTATAATGTGAGATTGGCAACAAAGAAATGCTAGATCACATTTTTGGGTGGTATCTTAGATTTGTAAATGAGGAGGGGTTAAAGAAAAAATCTAAAATAATGATTCATGTTATTTAAAATATGGAAAGGTGAATAATGGTTGTGATTAGTCTTACATCTTATAACCTAATAATAGTGCAAAATGTTTTTTTGGTTAATGGTGGATTTTTTTTTCTTTTGATTACAATTGTATTATAAATTTCACAATTTAATTTTATAAGTTTGTTTAATGCAAAGGGGTGATTTTAAGATCACACTTAATTTAGTAACGGAAAAATATATTTGCAAAAATATTTTTCGGTAATAAATATAAAAATAGATATAAATTTTAAATCTTATAGAAAATGATATTAGCTTATAAAGAATGATATAAGTTGAAAGAAAATTTACATAAATTGATATCAATTTACATAAATATTGTACAAAAATTATGTAAATTTATTTTGAAGATTTATATTTTTTTCTAAAATTCATAATAAATTGATGCAACATTTATCTAGAATGTAAAGTTTATAATAAAATTAATATCAACTAAAATTCATATATTAAATTCATCTAAAATTTATCCAATATTTAAATTTTACATAAAAGTCATTAATGTATAGAAAACTAATATAAATTGGTATCAATTTAGTATTATAATTTGAGCTAAAATTTATATAAATTGATTAAATTTTTCATATAAATTTGATATAATATAAAAATTAATTAATATTTTTTGATAGATAGATCATGAGTAGGTTCCCTTATGTTATATTATATTGGAAAAATATTACATCGGTAGGGGTGAATATAGATACCCCATAAAATAGAAGTATACAATTATGGTGGACAACTATATGCTAAAAATACTACATAATTGAAACCTAGTTGAACCCATAAATGAAAGATCAAATTCCTCTTTATAGTAAGAGACTAACACTAAGACTACCTATGAACAAATATTCATAAATAAAAAAATACAAAACCACACTTGAAAAGTTAAGGGAAAAGATAAAACCAAGGAAAGAAAAAAATTGATAGCAAAAACCATAGTGTAGAAGACCTAGCGATAATAATGGATGATGGATTTGAAACAAATCATGTCTAGATTCACTACAAAATAAGTTGTCTACAACACCATCAACTTTTTTAGAAGCCAACTGCCCCTAATATTCCAACTCTAAATCCACCACACTAGGACCCAATGATGATG
Source organism: Sequoiadendron giganteum (assembly GCA_007115665.2). Taxonomy (NCBI): domain Eukaryota; kingdom Viridiplantae; phylum Streptophyta; class Pinopsida; order Cupressales; family Cupressaceae; genus Sequoiadendron; species Sequoiadendron giganteum. The sequence goes on from CM021109.1 coordinate 40,952,578, forward strand.
GAAAAAATGTTAGGTACCTTATTCATCACTAAAAATAAATCCCTATTACTCGCCCTAATCAACATACCAATGAATTACCATATTTAATGACTATCCATTAAGAAATATACTAGTAGCTTCTTCAAAATTGGAGCCCTTATAGACATACAATAAAAAAAGAGGAGAAACTCCTAAACCATATGAGAGGAAGCATTTAATAGAAAATAATGTTGAGAACATCCATGCTTTGTGATCATATCTCCTTTCTATGAGCTATGGATTGCTCTTGGTAGTTTAAGTTGCTTAACATTGGATTTATCTCTGCTAAAATTATATATGAAATGTATTCTTACTTTTTTATCTAGAAAAAGAATACATTTTCTTTCATAAGCTAATATTATTAAACCATTTTACTAAATAACATATCTAATAGAGAGTGAAGGAAACTAATAAAGTAATTAAAACTTTCTCGAGTCAAACCTATGGTGGTATCATATCATAGTAGTTAGTGTTTGTTGTTAGTAATTTTCATTTTTTTAAACCGATTTTACGGAAATGAGATTAAGGAAGATTGACTATATTTTCTCTTTGGCGTGAAAGAAACACCCACAAATCTGAGTGTTAGGATTTTGGTAAGACTAAATGAACTTTCTTTGTTTTCCTTGTATAAGGATTATTTGGCATAGAAGACATCAACATGAGTGTGAGTAATGTGGCTTCAAGTGTGGTTGACTTGAGTAGTGATAATGAAGATTCACTTCAAGATAAAAATCCACCAGAAATACAATTGCAATCATTTATATGAATACTGGTTTTAAAAAATGAATGCTCTCAAAATTTATGGAATACACAAATAAAACAACCAATTTTCAGAGTAGCCATGATAAAATTGAATACAATTCATAGAACCTCGGATACTGACCATATCAATGTGCAGTGTATTCTCTAAGTATCTTTAAATAGCTTTGGGGGAAAAGTTCCTACATGGATAGAAGGTTTAGTATCCCTCACAATAACATAAGTACTTAGAATATAGCTTTCATAATAAAGATTTGATTATGAACTAATGAGAAACAGGGCCAAAACACTAACCCATGCTTATTAAAGCAATTGAGCTTAGAGTTCATTAGTGAAGAAATTCTCTAACAAGAGTAGTGCTTTGGTATACAAAAGCTTAAGGCCAAGTGGGAATACATATAAAATGTTTTTTGATTCTTAAGTATACTTAGATGACTGATCATAGTATTAATTTTTTATTGGCAAGGCTTAGGGGATACAATAACCTACACTTATTAGGATGCTTTGGTTTAAAGTTGTGTTTAACATAAATTCTTGAGTAGACTTAGAGATTCCACTTAATAGCAAGGAGAATCATTTGAGCCAATAATTATTATACGCTGGTAAGGCTAAGGGGTAAGATGCTAACTCACACTTATTACAATGCCCAATTTCAAAGCTTGGATGAGTAAATATTCTCTAGCAGAGGACACACCACATAGACTAGGGTATTGTGATGACTTGGAGATTGAAGGAATTGCTTGTACTACTTGCCGAAGCATGGTAAGTGATTAAGTCATGATAGTTAAAGACCACAAAGACCAAAAACTTGAAAGAATTAAAAAAACACATAAATTATTGTAGTAGACAAAGATTATTTTTCAACATATGTAGAGGATTCTTTTATTTAATCTCAAATATTACAATTATTTGGAAATACTATATGAGATAAAACTCATGATTCTACTAATTTTGACCAACTGATCAAAGATCAAAGACAATGAATGAGCTACAATCACCTCTTTATATAAAGGTCCTAGAAACATCTAAATAATTTTAAAAATTCATCATGCAACTCCATGTAAATTATTAAATCTAAAATTAGCCTGTATTTTTCATATTTAGAAATCATATTTTTATCATCATGCAAGAATGTAATTCTGCTCATACAAAGTGGAAGAAATTACTAAATATTCTCACAAAAATAATCACAATAAACCATCTTCTAGAGTTCTCAATTTGAAATATATTCTTCCTATCAAGAGCAAGACCAAGAGTTTGATTCTTGTGGACTTAGATAATTACCGTCAAATCCTTCTTCCTCGCTACATTTTTATCTACCTAATTTTTTATGAAAACAATAGCATTAAAAATGGAAAATTCTAGTTAAGTTTAACATTGTGGAATAAAATTTATTGACTATTAGCGAGAGACATTTAAGCCGATTTTCAAAGAATTCGACTGATAGAACAATACTCAATCATTCATGAAATAAGATTCTATAAACCATATCAGAAAAAGGATGAAAAAATAATATACTTACTATGATTTCTGGAGTATCCAAGCTATAACACTTTTGGGAGCTTCTACCTCTTCTCAAGAGGCTTCAATCAAGCTTCACAACAACATCACTAATAAGTATCAACAAAAAAATTGCATATCGAGTGTAGTAATGGCTGTGCATTTATTTTGGAAGAGGAAAATACAAAAAAATGAATTCAATGTTTCTTTTATTCTATTGCAAGTGGACTATACATTTTCAAAATAAGTAGAATACTACAACCAGGGGGTTTTTGGGTATAGACATATATCTAATATACTATATGATCAAAATTATAATTATAATTAGGTCATCCATAAATTATTTGTACCTATTCAATACAGGAGCACGAGCTTTCTTGGGCTGAACCTCTTCGGTCAAGAGTCAAGGAGCGAGGGGTATCCATTTCGCCAAATTCCTCTTTGGCTAAGAGTAAAGGATTGAGGGGTATCCATTCCACCAAATTCGTATGGGGCACGATCCTTGCCACATATGTGTTGAGAAGTTGTTGATTTGGCATTGTTGTCATTGATTTCAAAACTTGGGATCTGGAAGGTTGTGCTTTGGATGATATATAGAAATGATCAATCCTATCATATGTTATAATGTTGCCTAGTGTGGATGTTATCCTTGATCCAGATACGACAATACTTCTTTTTAGGACATCTATGGAACACAATTAATACAAAATAATGAAGACTAATCTTTTTGATATTGGTTGTTGTGCCTAAAGCTTATTCTGGGTATCCTTGCTATCTGGACATTCATGTAGCATGTTACAAGTTTTGGTATGCCTAATTACATTCCTCCACTTAGTACTGAAATTGATGTTGATCAAGATTTGGTCTTGATTGTGGCGTTCCTATAGATTGATGTTGATCAAGATTCGGTCTTGGTTGTGGCATTCCTATCGGCTCCAGAATATAGCGAGCATATAATTTAAAGCTTGCTATCTTTTGATAATTATGCAAAGTGATGAACTTATCTTATGTATGACCTATTTATGGGTCTTGTGGTAATGTGGTA
>CM021109.1:40955999-41389993 GCA_007115665.2 Sequoiadendron giganteum
ATTTATCTTCAACGATATACACATGCTTACCACGATGAGTACACAAAAAGTATACATAGGACCAGGCTGGAATTTGATGGTCTATTTGATCGTTTTTTGTGTTTTAGATCGTATATTACAACTTTAAAATTTATTAGACCGTATAAATTGACTTGCTATATTTTTATGTAATCGTATATATAACACTTTAAATTATTATTAAACCGTAAAAATTTATTATATATACACACATATATATACATATATGTATATTCTCTCTATATAATGTTTATTATAAAAATATAAATTAATTTAGAATCTTTTCAAAGATGAAATATAATTCTTTCTAATTTTTAAAATATTTTTAGCAATAAATTTAAGATTTTGACACTTTTACTAATAGTTATCATTGCTTTATATTAATATATATGATTTATAATATTTATATTAAAAATATATTAATCCAAAATCTTTTCAAAATAGAATATAATTGTTTTTTAACTTTTAGAATATTTTAACAAGATTTATTTTTAATATGAATTTAGAAACTTCTTGTTAATTGTAGAGTAAATTTCAGATTTTTAGATTTTGTTAATTGTAGAATAAATTTAAGATTTTTAGATTTATTACTAATTATCAATGTTTTCTAATTTTACATTATTTTATTAATAAATATAAGATATCCATATGACTAATAACATAACAAGAATTTTCATTTTTTTACAGGTGATTGGGAAGCTTTGAATTTTTTCTTAGATTTAACTTTCTTTCCTTTGTAGATTTAATTTTCTTTCATTTGTAGATTTAACTTTCTTTCGTTTGTAGATTTATTATTTTATGTTTATGATTCGCTATAACATGTTTTAGATATTGCATGTTCATGTTTCTATATTCATTAGGCGTAATAGTGAGTTTCCTAACATTATTTCATAGCTTTACTCTTGGCATTTGCAGTAGCATGAGAATTTCTAAAACCTTTTTTAATAATCCATTATATGCATAATTTGTTATTCTTTCCTTCCACAATAAGTTGCAATATTCAATCCATGTATTATTTTTAATTTTTGCATCTAAATTTAAAAATAAAAATAAAAATAGTTCCTTTTTTGAAGAAGTTATGTTTTTATTTTTAAATATAAGAAAATTATATATTGAAAGTTTATGTTAGATTATTATATTTTTATTGTTTATTGGTATTTTTAAGAATTGCGATTCTTATAAAAAATTACTTAATTAATTTATATGATACATAATAATATATTTTTTAAAATAACTAGATTACTTGCATTTTTTTAAAAATAAAAATTTACATTTTTTTTCATATTAATATGTATGATTAGTAAAAATCACTAAAAATATTTTAATATAGAAGATTTTCTATAAAAAAATCATATTTTTTTGACAATTTCTGTTTTTCACAAAATGTGCATTTAAATGATCAAACTGTCACAAAATTTTATTTGACAGGTAGGGGTGGCCGTCAAATTCCAGGATAGGATGAGGGTAGTGTTTATTTTCTTCCTTCAAAATATATCAGAACGTGCACCACTAATTTTGAGCCATCAATGATTGAAAACCCATTATATTCCTATTGATTGATAAATATCTTCTTCTCCTCTCCTAATTGTAGATACTCTTCAATAAGTTTTATATGTTGCCTCCCACCAAAAATATAGGGGAACAAGTTTATAGTTGAATGTCACCCTCTTCTCTCTCCTCGACATATGGCCTTTGTCTGCCCATTTTCAATTATGCATGCTAGTTACATGAGGAAAGTAAATGAAGCTCTTGGGATCAACGAAATCAGGATAACTGACCGAGGATGATCAAAATGCCCAAGTCAGAGCATTTATTTGTTCATTTATGTTTTCGGTGATGAGGATTTCTAGTTAACCAAGCATGCTCCTTCATCAAGGGGTATTTGGAATCATCACATCATAACCTAACCACATGTCTGAGAGTTATGGGTACTATTGTTGGTGTAAAGGAGACTTGAATCTACTTGACCTCTTTAAGTGATTCCACTATAATTATCTCACAATACATGAGGTATAGAGGACGTGTTTGTGAAGCATATTATCTTCACTCTTGTTATTAAAAAATAGTCACTTTTCATACATGAGTGCGCACCCACTACAACAACACATAGGTACCAAAATCTTTGCCACCTTAGAGTTTTTCAAATACTTCTAGGCACAATTTGTACTAGCTTTTACATATATAAAGTGCATAATCCCACAATAGATGGCTAAGAAAACACAATAATTACTGCTTGCTTCTTTTGGAGAGTTCTTGGCACCTTAGTTTTATAAATACTTGTTGGCACAATCTAGATTATGAATTTGAATTATAATATTTCCTTTTAAATAAAACTACTGTCTATAAGTTTTGAAAATTGTTCAAGATTTTAAGAGTACCATTGATGTTATTTCCAATTTAATGTTACATTCAACTAGGGCAAAATTTTGTTACATGGTGACTGCTACTGTTGTATTTTCATCTACTTGGTCTCATGTATATTTTGTGAAAAATTTAAAAAATATGGATTAAGATGTTTGCTATGCTTGATTCATATCCTTTGAATTGAAGTCGTCTTCCATCCGCTTATATGTTTTGTTCCCTACTATTTGACTTAATTTCATTTTTCAATTGGATCTATTATGTGTTTAGCTTGTACTATAAAGATACTAATATTCCTCTTCATTTTTTCTTCTATTTAGTAGTTAAAGATACAGATGTTGAGGAAACATCTTCAACATTCCCATGATAGTATTTTTCTAGTTTAATAGTACACACTAGATGGTACATTGTCTGTTTCTGTTGTCTTTGCTTAGAAGGAAGCTAATAACTCTATTGACTTCTAGCTAAAAATACCAATTCGTAGGGACACCCTCTTGTAAGATATGCCAAGTTGAGACAATTTTTTAGAAAGGTTGGTTTAATGGGATTGGGTGTGATCCTTTAATCAGCAAAATTACCTAGATCCGACATGCTTATTCCCTATAATACTTATGTGTATTGTCCCTGACAATTTCTCCACATATGGCCTTTAGATTGGGACAGAGGTTAGTGTTTGATCCCTAAGACTTACCATCTAAAAATAAGTGAAATTAAGAAGCATATATCTTATAGATGGGCTCTAATGTAGCTTTCTCACATATCATACAGTTTCCTCTACTTTTGAGAGTAATGAACATCAAAATTGTATTTTCTTAATGTGTAATTTTAATCTGCAAAGCCCTACCCTCAAACAATTTCCAATGGATTAGCACATTACTTTGCAAAAAAATTACTTTTGCTTGATGCCACTAACTTCTACTTGAAGGTGTGTAAAAGAAAAACACTTCTAAAGTTTTGGATGGCCAGTGCATTGTATAGTTTGTAACATTGTTTCCCCTTGGTTTAAATTTTGATATATCCTCTAGCAATTGCTTATGTCTTATATCAGATGCTAATTTCTTTGTTGAATATGTTTCTTTACATTTATTGCAATTGCAAAGGAAACAAGGTGGAGGCACAAATTCTTTAAAATTTTGAACTCTGGAATAAGAAAATCTAGTTATATCTTTCTCTCACAGCTTAGAAGATTTTCTAAGTCCTTGACATGTTTTCTATTGTTATCTTAACAAGATTCTAAGTCTTTTTTTGAGACTGCATGAGTAGCTTTCTGGAGATTTTTTTTATTCTGCCAGGACATGCAGAACCAAACAATTGCAAATCAGGGTTTTTGAGTGCCAGTGGAGTTTAGGAGGTTTGTTTATTTATACCAGGAGAGGAGAGCACATAGGGATTATAATGCACTAAGATTGGATTAATAAGAGATCCATCCAAGCTTTCCACTGATTACAAAAGAGATGTCTAGTTCAACTATAAATGACTAAAGTTGTCATTATTCTTTGAGAGATATCTTTATTGTAGATGTCTAAAAATTGGACCTGATGTTTGTAGGATTTGGAGTTAAATATTGGTATATATGTGTTACTTTGTAGTTGGACATTACAAACAATTACCACATTCTTTTGGAGTGATGTACATGAATTGAGTGACTTGAATCTTAATGTGACAAAGGATTATATGTTCTTTAGTGGAGGGTGGTTGGTGGACTATATGTTCTCTTGCCTTCTCTACACAAGATTTGTTTATGAATCTATAGGTATTATGGCTAATTTTATGTGCTCTATAGGTTTTATGTATTTTACTAGTTTTATAGGAAAATTCTTTGTTTACACGGTATCCTAAAAAAAATAAAAAAAATTATCATCCCCATCTAAGTCTATGTTATTTTCTAGCTGTATATATTAAAAATAAAGCATAAAGGTTTGCATTATTGTTTAGCTCTGCATAATTTTTCCTCTTTATCAATTACTTCCAATATTTCCTTACACAGGGACTCCAACTACGACACAACTCTTGTTTTAGAAAATAAAATCTTCAAATGTTTTTAAGTAAGAAAAAATTTACATTAATAAAATTATATTATTTAAAACTTTTATTTATGTTTGTTAATTTGCGAGAAAATTGAGAAATCATAAGAAAGTAAAATAATATAAAATTTAAAATGCTAGTGACCTTTAGATGTGTAGTAAAATTGATGCTTAATACAAATCAGTATTATGTAATCACTTTAATGGTTATTCGAAAATATGACTTTTTGGAAAATATGACCTCCACTAAAATAGATATTTTACCACAACAAAGAATACTCTATTTTTAATGGAAAACACCTACTGCCTTCCAAAAAATTATGCTTTAATTTTTGATGGATCCATAGATATTGATTTTATGATCACACCCCCTTCAAAATAAAATATTTTGATCCCCAAAAACTACGTGACAAGTTCAATTAAACATAATGGAAAAGGGGAATAAAACAATAGGAATCAAACTTTGAACAAAATCACAAACTCTCACCTTTTGATTGACATCAATAACAATTTGCATCAAAACAAAATGAATGAAAGCACAAATGTTAAACCAATGTAAATCATCATTGTACATGGAGTCAATGTGCTCATATGATTTATGATTTTTGTTTCTTAGTGTTGCAACATCTACTTGCTTGATTTGAGATGGTGAAAATGGAGGATTAAGCTCCAATTTATAGAGATATTGAGACAACAAAAAATTACTAGAGATTTAATCTTCAATCATGATTTTGATCCATGAATGGTGGATGTGACAAGGAGAGGCGACAATCAATATATCCATTGAACATAGGTGACTAGGTAGTTAACTTATTTTCAATTAGTAAGTTGATAATTATTTCATTTATTAATTATTTTGTAATCTTCAATTAACCAAATTGATTATCTTGTCAATAGATTTGATTGGTGGCCTATCTAAATTGATTATTCAGTCAACTATTTTGATTAGATAGTTAAACACATGATGCATAGTTTAGTATTTAAATTAATTTAACTATGGATAATTTATATTTAAGTTCAAATATTTAAAAATTTGGCGGGCAATGATTCATTTTAAATAAATCAAAAAATAAATATTATAATGAATTAATTTTAATAAAGTAATAGATTTAGTGATGCAGAGGGGAAAACTACCCTCACTATCCACAGACTCCAACCCAACTTGCTCAAATCCATAGATATAAATTTCAATTGAAATTACCAACTTCACAACCAATTCACAATTAAATTGACAATTCCATTTGTCAATTTAACTCAATTTAAATCTCGCAAAATAAAGGAAACAAATTTATCTAAATCAATCAAGTAAAACATTCTTTCCATTTAATTTCTTTCAACATACAAATTACAAAATTCAACTTTTTATTTTATTATTTTCTCATATAATGCTTATTTACCAGAAAAATTTCCTCTTTTACTTACTCTATCCATGTCATTAATTTTTGCTTCTCTTTATTTAATTTCAAATTTCTATGGCCAAGTAATATGGCATCCATCTCTTATGGTTTTCTCTCTTCCAAACTGACATCTACAATTAATTTTTGAGCAACTTTTGTCTCTTCCTCCATCATGTCATATGGCTTGTTTCTTCTTTACCTTGCTAAATCATTATCTCTCTCATCCTTTACTTACTCCAATATGGAATTATTCTCCTTAATGGATTTTTTTTTGCACTTGTATGGAGTGACCCTCTCTCTTCCAGTTTAAGCTCCCACATGGCCTCCTTATTACTCATGCAATCCTTATCAATTGCTTTGTTTCAAACCTAATTTCGTTGCATATATCTTACGTAGCCCCACAATCTTCATTACTGTTGTTTACAGTTTTAAAAGAAAATTATTTTTGGTGAAACCCCTTTGATTTCTTAGTGCCTAGCAGCCCTCTTCCCTTTGAAACTGGTGCCCCTCTTCTCCTTCTCTCCACCGTGCCCTCTCATATGTTATTTATTTGATCTTTTTAAAACTTCTTTCCTATTCTTCCTAGTCAACCCTATTGGAGGTTTGGAGGCTTCAGAGACTTGAGTTGTTGGGAGAGATTTTTGGAGATTGTTGGTGTTGTCATTAGTGTTGTCATTGATGTCAACCCCTTACTTACAGAGGTTTTTTGACTTGAAGTGTGTTACACTATGTTGTGGTTTGATGTCACATTGATGTGAAGGAGTTGTGATGTTGCTATCATCAGTGTTGTCATTGATGTCTTGTATGGTTGTGATGAATAAATATTGTAGTTGTAGTAAGTTTACTTGACCTTTCCAAGTTCTTTTGAAAAGCATTGAATGAGAGTGTACAAGGTAATAGAGGTGTGTTTTGTGTTGTGCTACATATGTCTTCATGGTTCAAGATATGCTAATGTGGTTTGGACATAATGATCAAAGGTGTTCAAAGGTGGTATATCTAGATTTTTAGGTTCTAGATCGCGTGGCAGCGGAATTTTTGTTTGCCAATGTGTTGTGTGTAAAGAAGGTTGACTAGGAGAAAATAGATTGCTCTGCATTTCTCCATGTTGAGTTTTCTTTTCTTGAAAATTTGGAAACATTCTTATCTTTTCTATATCTACCTTCCCTTGGAGTTTTTGGTATTGAGTTTCTTGGCAAGTTCGGTTCTTGTGTTGGAGTTCTATGGCAATGCATCCTATTGCACAAGATGAAATTATTCTTCCTTTCAAGTGGTTGCAGTAGTGTTACAGTGTAATATGTTGATTTTGGAATATTTTTGGATGTCATGTGGTGTCGATGTGTGGTCCACATGTTATTTATAGACCTAGAGAAGTATTTTTGTGGACACTTGTAGTGTTAGTTTAGGTTTGGCCAACCTTGCATGCTGGTGTTATTTGCAAAGGTAACTAATAGAATGTGGATGTGTTGAGTAACATAGTGATGTAGCTTTGAGTCCTAATTAACCCTTGGTGTGGTCTGCCTTCACTTATTTCCACCGTGGAGGTGTTTTCTGCTGATGTTTTTTGTGTTGAGTGTTTGAGTTGCATACATTTCATTGAGGCCTACTGTGTTGCCAAAAATTGTATACCTTTGAAGAAAAGGACTATTTTGTGCCCGTTTTGGTCCTACTTTAGGTACCCTTACGTCAAACCCTCCTAAAACAATATTTATAGGCCCCTAAGACTCGTTATTTGTTACTTTGAGGCATGCTATACCTATAAGGAATTATTCAACCCTCGAAAAATAACATCAAAATTATTCATATAACACTCATCCCATTTCAAAATCCCTTGGTGGGACTAGCTCTCCCAAGTTGGTGACCTAGTCCTTTTTAGGGATTTTTTCGTTTTTAAGCGAGAAAATATAAATCCTGCTAAAAATTCTTGATGGGTGTCGGCCTCTTAGGTCAAAATTACCGACAATTAGGTATTGTTGCTTATAGATACTTTTTTTAGGTCATTTTTCATAAGCCATCTCAAGAATCAAAGGAAAAATATCTTCCTCAAGAAGTTTCATCTCTCTTTGTAAGCAAAGTTGAAGCTTTCAGACAACAGGCTAGGGATTTTGCAGGTCCTCAAGCTCACTTCTCATTCAAGACCTCACATTTCCAAAGGTTGAACATAGATGCCTATGGAGAATCATGGAGAAATCTAGGTTGAGGAGGTGGAACTAGCCACCAAATCACACCTAAAGATTGTTTTCAAAGTGACTCCATCTTCTATTTTCAGCCCATCTTCAGATTTAAGGTTTGCATCCCATTTGCATTCCATTATACATTCATTTTGTTGTAGGTTTTCTTGGATTGAAGTCTTGCACCATTCCAAATCATTTGTATGCATCTTATTTTAGCACAATAGAATAGGGTTTTGTCTTATTTCAAGTTTTCGTAGTTCTAGACACACTTAGGGCTAGGGTTTATGTAGATTTTCTATCGTTTACAAAGTTTAAATACAAACTAGGGGTTTGACCAAGGAAAAACCCACATTAGAAACCCAAATATACTCTATTTTGTAGGTGATTTTATAGGTCTAAGTCCAGATTCCCGCAAATAAGCAAAGTGTAGATCATAGACCTCCGTGTCCACTTTCAATTTTCCTAAATTTTTTGAAAGGGACTAGGTCACCAATAGTGGCAACCTAGTCCCACTAGAGGTTTCAGTCAAATATTTGTGTAGATTTGAGCCCCCAGTTGGCTAGAATGAAGTTTTGAGTATGTCAGAGAAGGGACTAGGTCGCTCAACTTGGCATAAGTGTCCCAACAAGCATAAAACTCAGATTTTCTAGATTTTCAGGGGTTTCTGTAATTTCTACCTCAACCCTCTTCAGTTTCCAGGTGCACTTTTTTGATTTATCAAGTTATTTTACCTTATATAGTTCCTATATTTATCCTTGTTGCATTACATCATGTGTTTTCAAGCAATATAGATTCTCTTAGTTTATGTTCAATAGTTAAGTTTACTTGTCACATTTCAACATTTAGTATACTTCATCATAAGAAAATTCAACCCATTTCAATCCTTAGCATTGAATGAATAACAAGATTTATGCATCACAAAGGGATATCCCCTTCCTTTTAGGTGAAAACCCTAGAAAGTTGTAGGGGACCCATTCCTTTACACAAAAGCATAAATTTTGTGGTTTATTTTGGTGAACCTGCATTGAGACACATCTTGCTTCTGATTTATTCTACATTTTCATCCTAGGAACTTCTTCTCTTAGAATTACATTGTATGTTGCATTGTTTAAAAAGTCATCCTAGGGTTTCATACTTTGCATTAGTGAAAAAGACTCATATTTTCCATTTATTTCCCTGCATAATAGACAAATTTTGTATATATCATATAGCTCTGTACATTATAGACCAGCATACAACATTTTTCATTAGAAAAATCACAAAAAACTCAAAAATACCCATACTGGGACTAAGTTCCCACCTTAGGCGACCTAGTCCCAGTACACATTTTTCATCTGTAATTCTGAATTTACTTTCCAAATTCTAAAGTTTTTGTTTCTTTCAGTTTATGTTCTATTTCAGTTATGTTATTCTTTGTTATATGGTTATCATTAGCTTCAAATGGAATTTATGAACAAAATTAGATCTTTACAAGTTTCATTTCCAGCATTAGTTCCTAGTTCTTTCAAAGAAAATTCATTGGAACCTTAAAACCAAACCATAGAGCCATCACATGCAACAATGTACACACTTCTACACTATAGGAAAACTATATCATCAAAACCTTTTAGTAGTGATGACTTGGATAAGCTAGATGAAGCTCTACAGGGTTTCCTCTCACTAAGTTCATCCACTAAGGTTTGTGATGAAAAAATTCAACCAACCACCGAAAGCCTATCCCCAAACCTTTTAGTTGTGATGATATGGGTATGTTAGATGAAGTTCTTCAGGATTTCATCTCACCTAACTCATCCACTAAGGTTTGTTGTGAACAACCTCAAACAAAAGATGTCAATGTCATCCAACCTCAACTTGTTCTCTACCCACCCTCCCATAAACCCCAAAGCCCATCCCAATCTATATTTACCCTCTTCCCACCTAAACCTGATATTGTTGCCCATACTCATTACACTCAAAATAACCCACATCCCCAACCAACTCTTTCAACATCCTTACTGTTGCCCAACCCCATCTTACCTGCAACACCTCGTTTAAACTCACAACTTAGGGAGTATGAATTTGTTGAACAACTTAAGAATACCCTCGCCAAGATATCCCTTTGGGACCTTCTTCAAAACTCTCCTAACTATTATTTTATCACTAGAAGTTGTCTTTATTCACCCTTAAATTTTTACTTTACATTTTAATTTTTTCTAGATTTTTATTTTTATAAAAATTATATATCAAATTGAAAAAAACCAACATTCTAAGATTTTCTTTTCCAAAACTCAAAAAATGGTTTTATAGAATATTCCTTCGTTGCTTTCACTGTATAACGCCTGTCAACATAATAAATCATTATTTATATTTAGAAGTCAAGATTTTTAGATATTTATAGTTTAAACAAAAAAATTCAAAAAATAGTATGATATTTCAAACTATGTACTTTATATAAATTTTAAAAAATACTAATAAATTGTAAAGTAATCAAGAATAATGATTAATGTATTACATATGAAGTTTAAATTTATAAATTTCATAATAAAATAAAAGAAAAAAATCACTTAATATATATAAGATTGGAAAAAAAATTATCATCAATATTTTAATTCTAAAAATGATTTAAAATTATCTTCATTAAATATTAGAAATTTACTGATCATTGCAAACAAATTTCTAGGCATCAATTTCTAAAGCGGCGTTCCGTCAAACTAAAGCTTCAAAATTTGTTGGTGCTGATTGGTAAATAATTTGGTGAGGAATATTTTAATCCGACCATGACAAATGAAAGAATATTATTTTAGTAGGAAAAATTAAATTTATCTTCAACGATATACACATGCCTACAGAATAGGAACTTGACAATTAAAGCGAATAATTTATCTTCAACGATATACACATGCCTACCAGGATGAGCACACAGGTTGGATAGATCTAAACTCTCATTCGCCATGAAAGATTGCAATCTTTCTTGCTTTTTAAACATCTTTCGGCGCCCACTTGCTAACCAAATTCTGCCTCCCAAAGACCCCAACAAAAAGTATACATAGGACAAGGGCAGGGTTGATTTTCTTCCTTCAAAATATATCAATGATGAACGCGCACCAATAATTTTGAGCCATCAATGATTGAAAACCTGGAATAATTGGCTTTAACCTTCGGATTCATATCCATTTCGCGTGCAATCCTTAATAAATTATTGTGGAGAAGCCGAGAAGCTCACTTGTGGCATTTGTTTCAATTGAATTCGTTGCCCACCTGAGGATAACGATGAATGTTGGAAACAATGGCACTTTGCACGCAGTTTTGGTGCCCTTTCCTGCGCAGGGTCACGTCAATGCTTTCATACATCTCGCCGATCTCTTGTCCGCACGAGGCTTTTTCATCACTTTCGTTAACACACAATGGACTGAGAAACGCATGCTTGGAATTGCAGAGCACAAGTCGCAACTGCAGTCCAAAGCAAATTTCCGATTTTTGTCATTCGCGGACGGCTTACCGCCAGAGCACGGCCGCACCACCCACCTGGGCGAGCTATTTACAACGCTCGCAAAGCGTGGAGCCGCCTTGGAGGCCCTCCTCCGCACTCACACTGGGAATGGCGTTCCTCCCGTCACCTGCATCGTGGGAGACTATTGCATGTCGTGCACCGCATCAGTGGCCGCCAATATGCGAGTGCCAAGAGTAGTCTTCTGGCCTTTTTGTGCCGCTGTCTGTATTACTCAGAAATACGCTCATTCTCTCCTTTCCCAGGGCCATATTCCTGTCAAAGGTATTCTTCTGCTCTACATTTAATACTAACTTCAATTCTTTTTTGGCTCCAGTTTAAGTATTAACTTAGAGGTGTGTTGATTTCAGTGAGCGAAGGAAAACGGCCAGAGAAAATGATCAGTAGTCTGCCCGGGAATATACCAGCGCTATGGCCGACCGATCTGATATCATTCTACCGTGAGCAGTTTTCATCGGATCCCATCTACGAAGCTCTGCTGTTTGAATCACGAATGTGTGACACGGGGGAGTACGTGCTTGTGAACACATTTGAGGAATTGGAAGGGAGAGAGGCGGTAGCGGCACTGTCTATCAAGGGGTGTCCATCTCTGTCAATAGGCCCTGTGTTTCTCCCTAACTTTTTAGCGGGGGAGAACTCAACGCTCAGCAATATGTCTATGTGGGAGGAAGACGATAGCTGCTTGCAATGGCTAGACAAACAACGTCCGCGATCTGTGTTGTATGTTTCGTTTGGAAGTTTGGCACTCAAATCGCAAGAGCAGTTGGATGAGCTGGCGCTGGGTTTGGAACAGAGCGGCCATGCCTTTTTGTGGGTTCTTCGCTCCGATATTGCTCAGGGCCAGGCTGCTGTTTTGCCCGAGGGTTTGGAAGAGCGAACCAAAGATCGTGCGTTGTTTGTGAAATGGACGCCGCAATTGAAGGTGCTTGCACATCCTTCGGTGGGAGGATTTCTGACGCACAGCGGATGGAATTCCACTGTGGAGAGCTTAAGCATGGGCGTGCCCATGATTGGCTGGCTTTATTTCGGCGATCAGTTCCTCAATTGCAGATTCGCCAAAGATATATGGAAGGTCGGCTTGGATTTTAAGGATGTGGACGTTGACGACGGGAGATTGGTGAGGAAAGAAGAGGTGGAGAGTGCAGTGAGGAGGGTGATGCAGAGCGAGGAGTTGCAGAAGAAAGCCGCCGAGCTGAAGGAGGCGGCAACTAAAGCAGTGATGGCAGGAGGTTCTTCTTTCAACAACATAAATACCTTCATCCGCCATATGCTCAAGCATTCACAGTCGCACTCGTCTTTCGTGCACTGCGACGAAACACTTGACAAATATGACAATACGCTATAGAATTGTATCTGTTTGGTTGTTATGTGACGCATGAGATTTGGTTGTCCAGATTTTGAGTTTCTAGTAATTCTATTATCCATTTCGAACGTGGTGGCATTTGTGATATTCTTTTACTTCTTAGGGTTTATTGGGACGAACTCTTCATTGATTTATATTGTGTCTGCTATTGTATTTACTTTATGAATCTTTTAGTACTCTAAACTTTTTATTTTACATACCGTATGTTCAAATTTGAAATTAGAGAGATGATACATAGAATTGTCTTTGTTTTATTTTTCAAATATTCATTCTTTATTAAAGGAAAAATTGGGTCCTTTCATATTATTTTTCATTCTTTAAAATAATATAATTTCTTTATTTTTGAAAAGTTATTAGTCCCTGTTTATATAGGTAGAGATTAATGTTTTCGTCGCATGTTTTTGCTATTAATACTTCCTTCGGAAATCGGGTGAGAGGAGCATAAAACTGTTTATGATATGGTCTAGAGCTATTTTTCTATTAAAATGAATTTTCAACTGATATTTTTAATTTTCTGATTGGAAGTTCTGATTTTTGTTGGTAGTTTTTTTGTTTTCCAATTTACAAATTGTTCTGGCGACCAATAAAAAATGGAGAGAGGAAATTTTTTCATAGGTTTCTTATGTTTTCAATCTGTAGACGTGTCTTTGTTGTTGGTGGGTAGGTGGCAACACATGCCATATATTTGCTACCTCATTTTGCATGCCTAGCATAATAGTTTACCCTATTCTAGGGCCACCATTTTGGTACAGGGAGGGAGGATATCGTTAAAGGTTGAGGAATTTAGCTTTACAACTACCAATTGTGTTTACTGAAGTTTCTAAAGACTATTCAACACATCCAAATTATGAATATCCTGCAACCATTGCAACAATTTTAATTTGCTTTGCTAGATTCATTAGGTGAAATAGGTCATTATTTCTCCTCAATGTAGGTGTAATGGTAAGTTGCAATTTTTTTTTTGGTAAGTTGTAACTTTTTGATGATAGTTTTTTGTGAATACTTTTTATTCTTTTCAATGGTAATTCTTCAACAGCTAAGTCATGTTTTAAATCAACAAAGAAGAAATTCAGTGAGCTTCCTTGCAATTAGAGCTAAAAATTCTCGTATGGCTATTAAAGAAAGAAATCGATCAGTGAATGAGAATGAGCACTCATTGTAAAATGGCATTGATATATTTGATTTTTTTAAGGACAAAAAATGTTGGCTACGTGTGATGCCAAGTCTGGCGACTGTAACCACTGCCTATATTTGGAAAATCTATAGTCTCCTCTATGGTGCATGTCTATGCATGTTTGGCATTGTGAATCTTCCTGCAAGAAGATATAAAGAAGCTTTATGCTGTATATTAGCAAGAGTATGTTGTATGTAATTGATATTGTAAAGAATACAAAGAGAAATATCCTGCTTATAGTGGATGTAGCCAATTGGTGAACCACGTTAAAAAACTCTTTGTCTTTCTATTATGTATTTTTTTGTGTATCTTGCTTTCCATTTTTAATTTTGAATTATTTTCTATTTGTTCTGTTTTATTTTCTTCATCTCAATAATTGGTATCAGAGCCTGGTTGAGTAGCTCAGTGGTGAAGTTGGTTGAAGAAATTCTGGAAGAATGGTAGAAGCAGAAAAATGGAAGATTAAGAAATTTGCAGATCAAAATTTTGGACACTGGAAAGTCCAGATGGAGTCATTATTGATCAAGCAAGATCTATCACTTGGTTTCCTCGGAAAAAGAAAAGGAAAGGGCTCTATGTCGGATGAAGATTGGGAGAGGATGGACATGAAAGATCGTGCAACCATTTTCTTATCATTGTCCATCAACGTGCTCTTCAATGTCTCAACTGAGAAGACCACAAAGGAGCTGTGGGACAAATTATCTTCCCTGTATGAGATTGTATCAGCTTCCAATAAGTTATTTATTATGAAAAAAATGTATAACTTGAAAATGCGAGAAGGGAGAGTTATATCGAATCATTTAAATGAATTCAATACATTAGTCATTCAATTAATCTTTGTGGGTATTAACTTAGATGATGAGATCAGGGAAATTTTATTATTGTGTTCCTTACCAAATAGCTGGGAAGGTATGGTGATAGCATTGAGCACTTCGGTGGATGCCAAAAACAAGTTAAAATTTGATGATGTTGCAACCACTCTTCTCAGCGAAGATATGAGAAGGAAACATTCAGAGCCTTCTTCTGGTGATGCATTAACTGCTGTAAGCACTGGCAATAGAGGGAGAAGTCAAGATCGAGGAAGACATAAAGATCGTAGAAGGTCAAAATTTGCAAACCGATCAAAGTCTCAAGGACGCAATGGTGCTTATTGGTTTTATGGGAAACTGGGACATACAAAGAAAAATTGTTGGAACTATAAAAAGGCTCAAGATAAAGTAAGTAATAATGAAGTTTGTGATCCTATTAAAATGCTACTTCCTAATGTGAAATGTTAGATTAAACTAATAGTGCAATATGAAGAAAAGTAACAAGATAAAAGGGCACCTCAATAAGATTAGCCTAAGAAAGTGGACAACATAGAAGTAAGATAAAAAAATTGATTGTTGTTATACCTTCATGTTGTTGCTTCCTTGGTTGGCCCTTTGATGCTTCAAGAATTGTGTGCTCCTTGGATGGCAAGCTATGTTGAATATGTAAATGATATGAAAATGGATGAGAATGTAATGATAATGAGATGAGAGCTCAAATGATAAATTTGCAAGAGTTTGTTTGCAAAAGACTTGATCCCCCAAAATGAAGGAATTGAAGGGGTATTTATAGGCCAAATTGAATTCTCTAGAGAATTCAATAGTTGAGATTGATCCAACAAAGATCAAGATGAAGGGCTATGGTGAGTTGAGGACTCACAAGCCCTCACATCTTGACATGTGGAAGGTGAGATGTCTTAGGGTGGAGTGATGTGGAAATTAGGTGGAAGAGGAGTACATGAGGTGGATCTTGGGGGATTAGAAGATTCCTTGGAGGAATAAAAGTGAATTAAAAATTCACAATGATTGGAAGAATCTAGTGGATAAGAGGGGGTCTCCAAAAAGCTGGAGATTTGTCACATGTGGGTGATGTGACAAGTCCAAGGTTCTAGAAGCCCTTGGCACATGTGAAGTGACAAGTCAAGGCTTCTAGAATCTTGCATGGGGATGGGAAAGACCTTGAAAAGATAAAAGTGAGTTAAAAATTCACATGGGGAAGAGAGGAACCTTGGACAAATAAATGTGAATTAAAAATTCACATGGGGAAGAGAGTCTAGGCTAAAAATGGTAAGTGGGAAGGTTGACCAGAAAAGGTAAGCCAAATGTGGCTAATGATTCTGATTAAGGTTGTGCAAACACAGGATTAAGATAATTAATGAGAGATTAGAGCCAAGTGGGAGATTATGGAGGATGTGACACTTAATCAAGATTAAGTGATGCACATCCTAATCACAGATTAATTAATTAAATCTGGATTAAAAGAGGGTTATGGAGAATGTGACAAGGAGAGAGAAAAAGGAAGAATTAAAAATTGGTTTTTAATCCAAATAGGTTAAATGACTAAATTAAATAATTTGTCATGTTTATTTAATTTAGGGAAGGAAAGGGGGTAAGGTAAAGTATTTAATTTATTTAATTAAATACTTTAAGAACCTTAGGTAGAAAATAAAATAATGATTAAATAAATTATTTAATCATTGTTAATGGAATAGATGAATGTAATAGACGATTTTGATCATATCGGAGTGATCAAAGTTGGATGTCTACAAAGTTAATGTTGCCAATGATGGTGTTTTGGTTCTTGCAACATGACTACAAACTCATGGGTAGTTGAATATAGTGCTTCATTTCATGCCACTCCGTGCCAGAGTGCTTTCATCAAATACCAAGAAGGTATGTTTGGCAAAGTGTTTCTTGGAGATAAAAAGGAATGCAACATTGTAGGTAAAGGTGATGTCTTATTCTCTTTAAGAAATGGTAATACATGGTTATTGAAGGACATAGGGCATGTTCCTACACTCCAAAGAAATCTGATTTATGTAGGTCAGTTGTATACTCAAAGGGTTCAATGTTAATTTTGGTTTAGATTTTTGGAAAGTGACAAAAGTTGTGTTGATGCTTGCACAAGGAAAGAAAGTGGGAAGTTTGTATGTTTTAGAGTGCAACAATGAAGTGGGAGTAGCTTTGACAGTTGTGGACAACGGTTCTGAAATTTGGCACAAGAGGCTCGGGCATATGAGCAAGAAAGGACTTGAAGTTATGCTTCAATGAGGACAACTTTTAGGCCTAAAATCCATTGATTTGGATTTATGTGAACATTTCCTTTATGGTAAACAGAGCCGGGTCAGTTTTTTGAAAACAAACCATGATACTAAAACCACACCATTGGAACTTGTGCATTCCGATGTCTTTAGTCCCACGGAGGCAACATCGTTTGGTGGTGCAAATTATTTTATGAAATTTTTAGATGATTGCACTCAAAAAATTTGGATTTATATGCTACATAAAAAATCAAAAGTTTTTTCAAAGTTTAAAGTCTTCAAAGATCTTGTTGAAAATAAAATTGGAACTAAAATTAGATGTTTCAAAATTGACAATGGGGGCAAGTTCCGATCTTCAGAGTTTGACACGTTTTGTGCAGACAATGGCATTCGAAGAATCAAAGTGGTTCCATTCACACCTTAGGAGAATGGTGCAGCTGAGAGGCTGAATCAGACTATTTTAGAGAGAGCTCGGTGCATGCTCTCCAATGCTGGTTTAGGAAAAGAGTTTTGGGCAGAGGCATGTAAAACTACAATTTATTTGATCAATTGAGCTCCCTCATCTCGATTGGACTTTGAAAATCGAGAGGAGAGGTGGATTGGAAAAAGGATCTTCTACAATCATTCACATGTTTTTGGTTGTGGACGTTTGTGCATATTCCAAAGGAGCAACAGAAAAAGTTAGATTTTAATTCCAAGAGGTGCATTTTCCTTGGTTCCGGTGAAGATCAGTTTGGTTTCCGGCTGTGGGATTCCATTGCAAAGAAAATTGTTCGCAGTCGTGATGTTGTTTTTAATTGGAAGGCATTTCCAGGTTTGCAAAAACAAAGTACTTCAGATTGTGATAATTTTCTTCAGTTTGATATGTTTAATAATGGATATGTTCCTTCTCTGAGATCAAAGTCATCCACTATTACTTCCTCTTCTCCTCTTGTTACGTCACATGTTGTGCACCCTTCTATACATCCCTAGCCTGAGGCAGAAGCTCACACTTTCCCTGTTCAAACATCCTTATTCTCTCAACCCCCTCATGTTCTGTCTGCCCAACATTTTTTCATAGATGCACTAGTAAATCCTATGGATGCACCACTTCCTATCACAGATGCACCAGTAAATCCCATGTAGGCACCACTTTTTATCACAAATGTGCCAGTAGATCCCATGTATGCACCACTTCCTATCACAGATGTGCCATTAAATCCCATGTATGCGCCACTTCCTATCATAGATGTGCCATTAAATCCCATGTATGTGCCACTTCCTATCATGGATGCACCAATACAAACATTGTATGTGCCACTTCCTATCATGGATGCACTAGTACAGACTTCAAATGCGTCATTTCATCCAGACAAAGGTCAAAATGTTTAGGATAATGTACAAAGGAGCACAAATTTTGATTCTGATATGGAGGGAGTTCAATCTCAACTCCAAAATTTACGTCTGAATGAAAGTCCTCCACTGCGTAACTCAACTCATGAGAAGAAAAGACCCTCTAATTATGATGATAATGAACTTTTACTTTCTGCTCAGGTAGAGCCAACCACATTTAAACAGGCATGTAAAGGTGGGAGTTCAGTTAAATGGATGGAGGCTATGAATGAAGAAATGGAGTCTTTGAGAGCAATAATACTTGGGATTTGGTTCCCCTTCCACCAAATCGAAAGCCTTTGAAAAAAAAATGGGTTTACTATTTGAAAGAGGAAGATGGAGGATGCCAAAGGTATAGGGCTAGATTAGTGGTGAAAGTTTTTTCTCAGCAAAAAAGGTATTGACTTTAATGAAAATTTTTCACCAATTGTAAAAATGCATACAATTTGTGTTATTCTAGGCATGGCAGTTGCTTATAATTTAGAGCTTGAGCAACTCAATGTTAAAGCAACATTTCTTCATGGGGATGTTGATGAGGAATTAGTATGGAGTAGCCTGAAGGCTTTGTTCAACAGGGACAAGAAAATTTGTGTTATAGGTTGAAACAGAGTTTGTACAGGCTCACCCCGAGATAGTGGTACTTGAAGTTTGATAATTTCATGACTCAACAAAATTTTATTAGAAGTGAATAAGATCCGTGTGTCTACTATAAAAGGCTTGCAAATGGTGAGTTTTTTATTCTTTTACTCTATGTTGATGATATGTTGATTGCAGGCACTAGTGTGTGGATTGTTAGTGAGTTGAAACATCATTTAGCTCTTCATTTTGCCATGAAAGACTTAGGGGAAGCAAAGATTATTCTTGGGATGAATATAATCTAGGATAGAAATAAAAGGGAACTCTGATTGTCTTAAGAAAAATACATTCATAAAGTTTTGGTTAAGTTTAATATGTCAAATGCTAAGCCTGTCAACACACCCTTGGCTATCACTTCTGTCTATCATCAACCATGTGTCCAAAAACCTTTGAGGATCATGAATCCATGGAAATCATTCCATATTCTTTGCGGTTGGTAGCCTCATGTATGCTATGATATGTACACGACTGGATATTGCTCATGCAGTGGGAGTTGTGAGCAGATTTATGAGTAATCCGGGTAAGACACATTGGCAAGCCGTTCAATGGATTCTTTGCTATTTGAAAGGTACTTCTAATTATGTTCTATGTTTTGGAGGTAAGAACACTCAAATTTATGGTTATGTTGATTTGGATATGGTTGGAGATTTGGATAAGAGGAGGTCTACTATTGGTTATGCTCTTACTTTTACCAGGGCAGCGGTAAGCTAGGTATCTCGCATGCAACAAGTGGTTTCTCTTCCTTCAACCAAGGCTGAATACATTGCTCTAACTGAGGGAGCCAAAGAAATGATCTGGTTACAACGGTTGTTGGGAAAAATATGGTGTAAGGAATCAGTTTTTTCCTTGTTTTGTGATAGTAATAGTGATATTCATTTGGCCAAAAATTCTGCATTTCATAGTCGCACCAAGCATATTGGTATGTGCAGGATCATCATGGAAAAAACAAGCCCTTAAGTGGCAATAAAATTCAAAAAATCAGAGTTAGGCAACTTCACGTAAAAATTTGAATAAGTTATCTATATTATTTCAAAAATATGTAAGAATAGAATCTGTAGAAAATTGAATATAGTTTTAAAAAAAATAAAAATTTATTTCGTGTAAATTTAAAATTTCAATGCAGTAGTACTTAAATTTTAGGGAAAAAATAAGAAGTAGGTGTCTGTCTAACCACCCTAACCACAATAAAGTGATAATAGTTCTTTATAAGAATTTATATATAAGTAGGGGACTCATGTTCAATGTGATGCATATTTTTTTGTAATTTTTTTTCAAGTAAATAATTAATTATGATTTTTTTATTACAAATTTTTAAAAATATAAAAACTCGTATGTCTAACCACCTTAACTTGATCAAAATTTCATGAAATTCAATTTTATTTTCTTTAATCCTCTAGTTTGTGAAGCATAGAATGTGACGCGTGTTTTAGATTCAAAAAATGTGATATTGTTTGAAAGTTATAGATGTTTTTCAATCAGCCTATCAATCAGGACTTTAGTCATAATTCAAATAGAAAATGAATAATAATAATTTATTAAATTCAAAGTAAAGAATAATTTATATTGGTGGAAAAATGAGAATATCCTTTAAAAACCCTTTTCATTTCATCAATTTTGGGTAAAAAAAGAGTCGTCAGCCACATGGGTCATCATATTACTTAGATATCGCAACTTTTTGGCCCATCATGATCCTGTACATACCCATATAGAGCTGAGATATCACTTCATTGGCCATGTTCTTGATGAATTGAAGTTGCAACTCAAGAAAATTAACACTAAATTGAATCCGACAGATGCATTGACAAAGGTTACAAGTCACTCGAGAGAAGTTCAAATTGTGTAGAACTTCTCTCGGTCTTATTCCAATGTGACCATAGGCCTATAGTAGGGGATATCTCTAAGAATTCTTTTTTCCAATATGACTTGTCTTCAAGTGGGAGATTTTTGGCTACGTGTGAAGCCAAGTCTGGCAACTGTAACTGTTGCCTATATTTGGAAAATATGCAGTCTCCTCTATGGTGCATGTCTACGCATGTCTGGCATTGTGAATCTTCCCACAAGAAGATGTAAAGAAGATTTATGCTATATACTGGAAAGATTATGTTGTATGTAATTGATATTGTAATGAATACAGAGAGAAATCCCTTGCTCATAGTGGATGTAGTCAATTGGTGAACCACGTTAAAAAACTCTGTCTTTCTATTTTGTATTTTGCTGTGCATGTTGCTTTTCATTTTTAATTCTGTATTATTTTATGTTTGTTCTGTTCTTTTTTCTTCATCTCAACAAAAACATTCTAGTCATAGGCATAACAGGCTTCATCAAAATCTTCCTCTTTATATTTTTTGAGGTTTCCATCTTGCAATTCAGACTTTTGTGAGGATAGAGCAGTGTGGTTCATCACTTTAGAGCCAGTGCGTAGAGGTGTTCATGCCTTGGTTTTTCATTTCAAAGCTGGTGCGTACGTAAGTCCTCTTAAATCTTAACACTCTCTCAATCAAAGCATTACTTGCATGCAAGCCACACAATTTTGCTTTTTGTACTTGTAGGTTCCATTTTTTTTATATTCCTTGATTTACCCCTTGTTTACATTTACATTTTACTTTACAGATTCACTTCATAGTTGTAAAATAAACTTTTCACCATATTAACTAGTAAAAATTGAAATATAAATTTGCATGATGTATGCCATATACACTGGTTTTTACCATTAATAGGGTGCAACTCACTCCAAACATGCAGAATAATGGTTTTCACAAAAAAGGACAACACCAGTTATAATTGCAGAAGATCAAAATTAACAATTACAGGCCCCACTCTTGTTATGGTGGTCACTTATGACACCTATAAAACTTTTCTCCAGAAAGAGCTTCCTTTTTGTCTCTTAACCAAGCAGTTCTACACTACACTGCCACACTAGCCCTACACATATGGACAAATGAAATCCCTTTAAATGTCTAAAACCCCCTCTTTATGTCGTGTTCTTCTTCCTTGTCCCTTTGTAAAAAAACTACTTTTTCTACACCTCTTCCTCCCAAGTAGCCTACTTTTTGCCTTGAATTTCTCTGCTATATGGTGCCAAAGTCACCACTACCATGGTTGTGTATTCTTTTCATTTTTCTTTCACATGGTCTGTTTTGCTTGGTTTCCTATCCAAAACCAATTATATTCCTATTGATTGATAAATATCTTCTTCTCCTCTCCTAATTGTAGATACTCTTCAATAATTTTTATATGCTACCTCCCACCAAAAATATAGGGGAACAAGTTTATAGTTGAATGTCACTCTCTTCTCTCTCCTCCACATATGGCCTTTGTTTGCCCATTTTTCAGTTATGCATGCTAGTTACATGAGGAAAGTAAATGAAGCTCTTGGGATCAATGAAATCAGGATAACTGTCTAAGGATGATCAAAATGCCCAAGTTAGAGCATTTATTTATTTATTTATGTTTTCGGTGATGAGGATTTCTGGTTAACCAAGCATGCTCCTTCATCAAGGGGTATTTGGAATCATCACATCATAACCTAACCACATGTTTAAGAGTTATGGGTACTATTGTTGGTGTAAAGGAGACTTGAATCTACCTAACCTCTTTAAGTGCTTCTGCTATAACTATCTCACAATACATGATGTATAGATGACACATTTGTGAAGCATATTATCTTCACTCTCGTTACTAAAAAATAGTCACTTTTCATACATGAGTGAGCACCCACTACCAAAACACATAGGTACCAAAATATTTGCCACCTTAGAGGTTTTCAAATACTTCTAGGCATAATATGTACTAGCTTTTACATATATAAAGTGCATAATCGCACAATAGATGGGGGTATGTGTAGGATCATCATGGAAAAACCAGTCCCTTAAGTGGCAATAAAATTCAAAAAATTAGAGTTAGGAAACTTGACATAAAAATTTGAATAAGTTATCTATATTATTTAAAAAATATGTAAGAATAGAATCTATAGAAAATTTAATGTAGTTTCTAAACTACTAGGCTTATTTAAAAAAAATAAAAATCTATTTGGTGAAAATTTAAAATTTCAATGCAGTAGTACTTAAATTTCAAGGAAAAAATAAGGAGTAGGTGTCTGTCTGACCACCCTAACCACAATAAAATGATAATTTATTTTTTTATAATATTTTAGATATAAGTAGGGGACTTAGGTCCCGATGTGATGCATATTTTTTTGTAATTTGTTTCCAAGTAAATAATTAATTATGATTTTTTTATTACAAATTTTAAAAAATATAAAAACTCGTATGTCTTTAACCACCTTAACTTGGTCAAAACTTCATGAAATTCATTTTTTTTTTAATCCTATAGCATGCAAAGCATAGAACATGACACATGTTTTTGGATTCAAAAAATGTGATATTGTTTGAAAGTTATAGATGTTTTTCAATCAACCTATCAATCAGGACTTTAGTCATAATTCAAATGGAAAATGAATAATAATTATTTATTAAATTCAAAGTAAAGAATAATTTATATTGGTGGAAAGCTGAGAATATCCTTTAAAAACCCTTTTCATTTCATCAATTTTGGGTAAAAAAAATGTCATCAGCCACATGGGTCATCATATCACTTAGATATCGCCACTTTTTGGCCCATGATGATCTTGCACATACCCATGGCTAAGAAAACACAATGATTATTGCTTGCTTCTTTTGGAGAGTTCTTGGCACCTTAGTTTTCTAAATACTTGTTGGCACAATCTAGATTATGGCACAATCTAGATTATGAATTTGAGTTATAATATTTCCTTTTAAATAAAACTACTATTCGTAAGTTTTGAAAATTGTTCAAGATTTTAAGAGTACCACTGATGTTATTGCTAATTTAATGTTACACTCAACTAGGGCCAACTTTTGTTACATGGTGACTGCTACTATTGTATTTTCATCTACTTGGTCTCATGTATATTTTGTGAAAAATTAAAAAATATGGATTAAGATGTTTGCTATGCTCAAGATTCATATCCTTTGAATTGAAATCGTCCCCCATCCGCTTATATGTTTTGTTCCGTACTGTTTGACTTAATTTCATTTTTCAATTGGATCTATTATGTGTTTAGCTTGTACTATAAAAATACTAATATTCCTCTTCATTTTTTCTTCTATTTAGTAGTTAAACATACAGATGTTGAGGAAACATCTACAACATTCCCATGATAGTATTTTTCTAGTTTAATAGTACACACTAGATGGTACATTGTTTGTTTCTGTTGTCTTTTCTTGGAAGGAAGTTAGTAACTCTATTGACTTCTAGCTAAAAAGCTCAATTGGTAGGGACACCCTCTTGCAATATATGCCAAGTTGAGATAATTTGTTAGAAAGGTTGGTTTAATGGGATTGGGTGTGATCCTTGAATCACCAAAATTACCTAGATCCGACATGCTTATTCCCTATAATACTTACGTGTACCGTCCCTGATAATTTCTCCACATATGAGCTTTAGATTGGGACAGATGTTAGTGTTTGATCCCTAAGACTTACCATCTAAAAATAAGTGAAATTAAGAATCCTAGATGTTATAGTTGGGCTCTAATGTAGCTTTCTCACATTTAAATCTCACATATCATACAGTTTCCTCTACTTTTGAGAGTAATGAACATCAAAATTGTATTTTCTTAATGTGTAATTTTAATCTTCAGAGCCCTTACCTCAAACAATTGCCAAGGGATTATCACATTACTTTGCAACAAAATTTATTTTGCTTGATGCCACTAACTTCTACTTGAAGGTGTGTAAAAGAAAAACACTTCTAAAGTTTTGGATGACCAGTGCATTGTATAGCTTGTAAATTTTGATATACCCTCTAGCAATTGGTTATGTCTTATATCAGATGCTAATTTCTTTGTTGAATATGTTTCTTTACATTTCTTGGAATTACAAAGGAAACATGGTGGAGGCATAGATTCTTTAAAATTTTGAACTCTGGAATAAGAAAATCCAGTTATATCTTTCTCTCGTAGCTTAGAAGATATTCTAAGTCCTTGACATTTTTTCTATTGTTATCTTAACAAGATTCTAAGTCTTTTTTTGAGACTGTATGAGTAGCTTTCTAGAGATTTTTTTTATTTTGCCATGACATGCAGAACCAAACAATTGCAAAACAGGGTTTTCGGGTGCTAGTGGAGTTTAGGAGGTTTGTTTATTTATGCTAGGAGAGGGGAGCACATAGGGATTATAATGCACTAAGATTGGATTAATAAGAGATCCATCCAGGCTTTCCACTAATTACAAAAGAGATGTCTATTTCAGCTATAAATGACTAAAGTTGTCATTATTCTTTGAGAGACATCTATATTGTAGACGTCTAAAAATTGGACTTGATGTTTGTAGGATTTGGAGTTAAATATTGACATATATGTGTTGCTTTGTAGTTGGACATTGCAAACAATTACCACATTCTTTTGGAGTGATGTACATGAATTGAGTGACTGGAATCTTAATGTGACAAAGTCTTATGTGTTCTTTAGTGGAGGGTGGTTGATGGACTATATGTTCTCTTGCCTTCTCTACACAAGATTTGTTTATGAATATATAGGTATTATGGCTAATTTTATGTCTCTACAGGTCTCATGTATTTTACTAGTTTTATAGGAAAATTCTTTGTTTGCATGGTATCCTAAAAAAAACAAATATTATTTATCATCCCCATCTAAGTCTATGTTATTTTCTAGCTGTATATATTAAAAATAAAGCATAAAGGTTTGCATTATTGTTTAGCTCTACATAATTTTTTCTCTTTATCAATTACTTCCAATATTTCCTTATGCAGGGATCCATCTGTGACACAACTCTTGTTTTAGAAAAGAAAATCTTCAAATGTTTTTAAGTAAGAAAAAATTTACATTAATAAAATTATATTATTTAAAACTTTTATTTGTGTTTTGTTAATTTGCAAGAAAATTGAGAAATCATAAGAAAGTAAAATAATATAAAATTTAAAATGCTAGTGACCTTTAGATGTGTAATAAAATTGATGCTTAATACAAATCAGTATTATGTAATCACTTTAATGGTTATTCGAAAATATGACTTTTTGGAACTAATAATTGTGCAATCACCTCTACTAAAATAGATATTTTACCACAACAACAAAAAATACTCTATTTTTAATGGAAAACACCTACTGCCTTCCAAAAAATTATGCTTTAATTTTTGATGGATCCATAGATATTCATTTTATGATCACACCCCGTTCAAAATAAAATATTTTGATCCCCAAAATCTATGTGACAAGTTCAATTAAACATAATGGAAAAGGGGAATAAAACAATAGGAATCAAACTTTGAACAAATTCACAAACTCTCACCTTTTGATTGAGATCAATAACAATTTGCATCAAAACAAAATGAATGAAAGCACAAATGTTAAACCAATGTAAATCATCATTGTACATGGAGTCGATGTGCTCATATGATTTATGATTTTTGTTTCTTAGTGTTGGAACATCTACTTGCTTGATTTGAGATGGTGAAAATAGAGGATTAAGCTCCAATTTATAGAGATATTGAGACAACAAAAAATTACTAGAGATTTAATCTTGAATTATGATTTTGATCCATGATGGTAGATGTGACAAGGAGAGGCGACAATCAGTATATCCATTGAACATAGGTGACTAGGTAGTTAACTTATTTTCAACTAGTATGTTGATAATTATTTCATTTATTAATTATTTTGTAATCTTCAATTAACCAAATTGATTATCTTGTCAATAGATTTGATTGGTGGCCTATCTAAATTGATTATTCAGTCAACTATTTTGATTAGATAGTTAAACACATGATGTATAGTTTAGTATTTAAATTAATTTAACTATGGATAATTTATATTTAAGTTCAAATATTTAAAAATTTGGTGGGCAATGATTCATTTTAAATTAATCAAAAAATAAATACTATGATGAATTAATTTTAGTAAAGTAATAGATTTAGTGATGTAGAGGGGAAAACTACCCTCACTGTCCACAGACTCCAACCCAACTTGCTCAAATCCATAGATATAAATTTCAATTGAAATTCCCAACTTCACAACCAATTCACAATTTAGTTGACAATTCCATTTGTCAATTTAATTCAATTTAAATCTCACAAAATAAAGGAAACAAATTTATCTAAATCAATCAAGTAAAACATTCTTTCGATTTCATTTATTTCAACATACAAATTACAAAGTTCAACTTTTTATTTTATTATTTTCTCATATAATGCTTATTTACCAGAAAAATTTCCTCTTTTACTTACTCTACCCATGTCATTAATTTTTGCTTCTCTTTGTTTAATTTCAAATTTCTATGGCCAAGTAATATGGAATCCATCTCTTATGGTTTTCTCTCTTCCAAAATGACATCTACAATTAATTTTTGAGCAACTTTTGTCTCTTCCTCCATCATGTCATATGGCTTGTTTCTTCTTTACCTTGCTAAATCATTATCTCTCTCATCCTCTACTTACTCGAATATGGAATTATTCTCCTTAATGGATTTCTTTTTGCACTTGTATGGAGTGAACCTCTCTCTTCTAGTTTAAGCTCCCACATGGCCTCCTTATTTCTCATGCAATCCCTATCAATTACTTTGTTTCAAACCTAATTCCATTGCATATATCTTGCGTAGCCCCACAATCTTCATTACTATTGTTTACAATTTTAAAAGAAAATTATTAAAGGTGAAACTCCTTTGATTTCTTAATGCCTAGCACCCCTCTTCCCTTTGAAACTAGTGCCCCTCTTCTCCTTCTCTCCATCATGCCCTCTCATATGTTATTTATTTTATCTTTTTTTAAACTTCTTTCCTATTCTTCCTAGTCAACCCTATTGGAGGTTTGGAGGCTTCAGAGACTTGAGTTGTTGGGAGAGATTTTTGGAGATTGTTGGTGTTGTCATTAGTGTTTTCATTGATGTCAACCCCTTACTTACAGAGGTTTTTTGACTTGAAGTGTGTTACACTATGTTGTGGTTTGATGTCACATTGATGTGAAGGAGTTGTGATGTTGCTATCATTAGTGTTGTCATTGATGTCTTGTATGGTTGTGATAAATAAATATTGTAGTTGTAGTAAGTTTGCTTGACCTTTCCAAGTTCTTTTGAAAAGCATTGAATGAGAGTGTACAAGGTAATAGAGGCGTGTTTTGTGTTGTGCTTCATATGTCTTCATGGTTCAAGATATGCTAATGTGGTTTGGACATAATGATCAAAGGTGTTCAAAGGTGCTATATCTAGATTTGTAGGTTCTAGATCATGTGGTAGTGGAAGTTGTGTTTGACAATGTGTTGCATGTAAAGATGGTTGAGTAGGAGAAATGAGATTTCTCTGCATTTCTCCATGTTGAGTTTTATTTTCTTGAAAATTTGGAAACATTATTATCTTTTCTATATCTACCTTCCCTTGGAGTTTTTGTTATTGAGTTTCTTTGCAAGTTCAGTTCTTGTGTTGGAGCTCTATGGCAATGCATCCTATTGCACAAGATGAAATTATTCTTCCTTTCAAGTGGTTGCAATAGTTTTACAGTGTAGTATGTTGATTTTGGAATATTTTTGGATGTCATGTGGTGTCGATGTGCGGTCAACATGTTATTTATAGACCTACAGAAGCATTTTTGTGGACACTTGTAGTGTTATTTTAGGTTTGGCCAACCTTGCATGTTTGTGTTATTTGCAAAGGTACCTCATAGAATGTGGATGTGTTGAGTAATGTAGTGATGTAGCTTTGAGTCCTAATTAACCCTTGGTGTGGTCTTCCTTCACTTCTTTCCACTGTGGAGGTGTTTTGTGCTGATGTTTTTTGTGTTGAGTGTTTGAGTTGCATACATTTCATTGAGGCCAACTATGTCACCAAAAATTGTATACCTTTGGAGAAAAGGACTATTTTGTTCCCATTTTTGGTCCTACTTTAGGCACCCTTATGTCAAACCCTCCTAAAACAACATTTATAGAAGACTTGTCATCTTTTACTCTGAGGCATGTTATACCTAAGGAATTATTCAACCCTCGACAAATAACATCAAAATTATTCATATAACAGCAATCCCACTTCAAAATCCCTTGGTGGGACTAGGTCACCCAAGTTGGCAACCTAGTCCTTTTTAGGGATTTTTCCATTTTTAAGTGGGAAAATATATATCTTGCTAAAAATTCTTGACGAGTGTCGGCCTCTTAGGTCAAAATTACTGACAATTAGGTATTGTTGCTTATAAATACTTTTTTTAGGTCATTTTTCTCTCTCTCTTGGCCATTTTTCATAAGCCATCTCAAGAATCAAAGGAAAAACATCTTCCTCAAGAAGTTTTATCTCTCTTCCATAGCAAAGTTGAAGCTTTTGGACAATAGGCTAGGGATTTTGCAGGTCTTCAAGCTCACTTCTCATTCAAGATATCACATTGCCAAAGGTTGAACATAGATGCCTATGGAGAATCATGGAGAAATCTAGGTTGAGGAGGTGCAACGAGCCACCAAATCACACCTAAAGATTGTTTTCAAAGTGACTCCATCTTCTATTTTCAGCCCATCTTCAGATTTAAGGTTTGCATCCCATTTGCATTCCACTTTACATTTATTTGTAATGTTTTAGGTTTTCTTGGATTGAAGTCTTGCATCATTCCAAATCATTTGCATGCATCTTATTTTAGCACAATAGAACAGGGTTTTATCTTATTTCAGGTTTTCGTAGTTCTAGACACACTTAGGGCTAGGGTTTATGAAGATTTTCTATCTTTTAGAAAGTTTAAATACAAACTAGGGGTTTTACCAAGGAAAACCCCACATTAGAAACCCAAATATACTCTATTTTGTAGGTGATTTTATAGGTCTGAGTCCAGATTCCCACAAAGAAGCAGAGTGTATATCATAGACCTCCATGTCCACTTTCACTTTTCCTAAAAATTTGAAAGGGACTAGGTCACCAATAGTGGCAACCCAGTCACACTAGAGGTTTCTATCAAATATTTGTGTAGATTTGAGCACCCAGTTGGCTAGAATGAAGTTTGGAGCTGTTTGTCAGAGAAGGGACTAGGCTGCTCAACTTGGTGTAAGTGTCCCAACAGGCATAAAACTCAGATTTTCTAGATTTTCAGGGGTTTCTGTAATTTCTACCTCAACCCTCTTCAGTTTCCAGGTGCATTTTTCTGATTTATCAAGCTATTTTACCTTATATAGTTCCTATCTTTATCCTTGTTGCATTACATCATGTGTTTTCAAGCAATATAGATTCTCTTAGTTTATGTTCAATAGTTAAGTTTACTTGTCACATTTCAACATTTAGCATACTTCATCATAAGAAAATTAAACCCATTTCAATCCTTAGCATTGAATGAATAACAAGATTTATGCATCACAAAGGGATATCCCCTTCCTTTTAGGTGAAAACCCTAGAAAGTTGTAGGGGACCCATTCCTTTACAGAAAAGCATAAATTTTGCGGTTTATTTTGGTGAACCTACATTGAGACACATATTGCTTCTAATTTAGTTTACATTTTCATCCTAGGAACTTCTTCTCTTAGCATTGCATTTTATGTTGCATTGTTTAAAAAGTCATCCTAGGGTTTCATACTTTGCATTAGTGAAAAAGACTCATATTTTCCATTTATTTCCCTACATAATAGACAAATTTTCCATATATCATATAGCTCTATACATTACAGACTAGCATACAACATTTTTCATTAGAAAAATCACAAAAAACTCAAAAATACCCATACTGGGACTAAGTTCCCACCTTAGGCGACCTAGTCCCAGTACACATTTTTCATCTGTAATTTTTGAATTTACTTTCCAAATTCTAAAGTTTTTGTTTCTTTCAGTTTATGTTCTATTTCAGTTATGTTATTCTTTGTTATATGGTTATCATTAGCTTCAAATGGAATTTATGAACAAAATTAGATCTTTACAAGTTTCATTTCCAGCATTAGTTCCTAGTTCTTTCAAAGAAAATTCATTGGAACCTTAAAACCAAACCATAGAACCATCACATGCAACAATGTACACACTTCTGCACTATAGGAAAACTATATCGTCAAAACCTTTTAGTAGTGAAGACTTGGATAAGCTAGATGAAGCTCTATAGGTTTTCCTCTCACTAAGTTCATCCACTAAGGTTTGTGATGACAAACTTCAACCAACCACCGAAATCCTATCCCCAAACCTTTTAGTTGTGATGATATGGGTATGTTAGATGAAGTT
This sequence comes from Sequoiadendron giganteum, assembly GCA_007115665.2. Lineage (NCBI taxonomy): Eukaryota > Viridiplantae > Streptophyta > Pinopsida > Cupressales > Cupressaceae > Sequoiadendron > Sequoiadendron giganteum. Next base: position 40,987,267 of record CM021109.1, read on the forward strand.
CTTCAGGATTTCATCTCACCTAACACATCCACTAAGGTTTGTTGTGAACAACCTCAAACAAAAGATGTCAATGTCATCCAACCTCAACTTTTTCTCTACCCACCCTCCCATAAACCCCAAAGCCCATCCCAACCTGAATTTACCCTCTTCCCACCTAAACCTGATACTGTTGCGCATACTCATTACACTCAAAATAACCCACATCCCCAACCAACTCTTTCAACATCCTTACCATTGCCCAACCCCATCTTACCCCCAAAACCTCATTTAAACTCACAACTTAGGGAGTATGATTTGGTTGAACAACTTAAGAATACCCTCGCCAAGATATCCCTTTGGGACCTTCTTGAAAACTCTCCTAACTATCATTCTATGCTTCAAATAGCATTGCAACAGATAGTGGTCCCTCATGTCAGCTCTCCTCCAAGAAATGAATACAACCAATGTAGACATTACCTTTTACCAACATGAGCTCCCTCCATTAGAATTAAGAAATAAAAATGAAGCCTTTATGATAATATCCTAGTATGATCGAATAGGCAACAAAAGGACCCTCATTGACAATGAATCTACCCTAAATGTGTGCAATGCAAAGCTTCTTGGTAGGTTATGTGTGGATATATTGCAAATAAAATATGATTTCTTATCCATTAGAGGATTTGATTATGTTACAAAGCAACCCCTTGGTGTCATCACTTTACCTATTACTATCAGAGTGGTTACATTGCAAACCCCTATTCATGTCATGCCCTATGAACTTTCTTATAACCTCCTCTTGGGAAGACCATTGATACATGAGATGCACGTAGTACCCTTGACCCTCCATCATAAAATGAAATATGTATAATAACAAAGTTTATCAAGTTGACATAGACCCTAAACCTGAGAGTTGCCTACAACTTGAAAAGGGAACATCAAGTCCTCTTAACACATTGATTCCTACCTCCAACATATCCCCTTCTGAGATGAATCAACTAGAAGAAAAATATAAGTTTAACCTATTTGGTGATGATTGGGGCTCATTAGAATTCAAACCTTCATTTATGGGTGAGTGTATTGTTACACGAAAAGAGGATGATAAACAAGCACAACCAATAGTCCTCTCTACCCAAAATGAAGATCCTTCCCACACATCTATCTCGTCTCCTTTGGAAAAAAATGCAACATATACCACAAATTTTGATGAGATAGATTATCAACAACCCCCTAACCCACAAGAAATGGAAATACTTTATGGACGAGGTTATGATCTTTTAAAACAATTAGGATACAATGGTAAAGGATGCGGAAAACATGAACAAGGAATTTGTGTCCCCATTGAACCTAATATGTAGGGAACTAAGACCAGCCTAGGGTCTTCCTTTTATAAAGCTACAAAATCCAATCAAAGACCTTCACTCAACATCAACACTATCACATGCACACCAAGAACTAATCTCATGGTCAAACATCCTGAATTTATTGATAAGGATTCCTCATCATTCCTCTATGTTCATGATGATGAAGCTTTGAAACACCTGTTAGGTGCTTTAGATAAGACGTCTATCTCCAAGAGACATGCCTCTTCTACTATCATAAGTTCTGAGCTCAACATTAGTGACATTGATGAACATCCCACAAGCATGGAACCCTATGATCCTGAAATTCCTAAGTCAAATGTACTTCCTTTAGGGGATACCCTTGGCATTCCAATGGATTTCAATGATAAAGATAAAGTTACTAAAATTGGGAAGTGCCTTGATGATGAAGAACAAGAATATCTTGCAACCTTGCTTCATACCTTTCTTGAAATATTTGCTTGGAAGTATTCTGATATGCCTAGAATAGATCCAAAAATAGTTACCCACAACTTTGTTCTTGCTGAAAATGCTAAACTTGTTCACCAGAAGATACGCAAGATGAACCCTAAGATAGCCTTACATGTTAAAGGAGAACTTGAAAAAATCCTTGACGCATGTTTCATTCACCCTATGGATTATTCTCCTTGGATATCGAACATTGTCACAGTTGCTAAACCTGATAATCATGTTAGGATATGCACATATTTTCGAGACTTGAACAAATCCTCTTTAAACGATGACTTTCCCCTTCCTAAAATTGACATGATAGTGGATTCAACTATTGGACATGCCTTATTATCCTTTATGGATGGATTTTATGGATATAATCAAATCTTCATCAACCCATAAGATCAATACAAGATGACCTTTACATCTGCTTGGGGAACATTTTGTTGGGTTATGATGCCTTTTGGTTTAAAGAATACAGACACTACTTACTAATGAGCAATGACCTTAATCTTCCATGATTAAATCCATAAAATCTTAGAAGATTATGTTGATGAAATTCTAGCTAAATCCTTAACCCATCAAGATAATGTGAATGTTCTTCAACAAATCTTCAAGCGCATGCACAAGTATAAGATGTGCTTAAATCCCAAAAAATGTGTCTTTGGAGTAGATAGCAGTAAAATTTTAGGGTTTATCATATCTCACAAAGGCACTAAGGTGGAGGAAAAATATTGACACAATCATTAACATGCCACTTCCTCACAACATCTCCCAATTGCGTACATTACAAGGAAGGATTCAAGCCATTAGTCATTTTATCATATCCCTAGCTGATCATATGTTGTCTTTTACACACCTCCTCAAAAAGGATGTCAATTTTGATTGGAATGACAATTGTAAACATGCCCTTGAGAGTTTGAAGGAATACCTTGCAACTCCACCTATTTTACAACCTGATATACCAAACAAACCCTTCATCCTTTATATCGTCGCTTCCACCCATGCTCTTGTTGCATTGTTGGCTCAACAAGACAACAATGGCAAAGAGCACCCTATTTAATACATTTGTAGAACTCTCATAGATTATGAGACATGTTACTCAACAATCAAAAAAAAATGTCTGGCTCTTGTATTCGCTACTAGTAAGTTGCGACATTACCTATTAAATGTTGAAATACAAGTGATGACAAAGTTTGATCCTCTTCGGTATCTTTTCAACAAAATAGACCTTTTAGGACGTCTTGCTAAATGGGTAACGTTACATTAACTGAGTTTGACCTTAAGTTTGTGTCCCAAAAATAAATCAAAGGACAAGCCTTAACCGACCATTTAGTTGATGCTCCTTCTCCTCTAGCATTACCTACCAATGATTCTTTTCCTAATGATAGTGTGTTTACCATCGAGCTTCCTACATGGGAATTGTACTTTGATGGATCCAAGTGTGGAACAGGCTGTGGTGCTAGAGTTATATTAATTTCACCTATAGGTAAGTCTATTCTCTTATCCTATCACCTTAATTTCCTATGTATGAATAACACAATTGCATATGAAGCATTAATCATTGGATTGTGAGCCGCTTTAGTCATGGGAAATAAAAATATCAAGATCTATGGTGATATGCAATTAGTGATTAAACAAATCAACGGTCTCTATCAAACTAAACATGAAAAAATGAAAAACTATCACAATATAAGGATCTTTTCTAACTTTGTTAGAGCAGTTTGACTCGTTCACCATTGACAACATCCGTTGCAGGGATAATTAACATGTGGATGTAATGGCTAGTGCGACTTCTCTTATCTCTCCCACAAATCCTTCCAAAAAAGTCATGCTTACTATCCACCCCATCATGAAACCCTCCATCAATGATAAACTCGATGATTTCCTTCCCGCATTCCCAGATAATTCATTTGAATGGTATGATGCCATCTGTAACTATTTAAAATTTGGTACCATTCCCAAGCCTACAACCCGAAATACTTGCATTTACCTAAAAAAGTTAGCCACTAAGTACATAATCCTTGCTGATACATTGTATAGAAGATCCTTTGATGGAATTCTCCTGCGATGTCCCAAGGATTCTAAAACTCATATTGCCCTCAAAAAAGCCCATTTTGGCACTTATGGAGGTCATTTTGGAGGAAAAACCTTAGTGCAAAAACTCCTTTGCATGGGTTATTATTGGAAAAACATGAAAAAATATTGTTATGTGTATGTTATGTGATGTCATAAATTCCAAGAGCATAGCAATCTGATTCATGCTCCTATATCAATGGGTTATTTTCAGGTTTTGGATTTAGCAAGATTAGATTAAATAAAACCCAAAGAAAATTATGAAGTACAAAGAAAGCATAAAACAAGAACGATTATACCTGATATTTGTCGAAGCTTCCATGATTCACCTCCATAACACCTCCTAGCTTGCAGCGTATTATTTTTTCCCTCAGATCTGTGTGAGCAAATTGACTATGCCATTGTCCTATGCAAGTTTTGAAGGATTTGAATGATAACCGATTATGGTAAATGAATATGCCTAAAATACAAAGTAAATTCTAAACATAATGAAAGTGATTCTAAATATGAAGTGGTGTTAATAATAAAGTGGTAAAGTGGTGCATTAATAATGAAGTGGTGCACTAATTGTGAGAAAAAATGACATTTTATAAAGAATGCAATTTTGGATGGACAGACGAGATTACAAGCTGACAAAGTCTAAAATCAGTGGACGAGATTTCATGTGACAATCCCTAATTAGGGTTAGGGAAAGACTGTTAAATGAGTGGCCAAGATGTCATTTGATAAAATCAAATAGGCAGTCGAGAATAAATGTGATAATTAGTCAAAAAGATAAAGACTTTCAAAAATCAAGAAGATAAAGAGTTGAATTGAAAAGCAGATTTTTCGAAAAATCAAGAATTCGCTCAATTACTTGATTTTTGGAAGAAGATTACCATTTTGAATTAAATTAATTCAAAATAATGATTTTATGTGACAATAAATAATCTTTTTCAGATTATTTACTAAAATGAAGAGACAGTTAATAAAACAAAATAAAACGAAATCATTTTAAATAATTTCATTTTACCGCGTGCTCTCTCTGGAAGGTTCACGGTGATGGAAGTTTCTCCCCGTGTCGACGGCTCTCCATAGCTCCTGCTGCTCTGCACACATTGAGGTAACAAAAAACATCATTTCTCCTTTCAATATGCAAACAATGGTACTGGTTAATCATTTTCTTTTGCATCTTTCAATGCATTTTTTCCATGTGAAGGGTTTATTCAATAATTGAAAAATTATTACTACTTATTTATGAAATAAATCATTCCTCTTCAATGCATTTTTGCCATGTGTTGTTTGATTTTGTTGGGTCATGGTCCTGGTCTTTTTTACATGGGTTTTTTTTTGGGGTGAATGATTATTTCCTCTCCCCATTTTTGTGTGTGCTCATGGCCTAGTAAAGTTGATTGTTTCATGATTTTGTCTCCAGAAATGATGATGAAATTTGTGGGTTTGACCAAATGTCTGTAAAATAAGATTTTTTGGTATGCTTCGACCTTTTTATAAAAAACACATGTGACCATGGGCATATATCAGAAAGTCCATTAAAAATATGCCATATATGTGAAAAACATTGCTTTTTTTTTTTCCAAATTTGTGTGCTTAAGGAATTAATCTCATGAAACCTTTGCCTGGAATATTCGGCATCTATTTGAAAATGCACTTTTGTATTCCTATGAGTGAGGAATTATTATTATGAAACCCTTGGTTACCCTTTTGTGCACATTTCTGAAAACCCAAGTTTGTAATCGATCTACTTCTATTAAAATTAATATCCTATCGTTGTTGAATAAAACATAACTTCTTTCATTTACTGTAATTGAAATTCAAAAAATTATGTGCACATATATATATAAATATATATACATACAATTATGTATATGCATACATATAGATATATATATATATATATGTATACATACATATGCATATACATATTTGTGTGTGTGTATATATATATATATACAACTAAGTATATGCATACATATATATAACTATACATCTATGACAAACATTTTCATAGAAGTCAAATAAAACATAACAAATCAAGCATCCCTATGAGATATTGTATCATGTTAGATATGCTAAATAAGGCATTAAAATAATAAGAAAATCCAAATAAAAGCATATGAAAACATGAATCATACCTATCCTATAGTGGAAGTGGTGCACCTTTGATGTGAAAATGATGCCCTTTCCCACCTCCTTGACAAGCTTCAAATGATAATGATGCAAAGATGCAAGTGATGGAGATGAAAGTGCAAGATGAAATCAAAGTGCCTATAGTGCAGATACTCAGATTGTGGATGGATTGTGGAGTAGAAATGATAAGAGTTGAAGAATGGAGAGATGGGAGGAATGTGGGAATAAAGAAGAGCCAATGAGATTGTGACACTTGTCACATGGCTAGTGGAGGAAGGTGGAGCACATTTTGGAGAATGTGTATGGTTAATGCAAGTGGTTGAGGATTTGAGAGGTGTAAGAGGGATTAATGCATGTGTAAGAGGCATTAAATGCATATGGTTGAGACATTTTGGAGGGAAATTTGTTTGGGCAAGAAAGTCAAACAAATGGAGTAAATGGAGGAATATTCTCAAAGAATATGCCTTGGTGAGGGAAAAAGGGATAATTAGATAATTAAATAAAATTAATTTCATGCACAAGTAGGTGGGTTAGTTAAAGGTTTAGGTTTGACCCAGGTTGAGTCAAAACCTAGAGGATGGGTAATGGTGATTAGGGGTTAATTAATTCAGATTAATTAACTTGAAGGGATTTAGGGAATTATGATATTTGATTTAAATAATTTTGATTTGTTGAATAAAACAAGAGGACCTTGAGGATATAATTAAATAATTTTATTTATTTAATTAGACATGATGAACATTAGTGAATTAATTGAAATAAATTTCTTTATTTGATTAACAAAAGAAATGATGTTAATTTGAGCATCTATATTTTGCACCTCTTTGGAGCAATGTACCTGCTGCATTGGTTCAAAGAATAACCTTGCTGAGATCAAAGTTCAAAAAAATTCTAATTTTTTCAAATCCCCCAGTGGAAATAAGTACGCTAGTATATTTCCCCCTCGAGAGATTGGGTGAAAAGTTTGATTTTAGGGTCGATCTTGCGACAAAGAGGTTCAAGATGGATGTATGGATGGTTAGACTAACATATCTATATGATAATGATGATGCAAATGAGATGTTTTTAAGATTCTTAGAATAACAAATCTACATTATCCTAAACATCTTAAATGATTATAAAATGAGATGGGTTAAGATGCTTAGAATAACAAATATATATTATCTGAAACAACTTAATTGATGATGCAATGCATGGATGATGTTTCCTATTATGATGAGATGGCATGGTTATGGATGTATCTAGATTTTATGAATGTAAGACAAATACATGCAAATTTATGATGAATGCATGTTAGTGTGAAAGATGATAAAAAAATTAGAGGGATCAACCCTTGAATCTGAGATAATGCAAAAGTCCAACAAGTCTATGAGTCATCAAGACTTTATTAGATATGATGATGAATGATGATGATGTATTTCTTATCCAGGGATTGGGGATGTAAAGAGAATAACTTTCCTTATGTTTGACAACACACATAGATACGATGCATTAAGGTACAAACAACCAAGATGACATTGTATCTAGTGCAATGGACTTTGACTCAACAAATAGATAGGAGGATCCTATTCACACCTGACATACAAAAACCTTGCTAGGATTCACTTCAAAATTTTCAAACATATCGGACCAAAGCATGAAAAGGAATAACCTATCCATGCAATACTCAACAAGCTATTCAAAACACCTTCCATATATACCTAACAAAGCAAGTATTCACCAAGGTTATATTACAAGAACATCCAACAGGTACAACAAATAAAAGATAATGATCAATGCCCCATTAGTTTCTCTCTAAATCATTTTGATTAGACATCATTGAGAGGTCATTAGAATGAGAGAAATAAGATAAATAAAAAAGGAAAAGATCAAGCAAACAAACAAGTTGATGTTCTTCATACCTCTAGCCAAGACTAAACTATGGTGATGCTTGATGTTGATGTCCATTGTAGGAAGGATGCATCCTAGGACATGATGTTATCAGATGATTTTGGGACTAACTAGATGATAGGCTATTGGTGTGAAGAGTTGACCAACTTGTTTACCTACTGACCTAGACTTGCGATCCTGATGTTGGAATGCACTCTTTTAACTACTAAGCTTGCTTTCAATTGTTTTTCCAAAGGATGAAAGTGACGATTGATTTATTATGAGCGGATGCTTAATGCGGGTGAATGTTGAAATGGGATGGATGCACCTTTTTCAAATATTTGGATGTTTTTGATGTTTTGAAATTTTTTGAGGCTATTTTTGATATTTTCAAGATGTTTCACAAATATTTTGATTTTGAAATTTTCTAATGTTTTTGGTGTTTTTGGGATTTTGACCAAGAATCTAACCTAAAGACCTATCCTAGGGGGCTTAGGGGATGATCAAAGATTAGCCTTGCCTACATTATACATGCAGAGACCATGTAGTTTGACTAACACAGACTCATTTATTGATGAGATATGAACAAATGGATTGTCATTTTACTCTGATGGACTCCTAAAGGACTGACCTAATGTGTTTCAGGGGCACATCGATGATGGCCTTGCCTACGTTCAGAGCTCAGAGACCCGTAGCTCGACAAGACGACTGTTTTTTTTTTGGATTTTCAACCTATTTTGGGAATTTGACATGTTTTGGATGTTTTTTAGGATTTTTTTGGTTTTACGAATGTTTTTGGATTTTTTTATTTTTACGAATGTTTTTGGATTTTTTGATTTTAGGGAGATCAAGAATACACAAATCTGAGCCAAATGTGGGTAAAAGAACATGCCCCGAGCGTGATGTGGTAGACTACTTTGATATAGGTGGGACAAATTGACCTTAAGAATATGCCAAGTAGTACCAGGGTGGAACATGATACAAACACAAGATCAAGCTATAATGCAAACATGGACAGGTGATGAAAGGATGTGATTGAATGCAATGGGCAATGCAGAACCAACTGTAGAGATCCTAGTGGATGAAGAATGCTTTATTTACACAAGGCACCTGTTTGCCAGGATTTCACCAAGGTACTTGTTGAAAGCACCACTGAAGTGGTTTTCACTACAGGATGATTTTTATCTTTAATTTTTTCAAAAAAAAATTGATTTTTTTTTAGGATTTTTGATTTTTTTGATTTTTTTGATTTATACCCTAAAACTTAGGCATAAAACTATTTAATATGGGAGCTATTGATAGGCTCCTGTAGAGGCTAACCCTCGAGTGTTGACAACTAATATGCCCTAGATTTATAGCTTGCAGTGACGATGAAAGGTCCCAACCAGTTGGGTTCAAACTTTCCCTTACTATCTAGATTATACACATTTTTTTGATTTTCTTTCATCACAAGCTCGCCAACTTGAAATGACCAATTTCAGATCTTCTTGGTGTAGCTCTTCTTCAGACGGTTCTGGTAGAATTATACGTGGTTCAGAGCATCCATGCGCCACTCATCCAATAGTTCCATGTCCTTCAACTAAGATACCCGATATTCTTCATCTGTAATGAGATTTTGCAATGATATCCTTAAGGATGTGAGCTCGATCTCGATGGGGATGATGGCTTCTGATCCGTAGACCAGGGAGAACTGGGTAGCACTTGTTGGCATGTGGATACTTATTCGGTAAGCCCATAGGGTAGGGTTGAACTGTAAGTGCCAGTCACGACCAACTTCATTGATCGTATTTTTGAGGATTCTTAAGATGGTTTTATTTGTAGCCTCAACTTGGTCATTGCCTTGGGGATAGTATGGGGTAGAAAAGTGATGTTGGATGTTAAATTTTTGGCATAGGTCTCGAACATCCAGGTTTTTAAAATGTGTCTTGTTATCTAAGATAATGCCCTCTGGGACACCATAGAGTCATATGAGGTAATTTAGGATGAACTTTGCAATATTATTTCCAATGATATAGGTCATAGGAATAGACTCTACCCACTTTGTGAAGTTTTTAAAGCAGTGACAACGAACTTGTGTTCATTAGATGAGGTGGGGGTAATTTTTCTGATGAGATCGAGCCCCCATTGCGAGAAGGGCCAAGGTGTTATAATCAGGTGGAGCTCCTAAGCTAGTGCATGGATGAGGTCCCCATGCTATTGACATTGTAATCACTTCTTGAAATATTTGTGAGCTTCCCTTCCCATCATCGACCAATAGTACCCTATTCTCAGCAACTTCTTGGCCAAGGTCATACCACTCGAATGTGAACCACAGATGCCATTATGTACCTTCGTTAAAGAATTCAAACCTTCCTTGGTGTTTAATCATCATAAAGGGTTCCCTCAATACTCCTATGGTACAGGGTGTCACCTAAGATAATAAAGAGGGATGACTTCTTGACAAAGTTTCTCTTAAGGTTTGGAGTGATATTGGTAGGGAGGACTCCTATCTTTAAGTAGGTGTATATATCACAATACCATGGGTTACTAGGACCAATGATTTCACACAAAAATTCATACTCTAGTACCTCAAAAGCTAGTATGAGAAGCTACTCTACCAGGAATTCATGTTTAAGGGCATTGCGTGGGATATCCAGTAGTGATCTGATCATTTCCATGGCATCTGTTGCTCTGTTGTTTTCCCTTGGTATTTTCTCAAACGTGATGTCAATGAAGAATTCTTTGAGGTCTTCCACCAGTTTCTTGTATGGAGTTAACTTTTCATCATTTATTTAGTACTCGTTGTTGACTTGGTTGATGATTAGCTTAGAGTCTCCATAAACTTTAAGAGCCATGATCTTCCACTGCACTACTATTTTGAGTCCAATCAGAAGGTCTTCATATTTGAAAATGTTGTTAGTGCAAGGAAAAGATAGCTTGTGGGATTTAGGAATATAATCCCCTTGCGGTGTGATGAAGAAAACACCCGCTCTTGATCCATCTTGTGTATATGACCCATCAAAATAAACCTTTCAATGGTCTGCGATGTTGAGGTTGAACACAAATTCATCTAGGAATTCTGATACAAGTGGGTTCTCTGAATAGATAGGTGCCTCCACTAATTGATCAACAATCACTTGTCCCTTGATAGCCTTTCTTTCCACATATTCAATGTCATATTTTGAGAGGATCATGACCCACTTAACCATCTGCCCTGTAAGTGTCACCTTGGAAAGTAAATGTTTGAGGGGGTCTATTTTGGTGATGAGTTTGATTTGATGGGTTAACATGTAGTGCTTGAATTTCTGTGAGGCAAACACCACTGCTAGGAAAGATTTTTCAATGAAGGTATAATTTAACTCATGCCCTACCATGGTTCAACAGATATAGTATATAGCTCTCTCCTTCCTCATCTCGTCATGTTGTGCAAATAGAGCCCCAAGTGCTATTGTTGTTGCTGATATGTACAAGATTAGTGGCTTATTCTGGATTGGTCGCATCAGTACTAGTGGTGTCAATAGGTATTCTTTGATTTTGTTGAAAGCTTGATCACACTTTTTGTCCCACTTGTATGCTACCCCTTTGTGGAGTAGATGAGAATAGGGAACAACTTTGTCTGCCAACTATGCTATGAACCTATGGATGGATTGGAGTCTTCCTTGCGAACCCCTTAATTTTTCAACATTTTTGGCACCTCCATTTTGAGAGTTTCTTTGACTTTGTAGGGTCTATATCGATCCCTCTCATTTATACTATATACCCCAGAAGCTTTCTTGACTGTACATCGAAGACAAATCTTTTAGGGTTGATCCTTACCTTGTATTCCTCTAATCTATCAAAGATGGAGCTTAATGTCGCTATGTGATCCCGTCACTTTCTTGAATTGGCCAATATATCATCCACATAGTCTTCTACAAACTTGTGAATCATGTTGTTAAAAATGAGAGTCATGGCCCTTTGATAGGTGGCTCCAATGTGCTTTAACCCAAACGACATCATGTTCCAGCAATATGCACCCCAGGGACAGGTAAAGGTTGTTTTATGTTGATCCTCTTTCGCTATCATTATCTGATTATACCTTGAGAACCCATCCATTAGTGACAACATTTCATGCCCTATTGTTTGATCTACATTCATGTCAATGTTTAGAAGGGGAAAATTGTCGTTCAAGCATGCCTTGTTTAGGTCTATGAAGTCAATGTAGATCTATATGCCCCTAGTGGGCTTACTAACTGGTACCAAGTTTGAGACCCATTCAGGATAATCGATGGGCCTTATAAAGCCAGGATCCAAGAGTTTTTGCAACTCAAGTTTGACTAACACTGTGCGATCTATGGATGCATTTTCCTTAGTTTCTACTTTACTGGCTTCACTTCTGGATATACTACAAGATGATGAATCACAACCTTTGGATCAAGTCTTGGCATGTTAGCATAGGTCCACACAAATTTTACCTTTCTTTCTCTTAGAAATGCAGCTAGGAGTTCCTATTCTTCAGTCAAAAGAGATTCTGCATAGAAGGTTATATGTGGTGTCTCTTTAGTCCCCAAGTTGACAGGGTTGCACTTCTTTGCTAACACTGGTGACTTTTCTTGATGAATAGCACTTAGGGGAAGATTGAATCCCTCAACCTTGGGCACCTCAGAGAGGTTTTCACCATAAGATGCATCCTTTGTTTTTACTAGTTTTCAGGTCATAAAGTGCCACAACATGTTTTTCACTTAAAGACCTAGAGATTATTCTTAAATTTTTACTTTTGCGACTGAGGGATTCAATCGTTTCCCCATAGTATGTGTGTGTATCTAGCTCAATGTAAAATATTTCTTTATGGTCTTTGCATGGTATAGTATCCCACTTTCCCATGAATTTCGAGAGGGCCTCATCATTTTCAAATGTATCTAAAATTGGTGGTCCTCATTGGTCATAGTATTTCAGCTGGGGATATACTAGCCTTTAATTCATGGGTTTGGTTATTTGACTCAAAATACATCATGGAAATCATGAACAGGGAAGATTCCTTTAATAGCATGGGTAGGTCAGTGAGAGAATCCTTGTCACTACATACATCAATTATATCAAACCCGTATAGTTGTCTAAGGGTAGACCCGTGGATATTGATAACCGAGGAGGAGATTTGACTATTTTAACAAGGGGACATCTACCATTTATGGTTAACTACGGAGGGGTACATCCAAGGCCAAGATTCTTTATTTTATTCTCAACAACAATGGGTTCTAATCGGTTGTTGCTATTTTTCTTGAGACTTTCATTGTTGTTGTAGCCCATGCCAAGCATTAATTGTAGTCCTTTGTTAGCATCGTCCATTGGAAGAGCAGGCACAAGCCTTTCATCTTGGTATAGGAGACTTGATATATCCTTTTCATCTACAACTTCTCAACCTAGATCCCCCCAACTTTTGAATTGGGAGGGGTCTACTCTAAAGGTTTGAGATGTTGTGTTGGTCGATTATGGTTGCCCATGGGACCTAGGAGATAGAGGTAACTCTCGTATTACAAATGAACCCTTCTTCATTTTGTAATCTCCACATCCATTGTCTTGGATAATAACTTTGATATCAGAAATGTCAATAATGGTGGGTGTCTTTATCTCAGAAGTGGAGGCTAGGGTAGATGGGTCTACATATGGAGTCGTAGGGCCTTCATCATTCTTAGGAACTTGTAGGATTTTGTAATATTTGGCTTCCAAGTTCTTGCAATAAGCAAAGGGATCTGGGTCACCATGAATCATGACCTCTTGGTTCTCATAAGGGAATTTGACACATTGGTGGTATGTGGATGCAATAACTTGCATCCCGTGTATCCATGGGCATCCTAGGAGAATGTTATAAGGGAGATCAATATCGATGGCTTGACAAGTAGTGTCCATGATGGCTGGTCCTACTTGGATAGGAAGTTGGATGGTGCATTGAGAAACTCTTTCTTGATCATGGTAAGCCCAGATCATGATGTCTTTTCTCTTTTCAATCACATCTTTAGATAATCCTAGATTCTTTATTAGCTTGAGAGAACAGATATTCATCCTTGCACCTCCATCCACCAAGATCCGTTTGACTTTATCAAGATGTGGACAAAGACTTCAAGATGAAGCGCACGGTTATGAGATTATTTGGTTGGGAGATCTTGTTCAGAAAATGTTAGGAGATGTGGTGTGGTGATATGTTCAACCATAGCCTAGAACTGGTCTGCATCAAGGTCTGTGGGTATGGAAGACTCAAAGAGTGCCTTTTCTAGAATTACCTTGTGGGCAAGTAAAATTTTCAGTAACTCCATGATGGAGATCTGAGCAGGGATCTTCTTCAACTGTTCTAATACATTATAACCATTGGCAACTAACTTTGAGTTTACAGGGGGTGCTCTAGCTTGTGTGGATGGTTTGGAGATGGTGATTCTACCGCTTCATGTAGTGACTCCACAACTAGCTTTGGACCTGGTAATATGGATAACACCTACCCATTCATCTAAAGATGCGACAACATGGTCATAAACATGGTTGACGTAGCTATAATTTTTTCCTTTGCCATTGTTGTTTACTTTATTGTGATCTTACATTGGATTCATGTATATCTTGAGGTCCCTGATTTCCAGTTGGTTGCTCAATGGTGATAGTCTTGTCATCAATTAGATCTTGGATCAATTTCTTGAGCCTTATGCAACCAGTTGTCATATGCCCCTTTATCTTATGAAAGTCACAAAGGTAATTTTCGTTATACCAGGGTGGTTTAACTTGGGGTTCCTGGTAATTTTCAATGATTGGGAGCATGATGATGTTGGCTTCAATGAGTCACTTCATGACAGATTCGACTGATTCTCCAAGCGGTGTTTACTTTCGCTTTGGGGGATATTGGTTTCTTGTGGATGGTCTACCTTGATCATTGATGTTGTTGACTGTTGGTGTGTTGTTTTGTTGTTGAGATGTGTTGGGTCGAAGGTGATTTTGGGAATTATTCTGAGGTTGTTGGAATGTTTTTTGTTGTGTGTTCGGCCTTGGACCACTGATCACAACCTTGGTGTCAACAACACCGTCATTGGTAACGTTTTTTTTTCACCCATGTTCAAGGTTTGTTGTTGTAGCTTGTTGATGGATGATTGTCTTGATAACTGGGTGTCCCCCCTTGTGAAATGAGGGCTCTATCAATGTTAAGATCTTTGGGGATGAGTTGATCATAGGTGGTGATGCATTATACTTTGAGATGGAAGGAAAATATCCCTTCAAGATTTGAGATAATGGTTTCGACTTGTTGTTTTTTTGGCATAGCCCACTTGCTCCTATTGGCCTTGGATCACCATTGTTACAAGAAGGATGCGAATGATTCTCCCTTATTTTTCTTTAGGTTGGACAACTGTTCCAAGCTTACATCCATGCCTACGTTAAATGAGTAATTTTGTATGAATGCGTCCAAAATTTGTTGGAACTTTTTGATTCCAAGAGGAAGATGAGAGAACCATTCCATGGCTAGGCTAGCTAGACTTCTGGGGAAGAGCCTCATTAGATAAGATTCATCATAGGAAACTTCCATGTAGTATACATGGAATTCCCTGATGTGATCTTTAGGATTTCCAGTTGGGTGCTTCCACAATAATGGGTTACACTTTTTGGGACATCTTGATTTTTGCTGAAATCACATATTTTTAGAAAATAATGATTTAAGCCTTAAAAAGGTTCCATTTTAAGGGTTTTAATTGAAGAGGGTTTGATCAAACCCACTTATATCAAACCCCCTTGGATAGAAAGCTGCTAGTTTTATACCATACCTATAATGGAGTCTCCTCTACACCTATCAAAATGCTGATAAAAAACCACTTTTGATTTACCTTTTAGGGGATCAAATTAATTTATTTAAAATTATTATTTTTTAAACATGTAGTCCTTATTATAAGCTTCCCAAAAAGTATATTTTTAAATATATTTAATTTTATTATTATATTTATTTTTTATTTCTTATGAATGTAGGTTTTTCAATGAACATCGAGATCTTTATTTCACACATATGGAAAAATAGGAAAAGAGAGAAAAAAAATTCTTAAAAATCCATGTACACTAACTATTGATGTCCTTATTCCAACAAAAAAAGAATAAGTTAATTCAAATGAATACAAAAAAAGTAATTAAAAAATATATATGCAACAAAAAATTATGAAAAAATATCCATCCCCTAGATAATAGTGTGAAAACTCTGTATTCAAAAAATTAGAATTGTATGCTTTCTATAAAAAAAATTATGTAGCCAAAAGTAAGCATCAATTTTTGAAAATGATGTTTAGTAAAAAAAAAAAGTTAATAAAAACTACATAAAATAATTCACAATTTATTTTTTAATTTTTTTTAAAAATATAATTAGATTCTCAACACAAAATATCACAAATCACTAGTTTTCTTCATCTTCAAATTATTAATGGTTTAGCTTCTATAGGCGTACGAAAGTGAAGATATGGTGAAAAATGTTGATTTCAATGTCAAGTTTGGCCAAAAAGTGTAACCCATTATTGTGGGATCACCCAGTTCCATAGTCTTGGTGAATTTGGGTATCTCAAAACCTTATGGGAATGGCTTCATCACAATGCTTTTTTCAAATGGATAAGGGCATAGATTCCCTTGTGATCTTGTGGTTTTCTTGGATTCTATGTCCAACACCTGTTGTGAGAGATTTTTTATTTGAGCAGACAAATCATTTTGCGGATTAGGTGGTGGAATGAATGCATCTTGGATTGGTGTTGTGGCGTGAATGATGGGTGGGGTGAGTTGTGAACCCTATGGTGCGTTTGCAAGAGCTTGTTGTGCAAGTAATGCTTGTTGATATGCCTGTAGTTGTTGTTGTTGTTGTTGCAGCAACAATGCTTATTGTTGGGCTTGTTGTTGGGTCGCCTGTTGTTGTGCTTGGTATTGTTGCAATGCTTGTTGGTAAGTCTGTTGTTGTAACAAGGCTTGTGTTTGAGCTTGTTATGCTTGATACTAAGCCTGGGCCTACGCTTGGGCTTGTGCTTGCACAACTTGAGCAGCTTGTGCGGCTTGTTGGGCTTGTTGCTTCTATAGCAATGCTTATGCTTGTGCTTGGGAAGCTTGTTGTGCTTGTTGTGTGGCTTTCTATGCCTGGGCTTGTTGTGTCTGAACTTGTTGTGAGGCTTGTTGCGCAACTTGTGTGGCTTTTTGGACTTGGAATTGCTGAAGTGATTTTTGATAGGCTTGCTAAGCTGCTTGCAACGTGATGTTGTATTGGTTTTCCATGTTTGGATTTGATGGCAGAGGTGAAGGATTCAAAATTGTATGAGATGGTGCATTGAGGTTTTTTTGAGGTTTTTAAGTGATGACCATTGGTTGTGTGGTGGAGGGTATGATAGATGTGCTAGGTCCTTGGGAGACCAAATTTTTAGATGGTGTAATGGTTGATTGGGATGTTTGGATTGATGCCACCTATTGTTGCAATATCGATGGCATGCCCGAAGGGTTTGGTATGTTGATTTGATTCACAATTGGATGACTGTTTTGATTTGATTGATTTTGGATTGGCATGTTGGGTAAAGGGGATTTCCCTAAACCTTGGATTGATGTGGATGTTGATGTTAGCGAGGGAATTGGTGGGGGGATAGGTGGTATGTTTCCTTGAGGAAGTGATGACAAGGTGTCAAAGATTCCCCCTTGTCCAAATAAACCCCCTTGTTCTTGTGATACCATGGGGAGAGAGACTGGTGTTCCAAGAGGGTATGTCAGTGTTGCAAAGAAGGTGGATGCATTATTGGTATCATGGAAAATGAGTAGAATGTACAGATGCTTTGGGTCTTAAGGGATGATCTTTGTGACCAAGATTTGATTACTTACAAGGGGATGTGTTTGAAGTGCATGAAGCAATGAACTCCCCTTGGTATTTATGGGTTGGCTTGGAGCATGAGATGATATTGGTGGTGGGATGGGTTGAATGACGTTTTGGAAGGATGGTGTGAGTGATACTAGCGAAATAATCATAAAAGGTGATTCCATGATAGTGCTTACATAATAATCAGAAGGGAGTTTATCCCCTTCCTTTGCTAATGCTAGCATATATTGTGAAGGATCTAGTCTCATCATCGTGTTGACAATCTTGTGGTTTTCAAGATTTTGGACCATCTCCGTGATTTCATCTTGAGTCATTCCTAGGGGGTTGTTGGTGATATCCTCCACTTGGCAACCTCCCTCTTGAGGATTTTGAGGTATTGGAGGAGGATCAATTGGAAGGTCAATGGATATCCTAGGGTTGAATTATGCTTCAGTTTGACTCAAATAGCTTGAAGTGGATGTTTCTTTGTTTTGCTCCATGTTTTTCTTGTGTTGAGATCTAGTTTGGATAATAAAATAAGAATCAACTTTCAGGAATATGGGAAGAAAACCTCTAATTCCTTAGGTTGGTCTAAACTTTAGGTAAAAAGAAGAAAATCTAAGTTTGTTTAAGGATCAAATGATGGGAATGGGATAAATGAAAGATGGATGGTATAAATGATTGAGCTCTTAAGAACTTTGGAGGGATACTAGACTTTTTGGCTTTTTGATTTTTGATTTTGTATTTGATTTGGATTTAGACTTTGGATAATGAACTCATAAAACGCAAGATATTGGATGTTATATTGGAATAAAATTTGTCCACAAGGTGATAATTTAACTAAGTATATGGAGAAGGATTCATCCACACACACTTAGTCAAACAAGATGATTTTGATTTTTGATTTGAAGGATTACCAAAAGTCTAGCATGAACGATTTTTCCAAGATTCTAAGAGTTGTTTGTGAGTTGAGATTTGATTGATGTTTGGGGGATGGATGAGAGTGTTGATTTGATCCTAGATTGGACTTAGATAGACTTCCTTTTGCAAGACCTCGATATTGAAGAACATGTTATACTCCCTATGTGAGAAACTCAAAACATTGAAAAAGACTTAGATTTTGACTATAATAGAATGAGTATAATTTGGTATTTTTCTTTGAAGCACGTTTGTAAAAGTTATAAACCAATCTCTCTCTAACTTTGTAAAGTCTTGAAAGACGCTCCTCGCGAGATTTTGGACTGAGGTGTTTATGATGATTTGATTTGGGAACTTTGACTTTGTGGGAAATCATGGGATCAAACACATGTGAGGGTCAATTGTCTTTTATGTTATTTAGATTTGGTTCTTTTTACCACATCCACACTTTCTTGTTTTAGCCTTTTCAAAATTGGATGTCTATGTCTCAATTTATTTTCATCCCACAAGGTCCATTATGTAGAAATCAAGAGAATCAAGGCAATAGTTCCCTATGTTGAATTTGGGGAGAAACAAATTGAGATGTAGGGCCAAATGTTTAGAAGTTGTTTAGGGATAAAAACCCCTAGGGGCAAGCAGTAACACGTGGACTTTTCAATAGGTATTTTTTCTTCCCAAAGGGTTTGAAATTCTGACGATTTGTTGAATGTTTGTTTTCCAATGTTTTAGATCCAAGCAATTTTTTTTTATTTCATAGCAATGCACCACCCTAGGATAGAAAAAGGAAATATTTGTCAGATTCCCACTTGGATTTCTTCGGTTGTGCTTATTCAAAGTGGATCATTAGAATCTTGACCACACTGGCTCCCAGTGTCTTGGCACACACTTCTCAAGTCAGCCAAGCTTTGAGTTCTCATGAATCTCCCATGACAAACTCTTCATCTCTACTTTGAATCACAAGTACGTGGGATGGCTTCGAAAGTCCGACCTCTTGACACCAAAAAATAAATAGGGATTTTGGATTCTACACAAATTGGCTCGTAATCAAGGCACCCGTTTAGAAGGCCACATGAGAGGCAACATCAACCCAGTAAAGAGTATCACTTGCTTGTCCGTAGGAAGTTTTGTAATGCTGAGATTTCCTCAATATTTGAATTTATATACCAGTTGGGAGTAGGTTGGCATTTAGCTTGTTACTAGTTTGAATCATTCTTTTAGGGTGAGTACTTTTTCCCACCAAGGCAGGCTCTCTAAGGGTAAACAATAGTGAAGAAGTGCATTTTTAGTTCGACCACCTAATGCATTTAGGCGGGAGTACACACAATGCCTTTTCTTCACACTCGCATAATTTGTCCAATTTTAAAAACTCAATTTTGAAGTGTGGAGGCAATCTTTTTAGACAAGCTAATATCACTAAAATGATTTTGATTCTCAACATCATCGTGAAGCATTAGAGAAGTCCATATGCATTTGAATGGTATTAGTTTGTAAAGAAGATTTAAAAAAAAAATTAAGCACAAGTTCATTTTAAATCCTCAAAGGTAATAATGAGTTCTTTTTAAAGCGCCAAACTTGAGTGTGAAGTTGTTTGTTCAATTTTAATCCAAAAACAAATCTAGTGAGTTTCTAAGGTTCAATTTTATCCTAAATTGGAAAGGTCAAATCAATGGTTAATTTTAAACCCCAAAAAGAAGTGAGTTGTCCTAAAACAGAAAACAAAAGTAGGAATTGGATGCCCTAGGTTATTACAATAAGCATTTACAAATGCTTTGTCAATTTCAAGTTCAATGCTTAATTTTCCAACTTGAAGATGCTTAATTTTCCAACTCGAATATGCTTGTGGTTCCTCGATTCCGATGCCACTGATTCTTTATGCAAACCCCTACAAACATTACAAAGTAAAATCTTAGAAATGAGATTTATTTCAAGGAATCATTTAAAATATTTAGCATTAAAAATCAAAACACAATTCCTCAAATAAAGATAGATTTTAGCATTCCCCAAATAAAATTTGAATTTAAATCATGTGAAAGATGTAGCATTAAAAAACCAAAACACAATTCACATTTACTGAAAAAAGTTTGTCAGAATTCACATTCACTTAGCCTACAGGAAGCCATAAATGAGTGATTCCAATCAAGAATATGCCCTTAAAAGAAAAGAAGCACACGTAAGACAAACCAAGATCTACAAGAGACAAATTAATGTCAGAATGGTCACAAGCTAGAATTAGTTTTAGCGCCCCACACAGGATAATTCTATGGATTCCTCTCTAGTTGTCATATCAATCTTTTTGTTGTAATCTATTTGACTTTCATTCCCTTTCACGGTTTTATGTTTCTGGTCTCCTTGAGTTCTGCTATGGACAATGAAAGTTGATTATATAAGAGATTGTACAAGCAGAAGAGTGAATATCCTACACAAATCAGTTGATGTTTATGGCTAATGTTGAAGCTGGTAATCCGCAATCTTATTAAATCAGATGCAAAAGCTAGAGATCATTACATCTGATGCAATCTTATCTGTGAGCAATAAAGAAAGCTTTGTCTTGCATCAATAATTTACCTATGAACCTTTCACATCTCTTTTCATATTTTCTTTAACTAAATCTCTTTTCTTTCTTTGTTCTCACTATTGACTGAATCACTTATATTTATTATCATACCAAAACGCCCTTTTAGTAGACATGTATGTGAAACTGGAAGCATAGAACATGCATGTCAAATTAGCAACAACTATGGCTACTTGGTCGGTGAACTAGAGGGCCATCGCCAATATGCCATTAGCCATACATAGGAGTAGATTATAAAGGAAAATGGATTAGAAGTTAATTTGTTTTGCTTAACATAAACACTCCCACTTCTATTTTCACTTAATATCATGGGTTGTGAAATCATTGAGTTGTCATTTGCACCTAGTTAATCATAAATTGC
Organism: Sequoiadendron giganteum; assembly: GCA_007115665.2. NCBI lineage: Eukaryota > Viridiplantae > Streptophyta > Pinopsida > Cupressales > Cupressaceae > Sequoiadendron > Sequoiadendron giganteum. The sequence goes on from CM021109.1 coordinate 41,008,764, forward strand.
TAAAATCTATTAGTGGTCACAATTACAAGGATTGATTTGGATCACTTGCATGCAATTCAACCTAAATCAAGGTGTTTAACAAAATAAAAAATGGTGATGCATTGTTTTGGTCTGTACTATATGCTGGCATGCAAATCATAAATATACCTATTACGAAACTTCTAGTATGAGATTTATGAGTGTCGTTGACAAATTAATTTATCATGTTAGGCTTTCAAATAGCAGCAATAATGTCCCACTTGGCATTGATCTCAGAAAGGCATGCCGAATGAGTAAATGTGAATACTATTGAAGGTGGTGATTTAGAATTACTTCAAATAGCTTTAGCAACCTATCTACGACCACTTGATTTTTGGGTTGAAGCCTCTTGATTCTAATATCAAAGCGACCGAGTATGGAAATAAACAACACTTTGATTGTATATATAACAACCAAATAACATTGACGAAATGCCACTACAAACTAATCAGATGAACAAGAAGGGAAAGGCTGAGAAATCAATCAAATTTTCTACCTAACCATGAACAACTTGCTAACAAAATTGAAGGCCTCCTGGCTAGTTTAATATTTGAAATATAGTTAAAGTGTTTTGTTGCAAAGGTCGCGCTATGTCCAACTTATAAGATGAGGTTTTAAACTTTAAAGAAAGTCAAAACGCACCACTGGGATAAATTAAAAAATTACATTCAAATCTACTCTCAAAAATGTTTAGAGACGCAACCAAAGGAGTTAACAGAGTGCACTAATCCCATCGTGGGCCTCTTCCCATGCATGCCTTACAGCCTTGGTGACGATTGTTGTTAGGTATTTCATTACTTAGCATTTGTGCAAGCATAACAACATTTATGCATAGATATTTGATAACCTTATAATCTTCCAGTTGTGCTTAAAAACAAGATTGAAACAAAAATAACATATTCTATAGCTCCACTTTTATGCTCAATTTCTCTACAGCAAATGCACGCCAAGAAGCTATACATACTCTAAATGAGAAGTGTAAATAGATATAATATCAACATTAGCAAAAAGCTATACGAAATCAAATTAGAGAGATGTGAAGCAAATTTTGTATGGAATGCGACGAAATCGTCAATGATGTCATTAACTTTATAAATGAAATCTTTGAGCAAACCCTCCTTCTAGTGCCATTATGTAGATGCTAAACCTGTGAATGTTAGACTATGCCAAACATTTTCATAGAACTCAAATAAAACATAACAAATCAAGCATCCCTATGAGATATTGTATCATGCTAGATATGCTAAATAAGACATTAAAATAACAAGAAAAGCTAAATAAAAGTATATGAAAACATGAATCGTACCTATCCCATAGTGGAAGTGGTGCACCTTTGATGTGAAAAGGATGCCCTTTCCCACCTCCTTGACAAGCTTCAAATGATAATGATGCAAAGATGCAAGTGATGGAGATAAAAGTGCAAGATGAAATCAGAGTGCCTATAGTGCAAATACTCAGATTGTAGATGGATTGTGGAGTAGAAATGCCTATTATTTATAGATTCAAGAGTTGAAGAATTGAGAGATGGGAGAAATGTGAGACTAAAGAAGAGCCAATGAGATTGTGACACTTTTCACATGTCTAGTGGAAGAAGGTGGAACACATTTTGGAGAATGTGCATAGTTAATGCAAGTGGTTGAGGATTTGAGAGGTGTAAGAGAGATTAATGCATGTGTAAAAGGCATTAAATTCATATGATTGGGATATTTTGGAGGGAGATTTGTTTGAGCAAGAAAGTCAAACAAATGGAATAAATGAAGGAATATGCTCAAAGAATATGCCTTGGTGAGGGAAAAAGGGATAATTAGATAATTAAATAAAATGAATTTCATGTGCAAGTGGATGGGTTAGTCAAGGGTTTAGATTTGACCCAGGTTTAGTAAAAAATTAGAGGATGGGTAATAGTGATTAGGGGTTAATTAATTCAGATTAATTAACTTGAAGTGGTTTAGAGAATTATGATATTTGATTTAAATCATTTTGATTTATTGAATCAAATAAGAGGACCTTGAAAATATAATTAAATAATTTGATTTATTTAATCAGACATAATGAACATTAATAAAATTAATCGAAATAAATTATTTTATTTGATTAATAGAAGAAATGATGTTAATTTGAACGTCTAAAATTGTGTACTGGCATTTGTTTTTTAAGTTTATTGTTTCTAACATATACATCCATCAAGAATAGCAGAAGATGGATATCTGTAGATATCATGTTTGGAAATGCTCTGGTAGAAATGTATTCAAAATGTGAAAGCATTTACAAGGCAAGCAAATCTTATTGACAGAATGCCTCAAAGAAATGTGGTCTCACGGGCAGCAATTATTACAGGGCTTACACAAAATAAAATAAAATAAAAAGGATTTGTTATGACACGCAAATGCAATCAGCACAGAGTAGATAAAGCATGTGAACTGTTTGACAAGATCCCTCAAAGAAGTGTCGTCTCATGGAATGCCATAACTACAGGATACGCGCTAATGGATTTGTGGAAAGGCCTTTAGAAACCATCCAGCAAATGCATTTGGCAGGTGTAAAACCCGACTCGCCAGCCTACACCACCATCCTTCCTGCCTGGGCCCTGTATTAACATCCTTAAGAGGATAGGTTTATTCTGCAAAGATCTTACCCTTGTTCCGAGTTATTTGTTGACACAACACTATTATTTGTGATGATTGACATGATAACACTGTTATTTGTGAGCAATTCCTAGTTAAGTTATCCAGAGAGCAATATGATAGAGTAACAATACCTGCGCCAGCGACAAATGGAAGCACCAAATCCATGAACAAGCAACAATGCTGGTCCTTCTCCTCCAACAAAATAGTTTAGATTATTACCTTTTCACTTCCACATTTTACATCTGGCGTAAATTGTGTCCAATCCGCTCCAATTGTCATCTACACGCCCCCACCACACTGTACTTCTCCTGTTAAGAGGCCATAATGCCATGTGAAAACATTGTCCCCTGCAACAAGTAAGCTTGTGCAGAAGGCAATTGAGGGGATAAAGAACTGTGAAGGCCATGGCCACGACAAAATTGAACCACAGGGCTGGGAAGATGACCCGAAGTTAATATTTTCCTGACCATGATAAGGACCACTCAGACTTATCGGTCCACCTTTAACAAATGTGTCATTACTTTTCTTCTGCATACAGCCGATTATCTTTTTCTCTGAGAGATTGACACGGCATTCCTTATTACTGGTGTGCCCTCCCCTCAATTACGAGCCGTCTCTCGTGTGACGTTGAAGAGACCAAGAGGATGTCATATCTATGAATATGGTGTGTCGTATTTGAATAAATTCACCCTCTGCAACACACCACATGGTATGCATGGCTACATAATCATGTTTCTTGATCACTGCAAATGGCAGGAAATCTTAATTATTGTAAGGACATATTTTGAGAGATACTAATGCATATTTTATATGTGAAATAAATCTATAAATAGTAAATTTACATAATTATGATATATCAAATTAATTTATATTTATTAGAATATTAGTAAATATTTATAATTAGATGAGTTAATAAATTAGATTAATATCAAAATTAAGCCCACAAAAATTAAATCTTCAGTAATAGTTTTGAACTTTATCAAGGTCAATGATCATAGGCTAAAGGTTGAGACACTTGAGAAATTATGTTGCATTAATATTTTTATTTTATTATATATTTTTTTCAATTAAATATGTTAACCATAGTACTATACATGTATAGTATCTATTATAAATAATACATTTAGAGTGGATACTAATTTTTAGAATAAAATATATATTTTGTATACCCATTATTTATATTTATGTAGTTATGTTTATTGGCCTATATCACTTAAAGGAATATCCTTTCAAAATCTAAAAATATACATAACCACTCATATTTACAATGAACATTTATATGGTAAGTTTATCTAGTAATGATTCCTCTTAATATTTAACAATTAGACTTCAAATTGTATTCAATATATTGTTGTGCTGATTTATATAACAATATGAAAGATATTACTTATATGAGTCATTAAATTAAATTTAGATTAAAATTAAGTCCACATGAACTAGGTCTTCATAATAGTTTAATGTTAATCGTGGCCCATGACCATGGGTCAAATTTTGAGACCCTAGAACAATTAGGAACTTATTACTAGAATTTTATTTAATAATATAATTTGTAATTAAACACTTTAACAATATTTTCCATACATGTATACTATATGTTGTGAATAATACACTCAAATTTAATATTTATTATATAATAAAATATTTGCAATTATTGGACACAAGGGCAGGTCCCTCAAAACACACCACCACTAAATGAGGACCAAGGTGTTAGGAGAGTACCAAGTTGGGGAGATAAAACCTCTAAGCCCCCTATTTGAGGGCTTCCTATTAAACCAAACCCTCAACCCCTTCCTAGATCACCTCTACGCACGTTCGAGTCCACATAAATTTAAAATAAATAAAACTATAAATTAAATCTTAAGAAAACAACATATAATCTCTTAACAAATATAAATAAAAGAATTCTTAAATAATTGTAAAATAAAATAAAATAATTATTAATTAAATAGAGTAACTCTAAATAAAAATAGTTATTAAAGTTAAATAATTTTTGTAAATACAAATAAAAATAATTCTTAAATAATTAAAAATAATTCTTAAATAAGTAAAATTAACTCTTCTAAAATAAAATAAAATAAATTTTAAATTATAGATATAATTTTATAACATGAATTTATTCTTTCATAAATGTATAGTTTATGGGTAGAGGGCAATTCATGTGGATAGGGACTTCCATGTGAAGAAATATTAGAATGATATATGTTAAGACTTTGCTTTACAAATCATATTAAATATTGATTCTTTTATTTAATATAAGGATAAGGATACAGGTTGGATAGATCCAAACCCTCAATCGCCATGAAAGATTGCAATCTTTCTTGCTTTTTAAATATCTTCTTGCTAAACTAACTCTGCGCCTCAGGACCACAGAAAAAGAATTTAATAACAAGCGCAGGGTTAGATTTATTGCTTTAAGATATATCAATGACGAATGTGCAGCAATAGTTTTGAGCCATCAATGATTGAAAGCCTGGAATGACCGGCTTGACCTTCGGATTCCCATCTTGAGCATACAATCCTTATAAATTATTGTTCAGATGCCGAGATGTTCACTTGTGACATTCGTTTCAATTGAATTCGTTGCCCACTTGAGGATAACGATGAATGGTGGAAACGATGGCAGTTTGCACGCAGTTTTGGTGCCCTTTCCTGCGCAGGGTCACGTCAACGCTTTCATACATCTCGCCGATCTCTTGTCCGCACGGGGTTTTTTCATCACTTTTGTTAACACAGAATGGACTGAGAATCGCATGTTTGGAAGTGGAAAGCACAAGTCGCAACTGCAGCACTCCAAAGCAAATTTCCGATTTTTGTCATTCTCGGATGGCTTACCGCCGGAGCACGGCCGCACCACCCACCTGGGCGAGCTAGTGACAACGCTGGCAAAGCATGGACCCGCCTTGGAGGCCCTCCTCAGCACTCACTCTGGCAATGGCGTTCCTCCCGTCACGTGCATCGTGGCAGACTGTATCATGTCGTGCACCGCATCATTGGCCCCCAATATTGGAGTACCAAGGGTCGTCTTCTGGCCTATTTGTGCCGCTGCCTCTATAGCGCAAAAATACGCTCATTCTCTCCTTTCCCAGGGCCACATTCCTGTCAAAGGTATTCTTCTGCTCTACTTTTAATATTGACTTCAATTCTTCTTTTGCTCTAGTTTGAGTATTAACTTGGAGGTGTGACTGTTTCAGTGAGCGAAGGAAAACATCCAGAGAAAATGATCAGTAGTCTGCCCGGGAATATACCAGCGCTATGGCCCAGCGATCTGATATCGTTCTACCGCGAGCAGTTTACATCGGATCTCCTCTACGAAGCGTTTCTATTTGAGTCGCGACTGTGCGATACGGGGGACTACGTGCTTGTAAACACCTTCGAGGAATTGGAAGGGAGAGAGGCGGTAGCGGCACTGTCTATCAAGGGGTGTCCATCTCTGTCAATAGGCCCTGTGTTTCTCCCTAACTTCTTAGGAGGAGAGAACTCAACACTGAGCAACATGTCTATGTGGGAGGAAGACGATAGCTGCTTGCACTGGCTAGACAAACAACGCCCGCGCTCTGTGTTGTATGTTTCGTTTGGAAGTTTGGCACTCAAATCGCAAGAGCAGTTGGATGAGCTGGCGCTGGGTTTGGAACAGAGCGGGCATGCATTTTTGTGGTTTCTTCGCTCCGACATTGCTCAGGGGCAGGCTGCTGTTTTTCCCGAGGGATTGGAAGAGCGAACCAAAGATCGTGCATTGTTTGTGAAATGGACGCCGCAATTGAAGGTGCTTGCACATCCTTCGGTGGGAGGATTTCTGACACACAGCGGATGGAATTCAAGTATGGAGAGCATAAGCATGGGAGTGCCCATGATCGGCTGGCCTTATTTCGGCGATCAGTTCCTCAATTGCAGATTCGCCAAAGATATATGGAAAGTTGGGCTGGATTTTAAGGATGTGGACGTTGACGATGGGAGATTGGTGAGGAAAGAAGAGGTGGAGAGTGCAGTGAGGAGGGTGATGCAGAGCGAGGAGTTGCATAAGAAAGCCGCCGAGCTGAAGGAAGCGGCAACTAAAGCAGTGATGGCGGGAGGTTCTTCTTTCAATAACATAAATACTTTCATCCGCGATATGCTCAACCATGCCAAATCACACTCACACTCGTCCTTCGTGCACTGCGACGATAACACTCGACAAATATGACAATACAGTATAGAATTGTGTCTGATTGGTTGCTTTAGTTTCTAGTAACTCTATTATCCATTTCGAACCTGGTGGCATTTATGATATTTTTTTGCTTTTTAGGTTTTATTGGGATGAAGTTTTGATTATTGATATTGTATCTGATATTGTAAACACATGTTATTGTTTTACTTCATGAATTTTTTCGAACCCTAAACTTTTTATTTTACATACCGTATGCTAAAGTTTGAAATTATAGAAGATGATATATAGAATTATCTTTGTTTTATTTTTCGAATAGTCTCTCTTTATTAAAAGAAAAATTGGGTTCTTTAATATTAGTTTTCATTCTTTAAAATAATATAATTCTTTTCTTTTTTTTTAAAGTTATTTTTCTATATTCTTTTCTTTTCTTTTCTAAGTTATTTTAGAAAAGGGAAATCTTCTAATTTTAAAGTATTTATATTTTTTAAAAATATCTATTAATAAAGTTATATGTAACATTTATATTTATGTAAGAATAATCATGGTTGCATCCGCTCTCGTCCTGTTCCGTTTTCCTCGTCCAGGCGTGATTTTGAACGGCTCTGTGACTGTGTCTTCTCCTGGCTACTTCAGTCTCTCTTGCCTTGGCGAAAACCCGATTTGCTCCCATCCCGGTGATAACTTGCTTGGCTCTGTGGTGCCGCCCCTATCTTCGCTTGGTTGTGAGCTCATTGTGGATCTCATTGCTGATGTTGTGGGTGTTGCATTTTATTCACCCCTGGTGGTTGATGCAGTTGTTGGCACTCTTGTGGGTGATTCTGGATTTTCCCCATCCTCTTGTGTGGGGTAGTTTGCTCACCCCTTGCATTATGTTGATGTCGTGAATTCTAAGAAACTTCAGGAGGGTGTTGTGTAGCCTATGTGTTGTACTAAGGTTGCTCCTATTGTTTCTCTAGGTAAGGAAGTTGCTAATAATATTGATTTCTATTCCAAAAATGCTCTTATTTGCATATTTTTGTGCTTATGGCCTTCTCTTCTTGATTTGCACCTTTGGATCACCAATTATTGGTCTCCTTTAGTTGATGGCCCGATGGAGATTTACCCTTTTGCAAAGGGTTTTTTGTTGTGGGTTTTAGTTCTCTTGAGGACAAATAAGCTATTTTAGATTGAACGGTATGTGGATTTGGGATTCTCATCCCCTTTCCTTTAGGCCTTGGGTTCTTTCTTTTAACCCTTTGAAAAAACCTTTAGATGTGATGCCTGTTTAAGTAAGATTGCCCTATCTTCCCTTACAATTCTGGTGTTCCTCTACTTTTGAGGGCTTTGGTGATGCTATTGGAATTTTTTGAAAGTGGATATGGCTTCTGAGAACTTCACTCATACTTCCTTTGCTAGGATTCTGGTGGAGGTTGATCTATCGAAGGCTTTACCTCATGAGGTTGTGCTGTAGATTAATGGTTGGTCTTCGTCTCAACTTGTAGATTACGAGGGTCTTCCTTTTCATTGCAGATGTTGTTTTTCTATTGGCCACTTGGCTTGTGATTGCTTTAGAGGCTCCTGCTCTGTTTCTTCCTCTACCTGGTGGAAGAATTCACTCTATGAACACTTAACAGTTCACCCTATTGTTGACCCTGCCTCTTCTTCTTTTGTGAGGCTTAAGATGAGTGATGTGGTGGATGATACTCCTCAAGTGTAGGTTTATTATGCTCCAACTAATTCAATTGAGGTGGTTGTTGCTCCTTCTATAGATGCTATTGTGTGGCCTTTGGATTTGGCTATCCCTAATGTTGTTTGTGTTGCCTCCCTTGAGGTACATGTTTTGAAAAATGTTACAACAAATCTTGCTGATTCGAGCTTGGTTTCAGATGCTTCACTTGAAGTATAAACTATTCCTTTGGTCTGCTACTCCGAAGGGGAGTCTTCCCTTTTTGATCAAAATTTCTCGGTTTCAATTTTTGATTCTCCTTGGACAATGGTTCACAAAAAGAAGAAACATCCTTCTAAGAAGGTCACAGTTTCATTTAACTTGCCCTCAAAGGATCTACTTGGTTCAAGTGCTGCTCCTTGAATAGTTTTGCATTGTTTGTAGTTCTGACTAGTTGTTTCTCTCTAGTTGGTTGTGTTTAGCCAATCTGTTTTAGTGAGTTGTTTGGCTCTATTTTCATTTTGTATGGATTCAACACCCTTACCTTTCTTATCTCATCAAAAACATTTGTATTTATGTTTTTTTAATTTAAAAGAAAATTTGAGAAATCGTAAGAAAATCAAATAATGGAGAATTTAAAATGCTACTATTTTTAGATGTGTGATAAAATTAATACTTAATGAAAATCAATATTATGTAATCACTTTAATGATTATTCAAAAATATGACATTTTTAGAACTAATAGTTGTACAATCAACTTTGCTAAAATAGATGCTTTCACACAACAATTAAAAATGCTCTATTTTTAATGGAAAACACCTACTCCCCTCAAGAAAAGTGTTCCCCAAGCCATGATTTTTTTTTTTTTTTATCAATCCATAGGTATTCATTTTGTGATCAAAGCCCCTCAATACTGAACCACAAAATTTAATGCTTTTTATGTGGGTAAAAGGAGTGAGTCCCCTACAACTTTCTAGGGTTTTCACCTAGAAGGAAGGATATTTTCCTTTATTGAAGGGCATTAAACCTTGTGATTCATTCAATGCTAGGGATTGAATATGTGTTGAATGTGCTTAGTACTAGAATGTAATATGTGAAACTAACTAATTAATCTAAACTAAGAGAACCTATATTGCTGGAAAATACATGATGTATTACAATAGTGATAAAATGAAGACTAAACTAAGCAATAGAACCTAATAGATCAGATGGGTGCACCTAGAAACTGTTGTAGGCCAAAGAGGAAGTTGTGGAAGCCTTGGGAAACTTGGAAAATCAGAGTTCGGAGTCAACTAGGACACTTACACCAAGTGGGGTGACCTAGTCCCGTTCCGTGCAAACTGCTCTAGATGTCATTTTAGCTAATTGAGTCTCAAAATTTGCAAAAATATTTATCGGGAACCTCCAGTGGGACTAGTCCACCACTTTGGGTGACCTAGTCCCTTTTAGCTTTTCTAAAAAAATGAAAGTGGACACATAGGATTATGGTCTGTGTGTTGTTTCTCTGTGGGAATCTATACTCAAACATGTAAAATAACTTGCAAAACAAAAGATATTTGGGTTTCTAATGTGGGGTTTGCCTTGGTCAAACCCCTAGTTTGTACTTAAACTTGTAAAGAGATAGAAAATTTGCATAAACCCTAGCCCTAAGTGTGTTTAAGACTAGGAAAATTTGAAATAAGACAAAACCCTATTCTATTGTGCTAGAATAAGATGCATGCAAAATATTTGCAATGATGCAAGACTTCAATCCTAGAAACCCTACAACATTAAAAATGAGTGTAAAAAGGAATGCAAAAGGTATGAAAACCTCAAATTTGAAGATGGGCTGAAAGTAAATTGAGTCACTTTGAAAAAATTCTTTAGGTGCGATTTTGGCGGATAGTTGCACCTCCTAAACCTAGATTTCTCCATGAATCTCCATAGGCATCTATGTTCAACCTTTGGCAATGGGTGATCTTGAATGTGGAGTGAGCTTGAAGACCTGCAAAAATCCCTTTTCTGTCCAAAAGCTTCAACTTTTGCTATGGGAGAGATGAATCTTCTTGAGGAAGATGTTTTGCACTTGGTTCTTGAAGTTGGATGTGAAAAATGACCTAAAAACAAGTATTTATATGCAACTAGACCTAATTGTCGGTAATTTTGACCTAAGAGGCCAACACCCATCAGGAATTTTTTATAACATATACACTTTGCCACTTAAAATTACAAAAATCCTTAAAAAGGACTAGGTCGCCCAAGTAAGGGATTTTGAGGTGGGATTAGTGGTTTTTGAATAATTTTAGTGTTGTTTTTCAGGGGTTGAATGATTCCTTAGGTATAACAAGCCTCAAATTCAAAACTAATGAACCTTAGGGGCTTATAAATGTTGTTTGAGGGTGATAATTGATGAAAGGGGACCTAAAGTAGGACCAAAACAAGCACAAAAAAGGTATACAATTTTTGGTGACATATTTAGCCCCCACTTTAGCACCCATATGACTTCACGTGCATATGTAAGCTAAAGGACTCTAGACAAACCATGTACCTTATTTTTATAAAAGGATACTCATTTAAAAGGTGGGAGAATGAATCCCCCAGTGTAGTTATATACAAAACCACAACATTAGGAACCACATCTTGCAACAAAAATTGGTCAGAAGTCCTAAAAATATTCTTATCTAATCCGTTGATTCTGCTTGCTTTATGGAGGTGGAATCAAGGTAGCGATCTAACCACGTGGATTGAGGACACACATATCGAAGGGAATTTCCAAGTACCATGCCTCATAATGATAGGTGAGTGATAATGTAGGGCATGGAAATATGATTCATATGCAACAAAAAACATTAGAAACGAAGTTCCCTAGCACCCGATATGTTGATTTGAATGAAAAGCACATTAAAAAGTCAAACATGGTAAAAGGTACAAATGTGCACATGTGTGAGATGAGATAGTTAAAAGGAAAGAAAATAGAATAATTTGTCACTTACTTGCTCATTTACCTTTTGTAGCGTTGAAGAGTGACGAGGAGAGAATGAGAGGATGTCGAGCACACATGGATTCATGCATACTAGATTGGATGTGCTACAAGATCAGATAGCCAACAGCAACCGAAAACATGAGGTGAGTTGAGGTATCACCTTAGAGGCATTGTGCAAGCAGTGTATATCTTATGCCTCCCATGAGGTATCACGATTCCATGGTGATGACATTGTGTGAGCAGTGGAATGCTGACACATGCATGTTTCATCTACCTACAGGTGAGATGACTATCACCTTAGAAGACATTCACCATATACTTCGATCCCCTATTCAGGGGAGTGGGTGCATCTTCAGAGGGGTTGTTCCTTCTAGGAGTAGTGGGTAGACATGCAGTACTACCTTGATGGTCCAGTGTATGATGACAGGGTTGCGAGAAAGATCAAGTTGGCCATGCTACCCTACTCATGAGCGCTAGTGGTTAGACAAATCATGATGCATACAGTAGCGCTGGTCCTTCTACTAGATGGATGAGAAACACAATTGGAGGGTGGTTTAGTGCACCTAGTACAAGGGATGGTAGAACATCAGATAGTTTATACTTGGGGATGATGCATTCTAGCTCATTTGTACTATGATCTGAGTCGATTTGTCTTTCAGGAGCTTGATAGCATGGTACGCTGTACACTTCTATAGGTTTGGTGTTTAGGGCATATCACATGTACCCGACTAGTTGGCTTCCCATGTCTAACAATGATAGGCTATCCACAGGCATTTGGTTACCCATTGTGATGAATATGATAGTATGATGATCTACACTTTTGGATGGTAAGATTCGACCAAATAGATGAGGAGGATATCCTATGGAGGTTGTACCAGCTTGTACTTCAGTGGCCAGATCACACTAGATAGATGAGGTGGTTGTAGCTGGATAGATTCTTGGTAGGAAGACACGATCAGATAGTGCAATCATAGGTATAGACACCACCCCAGGCATGGTCTTATTTTAGGAGATCCGTGTAGAGTGTCCAGAGGATAGGTGATACAGTGCAGTTCACACTAGATGATTTCATCCAGAGTGACTTCGAGTATTCTGATCATGATCAGCCATTGGTGGATGATGCAAATGATGTTGGGGCCACATGAGACCATGAGGAGTGGTGGATGGCAGTATGATTAGATCTGGTGTTTCTGATGGATGAGCTAGTGAGAGATGCAAAACCTATACCAGATGAGGGGGATGAGAGAGAGGGAGGACAAAATCAAGGAGACATGCTATAGGGCTGCTGACATATTTACAGATATTATTGATGAGGAGTATGATGAGGATGTAGACCCAGATTACGATGGACAAGAGGGAGGGGGAGAGGATCAGGATCAGGATGAGGAGGAGGGGGAGGAGGATAGAGTGAAGGAGCCACCCCTGAGTGATGGGTGATCCCACAATATTGGTTTACAATTTTTGGGCAAATTGGACACCGAACTATTTTTTTTTTAACTAAATATTCACTTTCGGGCTCCTGTAGAGGCTAAACCATTAGGAATTTGAAGATGATGAAAACTAGTGATGTGTGAAGTTTTGTCTATAGATTCTAAATATATTTTTTTCATTTTTTTTGGAATTAGATTGCACTTAATTTTCCATCTCCTTCGAAAACTAGTTTTAAAAATAAACAACATTTTTAAGGAGTGACGCTCACTGTATACAACATAATAGTTTTTGTATTAAGGATAATTTTTTTTTTTTTTTGAATTTAGATTTGTAACTATGATATCTAGCACTTTCATTTGGTTTTATAGTGTTTTATTGAATATTTTTTCCTCAATCAAGTTTCGAAGTCAAACCAATTATAATTCAGACATAGGCGGACTATATACAACATAAATTTTTTTGTATGTATCAAAATTCTTTTTTTTTTTTTTAGTGGATCAAGGACATCAATACCCAGCCTGCACATATTTTTTAAAATTTATTTTGATAATCTGCTATTTTTCCACATGTGTAGAACAAAGAGCTTGATTTTTGGTTAAAAACCTATGTTTACTAAAACTAAAACAACATATACATAATAAAACCAAAACATATTAAAATTATATTCATTGGATAGATCATTCTAAGGACTTCCATAATCATTTGAAATAATTTTTAGATGAATTAATTTGATCCCCCAAAAGGTAAATCAAAAGTGATTTTTTATCAGCATGTTGATAGGTGTAAAGGAGACTCATTTATAGGTATGGTTTAAAACTAGCGAGGTTCTATCCAAGGGGGTTTGATCTAAGGTGGTTTGATCAAACCCTCTTCAATTGGAATCCTTAAAATGGAAATTTTAAAGGCTTAAATCATTATATTTTCTAAAAATATGCGATTTCAGCAAAAATCAGTTCCTCTCAGAAATTGTAAACCAGCTTTGTGGGATCACCCTAAGGATGATGATGCAGCAGCCATGAATCGATATGAGAAGGGAGAGGTTTCACCTATATATATAACTAGATCCCAAACAACATTAACAAAAGGGCCAACTCATCAGGGAAAACTTTAGTGGCGAATCTTCGCCAATTGGCGAATAATAGAAATCGAGACCTCTAAAAATGGCGAATAGTGCAAGCTAAAAAGGAGACTAAATCGCCAGGTTTTTATAAAAAATTAATTCCATCTCGATTAATTTGCCATGTAAACGATGTGTCATTGGAAATTATTCGCTAGTATTTTATACCATAATTAAAAATATTAATTATATTCACTAGTTTTATTATATTCCTCCGATCAATTTTGGGGTAATATCGCCACTAATAATAAAATACTATTTAATTTTAGGGTTACTTTAGTGGCTTAGCCTTGAATATGCATTTTATCTATTGCCATTGATTATATTTTTAATCGGATGGCTGTGAATTCATTCTGCGGCCTAATACACATGTGCCTTTTAAAAGGCTTGCTGAGGCCCGAAATTTGTTGCTTGGTGGCGAGGGGCTCTGCCCCTCGACCCCACCTGTATCGTGACAGGAGCGTGTTGGGGCCGCTATCCCCAGATCCCGTGAGGGGGCATCGCCCCCTTGACCCCCACAAGGGGCGCTGCCCCTTGATGCTGCCAGCCCCGGGCTCCTACTTCAATATTACAAAAAACAAAAATATATGGGGGAACTGCACCGATCAACTATGCAAATTTTTAACGGAGAGATTAGCCATTGTAATTAATCTTTTTAGTGATTATTCTCTAGGATTCGCCAATGTGATTATTATTTTTACCAATTATTCATTAAGATTCGCCAGGATTTTATAATTTTTTTTAATAATGTGTATAGATTCGCTAGGAAAATTATTTTTTTTTCAAAAAAAAGGAAGGATTCGCTAGGATTTTACACCTTCGCCGAGGGGGGTGTTTCTTAAAGTTATCCCTACAACACATACAACCAAGGGGAGGCAAGCACATCATCCATGGCCCCTATACAGGATGAGGTGGACATTCCACATTCCACTAGAGATATATGTGACGATATTTAATTTTGATATATGCGTGTTGTATTTTGATGCATATATATATATCATGATGTGTATTGATTAAATTTTGTTTTGATTTTTAGGGCCCACAAAGGGTTGGTGAGAGTTCTACTGTTAAGCAACCACAAAGGTAGTGCCAACATCATTCAATGAAGTAGAGATGGACTTTGACTACGTGCCCCCACCAATCGTGGAGCAAGAGCCAGAGAAATTGAGACCCTTCACAAGACTATAGAAAACCTATGAGAGCCTGAGGAGACAGATCCACTGAGTCAGAGCTGCACTGCAGACAGAGCTGTCAAAGACTCCAACAGTGGTGGAGAGACTAGAGAGAGGTAGCATGGCTATAGGTAGAGAGGGATTGGATAGCAGGAGAGCAATGGGTGACACTCACGTGGATGGAGGGGATGGATTTCACACTCAGATTCGATGGATCGTGATCATGATCATGCATGACCATCTCTCATCATCCTACTACTGATGCAGTGTGAGTACCACATCCTGAGGGATCTGGTAATCACAGTCGTCAATGACACTATATACTATGATGATATGTACAAAATAACTTTGATAAATGTAATATATGCATTTGTATTTTATGTGGTGTAATTTATTTGTGTGGATGTTAAATAACAATGTGATTAATTAAATAGCCTTTGTGAGAGTATTTATTTAATGGAAACATGATTTAACAAAATGTATGTGATCTAATTAAAACATGTTTAGAATGTATGTTAGATACAACATAAAGATTAAATATGCTAGGCACTAATGATTTTAATGTAACATAATGTTGATGCCAAAAAATGGCAAAGTAATATAGCCCTTTATGGGAAACTCAATTAAAGGGGGACCTATTGCGCTAAACTGAATAACCTCTGAATTTTAAAGAAGCCAACTTCTTCTATAACTGGGGTTTGGAATGGGAAAAGGAAGTAGATATAAAAATAAAAGATCTAACTAGGGCGATGCACCAAGATTTATATGTAAGGAATGATAGAGATATCTTGTAGATATGGTCTAAGGGATCGTTCAACAATCTGCTATGTCCTGAAATGACAAACATCAAAGAGAAAGACCTGGATAATTCATATCATGACATAAAATAATTATCATAGAGATCTAATGAGCATAAAGAGTTAGAGACATGGTTCTAAATCAGCATTCTATTCAAATCATTAAAGTTGCAAACAAACTATTCAAAAACAACACAGTATAATGTTATCCAATAGTTAACAGACAAAAAGGCCAAATTACGAGGGCATAGTCTGTGAGTCTTTACAACTATCTAATTAAAAAAAATGCCCGGTGTCTTCCTAATTATTTTGTAGATATTTCTGAACTCCTTCGAAAGAAGAAGCAGTATATTAAACTAGAGGCTTCCACCACTTGAAGGGATGCAATAGAAAATATTCCCCATCATGAGTGATGATGCTCACAACAATGACTCACCACGGCCATTTTAACAAAAAGATTCCCGAGTGTGAACCCATTCATTAACGAGCTAGATGCATTCTCTATAAATGATGGTAGTGGTCTTGGATTACCCTGGGCAAACAAGAGTCGCCTCTCAATGAAGGAAGTTAGAACATGCGATAGAGTATGGAAGCTTGGCGTTCACACAACTCTTTTTAATGAAGATGCACCAAAGGGACATGTGGCAGTATTTCGTAGCCCCTTATTCATTTTCTCAATCCTTTGATGATAGCTTGCGATGAGAGGATATGTGGCAACATCCTTACTATCGACACCACTTGAGGGGCCTACCAAAGTTTGCACAGGTGGAGGCTACGTTGTCGACGGTCGGGGTCCGAAAGAGAGTTATATGAAAGCATGCCTAACAGACCCAATCTATTAAAACATGGGGGAAAAATGGGGCTTGGAAGAGAAGGCAAGGGAAGCTTCCCTTCGTTGAGTGATTTGATGACACGTGGCGACAGTGAGCTGAGATCGGCAAAAAAATGGCATGGAACCTTTAAAATTTTTGGGCGTGGTCAAAAGTCGAGCAGAACATAAAAATAATGCGAAGGGAGCACATGCTGGGGTATATTGAATATCCACATCTTTTGGTGACTATCAGGGGCATTTCACCTATGGAATGACAAACCCAAAAATCTTTGGTTTCGCAGACCAGGGCTGATTCATTGAGCATTGGAGTCAGAGCCTAGGAAGGGCAATCTATAAGGGAAGCCAGTCAGCCTTGGAAGGAATTGATATGGCATGCAAATTCTTGTGCACTTCATGCAGATCAATCACTTCCTTAAAAGGTACCATTACAAATATTCTAGACTCGACCTCGAGTTGAAGGAGTAGTCATGCAATCTGATGAGTTACACCCTCAATGTCCTCGGTAGTAGGAGGCTGGCTAAAGCTCTGAAAAATAGATAAATCCTGCCTCCCCTCCTCAATTTTGGCTGCAATTTGCTTTGTGGTAGCCATTGATTCATCAAAAATAAATGGAGAGGGAAATCTCGATTGGGTCAGCTAGGAAAACCTTGCCTGTACGCTGTCCATAGTTTGCCCCAATGTGATTTAGCATCATTGAGCATGAAGGGTGGCCTCATGGCAACGAATAAACTCGTTTGCGATTCTAGTGGCTAACCTTCGATTTTCAACCCCTGCTTGTATCAGATCCTCGCTTGGTACAGTGTATAGGTTGGCTAGCATATTCTCCGCTTTGGAAATATTTTCCCTATGAATTGTGGGAATTGTTCCATTGTGTCGTGAACCTCTTTGCATAAATTTGTTGCCTCTGCCATGAACTAAAGTCTGGGATGGAGAGTTAGACATAAAGCCTCGACTCTCTCCTAGTAGGAAACATACAGTTGTTGAGCTATTAAGTAGAGGTCTAACTCTCGGGTAGGAATTTGAATGATCTTCTTCAAGAGATTTGTTAGAATCAAACATGCTCGGATACCATGTTAGAATCAAACATGCTCTGATACCATGTTAGAATTGGCTATGGATGCTAATATCTATGAACCAAATAGAAATAACAAAGAAGAGAGAGAATAATATGACAAGAATAAACTGTATTCAATTTCCATGATAATGCTTCAATGTGTGTATAAATGTAGTAGAGACCCCTTGGTTATATAGCCAAGGTGAGAACATAGGAGTGCATAAGATTATGACAAGTGTCGTAATCTTATGACATGAGACAACAATGAAAAGCTATCACTCCACCTAAAGTGGAAAGGTGATAATGTGATAACCACCACAAATAGTGGATCACCCACAAAAGGTGGAACCCTAATCACATGATATGTCCATGAAAGGTGGAGGTGATAGAGTGATAACATAATAAGTCCACCAAAGGTGGAAATTCTCCAACAACTCCTATGTGGTCCCTAAGTAAACTTAACTAAGGTGTAATTATGACCTAGGACAAGGTACAAAATATTTAATTACACCAACACCCCCCCTTAAGTGCAACTTAGGGAGAATGTACACAAATGCAAACAATGCAAGATGGGTCCCGACAACTAGGCCATGTTAGGTACCCATGTACAAATGCAATGCAATCTCTCATAAACGGAGAAAAGGAGAAAAACCAGTGGGACAAAACTCCTTCCCAAAAGAGAGATGAAATACAATAATAAAATGCTCTCAATGAAGAATGAGAAGGTAAAAATTCCATGTGAGGAAAAATACCCCCCCATAAGAGAGACAAGGCAGCCCCCCCTCAATGTTGAGTCTCCTGCAATGATGGTAGAAGCTCGACAGTGAATGCTGAAGATGATCCAATCTCGCCGAACAACGTTCCTCCCCTTATGAAGAAACAAAACCAAGGATGTATGCAAGATGTATGATGTCTCTGAAGCATGCTCAAGTGTCTCCATGTCGATGTCAAAAGCTGGCACACTGCAAATAGGTGTTCTAGGCCACACTGCTGAAGAGTACAATCCAACATCTAGTAGAGAAGAATGTAGAACATGATCCAAAGAGAATGATATCCCCTCCAAAGACAAAGAAGCCTCCTCCAAATGTTGTCCAAAAGTATTCACACTCATGTCAAACTACAAAGAATGATCATGTAGAGAATGAACAAGAGGGTCAGAGTGTTCCCTCGCAACAACTAAAGAAGGAGCATCTTCATCAAAGAGAAGATGAATGTCATCAATGATATCCCCCAAATCTGCAAGATGAGACTCCACAAACAAGTCTAAAATACCTATCAAGAAGCCATCCAATGTAGCCATATCTGGAAGACTATGTATGTCCTGCTGCACTGAATCACAAGGAACCAAAACTGTGGAATCACAAGCATCATCAACTACAACAGTAGATGGAGGAGATGAAATGCATGGCTCAAGTACTGGATCTAATGTGAGAACTCCCAAGTTCAAGTAGCCAAATGTCTCCTCTGAATTATGGTTCACACTAGAAGTGTGATGAACAGTCGAAGGAATAATGTCACCATCAGAAGCAAAATCTGCAGAGGTATACAACCGAGATGAATGATCAACCACCCCAGTAGCAATGATCTCTCTACTCTCCAAGTATCGAATGATGATTGAATTAGGTGTGAACTCCACAGTTCTCCCATTTCCACCATGTGTAATCTGATATATGGAAAGAAGATTGATCGTCAAATGAGGAACACACAAAACATCCTGAAAAGTGTTGTCCCCAAAACTAATAGATCCCTTCCCAAGTACACTCATGTATGTATTGTTTCCCATCAAGATAGGAGACATAGAACAAGGCTGAAATGAAGAGAATATAGATTGTGAAGATGCCATATGATGTGATGCTCCTGAATCTAGAAGCCATCTACTTGATCCTGAACTTGAATAAGCACAAAGAGCTTGACCTTTATATCCTAATGTAGATGCTTGACCTTTGTCCTTAAACTGTTTTGAAGAAGAAGAAGAAGAAGATTCAGACATTCTAGAAGGAAAATCAATTTGATTTCTTTTGAGAAGATTTTTCAACTCATCAATATCCTTCTTATAACAATAGTGTTCTTCATGTCCATCCTTCTTGCAATATGCACAAAAATGCCTCTCCTTCTTAGATGATTCCCCTTTGAAAGAGGATTTTTTCTTTGGTTGATCTGAATGTGGATTATTCTTTGCTTTCTTATGTTTCTTATCTGATTCTGATTCCTTCACTTGATTAACCAACAATGCCTGAGATTTAGTAGTCTTGATGAAACCCATTGAGATAAGCTTTTGTTGCTCATGTATCAACATCTCAAAAAATGATTCAAATGAAGGTGTAGTATATGCAGACCCCATAGTCAATCTATGAGTATGAAAGCTAGAAACAAAAGAAGCATAATCAGGACCAAGTTTGTTCATTGTATTGTAGACCAACTGAATGTCATTTTTATCAATTCCACATGCTTTACATTGCTCTCTTAGATCATTAACCTTAGTGATGTAGTCTTGGATGTTGTCAAAGTTCTTAGGATCAAGGCTCATAAGGTCATTATCAATTTGATAGCCTCTTACTTCATCTGTAGTACCATACAATGTTTTTAATTTTTCCCAAGCATCATGAGAATTGTTACATGATTCAATCTGAAACAACAAATCTTGAGAAACAAGTCTACGAAGACATTGGAGAGCTTTGGTATGTTTGATCATCCATTTTAACTTTTTATCTGCATCTATAGGTTCAGGTACCTTATTTTCAACATATAGAGAGTGACCTTCTGTCATTAGAATAATCCATGAATTTTGATGCCATGTTGAATAATTATATGATGTGAGCAAAGGAACCTTAGAATGATCCATGAAAATGAGAGAGCATAAGCAAACAGATCAAAAATTGGCACCAAGAGACCCCCCCCCCCCCAAATCACTTAATCAAGAAACCCCTGGAGTAGTATCTGATTTGGCACTTTATACTTAGTGCGTTTACAATTTCCACTGCCAAAAACAACAAGGTGGACTTTGATCTTGGTACATGCAGATGCCAAAATAGGCCACAAACTCACAGTGTAAAAATTATAGTAGATGAGATAAATATTATCACACCACTGGAAATTATAGGAAAAATCATACACTTTCAAAAAAAATTTCACCCAAAAATGTTACCGTAGGAGCAAGTTATGGGCTCCCGAAGTGCCCAAAATGAGGACGAAGCAGCAACACCTGTGAGAATCTGCAATTTATATAAAAAACAGAAGCCAAAACCAAAAACTGATTGCACCACTATGAAGAGCACGAAAAAGTAGCCCAAATAAAAAAAAATTGCTCCAAAAAAGGAGCCAAAATGAGTGAGTTACGAGCATTTGAAAATCGCCTGCAAAACTGAAAATGCAAACGGAGAGGGGTCCAAATTTTTCAAAGGCACGCTGATGTGGCGCTGATGTCATCAAACAAATATGTTAAATTTGACGGCCTGCAGCCCGTCACCGAAAAAACAACCTGGACCGGAAAATTTTCAATCAGAATATTCTTTTGCAGATGACGGAATCTTCGTCGGCGGTTGTCGGAATATTCTTAAAGAATCTTCGAAATATTTCTTTGAACTTGTTGGCTCGGATTTCAATGCCAGATTTATTTGCCGGTTTTTGTGGATGCCGGCCGAATTTTGGAGTGGCCGCCGGTAGTGTTTGAAGGCCGCCGGTGGAGGCAAGCGCTGACGGGTGGGCCACGCGACCACCGAGTGGAGGGCGGTGGGTACGCGAAGTACCTTGCGGACAGAGGGTACCAATCTGCGTACTGTGTACCTTCTATATTTTTTTTGATTTTTCAAATCTCTTTCATTTTTAAATCAAAATTTTGCAATAAAATTTTCAAGAAAAAACATGAATGTTTTTTTTTAAATTTTTCTAAAAATAATTTTCAAATTTTTTCGAAAATAAAATTGTACCCTCGTAATGATGGCGATCCGGGGGCCATACGGTTCTTCGAGCAAAAAAATTTTGCCTCACCAAATGATTTGCTCCGATTTGAACGATTGGATAGTTGATCTTAGGGTTTTTGGCCTTTCTGGATGCGATGGCAGGGTCGGATTTGACCCAAAATGCTCCAAAAATGCAGCTACCTTCTGGATCTGGCAACCATAGTGCAACTTCAAACCCTCATAGATTTGGCCTCATATGTCCGATTTGGACGAAACAAAAGGCAAAATCGACTTTCTCGAACCTTCTGGATGCAATGGTGAGCTCAGATTTGCACTAGCAAGCTCCGATATAAACCTGCAATAAAGAGCCAAAAATGGAACCTCCCCAAATTTGGTACCTCTCTTCAGAAAAAGACTCTCCAATGGCACCCAACCTGCTCTGATACCATGTTAGAATTGGCTATGGATGCCACGATCTATGGACCAAATAGAAAGCACAAAGAAGAGAGAATAATATGACAAGAATAAACTGTATTCAATGTCAATGATAATGCTTCAATGTGTGTACAAATGTAGTAGAGACCCCTTGGTTATATAGCCAAGGTGAGAACATAAGAGTGCATAAGATTATGACAAGTGTCGTAATCTTATGACATGAGACAACAATGAAAAGCTATCACTCCACCTAAAGTGGAAAGGTGATAATGTGATAACCACCACAAATAGTGGATCACCCGCAAAAGGTGGAACCCTAATCACATGATATGTCCATGAAAGGTGGAGGTGATAGAGTGATAACATAATAAGTCCACCAAAGGTGGAAATTCTCTAACAACTCCTATGTGGTCTCTAAGTAAACTTAACTAAGGTGTAATTATGACCTAGGATAAGGTACAAAATATTTAATTACACCAACAAGATTAATCTCTGCATCCCTTGTCCCAATTTCTTGTGCTAGCCCTACAATTTATTCTGCGAAAAATGAGAGTTTCTCCTGTAGGTCTCTTTATGCAGCTAGCCACCTTTCCTCAGCCTAGATTCGGGTTGCAAACTCTTCCTCCAGGGAAAGCCTAATCTTTTAGAGGTCTTCTTCAAATTGAGCCTGTGTGCTTGCTTGATTTTCCTCCTTTTCTTATACTTCTTGCTCCAACTGAGCACGCAGTTGCTGCAATTCTTCATTCTTTTGCTAAAACTCTTCTTCTGATTGGGCCAACCTTTCATATAATTCTCGGTTCCTTTGCCGTAGCTCAACTACTTGATCCGATTCCTAGGATTGAAACCTCTCAAGCTCCATTTGCAAGCTAGCTTGCTTTGCCTACACATTCTATGTGAAGAACGCCTTTTTTTCCTCTTGTGTCATTTCCTTTGCCACTTAGAGAACCTCAATTCTTCCCTTGACGGCCTTGAGCTCATCCTCTGTCTTTTTTAGCTTGCGACCAAACATGAGGAATTTAGTGGTCACTACCCACTGCATCTCTTGCATGAGATCGACTGTATCCTGCAGTCAGGCAATGTGCAAGTCAAGTCCGACGGTGTGGATGTCATAGTCAGTAGGTTGCATTTCTCCCTATAATTTGGTAACATTTGGGTGCATGGTTGTAAAATGCATTGATTATTGAGCCTCATTATACATTGTCTAGACTCTAGGCTCTACTAGCTTCCTAGCATCCGTTTCCTTTTGCTTCTAGAGTCAGAGAGCTCGAGCTTGCTTCATTATATCACTCTAATAAGAATTGAGCCAGGGATTTGATGCATTCTCCTACAAAGGGTGCGTCGGGAGGGACAACGAAAGGGAATGAGAGGCAGGTGACCTCAGACGTTTTCTTCTTTGGAAGGGCAACCATGAGCAGAGAAAAGGGAGGAATATTCCGAATCCTAGGTGAGGAAGGCGTGGAGGGACTCATGGGGAATGGTGGTGGCAATGGAGATGTGACATGCTCTAACTACTGCAAAGCTTGAGTAAGAATGGACTCAAGGGAGGAAAAAGGGGTAGAAGCTTTAGATCTCAGGGGGGCGATAGCCATAGATATGGATGGGGAGGAAAATGAGGAAGCCAATGGGGCTCCGACCAGAGATGGGGCAACTCGAGGGGAAGTGAAAGCCATCTGTCTGATATGAAAAAACTAGGAGAAATCTCCTGCGGCCATTGTAGAGGGGATAGAGAAAGATAGGCTTACATTTGGAGCGATGGGTTTCATAGGGATTGTGGGAGAAACAAGAGACTGTGAGCCAAGAAGAGAGGGAGAGAAAGATACCTAAGTAGTAGATTTTGTCTCTAACCCTTGGCCAACCACAACCTCCTGCGAATCACCTTCTGAAGTAGCATCAGTGCGTTGTCTTTTGCTTGGCGGAGGATTCTCCACATCTACTACTTTTGTTGATTGATGTGTTCCTCTAGGCTTCCCTATAGCCTAGGTATGAGATTGTGAGGACTCCGATCATGATATATTCATCCGAATAGTCCCAACAGCTATTCTAGGCTATGTCACTTTTTTATGTTTTTGCTTCCCCTTATTAGAGCATGGTAGGGCATCTTTAGGGTCAGGTTCCTCTACATCACTATCATCAGAGTCTGGATGTTCCGCATTCTAGAGGGTATAAAACCGATCATCAGTGTCAAAAATAGATGGGTGTTGGAACATGACGATGGTGTTCTTGATCTCTTGGTGATAAACCCAAAAATCATTGATCTTTTCCAGCTTCCAACCCTGTTCCCTCATCAAGCTATTTCAGAGGGTAGTACCTATGTGACAATTTTCATCTACCTTCCCTTTAGGGAGATAGAACCTGGGCCATGATGGCCTTCGATTATCCCTTGGCATGAGTGTTAAGCCTACCTAGAATCTACTAATGTCATCCAGAGGATTTCATCATGCTTCCTAGTAAGGCCGAGGGCTATGTTTTACCTTAATAAATGTGTCGCCCAAATCATCTTTGGGGTTGTAGTCCCACCTATCGCAAGTTAAAACCAACTTGAGGTGTTCCAGCTTTGCCTCCAGCAGCTCCGCCGATTTCTTCTTTACCATGACTACTATTTTGTAGCTCATAGGGAATTCAAACAATCCCCTCTTCTTCTTCTTTGGGTCAGAGCAAAAGGCCCAGTCCATAATAGCCAGATGTCAGAATACTTCGAGGGCCAATACCCAATCGGTGACAGATATGGGGAGTTGGATTGGCTCTTGAAAAAATCCACACACTTAGATGCATGTAAATTCTTCCCCGAGGAACCAGTCACACTTAGGGAACATGGATTGCCTCTAGCCGGTTTGATCACCTGACAGGCGGTAGTAGTCATTATCCTCACCCAGATTGCACAAAATTAGAACCAAGAATTTCTCCAAAAATGCATAATAATCATAAGTGGAAGAGAGGATGTGAGTCCATACTGAAACTGGCTTCCAATGCTTCTTCTCATCAAATATTGAAAAATCTATTTTTTCCTTGAAGAAATCAAGATTTTGATGAAGAAATATATAGGCTAGAAGAGAAGGGTATATGAACCTACCAACAGTTTCGAACTCACCAATCTGATTCCGCATATCTTTGATAATCATTTTGGTGAAATCATACTAGAAAGGGTCTTTCTATCTTCTTAGTTGAAAACCCAGGCTCAACTAAGATTTAGACATGATCATGTCATCGTCCAACTTGAACACAAAAGCCATGATGGAGAAGGCATCTTGTAAGTTCGCATGGATGAAGTCAACACAACGTATCATATTTTTCAACTACTACTAGAAATCCTAGGGCCTTCCAGTCTCAACATTATAAAAGTCGAGGGCATTCCTTCTACCCTTCCAAAATTTGAAACCCTTTTTCTAGTTGAAGGGCTCCATTGGGAGCAGTCTGGTGCTATTCTTGGGAATGCACAACATGTCCCTAAGAGCCTCCATAGTTAGCATGACTCTCAACCTTTTTCCTTCAATGGCATCAGTCGCTGAATTGAAATGCTGAATACTTTCATGAATTATTTTTGGGCAGTGGTGCACATAGGGGACCATATATTATGGGAGTCCATAGAGCCATTGCTTGTATGATAGTTGATTTTCGAAGGCTTCTTCATTCTGGAAAAAGAAACTTCCCTCAGGCCCTTAGGGTTAGTCTTAAGAATGGGGTCATAAATGTTATCCCATTCTTCCTTTACCAAATTCTTATCTCTAAGAGTACCCTTCTTGGCTGTTCGCATGCAAAACCACTCTGGGTTATCTGGGATCCCAGGTGTAGCATAGGACTCCTCCAACTGAAAAATATTTACCATGGGTGCTGTGAGCATCACATCAGCCAAGCTTTGAGACGTTTCGCCTAGCCCATTCATCTGTGGATTTTGGGCTACTTCAGGGGCAGTGGATTCCATTTTTCCTCAAACTTTTGAGATTTTCTGCATACATCTCTTAGCAATTCTGCACTTCAAAAATTATTTGCACTAACTATGTATTCAAAAAGCCTTCTTTGCTTTAAAAAAACTGCATGCAATACTTAGCTTTTCTATCCTCCTTGAGTGGTAAATGTTGATTGCTTTTTCTGTATTAAATTCAGCATGTATTGCCAGCCTTTTGACTTGTGTGAAGCGAACTACTTGCCATTTTGAAATAACAAGGATTCATAATGACCCTAGGTACCTACAACCCATGGCACAAATTTCCTTGGAAATTGAGCAGGTGATTTGAAAGCAGGCTAGGCATCGTATGCCATGGTAGTTAATACCCCAAACAAAATGATTACTCCAAAGTATGCGATAACCATCAAATAGATACACATCCTTTCTTGGAGTTTGGGGAACAATTGCAGGATGACACCTTAGTGTTCGACCGAATGGACTACCGTCAGATACTACCAGCTAGCTTGTGCTAATAAATTAGCTTGCCTTAATTCTATACGCAACAACTCGTACTTGTAGTCGTAACTGGGTGAGAGTTTTGAGTGAGCCTTGGTGCAATGTTCGAGGTGGTACCCTGTTAAACTCATGCTTATGGTATGCAAATTACCACACTTATCCCTTGCTAAATCTATAAATAGGCACCTAGGCAGTAGGAAAAGGAACTTAGCAATTTTTAGCAAAATTAGCACTAGGTGATTGGCTTAGTATTTGGTATTTGTATTCTGTGTAGTATTAGTATAGAGTTCAAATTTAGATGCTTTTCTTAGGGATATTTTATGACAGTCGTATAGAGCTGATACTATGAACACCCCAATCAGGATAACCTCCCATAAATCTCAAACGACCTTTTTGGGCAAGATTTGAACTAGATGCTTGAAGAGGATGACAAAGAATAAGCATTCTTTGGCCATCGTAGCTATGAAATGGGTCCTAGGTTGATATTGCCTTGAATATGAGGATAAGTACAAAGTGAATATTGTTGTGTGCTCTTATTTCGTGGTGTTGATGCTTGACATTCAAGTCCCCAAGCCACTTATCATCTGATTGGTGACAAAAATATTTTTAAATAAGTATCTGAACAACCTCGGGGAGCTGGTAGAAAATGTTGCCCTTGGCAAAGGAATCTTGATTGTGAGCAACCTTCGCAAGTTCATTGAAAAAGACGCGGTCGTCCCATGGTTGTCATTCCTAAGCGGCTTCTGCCTCCAGTCGTGGGCAGTACATCGCCAAAAGATTACCCAGGATTGTCATTTTCTCTTTCGAGTCTACAACATGGTGCCATTCTATGATATTGATTGGTACACTAATTTCAGGAACCTTGTACATTCCCTCCACCACAGGTGTTGTTGCTTCTTTGGATGGTGTCATTGGCCTAGTGGTTGTTTACGAGGATGATATGGTTTCGGATGATGTTGTTGCTGCTGCTCCTTCCCATGACTAAAGATTCCCTCTTTTTCATGCTTTAAGACTGCAACTTGTTAGTCTTTTTGTAAATAGCCTGAAAAATGCTTCATAATATAGAAACATATATAAGTATATACTTTTAAAAGCATGGCTTCTGGGCCATTTTGATACTTGTACTTATTGAAATATATATAAATATAATGAAGATATGGTCTATATTTTTAAACTTTTTTGCTTTGTTGTATAGTTCTTGTCCTTTCTTGTAAATGTGTTATTCTCTACATCATATTGTAAATTTTTGCTGCGTCACTGATTTAGGAAGACCGACCGAACAAACAAAAGAACACAAAGGGAAAAAGCCACAATAATTACATATTTACATGGTCAAATTGTGTAATTGAACTTTATAGAGATTTTAAGGTGAATTCCCTTGACAGGAACCCCTATCGCTTTACTCTCTAGACCTGATTTAAATGCCTCATACAACCTGCTCTAAATTATCATGAACAAACCCTCCCATAGGCTGTCAAGTTTCTTGCACTAACCGAGTCTTACTTTCTGCTCATTGAATTTTAACATATGGTCCTTACCATCCAAGCCTTGATCCAAAAATCCATCTAACAGAGAAGGTGCACCTAAACCTGCTACATTGTGCTTGATTAATCCCTTGGAGGGTAGTGGGTAATGCTTTCTTAGTAATGCATGGTTTAGGTTGCAGAAATCGATACACAGGAAAATATCTCCATTCTTCTTATGGATAGAGATTACGTTGAATGCCCATGTGTTAGGATCGATTGAGAAGACAATCTGTTGTTGGAAAATAGGTGCCTTAACTTGCTAGCTTGAACCTCTGTTTAAGACTTGGCTGATTTCCTTCATTTCTAGCCTTTACCACTCTACCGCTAGGAGCATCTCATGGAGGTGTAGTTGTGTGGTTTACCACCTTACGGCGAGCCTCTTTGTTTCGATCTGCTATTAGGTAGTGTTACTGCCATACTACGACATACTCCTCACTATTTAGCGGTTGTGCGATGAAGGCTTGACGTTTGACACTGATTGCTACCTCCCTACTATGGGGGTCACTTAGAGAATGTGTGGTGACGTGGTAGACCATGGTAGTCAACAAGAATGTTTACCACCATACCATGATGGACTTTAGGCCATGGTGCGGTGACATGGTAAGTTGTGGTGGTTGGTGGAAAAGCTTACCTCCCTACCACAAGGGTTGCTCGAAGAAGGCACAGTAGAATTGTGAAGGTGGTTGACTGGTGGCTGAGTTCCTACCGCCATATCATGGTGGTCTCATCGCTCGATTGTGGTGGTGTGGTGTGTATACTGCCAGATTGCGAAGGCCTTGATAGAGTTGGGTGGTACCGCGGTATACTGCAGTACCATGAGAGTTGGTTGATAGGCTTGTAGTAGCATGGTAGAAGGAGTTCAGGGCTTGGTTGACCGGTCTGGTTCGATTGCCAAAGCGATGGATGAATGGTGTGATGAAATGTGGCATGATGATATTCATTGATTTTACATCGTTATTGTAAATCAACGTTGATTGGCTGAAAGATTTATTCTTTGGTAGCGATTAAATGTTGGGGTTGACAGAGTGCAATTTTGGTAAGTCTCTATAATCCAATTGAATTTTGGGTGGCTCGATGCATGCTATAGGGTGGTGTTGCTAGAGAATGGTGGAAGCTTGTCGGTGGGGTAATTAAATACCCTGATGGTTGTTGGTTGGAGAGAGAGAGAGATGATTGAGATGTGAGATCAGATCGAGTAGAAGTGTGTGTGTTCGAGCGGTATGCACATAGAATTGTAACCGTGAACACTGAGACACATAGAATAGAGAAGATGTGAACGTGAGTGGCCATGAGGCTATGCTAGCTAAAAGGCTAGTTGAGTGAGTGGAATGGTGAGATGAAATGAGTCTGCATTGTATGTTGTGTGAGGACATTATAACAGTGCGAGGATTTTGAACAATGATGTTGCCTGTATTCTCCAGATGGACAAGATGTAAACTCCTGAAGAGCATAGCTCTGAGATTGTATTGTAACTGTTCTTGTTGTTGATTAATACAATTAAGTTGAGTGTTTTGGAGGGTGGAGTTTTTTACCCAAAAGGGCTTTCCCCATGTAAATCTATGTGTTCATATGTTTGTCTTTCATGTTGTTTGATTTCGTAATTTGAATCTATGCATGTGTTGAATCTATTATTTTTTTGCATGTACTTTTCTCAGAAGGATTAATGGGCGAAACAACTGTGCCTGTTTCTGCTTTATGGCATAGTGGTTTGTGTCTTTGGGGTTATTTAAAGAAATGAAAATCACCAAAGGCACTGTTGTTCTTAGATGTTTCATTCTAAGTTGACACGTCTCTTTCCCCAACATCTTTGACTGAGCTAGCTTTGTTGACCTTTGCGCCATTAGTGCTTTAACTTTGGGAATCACTGGCATCTATTTTCAGCAAGCTGATTCAGCCTCCCTTTTTGGCTCTAATGTAGGTTGGATGATGTTGAGATTGTGAACCGCAATCCTGTTCCTGCATAAACACAACAAACAACCACATAGTTAGGTTCATATGCAAGATAAAACGAGGATTCCCCATGAAATCCATTTACAATGCTCAAAATAGGAAAAACAAGAACAAAACATGAAAAGCTAAAGCAATCCTAATTAAGCATGCAAACTCTTGACCCCATGGGGGGATTGGTGCCAATTGGTGTGTCGAAATTGGCCCTTTCCCAACTCCTTTGTAATATTTTGTGATAATTTGTGGATGATTGAATCTTGTTGACAAGATTTTGGCATAACCTAGCTATGAAATTATGAAAATGATGAGTACTTGAGGAGAGATGGGCAAAATAATCTCTCAATGTGAAGAGAGTAACTTTGCATGAGATTGTGGATGTTTAATGAGAGGAAGAACCTTTCATTTATAGATTTCCAAAATGGAAGAGAGAGTGGAATTGAGCAATGTGGGATCATTCAACATCCAATGGCCAAGTGCCACTTGTCAAGATGTGAATGGTTGATGATTGTGCAAGTTTTGGTCAATGTGCATGATATGCAATAAATTGGAATTTGAAATTGAGGAAATGACATGTGAGAGGGAAAGATAAATCAAATAAACTCCACTTGGCTCAATGCACAAGGACATGTAAGAGGAGTAAATGCCTTGTTGGATGTACAAATCCACTTGGATTTTGAATTCAAATTTGAAGGAATATTCCTCCCTTATTCCATGTTGAAAAAAAATAGCCAATTAAATAAATCAAAGTAATTGATTTATTGTGCAAGTTGCATTCTCTAGAGGATTTTAGTGATTGAGATTAAATTAATCAAGATTTGATCAATTTAATGAGAGATTAGGTGATTTGACAATTTTGACTCAAATTTACGAGTTGATTTAAATAAGATTTTGAGAGGAAAGGATTAATTAAATAAATATTTTTGATTTATTTAACTAAAGTGGATAATGTTAGATTAAATTAAATAAGGTTTAATTTATTCAATTTAATAAGAAGACTTTAGAGACTTGATTTAAATAAAATGAATTATTTAAATAAATAGAGATATAAGGTTAATTAAATTAAATTGATTAATTTAATCAACAAAGGAGAAAGACTTAATTAAATAAATAATGATTAATTTAATTAAGAGATGAAAAGTGTTGATAAGCTGAGAGTATGATTCAGGATGAAAACGATGTTTGTAAATTAGGATCAAGTGTGTTGGTCCATTTTCCATGTCTACAGAGATCATATCCTCTAAGGTTATCATATGACGAGGCCACTGTTCCCTCATCATTTTCTTTCAAAAGGTAGATGAGCCTTTCTTTACCTTGATGCAAGACGTCCTTTCTGCCTTTGACCTTTTTCCCATCCCTGATCTAAAAATTCACATAGTCGCCTCCATTTGCTATAAAATTCCTCTTTTTATTTCTTACGTTATCAAAATCAAAAGGATTTTTGATAGTGACCAAAATTTTTGGAAGCTTATGGTATCCTTGCTGAATGTCTTATCTGTCATAAGTTTTATCACCCCTTGATTGGATTTGGTTGACAAATTTTTCTTCCTACGAATTGAATGAGGTGATGTGTTCATCGCTGTCAAATGCTTTCCAACTCTGACCATCATCTTGAGTTGCTGGTCGAAATATCATTCACACAGAGTGTCAATTATGCATTGGGTCGAGCGCTAGTTTGAATTGGGGTCCGATTTCAACCATGCAATTTGCATCAACATTTTGTTCTTAAGGAACAACTTGAATATTAAAAACCTTAAGGCTCTTAATTAGGTCCCAAACTCTATCTCTATAGGATCTCATACGAACATTCTTTGTAGTGTCAATATTTGGAACTTGTTTGATGATTAGCTCGAAAGCTCCAAACACCTTTATGTGCCTGATGTCCATTTGCTCTCCTAGGCTCAAACATAGTACAAGGTTTTCATATTTATTTTTGTTGCTGGAACACGAAAATTGGAATCAGAAAGATCCAATTGTCTTCTCATCGCTTGGGGAAGTTAGGAATATCCAAGCTTCTACACCGGCCTTGCATTTAGCACCATCGAAGTGCAGTGACCACAACTCTCTGGCCGAAACTCCTTTGGGCTCCTTTTCCACTTTTGGGATGGCTTGGTCTTCGTCATAAATGACATAAGTCCCTAGTGCAATGGCATGATAATTGTTGAAGGGGTCCTTATCAATAAAATTGCTCAAGATAACTTCTTCTTGATTGGTCTAATCTCTAATGATTTTCTCATCTTCTAGAAGCTCTATGCAATACATCTCTTCCTTGGTAATGGAGGTGTGAGTGGGCTCAAAGCCCATCTTAGCCTCATCTACAACATGCTCCAAATGCAAGGTTTCAAACACTAGATTCTTTTTGGCTCTGTGCTTGGTCCTTATAATCAGGTGTGACCAATCTAAGGAAAGGTATCCTCCTAGTTTAGAAGTGAATTCCCTGGACAAGAGTAAACTGAATATTGGAGGAATATCAATGATCACGATATCCTGATTGACCATGATATTTGGGAAGGAAAACAAAGTTAATAGAAGGTCCTTAATGATCCCCACAATATTAACCATATTCCCATCTAATTGCATAACCCCTTTATTCAAAGGTTCATAGCTCAATCCTAGGGCCTCAGCTTTTTGCTTGGGCATGACTGTGGTGCTAGCATTGAATTCAATCATGGAATTATGCAACAATTTCTTACCCACGATAAGGGTTAGGAAGAACAACTTCATTTTTGGTTTTCCTTCACCGACTTTGATTGTGGATTCTTCCTCTTTTTCCTTAGTAGAGGCTTCCTCTGCAATATTCACGAGAACTTTTGGTGGAGGTGACTGATCAATAGTCTTCTTTTTAAGTGATTGCTCCTCTTGGAGAGCCCTTTGTAGCATTGTCTTCTACTCTAGAATGACTAAGATTTCCCATAGCGATACATTAGCAGATGATTTTTTCAATTGTTCCACTACATTGAACGGTAGTGGACTTGGATGATTTCACTCCTTAGTTCTTATTGTTATGATCTCCCTTTGCGATGGATATTGTGGTACCACTGTAGAGGCACTAGGTTTATGGTTAGGAGCACTTTTAGGCTATAGACTAACTAATTGTGGGATGTTTGTTTCGCTCGTGAATCTCCCTTTTTGAGTGAGTGTTTTAATTAGACTGCACTTACGGGGTTTTTAAAGTGGGTGTTTCAAATGTGAATAGCGCTTCCTCTCCTTCCATCCATGAGAAGAGGGCATGGTCAGGAGCTATGTCATTTTTTTTCTCTAGAGACATACCTTGCATCTATGTGGTGAGAACCGCATTTTCTATTTGTGGAATGGTATATGCATACCCCCCATTGTCTGACATTGTGCCTTGGCTGTGATGTTCTGCCACCTTTTGTTGTACATTACCATGTGGGCAGTTTCAAGGCATATGTGAATCATCACAAGGGAAACAACAATGGTTGTCGTCATCGACCAAATTGTTTTTCCCTGCAGTCAGCTCTCTGCTAGGTTGGCATTTTGCAGTGGAGCAGGTACTGGTATTATTTGATTTGTTGTTTTCACCTAAGGATTTGTGTGAGCACCTCCTTGGAATTGGTTATGTTGGTAAGAAGACCTTTTGCCTTGATAATTTTGATAGGTTGGCTTTGGAGGAGCGACCTGGTTGTGCTTGATGACAGTTATCTTGTTGGCCATAGCCCACAAAATTTCCTTTATGTTTCTCATCTCATCCTTCAGGGCATCGTATGTGGAAGCACTGCCATACGATATGCTCGCATATGTGTACATGGATTGAGGAGGAGCAACTGGTGTGGTAGGTGGCATCACTTGGGTGGAAATTGGTAGCTCGAGGAATATAGGCATGATGGGTCGAGGTGGAAAATTTCCAATGTCAATCAGATTGTTCTTTGCTTTAATCGTGACACTATATGCATCTAGTAGAGTGGTTCCACCAAGTGACTGGGCCATCATTGAGATATTGGCGTTGATGGACTTTAGGTAAAACATGAATGAAAAATCGGGTGGCGGGTGGATTGCAGCCTGAATTCTTTGCTAAGCTATGTGGAACTCAGCATTAAAGTCAGTCAGGGCCTTATATGGAGCCTGCTTGATGATATCTAGCTAGTGATAATAGGAAGACCTATCTCCATCATTCAAGAATCTTTCATAAAAGGGGTCTTTGAGCTGATTCCACGTACCGATAGAGTTAGCCAGTAGAGTGTGATACCGGTCTGATTCTTTTCCTCTGAAAGAAGTTGGGAGCAACCTTAGTGCTATGTTTTGGTCTGTAACTCCATGTACCAAACATACGTTCACCACATCTTACAGATGTTCGGATGGTGTTCTTGAGTCATCTTCTGTAAATTTAGGAATAGATTTGAGGGTAGAGACAAAAATGGGGGCCCAAATGGTAGGTGATACTGGGAAAACAAGGGAACTCTTGGTGTCCCAAGCCACATAGTTTCAGTTAGTGATAGGTATCATGGCTGGTGGAGGAACCAAAATGTTCATGTGATGAGTTCTAGCTAGTACTATTCCTAGCGATGGTACAAAAAAACCAGGTTTGTTTGTTGTTTGGGATCTTGTTCAATAGGTCAATGGCTCATATACTTGATTAAGGCATAAGCACATTTCACGGTCCCATCGGGCGTGCCAGGAAAAAGAAAAACTGTTGATGCCAAAAAATAACAAGGTAACAGCCCTTTGTGGGAAACTTAGTTAAAGGGGGTACCTATTGCACTAAACTGAGTAACCTCCAAATTTTAAAGAAGTTTAATTCTTCTATAACTGGGGTTTTGAATGGAAAAAGGAAGTAGATATAAAAATAAAAGATCTAGCTAGGGCAATGCGCCAAGATTTAGATGTAAGGCATGATAGACCTATCTTTTAGATACGGTCTAAGGGATCGCTCAACAATCTACTATGTCCTAAAATGAAAAACACCAAAGAGAAAGACCTGGATAATTAATTTCATGACATAAAATAATTTTCATAGAGATTTACTGAGCATAAAGAGTCAGAGACATGGTTCTAAATCAACATTCTATTCAAATCATTGAAGTTGCAAACAAACTATTCAGAAACAACATAGTATAATGTTATCCAATAGTAAAGAAATAGAAAGGCCAAATTATGAGAGCACAGTCTATGATTCTTTACAATTATCTAACAAAATAAAAGGCCTGGTGTCTTCCTAATTATTTTGTAGATATTTTCGAACTCCTTCGTTGAAAGAAGAAGTAGTATATATAACTAGAGGCTTCCATTGCTTGAAAGGCTGTAATAGAAAAGATTCCCCGTCATGAATGATGATGCTCACAACAATGACTCACCACGACCATTGTAACAGAAAGATTCTCGAGCGCGAACCTAGTCATTCACGAGCCAGATGCATTCTCTGCAAATGATGGAAGTTTTCATGGCTTACCCTGTGCAAACAAGTGTTGCCTCCTAGCGAACACAGTTAGAACACGTGTTAAAGTATGGAAACTTGGCGTTCGCACCACTCTTTTTAATGAAGATGCATCGAAGGGACACGTGGTAGTATTTTGTAGCCCCTGGTTCATTTTCTCAATACTTTGATGAGAGCTTGCAATGAGAGGACATGCGGCAACATCCTTACTATCAACACCGCTTTAGGGGCCCACCAAATTTTGTACGGGTGAAGGCTATGTCGGCGGTGGTCAGGGTATGAAAGAGAGTTGTATGAAAGCATGCCTAACGCACCCGATCTATTGACACGTGGGAGTAGAATGGGGCTCGAAAGAGAAGGGAAGGGAAGCTCCCCTTCGGTGAACGATTAGGTGACATGTGGCGGTAGTGAGCTGAGATCACCGAAAAATTGGAATGGAGGCCTTTAAAAACATTGGGCATGGTCAAAAGTCAAGCAAAACATCAAAACAACCTAAAGGGAGCATTGGTGTATATTAAATATCCACACATAACACACAAGAGGGAAGATCGAATAGTATGAAATCTAAAGTAATTATAAAAGTGAATTAAATAATCACTTTAGTGTTTAGGACACATGCATAATGATTTGTCAAGAATGAAGCAATGAGAGAGCCAATATGATAGAATCCAATAGATTTAAGAACATTGCTCTATAATTCATACCATTCAAAAGGGGATTAGACATAATACCTACACAAATGTACGACATTAATGGGATCTCGAAGAGGAGTACCATCACACTTGGTTAAGGTATAAGCACCAGATCCATAATTTGTATCGACCACATAGGGGCCTAACCAATTAGGATTGAATTTACCTTTGTCAGTGTAATCAGCGGTAGTGTTATATTGGTTTTCATATAAAACCAAATCACCTTTGTTAAACATCCTAGGAATGACACCAACATCTTGTTTGCATTGCAACTGTTTAGCATAAGCTTGAAGATGGTCGAGAGCATTGATGCGCTATTTATCAAGCATTTCAAGTTGGTGTAAACGTTGTTCCACATAGGTGTCATTATCGACAAGACCTTGGAGAGAAATCCATAATGTGGGGTTTTCTAACTCTAAAGGTAGGATAGCCTTGGTACCGTAAACAAGGTTGAAAGGTGTATTTCCCATAGAAGAACAAACACTTGTGCGATATGCCCATAACACATATTGCAATTGTGTATGGTAATCTTTTTGGTTTTGATTAATAGTATTCTTAAGGATTTTCTCTAGGATTTTATTAGTATTTTGGCTTGACCATTGGACTGAGGGTAGTAAGGTGTTGAAAACCGATGTTGAATATGGAAGGTCTCGAGAAACTTCTTCACATCATTGTTTTTAAATGGTGTACCATTGTCTGAGACTAGTGTAGAAGGATGGCCAAAGCGAGCGATGATGTGTTCCAATAAGAAATGACATATCACCTCAATAATTGTAGATCGGAGGGGAATAGCTTTGACCCATTTATTGAAATAATTGGTAGCAGTAATGATAAATGTATGTCTAGCAAAAGAAGGTGGGGAGATTTTTCCAATTAGGTCCAATCCCCACATAGAGAATGACCAAATAGGTATTTGGGCACAGAGCTCAAAAGTAGGAGCATGAATCAAATGACTATGTTCTTGGCACTGATGACATCGTTTAACATACACATAGCAATATTTTTCCATATTTTTCCAGTAATAACCCATGTGAAGGAGCTTTTGTACTAAGGTTTTTCCTCCAAAATGTCCACCACAAGTACCATAATGGGCTTGTTCAAGGGTGACATGAGTTTCAGCATCCTTGAGGCATCACAGAAAAATTCCTTCGAAGGATCTTCTATGAAATGTATTAGCAAGGATTATATACTTAGTAGCTAACTTTTTGAGGCGAATGCGAGTATTCCTGGTGGTAGGTTTAGGAATGGTACCATCCTTGAGATAATTATAGATGGCATCATACCATTCACACTGATTATTAGGAAAAGTGGGAAGAACATCATCAGGTTTATCGCTAATGGAGGGTTTCATAATGGGGTGGATGGTAAAGATGACTCTTTTAGAAGGATCTATAGGAGATATAAGAGAGGCTACACTAGCCATTCCATCTATGTGGCAATTTTCTTTTCGAGGGATGTTATCAATGGTGAATGAGTCAAACTATTCTAAAAAATTGAGAATGA
Source organism: Sequoiadendron giganteum (assembly GCA_007115665.2). NCBI lineage: Eukaryota > Viridiplantae > Streptophyta > Pinopsida > Cupressales > Cupressaceae > Sequoiadendron > Sequoiadendron giganteum. The sequence goes on from CM021109.1 coordinate 41,046,354, forward strand.
GATCCTTATATTGTTATAGTTTATAATGTTTAGTTTTATAAAGACCATTGATTTGTTTAATAACTAATTGCGAATCACCATATATCTTTATGTCTTTGACCCCATGACTAAATCAAAATGCAATCCAATGATTAACGCTTCATACTCAGCTATGGACATACGAAATTGAGGCAATAAGGTAAGGGAATAGGCTTACCGACAAGTGGAATTAAAATAACTCTAGCATTGAAGCTTGTTCGACACTTGGATCCATCAAAGTACAATTCCCATGTAGGAAGGTCTATAGTAAACACACTATCATTGATGAAAGAGTCATTGGTGGGTAACACTAAGGGTGAAGGAGCATTGGGTAAATGGTCGGTTAGGGCTTGGACTTTGATTTCTTTCTGAGCAATAAAATTAAGGTAAAACTTGGTTAACAACATGACCCATTTAGCAAGACGTCCTAAAAGATCTTTTTTGTTGAAAAGATATCTGAGAGGATCAAACTTTGTCATCACTTGTACTTTCATGTTAAGTAAGTAATGTTGCAACTTACTAGTAGCGAATACAAGAGCTAGGCATTGTTTTTCAATTGTTGAGTAACGGGTCTCATAATTGAGGAGTGTTCTACTAATATAATAAACAAGATGCTCTTTACCATTGGTGTCTCGTTGAGCTAACAATGCAAAAAGAGCATGGGTAGAAGCAGCTATATAAATGATTAAAGGTTGGTTGGGTATAGCAGGTTGTAAAATAGGTGGAGTTGCTAGATATTCCTTCAAACTCTTAGAGGCTTGTTTACAATCATCATTCCAATCGAAATTGACATCCTTTTTAAGGAGATGTGTGAAAAGTAATGTACGATCAACTAAGGATGCAGCAAAATGACGAATGGCTTGAATCCATCCTTGCAATGTCCGTAATTGAGAGATGTTATGAGGAGGTGGCATGTTAATTATAGCATCAATTTTCTTTGTGTCCACCTCAATGCTTCTGTGAGATATGATAAACCCTAAAATTTTACCACTATCTACTCCAAAGACACACTTTTTGGGATTTAGGTACATGTTATATTTATGCATGCATTCAAAGATTTGTCAAAGGACACTCACATTATATTGACAGGTTAAGGATTTAGCAAGAATGTCATCAACATAATCTTCTAAGATTTTTGGGATATAATCATGAAAGATTAAGGTCATTGCATGCTAATATGTAGTTCCAACGTTATTTAAACCAAAAGGAATCATAACCAAACAATATTTTCCCCAACTAGACGTAAAGGTCATCTTGTATTGATCTTGTGGGTTTATGAAGATTTGATTATACACAAAAAGTCCATCCATAAAGGATAACAAAGAATGTCCGATAGTGGAATCCACGATCATGTCGATGTTAGGAAGAGGAAAGTCATATTTTCATTAGGCTTTATTCAAGTATCTAAAATCCATACATATCCTAACACGATTATCAGGTTTGGCCACTATGACAATGTTTGAGATCCAAGGAGAATAATCAATGGGACGAATGAAACCAACGTCAAGGAGTTTTTCAAGTTCTCCTTTAACATGTAAGGTTATCTTAGGATTCATTTTTTGAATCTTCTGGCAAACGAGCTTAACATTTTCAACAACGAAAATGTTATGGGTAACTATTTGAGGATCTATTCCAGGCATATCAAAATATTTCCAGGTAAATATTTCAGGAAAGGTATGAAGGAAGGTTACAAGGTCCTCTTTTTCTTCATCATCAAGGAACCTCCCAATCTTAATAACTTTATCTTTATCATCTATATCCATTGGTATGTCTATGGTATCTCCTAAAGGGAGTGCATTAGACTTAGGAACTTTAGGAGTATATGGTTCCATGATTGTTTGAGGTTCATAATATTACTAATAGTGGGCTCAAAAATTATCATAGCACAAGAGGAATTTCTCTTGGAGTGAGAAGTCCTATCTGAAGCACTTAGCAAGTGTTTCAAATCATCATTGTGATGAACTTAGGTGAATATAGGATAATCCTCATCAAGGAATTCAGGATGCTTAAGCATGAGGTTGGTTCTTGATGTTCATGTGATAGTGTTGATGTTGAGAGAGGGTCATTGATTGGATTTTGTAACTTTGGAAAAGGAAAATCCTAGGTAGATCGGTTTTAGTTCCTTGCATGTTGGGTTCAATGGGCACACAAATGCCTTGTTCATGCTTGCCACATCCCTTACCATTGTAGCCTAATTATTTCACAAGATCATAACCATGTCCATAAAGTCTTTCCATTTCTTGTGGGTTAGGGGGTTGTTGATAATCTATCTCATCAAAATTTGTTGTATATGTTGCATTTTCTTCCAAAAGAGATGAGGTAGATGTGTGGGAAGGGTGTTCTTCTTGTTGGGTAGAGAGGACAATTTATTGCTCTATTAGAAAAATAAGGATAGACAAATGAGAGGGGGGGTGAATCAATTGTTATAGAATTTAGACTTATTCAACCTTAAACAACCTTTAATCTCATATCTAATAATTAATAGTGAAAGAATAAATCAACAACACATCATAAAAACATGAACACCAAGATTTTTATTCGTGGAAACCCTGTTAGGGGAAAAACCATGGTGGATGTTAGTCCACAAGATTATACCCTATTATAAGTATAATGAAAAATGAATGAGGAATGCACATGCATTCAGACACACTGCATAGAGCTCATTGCTTAAGGGGAAGGCTAATTGCTGTACATAAAACAATCAGATTAAATCCATCTAATGAGGTTGAACTAAGAAATTAGCTTCTACAAAATCCTAATGACAGTTCTGGTTAGGCACAGAAACACTTCTTTACACTTTGCTCAATCTTCTTCACACTCTGCTCTGAAATCAAATGATTTGATCTTTACTCATACATTTTGCATACATTCATCGAGCATACACCACACACACACTTTTGCACCTTTTAAAATGAAGAAACAATTACTCTTATATATTCGGTACATGAATTTACATCAACAACTTTGCCGACCACAAAAAAGAATGAGTTACATCTTGTTGGCCCAATTCATGAACATATCTCAATGTGCACCAACTTAGGTTAGTCACAACATAATGAAGACCCAAATAAACATCCTTGAACATTCCAAACAATAAAATATTAATCCATAAGGATCCGCAACATGCTACCACCATCATGTCGGCCAAGAACATGAAAACCTCAAACACACAAATTAAAATCTTCAATCATGAGCACACCAATCAGCATGGACATACCGCAATGATAGAGTATGATCTAAAAACATCATTGAACATCACAGTAGCATATGAAACTACTCAATTTACCAGAATTGCATTCTCTTCTTCTAGAAACACTTGCTACATTAACAAAATAACTGTAGGAACTTAGAAACTCATAACTCGCTCCAATATTGATGCGTACCACTAAAATTTTTGGACAACATACTAGATAGGCTCATCAAGAAACCCTTTAAAGTGCAACCTCTAATTATCAATGTACACAAATTACCACCATTCTGATCAACACAATTTCAGAGACTGCCTATAACATATATTTTCTAATTTTCTCAATCTCCTCAAAATATACAGCCTTCAGAATCACCAATACTAATATTGTTGACATCAATGACAACCACATATCAGCAATACAACCACAACATCCAAAAATCTCTCCATTTGGTATTGATGGAAACATAAGATGTGAAAAATACCATCAACACAACTAGCTCTTCACACAATACTCTTCTCCCTCTTTGTTCTACACTTCTCCCCCTTATAGTACAAGGTCTTTCACATTACACTTCTCCCCCTTTGACATCAATGGCAAAGGTACACAAGCTCTGAATCATCTGACTACTCCCTCTGAGTAGCAGCCACCACAACATCAATCTGAAACAAGATTTGACTGTAGGAGCATGTATTGATGAAAAGACTTGCATCTTAGGTCAAATTAGGACAGAAAATCACCCCTAACTTGCCTCTAAGATACTCAAAAGTATCCTTAGGTAGAATTTTAGTAAATATATATGCAGTTTGTTCCTTAGTGGGCACATATTCCAATCTGAATTCTTTATCACTTACTTTGTCTCTCAAAAAGTGATACTTGATAGATATATGTTTTGTGTTTGAATGCAACACTGAAATCTTAGAAATTTTAATGGCACTTGAATTGTCACAGAATATAGCAATAGGCTCATTATACTCAATTCTGATATCTCTCAGCATCTATATCATCCATAATACTTGAGTGCAATTGTTAGCAGCAACAATATATTCTGCCTCAACAGTAGATAAGGAAATGGAATTCTTTTTTTTACTTAGCCAAGATACTAACTTCTTCCCTAGGAAGAATGCACCACCACTTGTACTTTTTCTATCATCTACATCTCCTACCCAATCTGCATATGTAAAGGCATTAAAAGTAAGATCATCATCCTTAGGATACCAAAAACCAAAATCAACTATTCCTTTCAAGTATCTGAAAATTATCTTTATTGCAGTCACACATGTGATTCCTTTGGATCAACTTGATATCTAGCAACCATGGACACAACATTCACAATGTCTAGTTTAGTCTAAGTCAAATATAGCAATCCACCAATCATTGACCTGTACCTTGTTTTATTTTCCTTAGGAGAATCATCATTTTGTGTTAACTTGCATTTGGTTACCATGGGTGTACCAATTGGTTTTGAGTCTTCCATGCCAAACGCTTTAGTAACTCTTTTACATATTTGGACTGAGATATGAAAATTCCATTATTTAACTAAGTTATTTTCTATCCTAAAAAGAATTTCAGCTCTCCTATCATTGACATCTCAAATTCACTTTTCATTTCATCAACAAACTTCATGCATAAGTCATCATCACCTTCAAAGATAATTTCATCAACAAAAACTTCAATAATCAACTCTTTATCCTGATCTATCTTGAAATACAGATTGTTGTTAGCAGTACCTTTATTGAATCCAAGCTTCAACAAGTATTTATCTAATCTAGCATACCATGCTCTAGGAGTTTGTTTGAGTCCAAATAGTGCTTTATTCAATCGACAAACCATATATTTTTCATCAGTCAACTGAAATCCATCTGGTTGCTCAAAATAAACTTCTTCTTCTAACTCACCATTCAACAATGCTGATTTCACATCCATTTGATAGACTTTGTAATTCTTGAAAGTAGCATAAGCAAGAAATAACCTTATAGCTTCAATTCTAGCAACACAGGCAAAGGTTTATTCAAAGTCAATACCTTCCATCTGTGAGTATCCTTTACATACCATTCTTGCTTTGTTCCTGACCACTTCACCTTATTCATTCAGTTTATTCTAAAAGACCCATTTGGTTCCAATCACATTTTTTATCCTGAGGTATGGGAACAAGAGTCCATGTATCATTTTTCTCTATCTGCAATAGTTCTTCCTTCATTGCTTCCATCCAATATTCATCTTTACATGCTTCATAGACATTACTAGGCCCAGTCTTGCAAACCAGGCAATCTTCTTCTACAATCCTTCTTTTGGTCTCTACACCTTTGTTCTTGTCTCCTATAATCTAATTTTAAGAATGATTTAGCTTTACATACCTTGGAAATTTTGGATTTTCTCTGAATTTTGGTTCTTCTATTCTTTCTTTTGCATTTTCACTTGCTTCTTCTTCATGATTTTCTTGATTCACTGAAACAATTTGAACTTGATTTTGTGTCTACACATTCTTTCCATTATTAGTACCATCTTGTTGGTCATCTGAATCATATCCACAGTAATTGAATGATCTAATAATGTCTTCATCAACTCTGACATTTGCACTTTCAACCATTTTATTCAATCTTTTATTGTAGCACTGGTATGCCTTGCTCTTAGTAGAGTAACCTAGAAATATTCCTTCATCACTTCTAGCATCAAACTTGCCAATATCTTCATCTCTCTTAATATAACATCTACTTCCAAAGATTTTGAAATACTTAACAATAGGCTTATAACCAAACCACAGCTCAAAAGGAGTCTTACCATATTTACCATTAACATTTACCTAGTTGATAGTGTATACAATAGTGCTTACAACTTCTCTCCAATAGATATGAGGAACATTACCTTCCAACATCATACTTCTAGCAGCATCTATAATTGTTCTATTTTTCCTTTCAACAACTCTATTATGTTGAGGAGTCCAAGGAGAAAATAACCGTCTTTTGATTACATTCTCTTCACAAAATGAATTGAACTCTCGGGAAGTGAATTCACCACCTCTATATGATCTTAAGCATTTGACTTTCAAACCTGTCTCATTTTCTACCAAATTTTTGAAATATTTGAACTTTTCTAGAGCTTCATATTTTTCTCTCAAGAAAGCAACCCATTTCATTCTAGAGTAATCATCAATAATCAACATTAAAGTACCTTTCTCCTTGTAGACTTTTGATTCTAGATGGACCACATAGATCAGTATGAACAAACTCCAACACTCCATTAGAATGATGTTGTTTGCTCCTAAAATAAATTCTTGTCTTCTTTCCCATCTGACATTCCTTGCATATAGTGTTAGAAGGCTTCACTAACTTGGGTAGATCTATGTCTGTTTGAGTAGAGCTTACTTTGACAATTTTATCAAAATTCACATGACACAACCTCCTATGCCATAACCAACTTACATCAGCTTGAGCAATAAAGAAACTTTCACTAGCAAAACTGAAGTGAAAAATCTTACCTATTGTCTTTGTACCTAAAGCAATTACATTTCCAAAGCTTCCTAATATCCTGCACTTACCATCTTTGAACTGAAGATTGTATCCCTTATCTACCATTTGTCCAACACTCAACAAGTTATGCTTCAATCCTTCAACATAGAGAAAATCATCAGTATTGCATTTACCATCGAGAGAAATAGTGCCTCTACCACAAATCACACTAGCATTGTTATCTCCAAATCTTACAACACCACCATCATACTTTTCCAAGCTTAGAAACTTTCTTTTGTCACTAACTAATATGATGTGAGCATCCATTGTCAATCACCCATACATCCTTTTCATCAATTTGGCTACAAGAGATTTCTCAATATTCTAATTGTTAGCAGATTCAGTGGACACCGTACCATTTTACTTGATAGCAATGAATACCCATCCATCTTCATTTCTAGTTTCTTTATCAAATTCATCATCAGTAACACATTCTTCAGCATAATAAAATTTCTTTTGAAATCTAGACTTGCCAAGTTTATACTTAGAAACTCTTTCAGGACACCTTGATGCAAAATGACCTATCTTACTACAAGAGAAACATTTAATAGGTAGTTTTCCTTTATACTTACCATGTCCTCTAGATTGTCTTTTCACAATCAATGCTTCTAGTTCTTCTAGCTCTCTTTCTTCATCTTTAATCTGTCTCATCTCATCTTCATACTTGAATGTCTTTTTGGAACTTTCTCCTGGATCATATCTCTATTGGCTTTTTTTGGATATAGTAGCTTTAAATGCATATTCTATTTTTGGAGTAGATTAACCAAATTTACTCAAATCAAAGGCAACAAGTTTTCCAATCAACATGTCTCCTGTCACATTTTTTACTGTCCTGAGTTCTTCAATATCATGAGCTTTCATTTTGTAAGAGGTAGGCATTGATCTCAACACTTTAGCCACAATATCATCTTCTTCCATAACTCCACCAGTACACCTGATACCCATCACTAGTTCATTTACCTTTTGCATGAAAGAAAAAATGTTTTCATCTTCACTCATCTTCACGTTCTCCCACTTGCCTTTCAGAATTATTAACTTAGCAATCTTCACTTGAGAATCTCCTTCATATAATGTCTCCAATTTCTTCTAGATCTCATGTGCAGTCTCCAGACCTATCACATTTGTCATTTCAGAATCTTTCAAAGCACTTAGTAATGATTCTATAGCCTTGATATTATTTTCAACTTCTTTGATCTCTTCAGGAGTAGTGGGATCATTCTGAGGAATATTATATATGTTCTTTGTAATCTTACAGAAGGGTTCACCAATGCACTTCAAATGACACTCCATTCTGACTTTCCACAAAGTAATTTGTACCATCGAATCTGGGACTATCCTTCTTGTATGATGCCATCTCAGATCACCTCAAGATATTAAACATCTTCAAAGGAACCAACTCTCATACCAATTGTTGGAAAAACAAGGATAGAAAACTGAGAGGGGGGTGAATCAATTGTTACAAAATTTAGACTTATTCAACCTTAAACAACCTTTAATCTTAGATTTGATAATTAACACTAAAAGCATAAATCAACAACACATCAGAAACACATGAACACCAAGATTTTTATACGTGGAAACCTTGTTAGGGGAAAAACCACGGTGGATGTTAGTCCACAAGATTATACCCTATTAGAAGTATAATGAAAAATGAACGAGGAATGCACATGTATTTAGGCACACTGCCTAGAGCTCACTGCTCAAAGGGAAGGCTCACTACCTTACATAAAACAATCAAATTAAATCCATTTGATGAGGTTGAACTGAGAAATTACCTTCTACAAAATCCTGATGACAGTTCAGACAATTAGGCACATAAACACTTATTTACACTTCACTCAATCTTCTTCACACTTTTCTCTGAAATCAAATGATCTGATCTTTATTCAAACATTTCACATACATTCACCGAGCATACACCACACACACACTTTTGCACCTTTTAAAATGAAGAAACAATCACTCTTATATATCCGCTACATGAATTTACATCAATAACTCTGTCAGCCACAAATAAAGAATGAATTACAACTTGTCAGCCCAATTCATGAACATATCTAAATGTGCACCAACTTAGGTTGGTCACAACATAATGAAGACCTAAATAAACATCCTCGAACATGCCAAACAATAAAATATTAATCCGTAAGGATCCACAACACGCTACCACCATTATGTCGGCCAAGAACCTGAAAACCTCAAACACACAAAGGAAAATGTTCGATCACGAGCAAACTGATCAATGCAGACATACCACAATGATAGAGCACGATCTAGAAATATCACTAGACATCATAGTAGCATATGCAACTACTCAATTTACCAAAATTTCTTTCTCTTCTTCTAGAAACACGTGCGATAGTAAAAAATAATGGTAGGAACTTAGAAACTCATAACTCGCTCCAATCTTGATGCATACCACTAAAACTTCCAAAAAATATACTAGACAGGTTCAACAAGAAACCCTTGAAAGAACAACCTCTAATTATCAATTTACACAACTTTCCACCATTCAGATCAACACAACTTCATAGACTGCCTGTAACATCTTTTCTAATTTTCTCAATCTCCTCGACATATACAACCTTCAGAATGACCAATGCTAATAGTGTTGACATCAATGACAACAACATATCAGAAAAATAACCACAACATCCAACATGTTCTTGTTGGGTATCCTCTTTTCTTGTGACAATAAACTCACCCATAAAGGAAGGGGTAAATTCTAAAGATCCCCAATCGTCACCAAGTAAATCAAACTTGGGTTTATCTTTTGGTTGATCCATTTCAGAAGGGGATGCACCTTTTTCAACCTGTAAGATACTCTTAGGTTTAGGGTCTATGCCAATTTGATAAACTTTATTATTATAGAAATTTCATTTTATAATGAAGGGTTGAGGGTACTGCATGCATCTCATGTATCCAAGGTCATCCCAAGAGGAGATTATAAGAAAGGCCATAAGGCATGACATGGATAGGGGTTTGCAACGTAACCATTCTAACAGTAATGGGTAAGGTGATGAAACCAAGAGGTTGCTTTGTAACATTGTCAAATCCTCTAATGGATAAGGAATCAGATTGAATTTGCGATCTATCCACATGTAACCTATCAAGAAGCTTCACACTGCATACATTTAGGGCAGAGCCATTTTCAATGAGGGTTTGTTTGATACCTATCCGATCATATTGGGCTATAATCATAAAGGCTTCATTTTTGTTTCTTAATTCTAATGGAGGGAGCTCATGTTGATATAAAGTAATTTCCACATTAAACATGTTCAATTCATGTAGGAGAGCTACCACATCTTTAGCATTTGTACCAGGAGGGGCTGCTATCTGTTGCAATACTATTTGAAGCATAGAATGATAGTTAGGGGAATTCTGAAGGAGATCCCAAAGGGATATCTTGGCGAGAGTGTTCTTAAGTTGCTCAACCAAATCATACTCTCTAAGTTGTGAGTTTAAACAAGGAGCCATAGGTAAGATGGGATTGGGAAATGGTAGGGAAGTTGAGGTAGTTGGTTGTTGGGGATGTGGGTTATTGCAAGTATAATGAGTGTGAGCAACGATATCTTGCTTATGAGGGTAAAGGGTAAACTCATGTTGGGATGGGGTTGGAGGTTTATGGGAAGGTGTGTAAAGAATAAGTTGAGGTTGGATGACATTAACATATTTCATTTTAGGTTGTTCATCACAAACCCTAGTGGATGAAGTAGGTGAGATGAAATCATGAAGAACTTCATCTTACATATCCATCTCATCACAACTAAAGGGTGTGGAAGGCACATGAGGGGAGGTTTTGACTATATCATCACCAACCTTAGTGGATGAAGTGAGTGAGAGGAAGCCTTGAAGGGATTCATCTAACTTAGCCAGATCATACTAAAAGGTTTAGATGATATAGTGTTCCTATAGTGAAGAAGTGTGTGCATTGTATCATGTGAGGTTTCTATATTTTTAGGTTCATGTTCTATTGAATGTACTTTGAAATAACTAGGAACTAAAGAAAAAAATGAAACATGTAAAGCTCTAATGCTACTCATAAATTCCATTTTAAGCTAATAATAACCATATAACATAGAGTAATTGAACTGGAACATAACATAAATTGAAGGAAAGAGATATTTCAAAATCTGGAAATGAAATTTAGAAACTACTGCTAAAAATTGTTTATTGGGACTAGGTCACCCAAGGTGGCGACTTAGTCCTTGTATTGGAATTTTTGAGTTTTTTCTATGTTTTCTGATGAAAAATGCAGTATTCTAGAATGTAAGATGCAGTATTTTATGGTTTATCTAAAAAAAATGTAAGATGCAATTAAATGAAATCAAAATATGAGTCTTTTTCATCAATGCAAAATATGAAACCCTAGGATGGCTTTTGAAATAATGCAACATTCAATGCAATGCTAAGGAAAGAGTTCCTAGGATGCAAATGCAAACTAACTTAGAAGTAAAATGTGTCTAAATGCAGGTTCACCAAAATGAACTACAAAATTTAATGCTTTTGATGTGGGTAAAAGGAGTGAGTCCCATACAAATTTCTAAGGTTTTCACCTAGAAGGAAGGAGATTTTCCTTTACTGAGGGGCATTAAACCTTGTGATTCATTCAATGCTAGGGATTGAATGTGTTGAATGTGCTTAGTACTAGAGTATAATATGTGAAATTAACTAATTAATCTAAACTAAGATAACCTTTATTGCTGGAAAATACATGATGTATTACAATAGTGATAAAATGAAGACTAAATTAAGCAATACAACCTAATAGATTAGATGGGTACACCTAGAAACTGTTGTAGGCTGAAGAGGAAGTTGTGGAAGCCTTGGGAAACTTGGAAAATCTGAGTTCTGAGTCAATTGTGACACTTACCCAAGTGGCAAAACATAGTCCCTTTCCATGCAAACTATTCTAGATGTCATTTCAGCTAACTGGGTCTCCAAATCTTCAAAAATTATTGTCGAGAACCTCCAGTGGGACTAGGTCGCTACTATGGGTGACCTATTCCCTTTAAAATTTTCAAAAACACTAAAAGTGGACACACAGGCTTATGGTCTGTGTGTTGTTTCTCCATGGGAATCCAGACTCAAACCTGTAAAATAACCTACAAACAAAAAGATATTTGGGTTTCTAATGTGGGGTTTGCCCTAGTTTTTACTTAAACTTGTGAAGGGTATGTGCAGGATCATGACAGGCCAAAAAGTGGCGATATGTAAGTCATATGATGGCCCATGTGGTTGACAACTTTTTTTTAACCCAAAATTGATGAAATGGAAAGGGTTTTTAGAGGAGATTGTAAGCTTTCCACCAATATAAATTATGCTTTCTTTTGAATTTAATAAATAATTATTATTCATTTTCTATTTGAATTACGACTAAAGTCCTGATTCATAGGCCGACTGAAAAAAATTTATAGCTTTCAAAGGGTATCGCATTTTTTGAATTTGAAACATGAGTCACATTCTATGCTTCACATACTATAGGAATAGAATAAAAAGAATTAAATTTCATGAATTTTGACCAAGTTGAGGTGGTCAGACGTACGAGTTTTTATATTTTTTAAAAGCTGTAATAAAAAAATCATAATTCATTATTTTCTTGGAGAAAAACTACAAAAAATATGCATCACATCGAGACAGGAGTCTTCTACTAATATGTAAAATATTATAAAAAAATATTAATCATTTTATTGTGGTTAGGGTGGTCAGACAGACACCTACTTCTTATTTTCTCCCTAAAATTCAAGTACTACTACATTGAAATTTCAAATTTTCACCAAATATATTTTTTTAAAATAAAAATAAACCTAGTAGTTTAGAAACTACATTGAATTTGCAATAGATTCTATTCTTACATATTTTTGAAATAATATAGTTAAGTTATTCAAATTTTTATGTCAAGTTGCCTAACTCTGATTTTTCTGAATTTTATTGCCACTTAAGGGCCTAGTTTTTCCATGACGATCCTGCACTTGCCCTAAAGAGATAGAAAATTTGCATAAAGCCTAGCCCTAAGTGTGTCTAAGACTAGGAAAATCTGAAATAAGACAAAACTCTAGATTCTATTATGCTAGAATAAGATGCATGCAAAATATTTGGAATGATACAAGACTTCAATCCTAGAAACCCTACAACATTAGAAATGAGTGTAAAAAGGAATGCAAATGGTATGCAAACCTCAAATATGAAGATGGGTTGAAAGTAGAAGATGGAGTCACTTTGAAAACAGTCTTTAGGTGTGATTTTGGTTGCTAGTTGCACCTCCTCAACCTATATTTCTCCATGAATCTCCATAGGCATCTATGTTCAGCCTTTGGAAATGAGTGATCTTGAATGTGGAGTGAGCTTGAAGTCTTGCAAAAAGCCCTAGTTTGCTGTCCAAAAACTTCAACTTTGCTATGGGAGAGATGAATCTTCTTGAGGAAGATGTTTTGCACTTGATTCTTGAAGTTGGATGTGAAAAATGACCTAAAAACATGTATTTATAAGCAACAAGACTTAATTGTTGGTAATTTTGACCTAAGAGGCCGACACCCATTAGGAATTTTTTATAACATATACATTTTATTGCTTAAAATTACAAAAATCCTCAAAAAGGACTAGGTCGCCAACTTGGGCGACCTAGTCCCAGTAAGGGATTTTGAAGTGGGATTAGTGGTTTTTAAATAATTTTAATGTTGTTTGTTGGGGTTGAATGATTCCTTAGGCATAACAGGCCTTAAAGAAAAAACTAATGAACCTTAGGAGCCTATAAATGTTGTTTTAGGGTGATAATTGATGAAAGGGGACCTAAAGTAGGACGAAAATGGGCACAAAATTGTCATTTTCTTCAAAGGTATACATTTTTTGGCGACACAAATACAAAAATATTTTGATCCCCAAAAAATACGTGACAGGTGGAATCAAAAATTATGGAAAATGAGCATAAAATAATAGGAATCAAACTCTAAATGAAATCACAAAATCTAACCTTTTGATTAAGATCAATAACAATTTGTGTAAAAAAAAGAAATCACAAAAGTTGAACCGATAAAAATCATCATTGTAGATGGAGTTTGATGTGGTCATATGATCTCAGATGTTTGTTTCTTGGTCATGCAACATCTACTTGCTCGATTTGAGATGGTGTAAATGTAGGATTAAGCTACAATTTATAGAATTATTGAGACAAAAAGAAATGCTAGATATTTAATCTTGAATCATGAGTTTGATCCATGGTGGATGTGATAGGGAGAGGTGGCAATCAATTTATTAATTGAGGATAGATAACTAGGTGGTTAACTTATTTGATTTATAAATTGATAATTATTTCACTTATAATTTCAAGAGGCATAACCTACAATTGCAAAATGGGATGGAGTGAAATGTGTTTTAGTAAAAAAATGTTAAATAAAGGAATTAAATAGCCAATACATATGAAAAAAAATAAAATTATAAAGTAAAAAGAATCATATATATAAATGAATCAATGTATCACTTTTCAAATAAAAAATAAGGGATAAATTGAGAGTGAAAAGTGAATAATAAATATGAATTGAGAGAAGAAGAAATAATAAAGAGCAGTAAAATAATGAAGCTAAAAAATCATAAGTCATCTACTTCATGTGTTTTCTTTTCTTTATTACCTTTAATATTGTAACTCCATCATTTATAGTAAAAGTTAAAATTAACAAGTAGAAGAGTACTTAATAATGAAAAATAATTATTAATACAAGTCTTAGTGATAATTTAATTTATATATTGAATTTTTGAATTATTTAAAATGAGTTCTTTATTACTTGGAATGCAATTGATTTGTAATTTAAAGTTTCTCTAAGACTTATAAAAAATGAGCGCATTCTCTAGTTGAAATACATAGTATCTTAATATTTGAGATAGAAGAAAAAGTAAATCAATTAAGAAGGTATAATATTTGAAAGACATTGTAGAAAGTGTATTAGTGATAATTTAATTTAGGAAATAATTTTCATATTGAATTTTTGGATTATTTAAAAATGAGTTGTTTATAGTGGGAAATAGAATAAATTTACAATTTAAAGTATCAATAACACTTGAAAGAAATGGGTGCATACATGTAGGTTGAAATATACACTCTATTTCAACCTATAATTTTCTTCATCAATATTCTATTGCACACTATTAATCTTACTAATATGTGAATCTTAACATTTGAGATAGAGAAAAATATAAATCAACAAAGAAAGTTTAAAATTTGAAAGACATTTTAGAATTTATAAAAATGTTTTTGATAAAGGAAAAAATGGGTTTTACAAGGACCTGAAACCACATATTTTACAAGCAATATAATAATAAACCATTAGAGCACCCAAAAAAAGGAAGGCTACAAAACATAAAAAGGAAAAAAAGGACATCAACCACTAGCCAAGAGCTAGAAAAAAGCCAACAAAAAGCCAACAACAAGCACAACCAAAGCTAACCAAGAGACTTTAAAGTCTCAACAACCTCAGTTTCAAGGTTGCACATTTCTTGGGTCACCTTCTTCAAGTTTTGAATCTCCAGAGGCGAAGAATCCGCTTTTCTATTTAGGTTGGCTCTTGTCCTCTTCGAGGGGCCAAAATCCTTTTGCTTACTTTTATTCTTGTCAACATCCAAATCCACAATCAGTGACCCCTGCTGGGTATTTTCCATTTTCTCCACCATAGCGCTCAGAATTGTAGCGTTGTGTTTCACAACTTTGTGGTTATGCTCCATGATGGTTTTCATAGTATCCATGATCTTGCCAATTTCCTTTTCCAGGTGCTTAACCTTGTTCTCATTGTCCTTCTTCATCTTGTCTATGAGTTCAATCATTCTTTAAAAGCATTCAACCATAGCCATCTTCTCTTCCAAAGTCCATAAAACCTCAGGAGAATTCTGGGAAGCCACTTTAGCTTCCATCACCTCCAACTTGCTAGTTACCACCCTATTTTTTAAATTGATGTCATTTATCTCATGAAAAAATCCATTTCATGATTCTGAAATAGTCAAGAGCACCATTTTTGGCAATAGCCATAATATCATCAGGAAATTCCCAGTCCAGCTTGAAGTAGTGGTCATCAAGGTTGAGGTCACAAGGGAATTTGGGTTTCTTCTCTTTATTCGTGGCTTTGGTAGCAACAAAGTTCTCATCTTGAGAATCCCTATAATAAGAAACCAACTTATTAACATGGGGCTCCTTCTTCATGACATTCTCCACCTAAGAAGTACCAATGGGGGTATTCGTAGGGCAGTTTTTTTTGTTCAAGGGTTTACCCTGAAGGGTTTTCTTCTTTTTCTTACTGGTGGGGGAGTGTCTTCCTCAGCCCACTCAGTGTTTGATTCATCTTTGCCCTCAGACGTGCTAGACTTAGTGTCATATCCTTCTAAGGTCAAGGCTGAAATAGGGTTAGACAAGGTAGGCATATTTTTAAAATGCTCATGGATAAGCTGAATTAGGCCAGAATGTAGGACCAGATTCTTCTTGGCGTTTTTCTGTGTTCCTCAATACTATTATTCAAGGAATATAACAAGTAATGAGGAAAAGAGACCCTTACCTTATGTCAAAAATGATTGAGAAGGATGAAATGGTAACCATAGACTCTGGTAAATCTACCATCTAGTGTGATGTATTCCATAAGAATTCTAAGCACCTCCAGCCAAATATTCTTGATCGTCTCGACATCGAAGTAACCGTTGGAGATTTTGACCAGCTCCTTTCTTTCCTCCTCAGATTTAGGGAAACTGATAACAACTTCATCTGGGAAATTTCTATCATGATAGAACTTCACTCCTTCAGTCGAAAGACCCGTGATTTCCCCAATACAAATCTCATCCACCTTAGCCTTTCTCCCAAAGAGGATAATTTCACCATTCTTCCAATGTTTAGAAAAATACTCGGTTATCTTAGGGTCAGAACCATGGAGCTTATCAATAAAAGGTTGCAACCCTCCCCACTCAATTTTCTTCTAGACCTTCGAATTTTTCTTATTCTTCACACAGCCTATTGGCTCCACCCTTTTTTTGCTTCCTCTCACAATACTCTTGTTCTGGTAGCTAACACCATGAAATAGCAGACCAAAGAGCCTACAACAAACCCAAGGCACCCACAAAATGTGTCATTCCTTACCATCTATCAATATAATTATGGCTTCACCATAGTATCGAATGATGTCGTGGTACTTGGCTTCATTCTTTTTAATCATCATTAAATGCAGCGACTTTCCCATGGGTGATATCATAGCTGATCAAGGCTCTGACATCGACACCCAACTCATTACACTTCTACCACATCACTTGCCCATTTTTTCTAATCCCCTCATTAGCAAAATAGTCTGCCACACTATTAGCTTCCCTATAGACATGGGATATTCTCACTTTTTCCAATCTAGATAAAGTAGCCTTAGCTTCATTTATCCAACATTTAATGGTCCATGAAGGGGGGGACTTTCCTAGGAGACAATCAATGATGTTTTTAGAGTCACCCTGAATCCATATATTTTTGAAGTTCACTCTATTAGCCATGTCAATAACTTGGAAAGCTCCAATGGCTTTGGCTAAGTGATTAGTCTGTATTCCCAAGGAAATAGCCACCTCCACATCGAACATGCCATTATGATCCCTTATCACACCTCCACTCCCTTCCTTCTCCACATTTCCCTTCGCCGCCCCATCAAAATTGTATTTTATGGACAACCCCTAGAAGGATGATACCAAATGACACCTTCATGGTTCTTTTTTTCTGGTTTTGAGGCCTTGGACAAATCTCTTTTGATTTCCTAGTCTTTAGCCATCTTGAGGTCATAGTTTGAGCAAACCATAGCCTCCATCTTGTTCTCATGATAAGGGAAATTGTTGAAGTTTTCCACAATTAGCTTGTAAATTTTCTCAAACACAATATTCTCCAGAGCCTCCTTGTCCCTAAAGATTCTATTATTTCGCTCCTTCCACACACCCCAGACTATATAAGGGAAAGTGAGCGACCATAATCTGCATATAGAAGGATTCAAGGAGGGAGCAGTCCACTAAATACATTTGTCTTTGATAGGGCCAAGAGACACCCACGAAAGGTTCCAGAGAGAGTAAAACCTATCCCATATAGAAGTCACATATGGACAATGGAGGAATAGATGGTTAGCAATTCCTGCTTCTCCCTTACACAAGTAGCATCGATTCAGGATCTAGATGCCATGCTTATAAAGGTTATCCACTGTGAGCACCTTATTCTGAAGAAGAATCCAAAAGAAAATATTGACCTTAGGGGTCAGGTGATTAATCCAAGCTTTAGCCCAAAAGGGATGAGGGGCGGGTGAAAGGGACAACAAAGAGACAACCGAGGAAACCGAGTAGCTACCCGAAGGATTGGCCATCCAAACCAAAAGATCCTCCTACTGGTTTGATCCCATTCTCATAGCCATCATAGAGGATTGGATCGGCACAAGGTCCAAACTGATTTGGCACAAATTCACCCATTCCCAATTTCTCTAGTAGTCTTTAACAAAGCTCCATAATTTGCCTTGCAGGTATCAACCCACCCTTTGAAACCGTCATATGAGATTAAGGGCTCCTTCATTACCCATCTGTCTTCCCAAAACCTAGATAGATTCCCATTTCTAATGCTCCATCCCACTCCCAAATTAAAAATGTTTCTCCCTCTAATCATATCATTCCAGAGAGCCGAACCACGAGGCAGTAAATGAGACTCGAGCAAAGACTTAAGAGAGACAATATTTTCCATATATTTTCTCTTTAAGATACTATTCCATTCTCCATTTGACGAGAAAATTCTCCAAATTTTCTTAGCAAGGAGAGATCTATTCATCGTTCTAATATTTCTAAGACCTAGTCCTCCCAACTTCTTCGATCTACAAACAAAATCCCAGTCAATAAGAGGCATTCTTTTTCTTTCTTCAACACTTGACCAAAGAAATCATTTTTTATTTTTTTCAATAGCCTCCAAATATTTGGAATGGATCTTAAAAATACTTAAAGCATAGATAGGTAGGTTTTGAAGAGTAGCTTTGAGTAGTTGAATCTTACCAGCTTGACTGAGAAGAGCTCCTTTCCATCCAAAAATCTTTTTGTTGAATCTATCAACCAAAGAATTCCAAAAGGAATCTGAAGGCTTCAGACCCAAGGGAAGCCCAAGATAAATTGACAGCAAAGAATCTACTCTGCATCCAAAAATTCTAGCAATCTTATTTTGCCTTGGCTTTGGAGTGTTGAAGAAGAATAAAGACCTTTTTTGTCTATTAACCATCTGACCAGATGCTCCCTCATAATCATGCAATTTTTTTAGGATTCCTAGCTTCAACCACGGTAGATCTCCCCATCAATATGGTATCATCCACAAACTATTGGTGGGAGAAAACCAAATTACTAGAAGAGGGCCTTATTCCGACTAAGGATCCCTGATCAATCATTTTTTTCAAGTTCCCCCCAAGGCATTTTGCCATAATAGTAAATAGAATAGGAGAAATGGGATCTCCCTACCTTAAACCTCTTGAATTCTTAAAGAAATGTGAAGGATACCCATTAACTAATATAGATATAGAAGTAGTAGATATGAGTTGGCTAACCATCTGAAGGACTCTATTGTTGAAACCAAACACTCATGATTTTGAGTAAGAAGTCTGAGTCAACACAATCACAGGCTTTCAAAATATCTAACTTTAGAAGAAAACCTTCTGTCTTAGACTCTAAGAGAGAATGAACATTTTCATGGACTATTATAATAGAGTCAAGGATCTTCCCTCCAGGAACGAAGTCATTCTGCTGAGGAGAAATCAGGGAAGGCACCACATGCAAAATCCTCAAGGTCAGAACTTTAGAAATAATTTTGTAGAAGGAATTGCAAAGGCTAATAGGCCTACAGGCTTCAAAGTCCGCAACACCTATATGCTTTGGGATGAGGACCAATAAGGTAGCATTTAGTTCCTTAAGGATGTTCCTTGAGCCGAAGAATTCTTTAACAACATTCACCACATCCTCTTTGACAATCTCCTAGAACCATTGAAAGAAGAACATGGGGAATCCGTCAAGTCCTGGAGCCTTATTTCCTTCAAAGGAGAAAATAACTCTCTTAATTTCTTCTCTAGACAGAATAGTAGCTAGAATTTTGTTATCTTCATCCTTAATAAGATCAGGGAGCCTTATTGCCTTCAAGGGAGAACACAACTCTCTTAATTTCTTCTCTAGACAGAATAGCAATTAGCATTTTGTTAATGATAGTTTAATATTAAAATTACTTTGCGTATTGAATATTTGAACTATTTTAAAAATGAATTGTTTATAGCAAGGAATGCAATTAATTTACAATTTAAAGTGTTACCTAATTTAATTGCTATTATGAATTTTATGGGTATAATAATTTAAGACATTTTTGGTGATTTTATAGAAAAGAAGAGACTTTAAAGGTATTAAAATCTATCAATATTGATGACTATTTCCAAAGATACCCAACATATCAATATAATTTTAAAATTATTGTTTAAGGCATGCAATTTCCTAATAGCATTGTAGTCCTTTCAAAACAATGGATACATATTGACAAACTTAACCTAATGACCAATTTGTTTTTATTTTATGATTGATACATGCATTCACAGATCGACATCAACTTACCTATAGAGCCAATAAAAAACATTTATTAGATTAGACTTTAAATTTAAGATAGATAATTGCAATAAATACATAAAAATTAAATGTGATAGATATTGATACTTATTTCTAAAGCTAATGATGCAAGAACGATGTTAAAGTGTTAGTGTGAATAATTAATCTATTCACTATACTTAAGTGTACTTAGGTTTATGAGGTTAGACGTCTTGTCTAATTGAATGTGCAACCTTTAATCCTCTTGAGGTTACCAATTTGTTTGGAAAACCTTATGTGCATGGGTATGTGCAGGATCATCATGGAAAAAAAGGCCCTTAAGTGGCAAAAAATTCAGAAAAATCAGAGTTAGGCAAATTGACATAAAAATTTGAATAAGTTATCTATATTATTTCAAAAATATTTAAGAATATAATTTGTAGCAAATTGAATGTAGTTTCTAAGTTACTAAGCTTATTTACAAAAAAAAATCTATTTGGTGAAAATTTGAAATTTCAATACAGTATTACTTAAATTTCAGAAAAAAAAAAAAGAAGTAGGTGTCTGTCTGACCACCCTAACCACATTAAAATGATAATATTTTAGATATAAGTAGAGGACTCATGTCCTGATGTGATGCATATTTTTTTGTAATTTGTTTCCAAGTAAATAATTAATCATAATTTTTTTATGACAACTTTTAAAAAATATAAAGACTCCTATGTTTGACCACCTTAACTTGGTCAAAACTTCATGAAATTCATTTTTTAATTTTTTAATCTTATAGTATGTGAAACATAGAATGCGATGCATTTTTTTCACTCAAAAAATATGATATCGTTTGAAAGCTATAGATTTTTTTCAATCAGCCTAAAAATCAAGACTTTAGTTGTAGTTCAATAGAAAATGAATAATTATTATTTATTAAATTCAAAGTAAAGCATAATTTATATTGGTGGAAACCTAAGGATCTCATTTAAAAACCCTTTTTGTTTCATCAATTTTGGGTAAAAAAAAGTCATCAGCCACATACCCATCATATTGCCACTTTTTGGCCCATCATGATCCTGCACATACCCGTGCATACCTTTTGAGGTTGGAAGACTTTCCATCTCACCTAAAAGGTCACTCAACACTTGGCTCATAAGATTGATGACTTGTTTATAGAGGTTTTTGGTTCACACACTCCAAGTGTTCCTAAGGTTGATACCTATAGGACATTTGTCTACTCATTTGTGCCACATCATGGGGCACTTGTCAATCCACCTCATAGTTGGATAGCCTTTGTCCTTGCCTATATATGTAGGGCTTTGTAATCATTATAATTTGGGTCATCTAAATAAAATCTATGTATTGTTAATTGTGCTTGTCATTTCATCTCCTATATCTTCCTAATTCTAATAAAAGGATTATTTGATATGGGTTTCCTAAGAAGAAATGAAACATATTAAATACCTTGATTGTTGAAATGAGTTTTATTGGACAAAATTTGCTTAGAAATAATTATTCAAGATCATCCCAAGCTTTTTCAAAATA
The DNA here is from genome assembly GCA_007115665.2 of Sequoiadendron giganteum. Classification (NCBI taxonomy): domain Eukaryota; kingdom Viridiplantae; phylum Streptophyta; class Pinopsida; order Cupressales; family Cupressaceae; genus Sequoiadendron; species Sequoiadendron giganteum. Next base: position 41,068,174 of record CM021109.1, read on the forward strand.
ATCAAACTTGAGTTTTAGAGGAAGATCAATCATTTTGGTAGGAGATTTGGGATAAATATCTCTTGTTAGTGACAAACCACCTTATGATATTAATGTAGATGAAAAATTACTATGGGAAGAATGTAAGATAGTTTTTATTTTAGATAAGATACTCAAACAAGAAGGTGAAGGTGAGGATCAAAAAAGGTTTGACCAATTAATCACAAATATTAGACATGGACACCCAACAATCGATGACTAGAAATTATTGATGACAAGAACAAATGTTTCATTACATCAAACTATTTGAGAAGACTTTGATAATAAAATTCATCTATTTGCAACAAATGATAATGTAACATGCGTAACCATAATAGAAAAATATATATTCATTAATAATATCAATTTCTTATAGCATTGCAACTAAAGAAGGTAGTACTAATCTAGAAAGAGGTCAAAATGATGAATTAGATATCAGATGAATTATTAATTGCAAAGGATACAAGTGTCATGTTAACCTCTAATCTTTGGATAAAAGTAGGCCTTGTAAATGGAGGTTTAGGATACATTTGAAACATCATATACAAACATGGAAGTGACCCACTAGGGGTGTTGGCATGAAGTTGAGTCCACTTTTTGGCCATTTAGTGGAAGTGTTTTCCTTGCTTTTGAGAATTTGACACACTTGACCTTAAAATTTGAAGCACTTAGAGATGGAATCTTGAAAAAAGTCATTGATCATAAAATGTAGTACTTGGAGTTTAGTTTCCAAATATGTAATTTATTTCAATACTTAGATGATACAAATTGATTTTCGATAGAAATTTTTAAAAACCACTATTTAAAAGTCACTTTTTTTTACCATACCATGCACATGTACGTCATCCATATTTTGACCTAAATAATCATATTTTTCTAAATCCTTTTGGAAAAACATTTGTAGCTCACTCAAGCACACTTTCCATATTTTTTATAATTTTTTATTGAATTTTTTTTTTTGTTAATTTTTTATTTGGCCATATTTGCTGTTTTTGAAAAATCATCATGTACGTCACGCATAAGATGACCTAAAATTATCATTTTTTGAATTTTTTTTAAAATTGAAAAGAATTATCTAAAGTATGCTTTCATACAATTTTTTTTCAAGAAATTATGTTAGTAAAAAGTTATTAAAATACTAAAAAACCCTAATAATGGACCTATTTCATTAGAAATTAATTGAAAAATAGAAAAAATAATCCAATTGTAAAAAAATTTACATATTTAAAATCTACACTGTCTTATCTATAATGGGTTTTAATTTCGTAAAAAAATCTTGCAAAAATGTCTTCACACATATGCCCAAAGTCATTATTTTCTTGTGACATTGATAGGACCTTCAACTTGTAGGTCAAACGAGGTTCAAATCTTTGGTTCAGGTCCCCAAGCCTTTTCTCGAACTGAAAAACAAAGCAAAAACTAGACAAAAAATTGAAAATTTAAAAAACGGGATCTCATTCTAAAACATGATCCTGTTTCATAAAAAAAAGATTCTTTTATGATTTTAAGAAACGTGAACGGGATCCGGTTTCTTAGAAACATAATTTTTTTTATTTTTTATGAAACGGGATCCCTTTTTAGAACGGGGTCCTATTTTTTAAAAAACGAGATCTCGTTTTAGAATGGGATCCCATTTTTAAAAATAATGGGATCCTATTTTTGCCTTAGGGTTCTGAACCTAAATGGGATCCCATTTTATTGAAGCCGATTTCAATTTTTTTCTAAGGCAAAAACTTCCACATTTTTTGGAATCATCTTCTTGCACTTACCCCTAAATCTAAAAACATATATTAAGGTTGAATTTGATAATTAATCTAGTGTAACGAAGATTTTGGCACCTTAATGCTTTTTTACGCTTCTAGGGTTTTTCACCCAAAAAGAGAAAGATGGGCCAAAATGCTAATGTTACATTCAAAGATTATGTAAATGTGTATCTAAATGCAATGATCTAAATGTAAAGAACTAATAAAAGAGACTAAATATTAATGTAAAACCTAGAAAATGGACTATATTTGAAAACACAATGTTATGAAAGAATTAAATTAAATAACCTTATGAAAGCTTATAAAACAAAAAAAATAGCTATAAAACTGGAAATGTATTGCAGACTTGAAGGAACTCATAAATTTTGACAATACTGATTTTTATGTCTGGCGGGACACTTGTGCCAAGTTGGGCGACCTAGTCCTTTTTCGAGGTGATTTCGGGAAACTAACCTGAGGCTTGTTTCAGCCAAATGGGTATTTGAATCCACCAAAATATCTAGAAAATAGGCACACTAGGACTAGGTCACCACAACTTGTGGGAATGTCTCTTTTGCCTTTTCGAAAGATTCGAAGGGGGAATTTGTAGACCTCAACTTGCACTTCTTCTCCTGGTAATTTCTTAGATCTAGAACTACAAAACTTGGCATGTAGGTGTCTTTTTGTGGATGCTTTTCCCTAGCTAACAAAGATGTGTCTTTAACAAGTCTTCAATCCATTCTTCAAGCCTTCCAAAATACCTAAGTTTGCAAACACACAAAGGGAGAGAAGAGAATGTGGATTGCTAGGGCATGGGCAAGCCCCTTTTAGATAATTAAATCAAATGATGAAACAAGATAAGAAAGAATGAAATGTAGAGTAATGGACTTAGTACCTTTCCATGATAAGAGATCTTGAGCTGCAGCAAAGCTTCAACCCTTGAATGTTTTAGAAATGTATCTTGGTGACCTAGAATACAAACCCTAGCTTGCTTGAGAAGAAGGAGTGGATGAGGAGTGAAGAGGTTTGAATAATGAGTGTTTCTTATGAGAAATTAGGGTTTTTAGGCTAATTTATAGGCAATGCACCTAAAAACATATGTTATTTGATCCTCAAGGCTGACAAAAAGGAGAAATAGACCAAAACCCTAACTTTTCCTGCTCAAAACCCTGAAAATAGCTCCAATGGGAGGCGACCTAGTCCACCTGGACATGACTAATTCACCCAGATGGGCGAACTAGTCTTATAGGGGGGCTTTTGCTAGCTAGATTGTTTGGGAGCGAAGGAATTAGGTTTATATGATGATTTTATCAGATATTTGATCAAATTAAGCCTTGGGATTCATAATGAGGGGCATAGGGGCCTATAAATGATGATGAAAAGGGGTTATTTAGGTCCAAAATCCATAGGCAAGGGTCCAAATAAGTGGAAAGTTTTAAAGGCTACACTTTTTGGTGACACATCTAGAATTCCATTTGAAGATGCATCTGCAAATATAATTCCAATTTCACCAATACAAAGGGGGCACACACGTTAATTGCCATTACAATTATCTTGGGCACTAAATATTTTGTGTATAAAATGTTGAGATTTATATTTTACGATAACTTTTATTTTGTTTAAAGTTTATTTAAAAGAGAATAGTTTAATATTCTATAATTAATAAATGTTTTATTTTTGTGAAAATTTAGACTTATGAGAATTAGGAAGATCTTGGAGATAAAAAACAAGCACACATGAACAATGCATAGACTATATTTAGTTGACCCAAATGTAATGAGTAAAAAGCCTTACATATATAAGAAATGAAGAGACATCAAAGAATCCACCTATTCTATAGATTGACAAGTGCCCCATGAAGTTGCACAAAAGAGTAGATAAATGTCCTATAGGCGTCAACCTTAATTACAGTTGGAGTGTGCAAACCAACAACCTATTTGACTATGTCATCAATCTTGATGCCAAGTGTTAAGTGACCTTTGAGGTGAGATTAAAAATATTCCAACCTCAAAAAGGTAACAGATAAGGTTTACCAAATAACTTGGTAACCTCTAGAGGTCTAAAAGGTTGCAATTTTAGTTAGACAAGTTGTTATCTAACCTCATCAACCTAAGTACACTTAAGTATAGTGAATAGATGAATTATTCACTCTAACATCCCCTCTTAAGTGATATTTGTGGTGATCATAAAAGTGCAATTAGATAGAAATGAAATGGATCATGACTAGAGGCCATGTTAGGTACCCATGTATAATGCATTCTCTCACAAATGGAGTAAAGAGATAAAATATAGTGGGAACAAAATACTCTCCAAAAAGAGAATTAGAAGGATTATAGACCTTCTAAAAATATATCCCTTGATGATAGGAACATGATGATGAAATCTTGAAACATGTAGAAGTTGTAAACTCTGCCAATGATGAATTGTTGTCTGTTTGAGTCAATGAATCCTCAAGAAATGTAGATCAAGATATGAGATACAAAAAATTGCATGAGTGAACATTGGAAAACTACTCAACCATGTAAAAAAATTCAATCAAACTCTGTGAAGTTGAAAATACAGATAATACTATGATTAGGAGTACCAAAATCTCAAAATGTGATCCACTGAAATAATCCCCATACGAGAGATCAAGATAAAAGGTTCATGAGACCTCCAAAAAAGAAAATTCTTCCACTACTTTATTGAAAGAAGCATTAGTATAACACATCATAGTCCCCCCTTAATGCTAAGAGAATAAGCAGACCAACTAAAATTGGGCACAAAAGTGTGCAAAGATTGTAGAGATGTACAAGAAACTGAAAAGGTTGTGCATCAAGGCACACATGAATGAGGTGAGAATCATGAGGTGACACAACTATGATGTCAAATTAAAGATCTACACAACCCCCAATTACACTTTATAATTCAATGTAAGTACAAATTTCTTAAATTCCCTATATATGAAACACAATTTCATTTTTGTGGCACTTTGTATGAGTTCATTTACGAACTTATTTTATTTTTTATGAGTTCTTACAAGTTTGTTGTCATGAGGTGGATTAAGAAGACATAGATTAAGTTATGTCATAAAAACCTCAATAAAAGACAAAAGACATAAAATTAAAACTCCCCCTCCTATTTGCAAGTTATTGCAAAATGAAAAAGAAAAACCCATTTGCCAAATTCATTGCAAAAGAAAAAAATGACTCCTCTTATACAAATTTTTAACTATGACAAAAAAATTCATTTCCCCCTTTAAATACTCTCTTTGTCAAATTAATTGCAAAAAAAAAGACTTTTTTTACAAATTTTTAACTAAGACAAAAAAATTCACTCCCCTTATAAAAATTCACCCTTTGCCAAATTCATTGTAAAAGAAAAAAATTGACTATGACCCAAAAAAAAATTAAAAACATGATGTGAAGTGTTTTTACCAGCTCATAGGGGAAGTTAGAGTTATATTGCCATTAGAACTCCTCATGTGAGGCAAGAATGAGAGGCAATTGAGATAGAATCGTGAAGAGGCCATTAAGGATGTGGCATTGTAGAATGCTAGCAGGAGTGTCCACGGCTTCTGTGCAGATTTGGAAGCATTGAGCTGCCTTGGATGCCGCCTTTGTGGTGGACTTCTCCTCCGTTTCAATTGAGAAGCTACAGCCGCCTCTTCCTCAAAATCAAAACAATTCAATAGCTGGTCGAATTAAACGAGGTTGATGTTAATTTTATATTGTAGCTCGGACAGTTGTTTCTCCAATTCCAAGAATTAGCATTTAATTCTTGAGACTTCTAGATAGAAGTTAGTTAGGTCTAGATATTTAATTATTTAATTAAATAATTGATTCCTCTAGAGACTTATAAAAACTAGTTAGTTAGGGTTTGTTAGAGTCTAATTAATCTTAGCCATTGATTGAGATTAAATCTTGGCCATTGGTTTTCCAATGAGAATAGTTTAAAAGGGGGTCATTGGGCATTTGGAGAACACAAACTGATAGACACAAGTTGGAGAAATATTTGCAGTGATAGCAAATAGTCTTGCAGTGATAGCAAGGGCGTAGTGATAACATTGGAGGCAACAACAGTGGAATTTCAGCAAGAGAAATTGAGAGAAGAATTTTCGATGAAGAATATTGCCAGAGCTTTGTCAGTGAGAGGCAAGCAGTTTCTTTTGTATCTCTTGATTTGCTGAAGATTAATATAATTCCTCATCTGCAGTACTGGTTTTCCCTCCAGGGTTTTTCCAGGGACAATTTGTTCAAAAATATTGTGTTTATTAGTTTGCATGTTTTCTTCTCTATTCCTGTGAGTTTTATTTGTGAAGTTGCAATTGTATTATTTTTTCAGTATTTGCTGTGAATTAATTTTCGACAGTCAAATAATCTTTATAGATAGGAGATTAATAATCAGTAACTACAATAGATTTTTCACATGGTATCAGAGCAGATCTAAGGGTAGAAAGAGCTCAGCGCAGGCACAGGAAGAAAAGGAAAATAGAGGGTTTATAAAACCCAGTTCTACCTCTTCAGTATTATTATTTTTGTTATTACTATTTTTTGTTTGAGATAGCCTCAACAGGTTTAAGAGATCAAGATAGATTGGATGGAGCCTCAAATTTTGATGTCTGAAAAGCCATAATTTTTTTATTGCTGGAAGAGAATGGTATCAAGGAATATGTTACCAGTGTTGTAGCTGTACCTACAGATCCAGCATAGTTCTTAGCATATAAGAAGGAAGATGCCAAGGCAAGGAGGTTGATTCTTGATGGTGTTAAGGATCATATTGTTCCACATATCGCAGAGTTGGATACAACGAAGATGATGTGGGATGCCATTTTGAATCTGTACCAGAATGCTACCACTAACAAGAAGCTGATTCTCAGAGAAAAGTTGAGGAACACTAGGATGAACAAGGGAGAGGACGTTACAAGTTACCTCACCAGACTTAGACTTGTCAAGGATGAGTTGACAGTTGTTGGAGATAAACTAGATGATGACGAGCTAGTACGGATAGCCCTAAATGGGTTTACTAAGCAGTGGGATGTCTTTGTTCAAGTTATTAATGGATGAGACACCTTACCGAGTTGGGATCGACTATGGAGTGACTTCACTCAGGAGGAGCTTAGACTAAGCCTTGTCAATGGTGCCAGCAGTAAGAGTCATAAAAGTGAGGCAGAACAGGAAAACGTTGCACTAGCAGGAAAAGGTAAAGCAAAGAAGGGGTCTAGCAAAGGATCAAATCCTAAAGGCGAGAAGAAGAAGGACTTGTCTAAAGTCAAGTGCTATGGCTGTCACGAGTTTGGCCACTATGTCAGCAATTTATCACAAAAGAAGAAAGGCAAGAAGCAAATGGCAGCTTCAACAAGTGCAGATGAGCTCTCTAGCAGAATGGAAGATGAGTTTGCACTCATAGCTTGTATGGTTAGCTCAACCTCATAGGGTGTTTGGTATATAGATAGTGGGGCGTCATTTCATATGACAGGAGTTAGAGAATACTTCTCCAGTTATAAGGAGGAGGACATCAGAATCCAGATTTCTATGGGGAACATGTCCAAACTAAATCCAGTTGGAAAAGAGACTGTTCTATTTCAAAGGGAGAATGGCAAGCCGATTCTCATTCATGATGTGTTGCATGTGTCAGGCTTGGGTATGAATCTTATTTCTGTATCTGTCCTTCAGGATAAAGGCTACAATGTACTCTTTAGAGAGGCAAATGTGTTAATCAAGCACAAGGATTGGAAATCACCCAAAGCTATTGGAGTTAGGAGCGGCTGACTTTACAGGTTGCAGTTTGATACTCATAAGGCACTGATGAGCAGCGGAAATTCTAGAGATCAAGGAGAGCTATGGCATAGGAGGATGGACCATATACATCATGGAGCACTCAAATTGCTTCATGAGACAGTGATAGGTGTTCCAGAGGTGAGCATAGAGCATGATGATGTATGTAAGGGATGTGTGTTGGGGAAGTTTGTGAAAGCAGCTTTTCCAAGGAGTGACACTAGATCCAAGGGTGTTCTTGATCTAGTACATTCAGATATATGTGGACCAATGTTGATAAAGTCTCTCAGAGGATACGAGTACTTTGTTACTTTTATTGATGATTTCTCCAGGAAGACTTGGATATACTTCTTGAAGACCAAGGATGAGGTTTTCAGTCATTTCCAAGAGTTCAAAGCTCTTGTGGAGAATTCGACAGGCAGGAAGATAAAGGTTCTTCGGTCACACAATGGAGGCGAGTACAAAGGGAAAGAGTTCCAGGAGTTATGTACTAGGGAAGGAATCAAGAGAGAGTGGACTGTTCCTTACAACCCACAACAAAATGGGGTTGCTGAAAGGAAGAATCGGTCTATATCAGAGGTGGCAAGGGCTATGTTGTATGACCAAGATATGCCTTGTTACTTATGAGCAGAGACATGCAGTACAACAGTATACATACAAAATAGGGTTCCACATAAGGCATTGGGCAAGATGACACCAGAGGAGGCGTTCTCAGGGAAGAAGCCAGATGTTAGCCACTTCAAGATATTTGGGAGTTTGGAATATTGTCACATTCCAGGTGCTACACATTCCAAGTTAGATCAAACTGCAAAGAGAGGGTACTTTGTGGGGTATAGTGAGACCTCAAAGGCATATCGGATATTTATTCCAGGGGCCAGGAGGATTATAGTTAGGCGTGATGTCAATTTCATGGAGGACAAGGCATTTAGAAGGTCTAGAGATTTTCTAGCAGATGATCAAAGTGAGCAGCCAACAGAAGCTCCAAGGATTGAGCAATTAGATCAGGGACAGCGAAGCTCGAGTACAGTGACTAGTACAAGCACAGGCTTAGGTGCTGAGAGTTCGTAGAGTATGGAGCAACAGATGCAACAGATCCAAGAGATGCATCAAGAACACATGGGGGTTGATATTTCATCCTCTACAGTTGGTAGTAGTAACCAACAAGATACTCAGGAGTTTGTGGGAGCTCCTAAGACGAGTAGTAGGCAACGAAGACAACCAGCCAGGTATAATGACTATATGGCTTTAGTTAGTCAGTTGGTAGATAGTGAGCCTTCCAGTTATCAGGAGGCCACACAACAGCAAGTGTGGCGAGATGCAATGGTTGAGGAATATACCTCAATAGTGCAGAACGATGTGTGGGAGGTTGTGCCTAGACCAATAGATAGGACAATGGTTGGATCACGCTGGATCTATAAGATCAAGCATGGTGTAGATGGTAGCATCGAGAAATACAAGGCAAGGTTTGTGGCCAAGGGTTTCTCTTAGAAGGAGGGAATAGACTATGAGGAGACATTCGCTCCAGTGGCTAGGTATACTTCCATACGAGCTGTGATCTCTCTTGCAACACAGATGGGATGGAAAATCCATCAAATGGATGTCAAGACAGCGTTTCTTAATGGTGAATTGAAAGAGGAAGTATACATAGAACAACCAGAGAGCTTTGTAGCACACAATAGTGAAACCCACGTGTGCAGATAGAAGAGAGCTTTGTACTGACTCAAGCAGGCTCCCAGGGCATGGTATGAGCGCATTGATGAATACTTGTAGGGATTGGGCTTTGTGAAGAGTGAGGCGGATGCTAATCTCTACTACTTGGTAGTTGGGGGTGAGATTCTCATTCTTGTTCTATATATTGATGACTTGTTTTTAACAGGTTCACTGGGGCTGATAGAGGAGTGCAAGAGGGACCTTGCAGTAGAGTTCGAGATGAAGGATTTGGGACTTATGCACTACTTTCTAGGCATGGAGGTATGGCAGACAGATGGTGAGATTTTCCTTGGTCAAGGGAAATACTACATTGAAATCTTGAGGAGGTTCGAGATGGAGGATTGTAGAGCCATGTCTACTCCTATGATCACGAATTGGAAGAAGGTAGACTCATCCAGGGAGAAGGATGTAGACCCCACCTTATACAGACAGTTGATTGGGTCTCTCATGTATTTGGTCAACACCAGACTAGATATATCCTTTGCAGTAAATTCTCTTAGTCAGTTCATGGTTGAGCCAAAGAGAATGCATTGGATAGCGGCAAAGCATGTGTTGTGGTATTTGCATGGTACAATCGAGTATGGGATCAAATATACTCAAGGTGATGGTATCAAGTTGATAGGCTATACTGACACAGATTGGGCAGGCAGTACAATGGAAAGGAAAAGCACTTCAGGGTGTTGCTTTAGCTTGGGATCAGGAGTTGTCTCTTGGTACAGCAGGAAGTAGAAGTCTGTGGCCCTGAGTTCTGCAGAGGCAGAATACATAGCAGCTAGCATGGAGACATGTGAGGCGATATGGCTTTGAAAGTTGATGGTAGCCTTGTTAGGTTAGAGGGTTGAGACTACAGTGATACACTATGACAATCAGAGTTGCATCAAGTTGTCTGAGAATCCGGTGTTTCATGATAGGTCTAAGCATATAGACATCAGGTATCATTTCATCAGGGATTGTGTACAACGGGGGATTATTTAGCTATAGTATATACCTATAGATTAGCAGGTAGCAGACATTATGACAAAGGCTTTGGGGAAGGTGAAATTCATTTTCTTCAGAGATATGTTGGGTGTTATGCAGAACACCTTCCTTGCTAAGAGGGAGTGTTAATTTTATATTGTAGCTCGGATATTTGTTTCTCCAATTCCAAGAATTAGCATTTAATTCTTGAGACTTCTAGATAGAAGTTAGTTAGGTCTAGATATTTAATTATTTAATTAAATAATTGATTCCTCTAGAGACTTCTAGAAACCAGTTAGTTAGGGTTTGTTAGAGTCTAATTAATCTTAGCCATTGATTGAGATTAAATCTTGGCCATTGGTTTTCTAATGAGAATAGTTTAAAAGGGGGTCATTGGGCATTTAGAGAACACAGACTGATAGACACAAGTTGGAGAAATATTTGCAGTGATAGCAAATAGTCTTGCAGTGATAGCAAGGGCATAGTGATAGTGTTGGAGGCAGCATCAGTGGAATTTCAGCAGGAGAAATTGAGAGAAGAATTTTCGGTGAAGAATATTGCTGGAGCTTTGTCAGTGAGAGGCAAGCAGTTTCTTTTGTATCTCTTGATTTGCTAAAGATTAATATAATTCCTCATCTGCAGTACTGGTTTTCCCTTCGAGGTTTTTCCAAGGACAATTTGTCCAAAAATATTGTGTTTATTAGTTTGCATGTTTTCTTCTCTATTCCTGTGAGTTTTATTTGTGAAGTTGCAATTGTATTATTTTTCAGTATTTGCTGTGAATTAATTTTCGACAGTCAAATAATCTTTATAGATAGGAGATTAATAATCAGTAACTGCAATAGATTTTTCACAGTTGATTGGGGAGCACAAATGGGCGACATGATGCCTATTAGAGGTGTGAAGGTAGATAAGGATTCCTACAAATAGAGGATTGAAGGCAGCTTCTTCCCCTAATTGCTGTGAGAAGCTTCTATGGACGGATCTGCAATCCATTATCATGACAACAATCATGCATGGGTTGTGCATAGATGACAGAGGTTATGCACATATGCCAAATTGCAACATTTGGAAGGGGCTAAGTCCATTGGTCGAAGGAGAAAACTAACGGCCTGTCCCATAGGAAAGATCACACCTCTAACACAAATGAATAATGCACAATATTGTATTTAGATGATCCAAAATACACTTAAGTGTAGTGAATAGATAAATTATTCACTCTAAAATGAATTATTTCTCAATTCTTTAACCTTCTTCATTTACAAATCTATATATAGTTGTGCACACTAGTTATTTATTACACCTATTATTGTACTCATCTCCATCTATTCTTTCCCCAACTTGATATTACCACTTTCATGTCTTAGGTCAATCTTGCTATGTGCAAGATCAATCTCATGCCATACAAATTGATCCAATATTTAAAATTTTAAAAATTCAAATCTTTGCCAACTCCCACCAATTTGACTAGTCATTATGAGTTGATTTACTACAAAGTTATGTGCTTAATAGTTATCTTGGTATTTTAAGACATTCAATATGTCTTCATTCTTTATGTAATTTCTATACAAAAATCTTATCTATTAAAGATAAAAATCATTCCACGAATGCATCATTTTGCAGCATTAAAAAGAACTTAAATTATACATCAAACCATTTTTAGACATTTACATAATTAAAGAGCATTGTCTTCAATTATTTTCTTAACTATGAATTTTTCTTAATTAAGGGGATTGACTAAGGAGACCATATATATATATATATAATATACATTCCCCAAGGTATTTCCTTAATTCTTAGTGAAATAATGATTACAAGGATTGGATTACAAAAAAGACTATTGTGTCATGATATTGGTAGAAAATTGATCCACATCCAAATAGTTGACAAGAATATATTTATAAATTTGTAAAGTATTTGAGGAGAACAAGTATAACAATTTTATCTATTTTTTTATATTGAACAACCATATTATGTGTTGAATTAAATTTTATTAACCAACACAATTAGAATATCAATAAGAAATATAATGTAATGGTACAAATATGTTAAAAACTATTGAATATCCTACATATATTTTTACAAGTTAAAAATATAAATTAATTCTTAAGTAAATAAAATATAATCTCTTTATAAATACAAATAACTCTAAAGAAAAAACAAAATAATTTTAAATAAAAATAAAAATAATTCTTGAGTCAATAAAAGTTTAAAATAAACCATAGGTAAATAAAATAATTATCAAATAAATAAAAATAAATCCTTAAAAGTAAAAGTAAAATAAATCTTTTATGTTTGAGGTGTTGGGCTGCTACATATAGTATGAGATTTGAGCCTGAAAGTATTAAGTCCCCGAAGAACAAGTTTCAGCTATCGTTTAATGGTAAAAGCCTCCAAAATATGAGATGAAGGTCTCAAAAATCTCACTATCATGTAAATTCCTGATTAGCATTGATTTTTCAATTGGATGGGAACATTCTATTTCCATTTGGAATTATTTTTGTCAATTTGATGTTAATATCGTACATATATTTTTACTATTGATTTCTTTAATTGCAAGTGTTAATATAGCTACTTAAAACTTTACTTTGAGAATCTCACTAAATATTGATTCTTTACTTAAAAATAATTGCTAAATATACAAAATAAAATAAAATAAAAATCTTGAAAAAAAAATAATTTAAAAAAAATAAATAAATATAATTATTCAAAATGAATATATCAGTTAATTTTTTTTTAAATTACTTACAAAACTTGGTTTACTTATTTTTGTTATTTAGTTAACTCAAAGTTATCTTTTTCCTTAATATTTTCTTATACACCAAACCTTGAAACTTTGTTGCTGACTGGCGAATAATTTTGAGAGGAATATCTTAATCCAAAAGTGATAATGAAAGTATAAATTTTGTAGGAAAAATTAAAATTTATTTTAACTATGTACACGTGCCTGCCGGAACTTGACAATTAAAGCAGATAATTTTGTGAAAAATTGAAGTCCTTATCAAGGCTACCAGGATAATGACACAGCTTGGATATATCGAAACCCTCACTCACCATGAAAGATTGCAATCTTTCTCGCTTTTAAAATAATTGTGACACTCGGCCCTGCCCACTCGCTAACCAGTTTCTGCCTTCCACGATCCCATCAGAAAGGATAAATAACAAGGGCATGGTTGGATTTATTGCCTTAGAATATATCAATGACGAACGTGCATCGCTAATATTTTGTCATCTATAGTTTAATACCTGGAGCAGCCGGCTTGACCTTCGGATTCCGATTCTTTCCATATTATTTGCTTGAACGAGTCATCCTTAGAAATTATTGTTGAGAAGCCGAGATGCTCACTTGTGGCATTCTTTTCAAATTGAATTCGTTGCCCACTTGAGAATGACGATGAATTGTGGAAATGATGAAACTTTGCACGCAGTTTTGGTGCCCTTTCCTGCGCAGGGTCACGTCAACGCTTTCATACATCTCGCCGATCTCTTGTCCGCACGGGGTTTTTTTATCACTTTCGTTAACACAGAATGGACTGAGAAACACATGCTTGGAAGTGCAGAGAATAAGTCGCAACTGCTGCATTCCAAAGCCAATTTCCGATTTTTGTCATTCGCGGACGGCTTACCACCGGAGCACGGCCGCACCACCCACCTGGGCGAGCTATTTACAACGCTGGCAAAGCGTGGAGCCGCCTTGGACGCCCTCCTCCGCACTCACACTGGGAATGACGTTCCTCCTGTCACCTGCATTGTGGCAGACAGTACCATGTCGTGCACCGTATCAGTGGCCGCCAATATGCGAGTGCCAAGAGTCGTCTTCTGGCCTTTTTGTGCCGCTGTCTGTATTGCGCAGAAATACGCTCACTCTCTCATTTCCCAGGGTCACATTCCTGTCAAAAGTATTCTTCTGCTCTACTATTAATATTAACTTCAATTCCCTTTTGGCTCTAGTTTGAGTATTAACTCGCAGGTGAGTTGATTGCAGTAAGCGAAGGAAAACGTCCTGAGAAAATGATCAGTAGTCTGCCCGGGAATATACCAGCGCTATGGCCCACCGATCTCACATCGTTCTACCGCGAGCAGTTTACATCGGATCTCATCTACGAAGCGCTGCTATTTGAATCACGAATGTGCGACACGGGGGAGTACGTGCTTGTGAACACCTTTGAGGAATTGGAAGGGAGAGAGGCGGCAGCAGCACTGTCTATCAAAGGGTGTCCATCTCTGTCAATAGGCCCTGTGTTTCTCCATAACTTTTTAGCAGGGGAGAAATCAACACTGAGCAGCATGTCTATGTGGGAGGAAGACGATAGCTGCTTGCACTGGCTAGACAAACAACGCCCGCGCTCTGTGTTGTATGTTTCATTTGGAAGTTTGGCACTCAAATCGCAAGAGCAGTTGGACGAGCTGGCGTTGGGTTTGGAACAGAGTGGGCATGCCTTTTTGTGGGTTCTTCGCTCCGATATTGCTCAGGGGCAGGCTGCTGTTTTGCCTGAGGGATTGGAAGAGCGAACCAAAGATCGTGCGTTGTTTGTGAAATGGACGCCGCAATTGAAGGTGCTTGCACATCCTTCGGTGGGAGGATTTCTGATGCACAGCGGATGGAATTCAACTGTGGAGAGCATAAGCATGGGAGTGCCCATGGTTGGCTGGCCTTATTTCGGCGATCAGTTCCTCAATTGCAGATTCGCCAAAGATATATGGAAGGTTGGGTTGGATTTTAAGGAGGTGGACGTTGACGATGGGAGATTGGTGAGGAAAGAAGAGGTGGAAAGTGCAGTGAGGAGGGTGATGCAGAGCGAGGAGTTGCAGAAGAAAGTCGCCGAGCTGAAGGAGGCGGCAACTAAAGCAGTAATGGCAGGAGGTTCTTCTTTCAACAACATAAATACCTTCATCCGCGATATGCTCAAGCATGCCAAATCACAGTCGCACTCGTCTTTCGTGCACTGCGACGAAACACTATACGATGATACGGTATAGAATTGTATCTGTTTGGTTGTCCAGATTTCGAGTTTCTAGTAATTCTATTATCCATTTGGAACGTATGATATTCTTTTGCTTCCGAGGGTTTATTTATTGGGATGAAGTGTTTATTGATTGATATTGTATCTGCTATTGTAAACACATGTTCGTGTTTTACTTTATGAATCGTTTAGAACCCTAAACTCTTTATTAATTCCTATCGGGGAATTATTGGGAGGGTTCAAATGTTAAATGGTGATTAATGAAAATTCAGTTTTTTTGAAGGATTTATTGAGCAGTGATTAATTGGAAATGTAATTGTGCTCACAAGCTAAATGCTCTGAAATTTGGTGGCCTATTATTGGGCTCGATTAATGGCTGTAGGATGTCAGTACATGATTTTAGTTTCACGAGGCAAGAGATAACGCAAATCTCAAAGGGCTTATTGCAGTGATCAGTTTAATCGACCTGCCATCATATTTTTATTGCCATGCTACAGATTTTTATCCAACAGCTGGCGATTAAGGTTTTAGCAATGCTAATTAGTTGCCATGGTAGCAATTTGCATGCAGAGGAAATGTAGTTAGTTTGCAGGACATTGGTTTGCCTCACTTTTCTATTGTATTTTCTTAAAATTAGATGCTCACATTTCTCTTTGAACGCCTTATCGTGTTTCTTCTTCCACAATTTACAAAAGAAATTGTGTGATGTTCGGGCATGAAGTAGATAAAGAATTTCCACGCCTTGTCTACTCCATCTATGCATAAGAGATTTACACTGAGAGATTTACTTGCAATATCTTCTGAAGCATTTTATCTATCCTTTTTGGAATTAAATGGCTTTCATCGCTTCCTATTATGGATATGTAATATTTGATTGATTTTTGATCTTGTGGCTTGGTACATAGATGGTTTACATGTGCTACTCCAACTTGTGTCTTTGAGGTTTACCTTTTACACGGTCATGAAAGATATTATTTAGAGAATGTGCTTTTCTTTCAACAGCATAAGAATATGCACTTTTGGATTGTTATGTAACAATAATAACCATAGATTCAAATCAATTCATACTTACATTGTACCATGAGCTCTAGGGTTTTTATTGCTGCTAGTTCAGGGATTCATGAACCTAAGTCACTTTCACAAATAATAAGAATCAAAGATATATTGTGTTTATTTCTTTCTACCTATGAGGAACTTGGCTTGCTGATCCAATCTGCTGACTCCATTCCAACTTTTTTCTTTTTTTTTGACCATTGAAAACATGAACCATGCATGACATGGTAATCAAAATTCAAGGGATATAGAAACATCATATCACTATTCTAACAAAGTATTTATTTTTGTTCTAACCATTAAGTGTTGGATTGATGAGTATCTATGTTGAAGGATCATGAAATGGGTTTTCTACCATCTAGAGTCTTTTCTTTATTGTATTTTTGTTTGTTACTATTTTGACTCATGAAAGGTGTGTTCCATTCCTAGATTTTTGACATTTTCTTTTAGTCAATTGACAATAATATAAATTTGATTTCATTTGATTGTGCTTGCAAATGAATTTTATTATTCACTATGTTTTGGAATAATATGCTAGACACTAGGTTTCTATTTAGTACCCATACCTTCTAATGGTCATCCAAAATAAAAATTCCTTGCACAAACCATAAAGTTATTCAAGATCAAATGCCAAGAGAGAGATTCATTCTCAATTGAAATATGTAAACATGGCTAAAATTGAAAAAAATTCCCAGAGATAATGTTAAAGAAAATAAAATGAATTCTAAAAATCATGTATTGTAGACCAATAGTAGAATTCTACCTGCTTGGACATTGGAAACCTTCAAGAATAGTCTTCTTGATAGCTTGTTTCTTTGCTTGATAGTTTAATACAAGTGAGAGAGAGCCAATATTTTAAAATTTTGATATCACTGCAATTGTTGAGATTTTCTAATGTCATGTTATTTATCAATAAAAAAAGGTCACACCTATTGTTAGTCACCCAATCCTATCATCTTGATGCATGAGAAGCAATCTAATCTATCTTAGATATGACAAGACTTTATGTTCTAGTTTTTTTAGAAAATATACAAGTTGAAGCCTATTGCTTGGATGCAATATCTAACCTTGCTAACAAAGATCTTTTAATTATTTTAAATTATTGTTTTACTCAATGAAAGTTTATCCTTCTTTATTAAATTAGTCAGTTATGCATATTGAGAGAACCACCAACATAACCATATTTCAGGGGTCCACACGAGGTGTTATGTTCCTACATCTTACATAATTGTACACCCATTTGACCTTTGTTCTAAGTTTTGATATCCTCCCTTCAAATTTAACTATAATGTTTTCTTCAAAATCAAGTTTCAATTATCCTCAAATTATCTCCATGGTCACTAAGATCAAGATTTGGGGAAATTGTGTTTCTTTAGTCTACTTTCTATGTGATTCATCGTTAAGATGTGATTTAGTTAATTTGTACAAGCCTAAAAAGTCAATGAAATTTGGTCACCAAAAATTATAACTCTTTCAATTATTACAACGTTAGATCCCTTCTATATGCTTTACCTAGAGTTTTACTTAATTAAAGGTAAGAAAATTAACAATATTTAGATAAGTCTTTTGGGCAATTTGAAGGAAGAATTTTTTCTTTTACTTAATATTTGTTATAAAAATATTGGGGTTTGCATTATAATTTCAAAAGCATATAGCATTAGATAGTTATTGAAACATAGAAAGCATATAAATTTTAGAAATTCTAAATATAAAACAAATGAAACTAGAACATGAGATTACCTGTAATGTCAAACTAGTCTGATGATTTTAGTTTCCTTGATGAGCCCAATAAAATCATGAGTGTTTACTTGTAGATTCAAACCAGTCTGATGACTGTACAATTTCCTTGATGAGCCACATCAAATCATGAGCATATGTATCTTAATGGTTCCAGAACATCACTTGGGTTCAATTTAACCCTGTAATTGAATAGGTTAGTTCCAATCCCAATCCTAATGTTTTTTGGGTGCTCCTCCCATCTCAAAATTCCCCTTGACTACAACTCAGTTTCTGGTAGAAGAAGGCCAAGGAATCAATCTACCACAAATACAGAGCAAGCAATAAATTTTTCAACCAAAATAGTTGTTTTTATTTGCAACAATTAAGTTCAGGGAAAAACCAACATTTGAAGCTATTATATAATAGGAATAATTCCCTTATAATTTAATTAAGATGTCTAAAACTTAAACTCCAAGTTACTTGGATCACCTAGTTTAGGCTTCAAACATAGGAAGTCAAAATCTCGATAGCTTAGGACTTTTGTAGTGAGTTTATTAGGAACTAGGATATACAAATATTTTTAAAGTACCATCAATCCAACTAAGACGCCCTATGAAGCATATTGAGCTCTTAAAATTTTGGAAAGCCCTACAGGGATAAATTGAGAATAGGGTCACCTAATTTTGGCTTCATATGCTTTGGGAAGTCAAAATTAGTAAACAAATTTAATTGCTAAAGACTAATTTATGGAAGATAGTAAATGATTATAGAGAATTGAACACTTCAATTTTTTGGGATAAAGTGTTACTTAGATTATGATCTCAATACTCTTACCTTGATATTTTAGTTAACTGTTTGTTACTGAGCTAGAAAAATGTTATATGCTTGTTTGTCCTCTTATGCTCCAGTCACATCTTATACCACTTCAATCAATGTTCCAATGGAATCTGCATTGTTATGTGCAATAATTTATTTTTGATTCATTTGCATGGAAGATCATTTGCATCTTGTAAAATGATCAAAGTTCATCATCATATTTGAAACCATAGCTGCAAGAGGCCATTCCATGTTTAGACAAAACAACCTTGCAACTTTGCGTGTTTGGATGAAACAACCTTGCAACATCAAGGGGGGATTTGGATATGTGGTATTTGAGATAGGTTTTATTTGAAATTGGGGTTGTTTCTATTTTTTGGGAATAGGGAAATGCTTATAGATTTTTTATGTCGATGCTACTAAATTGTAGGAGTTTAGATATATTGACCACTCTATTATAGAAAACTAGTAAAATAATGTGGGACAATTTAACTAAGTTTTGTCAATCTAACATGGATGAGATTAATGGTTTAAAAATTGGACAGAAGACTATTAGAACATTTTTCTGATGTTGGTGAGGGGTTTTATCTACTAGTAGTGGTTTGAGAGCTTGGGGTAATCTACCATTATGGCTTGGGCCAACTTGGGTAACCTAAATTTAGTTATGGCTATTAAAATTAGGTACTTGTGAAAAGCATTTTTTGAGATTATAGTGGAAATTTTAAAACCAATATGAAATTTTTTATGATATACATCACACCAAATTTAAAATTATGCGTATAAAAACTTTATTGTATTCCTCAGTATTGATAAATTTTTCCATTGGGCTACTATTTTTCTCGAGTCAACTAGGTGGCTTAGTCCATAACTTGACAAGAGGTAAAAACTTAAAAAGTACAAGACTTGAATGATACACTAGGTGAAGTGATAAAGCCATCTTGCTTCGTAGGCTAATTTGGATTTCACTTTCTTGTTAGATAGGGGCCAAATAAGGAGCTTTTTCCTTTGACCATTTACTAATGTTCCCTTCTTGTAAAACTCCTTTTGATGTTAATTTTTTTTTTTTCCTATTTAATGCTTGGATATTGTAGTAAGGAATTTTTGTAGGGTCGTATGATCCATATCATTTTTTGTAAATGAAATAGATGATTTATTATAGAATCTTGTGCACTCTTTACTAAAATACATGTTGTGCTTCTGACCATGTGAGTTTTCTTGAGTTATTTCTATCTTGCAGTGTCTTTAAAAACATGTAAAGTTTGAGTACTTCATTTTAATTTTGGATGCAGGTCTAAAAGATTATGTTCAATAGAAAATTAAAAATTATAGATCCAAGAAACTTAAACAACCTACAAAAACCATATCTTTAAAAGCACATAAAGCAATCAAATAGATAAAAGAAATGTAAACAAGCTGCAAACAAAAATAAAATCATTCTTACACACTTTTGCAAG
The DNA here is from genome assembly GCA_007115665.2 of Sequoiadendron giganteum. Taxonomy (NCBI): domain Eukaryota; kingdom Viridiplantae; phylum Streptophyta; class Pinopsida; order Cupressales; family Cupressaceae; genus Sequoiadendron; species Sequoiadendron giganteum. The sequence goes on from CM021109.1 coordinate 41,088,363, forward strand.
AACTTTTCTGCTCTACAACTCTTGTTTTACATATTGTATGTTGAAGTTTGAAATTAAATAATTTGATTCATAGAATTTTCTTTGTTATATTTTTCAAATATTCTTTCTTTATTAAAAGAAAAGTTGGGTCCTTTACTATTATTTTTCATTCTTTAAAATAACATAATTTATTTATTTTTGAAACTTGTTATTTTATTAATATAAGTTTTGATAAAAAATTCCATACATCATACTACAAAAAAATCATACCACTAGATAGCTCGGATGAAAAAATATGCAAAACTAAAAAAATCACTCAAAAATATGTTTGTATGCTTGAGAATGAGGCTTTTGAACTTGAGCCAAAAATCAGAACACACCAAAAATGAATGAGAAAACTTGGGGAAGAATTTAATGATGTCATTTGATAGAATATTCTCTACACTAACAAAATATTCTCTGATGGGTCTACAATGGTACTAACAACAAAAAAAGTACAAATGGGCATATACAAAATGAGAAAATATCATAAGCATGTGAGGTGTTGAAATGCACAAATGAGCCTTTCTTATAAAGGCAAGCAAGAAGAGGTGAGAAGGTGGAATTAAAACTCTAACTACCTCTCCAAGTATGAAACAAGTGTAGGACTCTATGGATAAGTGTTGAGACACTTGGTGAGTTTACATGAGGTGAGGCAAATGTCTAGATAACCTCTAAGTGAGCTTAAGTGTAGTGTGAATAAGACTCTACTAAGTAGGCTAAAAGGTAACTAGTTTAATAATACGTCCTTTCACACTAACAATAACATAATACAAGGATAATAATATGCAAGAATTACTATGATTGAAAGATCTGGTAGATTGACATAATTAAAAAATAAAGAAATATATAATTTGATTGATGAAACCCTTGACCAAACAAGTCATTTAAATAAATGTTGAAACATGAAACTTAACTATAAGCAATGAAATAAAGTCTTGATATATTTGTGGGAAAATATCTTGGAACCAAAAAAGTCATGTTTTAAATATATTATGCTGCTCTAAAAGCTACCAAATGCATATTTAAAAAATAACCTGAATGTTTGTGATATTTGTAAAAAAATTGAAACTCCTACTCATATTTTTTTTACTGTTCTTTTTACCAAAGAAATATGGAACCTATTCAAAATAGAACTAGAGGGATGAGGAGAAATGAATGTAACAAAAAAAATAAAAAAAAATATTAGGAACCATTGAGGAGATGGGAAAAACAAATAATCTTTAAATTGGTTGATTTTGATTACAAAAAATTTATGGTTCTTTTGGAAGGCTAGGAATGAAGAAAAATACCAAGGCATTAGGAGAGCTCTTATTGAATCTAATAGAAGGCTCATTCACAATTCTTCTATGCATGTAGCCATCACACTAGAGGTGGTCAAGGATAAATTCATGAAGGTGATGGAAAAAGGAAAGATAGAGATAAGTAAAGAAGAGATAAAATATGTAAATAAATGGATATATGGCAAAGAAAGCAACAAGACATACATGAAGAATTAGATAGAGGAACAAATGAATCTCAACAAAAATCACACAAAAGACATGAAAAAAAGAAACAAAGGTGGATGAAGATTCCATGAAAATAAAGGAAATGACCTCACTGTTGAAGTAGTAAGATCAAATGACAACATCTCAACAATAGAACCACCTATCAATTGGAATGACTTGGACAACCACTTTGTGAGTGTTAATTTTAGAGAAATGTAAACAAACTAATATTTATTATGATATACAACACTATAATACATAGTACAATACTCATTTTGAGACCCTAAGAGGAAAATAAATAGAGACCTTGTGAGGTCATAAAAATCAACCAATACTTATCTCTATGTATGTGATGATTAGAATGTAAAGAGAACAAAAACTGTATATTATGATTTTTTGTAAACTATAATGAATATAAAAATGTATATTTATTGTATACACATATTAATTAAAATATTTTCAAAAGATATAGTATAAATTATTTCTTCTTTTTAGAAAGTTTTTTTTGTACAAATTAGTTTATTTTTTAGTATTTTTCTAATATCAATTTAAATTTTATTTTTAATTTATTCATAAATTTAATATTTTTGTTTTGTGTGTAATTTTTTAGAGGGAGAAAATTTGTTGGTAGAGTATAACTTTTTTATTGGTAAAATGAAGGAGTTCTTGTAGTATATTTTATTTATATTCAAAAATTAGATTTACATATTATCTTTCCCTTTGATTCCCAAGTCCATAATTTTTATAAATTTCTCTTACCCCAGACCTAATCACAATCCTACTTTAATTTTACATTATCTCTTTACATTTATGCTTCCCTATATACTCCTCCAACCAGCAAAAAACAACTCCTAAACTTCCTCTTACCCCATGCCTCTAGAAAGCCACTCTATATAGTAGACTAACATTTGCCTTAGCATAATTACCCTAAGTATTGCCCAGTTTGTAATGTCTGAAGCTGACCAAACATCAACACACCTATGTTAAACCTCCCATAAATGTCTACTATTCACTGCACATTTACTATTTGGAGCAACAATCACTATGAGTAAATTTTTTGCTTCTTTGTAGCCACACACACTTAGTTGATCCATACAAAAGTATCAAAAGAAATTTCATCTGCCTCATTACCCCAATAATCTTCACAAAAAACTTTGTCTTGCTCTTGAAAACTCAAAACTGCCCAGTTAGCTAAAGAATCAACCACTCTATTTCTACTCCTATAAGTATGTGATATTTTAAAGTCTTGAAAGGATTCCAACTTCTATCGAATCAACTGTACATATTTGCTTATTCTCCACACCTGTGAGCTCAAATTTGCTAAAGCATTCACCAAAATTTTTGAATCCCCTTCTAGATGTGATTTGGGAAAATATTTTTTTTGCTATGTTGACAACTAATATTGTAGCTTGAGCTTGAACCTCATTATTTGTTCCTTCATGAATTTTTTGAGCACCTAACACCAAAATATTTCCTCCATCATCTCTAATAACACAACTTGCCCCTGAAGGTCTAGGATTACCATTTGAAGCACCATCAAAATTTTCCTTCACACCCTATTTTTGGCCTTATCCAAGGAACAAGCTTAGATATAGGTGGTTTTGAACACATTTTTGAGCTGCCATACACAGTTGGAAGTTTAAGTTATGGCCACTTCCATTGCAAAAAAATATCAACTTGACTGAAAGGAGAATTGCTTGTTTTTTGTCTCCCAACAACCACATTCACCACTTTTGATATTTCTAATTCTATTTTAGCACTTATTAATTCAAAACTTAAATCTTTACCTTGAAAAAATATTTTCTTGTGTTCTTTCATACCTCCCAAATTAGCAACGCTGGGCTGACTTTCTAGATACATGAATAAGTAGATTTATTCACCTTTTTTCTCCACCCTTGCAACATTTCCCTTTGTGATTCTGGATAAGCTAACTACCAATTTAATTTCTCTAGTAGAAACATCTAGCACTTGTACGCAAATTCATAGTGTAGCAGTAGGTGGTCTAGCCATTCTTCACTTTTTCTACTCATTACACACTAATTTGGACCATGAAACCCCAATTTCTTAAGTCTCTCACTAGTTAGATTGTGCCCCTCTAAAGCTATCCATGCAAAGGATCCTTCCTTAGGTAGGCCATTTTTGTTCCAACAAAGTTGATTTGGAAAACCTTCCTCACGCCAATCTCCTTCCAAAAATTTGTAACCAAGCTTTACATTATATTTGCCATCACCTGATCCACACCATATTAATTCATCCCTACACACAAGAACACTTTTCTTGATTAAAGGATGTTTAGTAGTAGCCTTTGCTACTCTGCTATTAAGTCTAAGTTCTCAATAGGTTTCCACACCCATTCTTGAAAGCATTTTACATCCTTTCACACTACATGATATTTAACTTTCATTCCCCACTTTTCCTCCATTACCCATTGGATATCCAATAACCTTACATCTTCCTTTGAAATAGGGTACCCTTGCCAAGAGTCATCCCAAAAGTTTGCTTGCTCTCCTACACCCAATTGCCAAGTGATGTGTTCAGTGATTACCTTTTTGTAGGCTATCAAAAAATTCTAGATATCTGAACCATTTGGAAGATTTTGAATTGTGAGAATTCACTCCTTTTGAGAACTATCAGGTATATGTGCAGGATCATGATGGGCCAAAAAGTGGCGATATGATGGGTATGTGGTTGACGACTTTTTTTTTCCCTAAAATTGATGAAATGAAAAGGGGTTTTAAAGGATATTCTCAGCTTTACACCAATATAAATTGTGCTTTACTTTGAGTTTAATAAATAATTATTATTCATTTTCTATTTGAATTACAAATAAAGTCCTGATTGATAAGCTAATTGAAAAAAATCTATATCTTTTAAACGGTATCACATTTTTTGAATCCAAAACATGTGTCACATTCTATGCTTCACATACTATAGGATTAAAAAACTAAAAATTTCATGATTTTTTGACCAAGTTAAGGTGGTCAAACATACAAGTTTTTATATTTTTTAAAAGTTGTAATAAAAAAATAATAATTAATTATTTACTTGGAAACAAATTACAAAAAAATATTCATCACATCGGGACATGAGTCCTCTACTTATATCTAAAATATTTTAAAAAATATATTATCATTTTATTCTAGTTAGGGTGGTCAGACAGACACCTACTTCTTATTTTTTCCCTAAAATTTAAGTACTATTGCATTCAAATTTCAAATTTTCACCAAATAGTTTTAAAATAAAATAAAAATAAACCTATTTTTTAGAAACTAAATTCAATTTTCTACAGATTCTATTCTTACATAATTTTGAAATAATATATATAACTTATTCAAATTTTTACGTCAAGTTTCCTAACTCTAATTTTTCTGCATTTTTTTGCCACTTAAGGGCCTATTTTTTCCATGATGATCCTGCACATACCCTATCCAAGTATTTCTTTTGTAATATCCTAACCCATTTCTATTTTATTTTACTCACCATGATCCATACTAACTTTTCTCCCATAGCTTCATTCATTAAATTCCACTTTTGAATGCTTGCTCCACCTATTGATTTTGGAGTACATATTTTATCCCATGCTAGCAACAAAATATTATCTTGTTCATTGCTGCCATTCCAAAAAAAACTTCCTCATCTTTTTAATCATTATTGAGATAATATTTGCAGGTAACTTAAAACACATCATGCAGTAAATAGGTAGTGCTGAAATAATTGATTTTAGCATTAGGATGCGCCCTATTGAAGAAAGACATAGCCCTTTCTAACCTTCCATTTTTCTAACATGTTTGTCTATCAAGTAATTCCATAATTTAGATTTACATGTGCCTGCAAATAATGGAGTTCCAAGGAAGTTCCTATGTAGTTTTTTTATTTTAATCCCAAGAATCCAAGCTAAATCCCTTTGTTTATCCAACCTCATATTAAAAAAGAATACTTCTGACTTGTGCCAATTTACTTTATCCCTGATGCCAAGCAATATTTTTCTAGCGTGGATTTCATAGCACGTGCTTCTCTTGAAGATGACATACCCATTAGAAAAGTGTCATCACCAAATTGTTGATGTGTTAATGCTTCCACCCCTTGTGCAATACACACTCCTTTCCATGTTCTTTCATGTCTAGCCTTATGAATAAACCTACCTAACACTTTAGCCATGATTATAAAAAGAAAAGGCGATACTAGATCACCTTGATGGAGACCAATTTTTTTTGAAAAGAAACCTTGAGGGCTTCCATTTACCAAAATTGAATACCTAGGTGTATCTATGCAACTCTTTACCCAATCAATCCAAGAGGGAGAAAAGCCAAAACTCGCCAACACTTTCATTAGAAATAATTTATCCACTTAATCATAAGACTTTTTTATATCTAGCTTGACCAGCATCCTATGAGTTTTTCATTTTCAAATTGAATGAGTTGCTTCATGTTCAATAAAGATACCTTCAATAATAGATCTATGTGGGACAAAGCCACCTTGCTCCTCTGATATGATATCGTCTAACAATAATTTTAGCCTATTTTCTATCACCTTGGAGATAAGCTTATAAATCATGTTGCATAAAGAAATTGGACGAAAGTCTTCAAAGGTCTAGACAATTTTTTTCTTTGGAATAGAGGCTATTAGGGTATTATTCAAATCCCTTAACATATAAGAATGCTCAAGAGATTCTTCTACTACCTCCCATAGATCCACCTTTATTATTTCCCAATTTGTTTGAAAAACCATGCTGGGAATCCATCTGGACTTGGGGTTTTATCACCACCCATTTGGAAAACAACTGACTTCACTTCCTCCATTGGCATCCCTTGCTTAAGCATAAGATTTTGTTCTTCATTGATTACTTTTGGAATTACCTTAAAAAATTTTGTTGTTTTTTCTTCCCTACTATTACATTGCAAATTGAGGAGGTTTTGAAAGTAACTAATTACTTCTACCTCAATATCCTCTTTTTCCACCAATTTTACACCAGCATTGTTTTCTATTTTTGTGATTTTATTTTTTCACCTTCTGACCCTAACCGAGTTGTGAAAGAACTTTGTGTTCTGATCACCCTCCCTTAGCCAACATTCCCTAGATTTTTGGTGCCAAAATTATCTTCCCTCACTAAAATTTCTGCATATTTCTTATTCAGAGATTTCTCTTGCTGAAAATAAAATTTCCCCATCCCTTGATGTAGGACCTTGACATGCAGCTTCTCCAAAGCACCTTCTACACTTAATTTTTCTTCAAAAATGTTCTTGAAATGTCTCTTATTCCAAGCTTGAAAATTTCCTCTAATAAATTGTAAATTTTTAAAGAAGTTGAAGCCCTTGGTGCCTTTCTCAAGAGGGGCACTATTCCACCATATCTCAATTAGTTGTCTCAACCCATCATCTCTAAGCCACAATTTTTCAGACTTAAAAGGTCCTCATTGGAATAGTATCATCACTCACAGTGAGGGTGAAAAGATAGTGATCAGATCCCAAGTAGGATTGAATGAAATACTCCACAATATAATCCTCCTCATTCCATTTTCCTACTAGAAAGAAGAGATCTAGATTTTATGTAATGTTTGTGAAGCCCTTACGCCTATTCATCCAAGTAAATTTCCCATTTTTGGAGATAAATTCTTTTAGACTATTCTCTGTGACAAACAGTTGAAAGTCCAGTTGTACAATGCTTACCCTGTTGCACCCACTTTTCTTTTCATCAGAGGAGAGAGTGGCATTAAAACCACCACCTAAGATCACCAACTCATAAATCTACCTCCATGTTTCCCTCTTTTGACCTATGTCTGTTGGGCCATATACATTTATTATAAGAATTGGTTCCTTTACATAATCGAACTATATTTTTAACAACTTCGATTACCTATTCTACACCACCTTTAGAGGGTTCCAGAGAAAGGAAAAACCACCTGAAGCATCATTTTCCTCTACAAAATCCCCTTGCCAAAGCATCCACCTACACATGAACTGCACATGAATCTAGTTGCACTCTCCTTATCTAATTTTTTTTCTTGTACGAGGATGATATCAAGGCACATCTGATCAAGACACCTTTTGATCAGATGCCTCTTTTCAGAGGTATTGCATCCCCTGACATTCCAAGTTAGGGCCTTCATGGTGACTTGGGAAGGGACAAGCCCTTCCCGAATCTCAATTTTCTTTGTCCCTTCACACTACTCGCCACCTCCAACCTCATTCTATTTTTCTTCCTTCCACGAGCTTTCTTCTCACCAAATTTTATATTTCCATTTGTTGATAATGTTTGCTTGATTGTCCTTTTTTCTAAGATGCCTATTTTTGCTTCACCATCCAAACTAACTTCATCATCTAATAAATCACTCTCAATACCTAATTTATCACTTCCTAACGAGGTTTCCAACAAATTGTAAGCATAGGTTACATATCCCTATAACTCAAGATTTTTCAAAGATTTAACCCTTCGTAGTTGAGGAGCATGAAATTCCCCAGACCTCTGCTCAGTCTCTACCAGAGCGTTGGAATTCCGGGTTGCATGCCCCATTTGACTTGCCAAGGGAGTTTCAATAACCTGTGTATTTTTAGGTGAATGGACAAAAAAAATCACTGTCATTCACAAATTGAAGAAGAGGTACCACGTTTTCATGCTGATTTGTAATATCTAAAAGATCATTGGTTTTCCTGAGTGCTTTCGAACTGGGGGGTATTTTGCTTCTCTTGAATATTGTTTTCCATTTTGAAATCCATCGCCAAGTTACCATCCAAAGTACCGATTTTTATTTCCTTTCCTTTAATAATTTAGTCACCATCACCTCTTCTACTATGGCTTTCCCTTTTTTATCTCAAACAAATTCACTACTCGTGTGTCATGTCCCCTTACAAGTACTGCAATTAACCACAGTCCTATCCACCTCTGCCTATTGCCTCAAAATTCCTTCATGTGTTCTGATTTCGATCTCCTTCGGGAGAGGGGGGGAATGTTTCCACTTTATACAAACCCTCACATACCTACTCAAATCTTTGTTATCAATGGTTTTCTCTGAATCTACATAAGAACCCAACCAGTTGGCAATTTCCTTAAGCATTTTAGGATCCCAATATTCAACCGACAGGTTGGGCAGCTGGATCCATACCAGGATTTCCTCCATAGATTCTTTACTGGGATCAAAATTTGGAATCCAATCTCTTACGTACAATCCAATACCATCCATCATATATGGACCATTGTTTAAAATCCATCGCTTTGTCCTATTTGAGTCACATTCAATGAAGAAAAAACCATTTGACAATGATATTAGTTTGATTCCAGGGTTCCATACCTCATCGCACCAGCTTCGGATTCTGGCATAGTCCGCTTTCTCCCCAGCCCACTTCATGAAGAAAGCTTTGGCTTTGAAAATTTCCACCGTTTCTCCCCAAAATTTCCCACCTATCTCACGTGAGATTACCCTATCTTCTTTGACTGAAACTCAATGTTGTTCATTTGTATTTTCTTTAATACCCTCTTTCGGCTTCCATACCTTATTTAAAATTGTCTTGCTCTGTTGTTTTGAACCCAATATGAGTCTACTATAACCCCACCCCGGAGATCTCTAATTTTTCTCTAAAATGCTGAACTGGACGAACCCCATTTCTATTGCCAGTCAGATCCTCGCAACCCCAACGTACAATACCATATCTGTTGTTGTCTTCGCATTTGTAGGGTTCCTTTCTCTACGGTGCCTAGAACTGCCTTATAGGCTGCCATGGCCCATTCCCTAACTTGTTATGATGCCACGCCATTTTTTGCATTTCCACGATTTATTTTGTTTGGTAGAGTATAAACTTGTAGGCAATAAAATTAAATTTTTATTTGTTCTTTTATGTCTTCATTTAATTTTAATTCTGAATAAATGAAATTATAAAAATAAAATAAAAGTCTTAAATGATAAACAAATCAAGAAGAGTTGTTGGTAGACTATAAGCTTTAATTAGTACAATCATTTTTATTTACTTTTTGATTTAATTATTTTGCTTATAAATAAAATAAAATCAATGAATCATTTTCTTATATTTCATTTTGTTGCATTACAAGATCATGCTTTTAATTTTTCTCAATTTTAAAATAATACTCTTTAAAAAATGAAATTTTTTATTGTAGATTTTTTTTTTTTTATATAAGATTGTAGGAATTGGGTAGCACGACCCCCTATAAACTACAGTGCGCCCGGTAAACTTTTTAACGTGACCGGTGGCACTAGCGCGACATGCCCTCTGGTACCATGGGCATGGGGGAGATTAGACCTTGTGACCAACCTCCTGTAGCAGGAAAGATTTAGCCAACTGAGCTAGGGACCCAACCCCCATAGATTAAATTCAAGTTAGAATTTTTTTTTTTTTAAATTCAATGAGTCATTATGGAATGATCCACAACTTGAATGAAATTTTTTACTATAATCAAAATTGTACATACAATATAATTTGCGAGACCCTAGATTTAGCACATCTTTAAGCAGAAACTTTAGCAGAAAAAGCATCATCCAATCTCTAACAATCGACAAGATATGCAAATCCATAAGCCAAATTCTTGAGTATAGAATCATGCAAGTATTTATTTGAGGTTGTAGTGGCATCTGTCGAGAAGAAAACCCTAAACCCTTTGAGAAAATAATCCCTGGATGTGGTCTCACAACAAACATTCGTCATAACTGGATTGTAATAATCACTTCTGAATTTCCTTGCTCTCGAAGGTACTTCTCTAGATCACTATTATAAAATTCACTATAGGTGTGATTGTGAATAACTTTATCATTCACCTTTTTATCAACCTATACAACTAGACAAAATATTAAAAGATTTGACTAGGGCTTAAGAAAAATTAAGGTTTTTGTTAGGGGTTGAAAAAAATGAGAATTCGGTTGGTATTTGGGAAAAATAGGCACAATACTGACCTAAAGGTCTCACAAGGTAAGTAATCACAAATATTTTGTTGCTCCAAAAATTTTAGAGTTGTTTGAGTATTAGAGTTCCTTAGAAATTTATTTATTTATGATAAGCTACATGATTTTAGGATTCTAGATGTCAAAATTAACAAAAAAATATTTTAGAAGTATGAATGAACCATAAATAAATTGGCATTCGATATGAGAGAGTTGTAGAGAGATTCTAGAGAGATTGTAGAACTTGCAAACTTCTAGCGAGAGCCACTAGCAGTAGTTGGAATTCTCCAGCAGCTTAGAATTTTTAGGATAATTTACAATTAAGATTTTGTGCTACATGGGACAATCTACAACATCACAATAGGATCTGTAGCCTAATATAGATAAATTAAGGTTCCATTAATATTTATTTCTTGTAATATAGAAAAATGTATCCTTGGCATTTTCACTCATTTGGGTCTTTTCTATGGATTTTGGCCTGATTTTGTCTAGATTCAATGTTGAAATGTGGCCAACACATTCACATTAGGCCTTAAATGCTTGAAAATCAATAAAAACCTAAAGATGTCTCGCAAAGGTGTTGTGAAGTGTTGTAATACATTTTCCCACTTTTCCAGGACCTTTTCATTATAATCTTAAACAACCTCTTTTTACCCATTTCCAAGCCTTATTTCAAAGTGTTGTAAGGAGTTGTAACAAACTCTCACACTTTCCTAGGCTTGTCATCAACAAATTGACCCTTTCTTATGATACAATGACCCCTTAATGCACTTATAGGCCCCACTTAAGTGTGTTTTAGAAGACAATCCCATTAAGCAACATTAATCACACTTTAATTCCCGATAATTGGAAAATTTTGCCTAGTGGGACCAAGTCACCACCTTGGGAAACTTAGTCCAATTAGGCTTAAAAATCAAATTTATGTCAATTTTCTGGCGGTATATTGTCTTCTAAACCATAAGATCAGCCTGTGATGTGTTATTTTGGGGAAATTAGGGCACAACATGTATCAATAAAGGGTTTTCCCCTAATTTTACAATCTTCTACACTCAATCTCTTAGCAATTAATTCTTCTCAAGAAAGCATCAAGCATTCAAGCACTCTAAGCACTTCAAGCATCAATCTATTGGAGTTGAATACTTTCATATCTTTAGACTTCTTCATCAAGGGTTTGGTGAGTTGTTGCACTTGCATGTTGTTCAGTCATCTTTCCCTTTACATTTCATTTCACTATTTAGGGTTCAATTACCAAAATGGGGTTTGACTAAGGAAAACCCCTATTCTCTAACCCTAACCCCTTTTTCCCTCTTTGCATGTGTGTTTTACAGACTTTGTATTCAGATTTTTTAAAGAGAAAGGTGCTAAAAGGTGTCAACTTTCCATCAACATCATTCAAAGTCAACAAACCCTAAAAGGAGCTTGAGGGCATCCTACAGGTCAACCTAGAAGATTTAAACCTAGTTTTGTGTCAGAAATAGAAGTACAAGTTGATAGCTACAAATTCTAGTCTCAATATTCTTGAAAGTTATAGGTGGACTAAGTTTCCATCATTAGAAAATTAGTCGCATTGCTAGGCTTGAAAAGTGATCTCTACAAATCTGGATACCCATTTCCCCGAAACTTGTTCCGACAAAGTTTCCCCGAAGCAGGAGTAGTCACCTAGCTTGGCATAAGTGTCCTAGTGGCCTTCAACAACAAATTTTGGAAGATTCCAGAGCTCCTAAATATCACACTTCAGTTTCTAGGTGCACCACTTCTGTTCCATTAAGTTTTGTTACATTTTGGATACATTTTAAGTCATTTTACATAGTCTTTTCAATACATTTGCATTACATTAGTTTTCATTCAATAGGTAGTTTATTTCATTAGTTTGCAACATTTAGACACATTCCAAATCACACACACATCACACATTTAACCCTTAATGTTGAATGAACCCCCTAGATCTTGGGTGTGAAAGAATTCTCTCCTTTTAGATGAAAACCCTGGAAATGTTCAAGAACCCCCTTTCCCTCAAAATCCACTGTTCATTTTGGTGAACCCACCTTTAGAACACTTTTTAACTTCTGATTTTAAGTAAATTTGCATCTTAGAAAAAGCTTGCATCAACATTGCAATAGGGTTTTGCATTATTTTTCATTCTAGGGTTTTTAAAAGTGCATTAGTGAAAAGCTCATATAGCTTGCATTTTTCATTTCATTACATTCACAAAGTTCCAAAAATTTTGCATTTTCATTTTGTATCTACATTTGAAAAGCCTAAAGTCATAAAAACCATTCAAAAATTATGAAAATTGCTAAAAAAATCATTGTTGGGACTAATTTGCCACACTAGGTGACTTAGTCCACCTGCACATTTTCCACTATATTTTATGGTATTTTTTAGAGCATTTTCTGCATTTTTATTTTATGTTTTTGCATTTCTGTATTGTTTTCCAAAATTTGAGTTATCGGCATTTTGGTGTCCTTTTTTTGCATTGCATTTTCATTCACCCCACATTTAGAAATGTTTGCATGAGTGTTTGGTGCCCTATTGCTAATACCTTAGTGAGAAGAAGTTCAAGACTCATGGGTATGTGCAGGATCATGATGGGCCAAAAATGGCAATATGTAAGTGATATGATGGTCCGTGTGGCTAATGACTTTTTTTTTACCCAAAATTGATGAAACGAAAAGGGTTTTTAAAGGAGATTCTTAGCTTTCCACAAATATTAATTATGTTTTAATTTGAATTTAATAAATAATTATTATTCATTTTCTATTTGAATTACGACTAAAGTCCTAATTGATAGGCTAATTGAAAAACATCTATAGATTTCAAAGGGTATCACATTTTTTGAATCTGAAGCATGCGTCACATTCTATACTTCACATAATATAGGATTAAAAAAAAAAAGAATTGAATTTCATGAATTTTTGACCAAGTTAAGGTGGTTAGATGTACGAGCTTTTATATTTTTTAAAAGTTGTAATAAAAAAATCATAATTAATTATTTACTTGGAAAAAAATTACAAAAAAATATGCATCACATCGAGACATGAGTCTTCTACTTATATCTAAAATCTTATAAAAAATAATTATCATTTTATTTTGGTTAGGGTGGTCAAACAGACACATACTTCTTATTTTTTCCCTAAAATTTAAGTACTACTCCATTGAAATTTCAAATTTTCACCCAATAGATTTTTTAAAATAAAAATAAACCTAGTATTTTAGAAACTACATTCAATTTGCAACAGATTTTATTCTTACATATTTTTGAAATAATATAGTAAACCTATTCATATTTTTATGTCAAGTTGCCTAGCTCTAATTTTTCTAAATTTTATTGTCACTTAAGGGCCTATTTTTTCCATGATGATCCTGCACATGCCCATATGGCATCTTGTGACAATACACTTGTTGTAGATCTTGGGTTATCTTGAGCTTCCACTCCTAGTATTGGTAATAGTACACTAGGCCTAGAAACCACCCTTACTAACTCCTTGCACTCAAGTAGCATGCGTATTGAACATAAACCTGATGATATCCCACAAGACAAGATCATTTACCTTTATCAGGACCTAGCACACTTGTAACATCAAGTGAGCCTTGAAACCATTTTTTTTGCTACAATTCCAACTCTTGACAACACCCACTATATGCTTGATAGTGAAAAAGGCCTAGATGTTATGAAGAAAATAGTTGAGATATATCAAAAACATGTTCCTTCTACCTCTAGTGTATCCCAATCAACAAACATTGTGGTTAACCAAGGAGGACCTCAAACTCATCCTCCCTCGCCCATCAACTCCATACCTACTTATTGTTGGATGTTGTGGTTGTGTTGTTGATATATTGTTGTCATTGATGTCAACACTATTAGTGTTTTAATCTGCTTAAGGCTGTATATGTCGAGGAGATTGAGAAAATTATAAAAAATATAGTACAGGCAACCAGTGGAGCTGAGAAGGTCAAAATGTTGGAAAGCTCTGTGCATTGAAGATCTGAATGTCCACTTCAAAGGGTTTGGTGTTGAACCTTTCTAGTAAGTTGTCCAAAATTTTCATTGGTGCACATGAAGTTTTGTGGAAGTTATGATGATCTATATACCTATAGTTATTCAGTCTCTGTAGATGGTGTTCTTTGTCAAAGCGGATGAAATTATGGTAATATCATGTGTTGCTCATGTGCCTATGACATTCATGGATGAATCTAGATCATGCTCTATCCTTGGTGTACGTCTACAGTGATTGGAGTGTTCGTGATCGGAGATTTTTTTGATATGTGCCCGAGTGTTCATGTTCTTGACCGACATTGTGGTGTTATCGTGTTGCGGATCCATGAGGATTAATATTTTATTGTTTGGCATGTTTGGAGATGTTTTTTTGGGTCCTCACTATGCTAGGTCCAACTTGTGTTGGTACGCATTGAAATTTATTCATGTATCAAGGCCGATAGTTGTAATTTATTCCTAATTTGTGGCTAACTGATTAGTGGATGCAAATCCATGTAGCAGATATATATACAAGATTTTTTTCCTCATTTAGAGTGTGCTCAAGTGTACAAGTGATGGACAAGTGCGAATAAAGGTCAAATCATTTAGAGCAGAGTGTGGAAGATTTGATGAGGTTTTAGTGTGCCTAATTGGAACTATAACCAAGCTTTTGTAGAAGCTATTTTCTCAATTCAAATTCATCAGATGGATCTAATCTGATTACTGTATGTAAGGCAATGAGCCTTCCCTTTGAGTAGTGTGCTCTAGGCAGTATGCCTGAATGCAAATGCATTTTCTTTTTATTCTTCATTATACTTTTAACATAGCATAATCTTGTGGACTAACATCCACCGTGGTTTTTCCCCTCATAGGATTTCCACGTATAAAATATTTGTGTTCATGTGTCTCTAATGTGTTTTTCTTATACTTGCATTATTAATTATCAGATCTGCGATATAAGGATTGGTTAATGTTGTATAAGTTTGATTTTGGTAACAACTGATTCACCCCCCCTCTCAGTTGTCTATCCTTGTTTTGCCAACACCTATGCCTCCCCTAATGTTACAACCATAGTACCACAAGTTAACAATTTGATCCCTTCCCTTGGTATTCCTACTAGCATCCCTACCTCCTGTGTGGCATCACATGCTTTATCCTCTTCCACCATACCCTCTATTAGCATTCCCTTCAATTGCCCTACCACTACACTCACCCCATCACCACTTTCCCTTCCCCCTCACACCACTTACACTGAACCTCTCATAGCATAAATTTTCCAAACCATCTCATCAATGCAACAATATATTTCCATCATCAATCAAAACCAGAATGGCCCACCCACCTATTATGTTCACAACAACCCATTGTCCTTGGAAATATTGCAAACCCCAATTCCATAAGGAATAGAAACACCTAGATTTGAGAAATATGTGGGGAAATAAGATCCTTCTAACCACATTAATGCATACACCTCTTCATGTAGTGACTTTTCCCTTGATGATAAAATGTTAGCTAAACTATTTCCTAGAACTTTAAAAGATACTATCTCGGAATGGTTTTCTTCTTTATTGAAAAGTTCAATCCATTCATTCAATGAACTTTTTGATGTCGTTAATAATCACTTCCAAGTGCATATGACTCCCAAGAAGACCTTGGCCAATTTGATGTGATGTAAGAAAAACAATGATGAAAAGATAACTAATTTTATCTCACGCTATCATTCACTTTTTTCCCAAATCGATGTCAAGATTCCTGACCCACATCTTCAAAAGATGTTTATAGAAATTTGATAACACACCTTCAGTAAAAACTCACCATGATGAAGTTCCCTTCCTTCATGCACTTATGCACAACCCTTTTTTATTATCACAATTCAATTAGTAGTCGCGATACACGATCCACTTCTAGTCGAATTGAGCAATCCAAAACTACCAACCAAAAAAATTATCAGTTGTTTAGAAAGAAAAACAAAGGGTTCTTACAATTTAACCCTCCTCAAATATCCCCTCCACTTGTCAATAAACAAGTACCAGTT
The DNA here is from genome assembly GCA_007115665.2 of Sequoiadendron giganteum. NCBI lineage: Eukaryota > Viridiplantae > Streptophyta > Pinopsida > Cupressales > Cupressaceae > Sequoiadendron > Sequoiadendron giganteum. The sequence continues at coordinate 41,104,763 of CM021109.1, forward strand.
GTTAAGTTCATGGTGCCTTTTAGTTATGGAGATCTTAAGAGACATTTCACACCTTTACTCGAAACTCTCCATAACACAATGTCTCAACATATGTAATAACAAATGATTACCTTACCTATTGTCCATGCACCCAATCCTAGCAAGACCTTACCTCCAAACTTCAACTCTAAATATTATTTCCATTTTCATAGACAAAATGGACATGACACAAAATAGTGCAAGTGTCTTAAGCATCGTGTTCAAGACCTCATTGATTCTAGTCGTCTATCCATTTTCGATATTACTGATCAAGGAAATAAGTATTTTTCCCCTCCTAATCAAAATCTATAAATTTTCACTAATCCCATGCCTAAACATAATATTTCATTTGTCAAAGCTAGTGAAACTACACAAAATGATGTTATGAATGTTGATACAAATGATGAACATTATGATCTCTTATTCCACATGTAACACATGTCAAGCCTATGGATGAAATGGTAGGAGCAATAGATGTTATCCCTCGTAAGGTCCAACCTAAAATATCTCTCGATATCACTTTATCCTCTCAAGACATAATTAAAAATCTCTGTGATGGTCCTCTTTACATAGTTGATCATATTTATGATAAGCCCACTAATGGGATATTAATAGATCCCGCCCATGGAGAGAATGTGATCACTGAGGAATGTTTGGTATTGCATGATATTTATCAAGATGATTATGATAAACCTAACACATGGATCAAAATGCACAATGGTTTTTCTTTCCCTACGATCACATCGATCTCCCTCCCATTAAAAATAAGACCTAAATCATTGGATGTTACATTCTCTATCATCCCATAGTCAGAAAAGTTTTGTTTGAGGTTAGGCCATCCATGGCTTTGTTCAATGAATGCGGTCCCTTTGGTTCTTCACAAGTGCTTAAAGTTTCTCTTTTTCAATGATATATTCATTGTCCACCATAGCGGATTTAACCCCTTGTATTCGAAAGGGAAATTTTCCTTAGAAGCCTTTTGGCCCAAACCCATGGAGCCCATCACACTTAGAAGAGATTTATTTTTTATTTCTTATCAAAAATTTAAAGCAAAGAAAATTACAGAACTATCTCTTCACAACACGTCTTCACCCACTTCTGAAACTCTCATCCTTGATGAAACCATGCTTCAACCTGAATCAGACCTACCTAACCAACCAACACCTAAAACTTAATCTACATCTTACAAGGGACCTAGAGTTTGTAAAAGTAACTCTACTCTACCCCCTCACATAAAACAAGTTTACAAAGTGTAACACAGATTTTGGCACCTTAATGCTTTCTTACTTTTCTAGGGTTTTTCACCTAAAAGGAGAAAGATGGGCCAAAATGCTTATGTTACATTCAAATATTATGTGTTAATGGGTGTGTGAATGTGAATATGTGTGGGATGTGATGATCTATAATGTCTAAATGAAATGATCTAAGAGCAATAAACTGAAAATAGAAGTGAACTATTGATGTAAAACCTAGAAAGTACAACTATGTTTGAAAACACATTATGATATGTAGACTTATACTAAATAACCTAAGAAAGCTTATAAAACAAAACAAAAATTTGTAAGACTGGAAATGTGTACATGGAAGTGTGTTGCAAACTTGAAGGAGCTCTAAAATTTTTCAAATAGTGATTTTTATATCTGGCGAGACACTTGTGCCAAGTTAGGTGACCTAGTCCTTTTTTGAGGTGATTTTAAAAACTGCTTGGGGGCCTGTTTCAGCCAAATGGGTATCCAAATCCATAGAAATCTTTGGACAATAGGCACACCAAGACTAGGTCACCACAAATTGTGGGAATGTCCCTTTTTCCTTTTCAAGAGATTCGAAGGGGGAATTTGTAGACCTCAACCTGCACTTCTTCTCGTGGTAATTTCCTAGACCTAAAACTGCAGAACTCGGCCTGTAGGTATCTTTTTGTGAATGATTTTCCCTAGTTGACATGGAGATGCCCTAACAATTTTTCAACCCCTCCTTGAATAATCTCCAAACATACAAAATACCTAGATCTACAGATACACACAAATAAGGAAGAGGAAAATATTGGATGTTAGAATATAGGGGTTTGCCTTGGTCAAACCCCTTTGTAGATTATCAAATCAAATGATGAAATAAGACAAGAAAGAATGAAATATGGAATAGTAGATTTAGTACCTTGCCATAGAGATAGATCTTGAGTTGTTGGAATCATTCAACCCTTGAATTCTTTAGCAAAGGATATCTTGATGCCCTAGGATGTAAACCCTAGCTTGCTTGAGAAGAGAGGTGGATGAAGAGTGAAGAGTTGTGAATAATGAGTGTATCTAATGAGAAATTAGGGTTTCTAGACTTATTTATAGGCAATGCACCTAAAATAATCCATTATTTGATCCTCAAGGTCAACATGAAGGATAAATAGACCAAAACCCTAACATTTCTCGCTCAAAACCACAAAAATGGCTCCAATGGGACTAGGTTGCCACCTTGGGTGACCTAGTCCACCTGGACAAGACTAATTTGCCCAGATGGGTGACCTAGTCCTATAGGGGATGTTTTGTGAGATGGATTATCTGAGAGTGAAGAAATTAGGTTTTTATGATGATTTTATCATATATTTGATCAAATTAAGCATTGGGATGTGTCACCAAAAATTGCATACCTTTGAAGAAAAGGACAATTTTGTGCCCGTTTTTGTCCCACTTTAAGTCCTATCTCACCAATTTTCACCCTAAAATAGCATTTATAGGCCCCTAAGGTTGTTAATTTTGGAGTTAGAGGCATGATTCACCCAAGGGATCATTGAATCCCCGACAAAACACATCAAAATCCTTCAAAAATCACAGTTCCCACTTACAAATCCCTTAGTGGGACTAGGTTGCCCAAGTTGGCAACCTAGTCATTTTTGTGCATTTTTCAAGTTTTAAGAAAAAAAATCAATAATTAACCAATAATCTCGGATGGGTGTCAGCTTCTTAGGTCAAAATTCTTGAGAATTAGGTCATGTTGCCTATATATACTTGTTTTTAGGTCATTTTTCCAACTCTTCTAGCTCATTTTTCACTCTCTCTTGCACACCTTTCACACTCAACTCCAAAAATCAAGTGCCAAACATCTTCTTCAAAAAGATTCATCTCACACACAACAAAAGTTGAAGCTTTGAGACAACAAACTAGGGCTTTTGCAGCTCTTGGAATCTCACTTTACATTCAAGATCACACATTGACAAGGTTGAAGATAGATGCCTATGGAGATCCATGGAGAAATCTAGGTTGAGGAGGTGCAAATAGCCACCAAATCATTCCTAAAGACTGATTTCAAAGTGCCTCCATCTTCTACCTTCAAGTCATTTGCAGATTTGAGGTTTGCATCCCATTTGCATTCCTTGTTATTTTCATTTGCAATGTTGTAGGATTTCTAGGGTTTAGAGTCTTGCATCATTTCAAATCTATTACATACATCTTATTCTAGCACTGTAATAGAATAGGTTTTTTGCTTTGTTTTAGGTTTTCCTAGTTCTGGACACACTTATGGCTAGGGTTTATGCAAATTTCCATTCATTTAAAGTTTGAATACCAACTAGGGGTTTGACAAAGGAAAACCCCACATTAGAAACACAAATACATTCTATTTTGCAGGTTTTAGACAAGATTTCCATGGAGAAGTAGAACATAGAGATAAGGCACCTAAGTCCACTTTCAGTTTTTAAGAAAAGCAGAAAGGGACTAGGTCACCCATAAGGGTGACCTAGTCCCATTGAGGCTTTTCGACACTGAAAGTTTGAGATTCGGGGACCCTTTTGCCAGAAATGGCTCCCAGAGCAGATTTCTTGAAAAGGGACTAGGTCGCCCCTCTAGGTGTAAGTGTCCCAAATAGCTCAAAACCCTGATTTTCTAGTTTTCCAATGACTTCCACAATCTCAGTTCTAGCCCTCTTCAATTTCCAGGTGCACTTCCTTTTTTGTTTGATTAGTTTACTCTTATTGCTTTCATTTGTATGCATTACATAATGTGCTTTCCAATAGCATAAGCTAGATTAGTCTCGGTTAAGTATTTCAATTCTCATAGTGTGCACATTTCAACAGATTTTCAAATCTTGCACCCCTTTAGGGTTCGAATCCCTATAACCCCCCTTTAACCGAATCGTGAGATTTATTGCCCACTAGAGGTGAAGGAAAACCCTCTTCCTTCTAGGTGAAAAGCCTAGAATGTGGTAGAGGATCCATTCTTTTATCTCCACAAAAGGCAACCATATTTTGTGGTTCATTTTGGTGAACCTGCATTTCAAGACCTTACATACTTCTTATTTTCTTTACATTTCACATACTAGGAGCTTTCTCTTTAGCATTGCACATTGAATGTTGCATTGTGTAAACAAGCATCCTAGGGTTTTTCATTTTGCATTAGTGCAAAAGCATCATAGTTGTCAGTTATTTCCTTGCCTAATACAAAAAATTCAAAACTATATTATATCTCTGCATGTTTATTTCCAAAAAATTGCATTTTCCATCAGAAAACACCTTAAAAATTCAATAAAACCCATACCAGGACTAAGTCGCTCACCTGGGCAACCTAATCCTAGTAGAAATTTTGCATTAGTATTTTTTGAATCTATGCTCTAATTCTTGCACTCTTTGTTTCTTTTATTAATGCTAGGTTTCACTTTTGATTTTCTCTATCTATGCTTATATCTAGCTTAAAATGGCATTTTTAAGTAGTATTAAAGCATTACATGTTTCCCTTTATGCTTTAGTTCCTAGTTCTTTCAAAGTAGATTTCATGACACATACACCTAGAAACATAGATAACTCACATAATACAACACACACACTTGTTCACCATAGGAACACTATATCATCAAAATCTTTTAGTTGTGATGATTTTGATCAGTTAGATGAAGCTCTTCAAAGCTTCCTTTCACTCACTTCATCCACTAAGATTGGTGATGATGTAGTTACACCTTCCCATACCTTGTCTTCCAAACCCTTTAGTTGTGATGATATGGGTATGTTAGATGATGTCCTCCAAGACTTCATCTCCCCTAATTTATCCACTATGGTTTTTTTGTGATAGCCCAGCTAACACAAAAGATGTCAATGTCATCCAACCCCAGTTTGTTCTCTACCCACCTTTTCCTAAACCTCCAACCTCAGCCCAACCTGAGTTTACCCTTTACCTTCCCAAGAACGATACCATTGCTCACACCCATTATACCCATAATAAACCACAACCCCAACAACCACCTCCCTCCACTTCCTTACTGCTACCCAACCCCATCTTACCCACAACTCCTCATTTCAAATCACAACTTAGGGAGTATGATTTGGTTGAACAACTTAAAAAAACTCCTGTCAAAATATCCCTTTGGGATCTCCTCCAAAATTCCCCTAACTATCACTCCATGCTTCAAACCACCTTACAACAGATAGTGGTCCCTCCTACTAGAGAATGCTAAACATGTTTTCCAGAAGATTCAGAAAATGAATCCCAAGGTTGCCTTGCATGTTAAAGGAGAACTCGAAAAACTCCTTGATGTAGGTTTTATTCGCTCAATTGATTATTCTCCTTGGATTTCAAATATTATTGTGGTGGCCAAAACCGATAATCGCATTAGGATATGTACAGATTTTAGAGATCTGAATAAGGCCTCTTTAAAAGATGACTTTCCTCTTCCTAACATCGATATGATCATGGATTCCACTATTGGACATGCTTTGTTATCCTTTATGGATGAATTTTATGGGTATAACAAAATATTTATTAACCCACAAGATCAATACAAGATGGCCTTTATGTCCACTTGGGGTACGTTTTGTTGGGTCATGATTCCCTTTGGTTTAAAGAACACTGGCGCTACTTACCAGCGAGCGATGACATTAATATTTCATGATTATATTCACAAAATCTTAGAAGACTATGTTGATGACATCCTTTCTAAATCCTTAACCTACCAAGATAATGTGCATATCCTCCATCAAATCTTTGATCGCATGCACAAATACAATATGTACCTAAATCCTAAAAAGTGTATCTTTGGAGTAGATAACGGTAAAATTTTAGGGTTTATCATATCTCACAAAGGCATTGAGGTGGATACAAAGAAAATTGACACTATCATCAATATTCCACCTCCTCATAATATTTCCCAATTACGTACATTACAAGGATGAATACAAGCCATTCTTCATTTCATCACTTGCTTAACCGATCATGCGTTACCCTTTACTCATCTTCTTAAAAAGGATGTTACCTTCGATTGGAATGAGGATTGTAGATACCGAAAATTGGTCTAGGCCTGCGAGTACCACTTTTGACATAATTTTTTATTATCCATGGTCATGATTAAATAATGTTTATTATTTAATTAACTTTTTCTAAACACATATTTCCTCTATTAATTAAATACCCTTTTTAATTAATTCATTAATTCATAATGACCTTTATTCAACTTGACTAATTAAATAAATCATATTTATTTAATTATGTCGCTAACTAATAATTCTCCTTCTTAATTAAATAATTTATTATTTAATTACCCCCTTTATCATATTTCAACTATAATTATAAATTTATTATTTAATTATTCATTTCACCCTTTTCAACAGTCAAATTAAATAAATTACATTATTTAATTAATAATCTTTCATTTTCGAATGTTGAATTAAAAAAACATTTAATTCATATTTAATTATTTATGTCACATTCTTCTATCATTCAGTTATCTAATCATTAACTCACCTTCTGACTCAAGATTTATTTTTAATCCACCAGTTATCTCCGGATTCAACATCTAATTGTCTCTGCGAGAAGACTCTCTGTCACAACTAGTCAGTTAACTAGTTCTAACTCATATGCATGAATGAGTTTATTAATTAAATATCTTTATTTAATTAATTAATTTATTTATGCATTCGAATAATTATTCTTCGAGTTCTAACTTTGTCTTTGACATTCAAAGTCTATTTCTTCTATTTTCGAAGACTCTTAACTAAAGATTAAGATCTTGAACTCTTGTTCTTTCTGTAAGTGTGAATAAGGTATAAAGTAGGAAAGACACTTCTTAGTATGACATTATATCAAAGACAAATCAAATTGAACTAATTCAAAATAATAATCTAATGAAAGCGTCATATTGCTCTCTATCTCCAAAGATTTATTAAATCATTGTGGCTCTCAGATCGTGTAAGCAATGTGACTTTTAAAATGACTATCTGAAGAACGAGATGGATGCTAAATATAGGAAACTAATCCTATATGATGATTTCTAAATGATTAAAAGAAACTAAATTAATCTTGACATGAAATTATTGACAAATGAAGAGCTACAAGAGGCAGACATGATACGAAAGCTTGATTGCTGCATGCTTGGATGCTGAATGCTTGATGTTTGAATTCCTATAGAGTAAGAGTGCATAAGTTAGATTATCTGGATCTTTTCTTGGTTGAATGAGGTTGTATTTATAGATTTCCTAGTTGTAGAAATGCACAGGGATTGCATTGAGAGGCTTGGATTCAATCTGGAGGATTGAATGGTGAGAGATCGAGGAGATTGAGAGAATTTTGGTGATTATATCTACCCATGAAAACACCAGACAAGAGAAGAGGAAAGATTGATGGAGGAGGATTGAGAGATAAATTTGGAATTTGTCTCCAATTATTCTCGTGAAGTTTCAATCAATTAATTTTGACATGATTTTAGACATAAATTAGACATAGGATATCTAATTTTATTTTGAGGAAATATAGAGGAATATTCCTTATGCCTTTATTTAAATATTTTTGATTTATTTAAATTAGCAAAAGAGGGATAAATAATTTAATAAAACAAACTATAGGATTTGTTTATTAAATTAAACAGAGGAATATGGTAATTAATCAATAGAGCATTTGATCTTTATTTAATTAATTTAAGATCGATGTGATAGAATAAAATAGGGATATGATAATTAAATAAAAAAAAGTATTTAATTTTGTTTATTTAATTTAGATGAGAAGAATTTAGAAGAATGAATGTGAACTATATAAATAAATATTTCTATTTATTTAAACAGTGGAGGAATTTAGGATAATCAATTAAATAATTCATATTTAATTAATCGAATTCTCCAAACCATTTTTAGGTGTATACATTTTTCCCCTCTTCAAAGTGATGTGTTTACGCATTGCTTCGAAGAAATTTTTGCTACTACTGCCAAGATCGATGATTTAAAAAAAAAAAAAAAAATTCAGTGTGCCCCAAACATGCCCCAGATATTGATTTTAGATGATTGCCAATAATATGCCCCCTCGGGAGATAAATTAATGATGTGATGATTTTTAACATTTTTCAAATTTTCATGGTGATTTGATAATTTGATGATGTGATGAAGAAATAATTTATCTCCCAACAATGATGAAGAAAATAGAGCCCGTGGATGAATTTCAATTAATTCCATGAATAAAATTAATCAAAATATAATAAAACCCACCAAAATCCCCTTTTCAAAAGTTATATAAAGTCCAAAAGATCATTTTCAAAGTCATTTGCACCCTTTGACTTTCAAACTTCAGTGAGAGAGACATTTCAGCCAGCTAGAGCAAGATTCCAATCCCTTACCACACACATCGTTTCGAGCGCATTCAATGCCACCAGTGGCCGGCCACCTATGGACCTCTAGTATGTACCCATTATCCTCCTCATTTTTCATGGAGTTTTGTTTTTTATGCTTTTTAATGCTTTCAACGTTTTTTTACCTAGTTTAGCGCCTTCAAGTCGCGTTGTAGCACTTTCACTCTAGTGTAGCGCTTTGATAATCTGTTTTAGCGCTTGTGTTATTTTCTCTAGTGCTTTTGTAGGATAATGTAGCACTTTCATGATTTAGCACTTAGCTAGTTAGATTTAGTGCATCAATACTGGATTTTAGCGCCTAGACTGTTCTAGTTCTTTGATTTGGTAAATTAGTGCATCGATGGTCTATTATAGTGCTTTGATTAAATTGGCGCTTTGACGGATGGTTTTAGTGCATCGATGTGGTAAAACAACACTTTGGATAAAGTAGCACTTCAGAAACCTGTTTTAGCACATCTAATTGATAAAGTAGCGCTTTTGGGTTTTAGCACTTTGGATGCCCTTTTTAGCGCATCCATGTCAGAATTTCAGATTTTGACTTAATTAACCTTGATTTCATCAATTTCGATCATGTCTATTATTTGGATTGGTATGATTGATAATCCAAATTCCTGATGTTTGACTCTGTTTGATTAAAATAACACTTACTCTCATGATAGGCGAGAAGAAATCTCATTTGTGATGATCCTCATGATAGGATGATCCTCATGATAGGCAAGGAAATGATTCAATATCTGATAAATCTCATGATAGGTGAGATTAGATAATGTTTGATGAACCTCATGATAGGTGAGGTTTTTTGATGTTTGTTCATGAATTTTGATCGAAAATTCATACCAATTTTTTTTATTAGACCTGATAGTAGAATGACTTTTGATTTCCTGACATAGTGCACTAATTTTAAATTTTTTCATGATGATAGGAGTGTCTGGGTAACCTCTAGATGTGAAAGCAGCTTCCTTGGAAAACCGATTTGATACCTCATCTGACTCCATATGAGATTCAGATTATAGGTTGATGTGGTCTTACCAGTTTACTTGACATGCCCCAGATTAGGATTAATCAGGGTCTCCTTACCGCTTTGGCCGAGCGGTGGCACAGTGACCATAACACTTTTCATTTTTCCACTAGTGAGATGACGGTCACACCTAATGATGTGTGGCGGATTTTGTGCATTCCATTCATGGGGGAGATTGTAGTTTATGATTCTCATGAGGCTGGTGGGAGAGATGCTCTCCGTAGAGTGTTTCAAGATCAGCTTATTGCAGGTCTGAGCATCTGATGGAGGATGATTGTTGATGCATACGCTTCACTACCAACAGTGCTTGTTGGATTCATTGGAAGTTTCCTTTGCCCTGATCCCAGGGCAAAGGGATTCTCTGTGGGTTAGGGCAGGATTCTAGAGAGCATGGTCGTACATGGTACAATATACGCGTGGGGGATGTACATGCTGGCACATCTCTACCATGACCTTCATTTAGTGGTATACCTTGGGGCATGCAGTTTATCAGCAGGGATGACCCTGTTACAGGTGTGGGCATGGGAGCATTTTTCCATTGCTCGACCATTTCCAATTATGGATAGACCAGTAGATAGACCGTATGTCTTTCGATACAGAGGTAGACTTACCTAGGCTCAGATGGGTAAGTTGGAGCATTGGAGGCAAGTTTTTGATGAGACAAAGAGCATCGTCTGAAGGCCATATCCAGACTGTGAACAGTGGGACGAGGACGATGCAATGCTTGGATACCTTTGCGATTCCATGTACTTGATTGGCATGACACCTTTCATGTTGGAGAGATTTTTTCTATGTCGAGTGTACAGGTAGTATGGCATCGTACAGTGTATGCCTCAGGGGGTAGCCCACTATGCCAGGCGATGGAGTGATGTAGCAGATTGGGGACCTTGTCTATCATATGAGGTCCTAGTAGAGGGATATAGGGCTCTACAACCATCATCCTAGGACATGTGCAAATACATTGTAGAGGTGGTAGTGATAGAGGAGTATGCTGCATTTTTGGATTTGACTCCACATCCTCACATCACTATTCTAGATGAGCCAATACCATTACCTATAGAGGAGGATGTTGTCAAGGGTTTAGAGGATAGTGGGGGTGATACTCCGTCATGTAGTAGCACAGAGAGTGGTAGTGATGGCAGCAGCAGCGATGACAGTGATGGTGGTGGTGGAAGTGGAAGAGGGGCAGGGCTAGTCAGCGTTGGTCCTTCATCTAGTAGGCCTCGCAAGAGGCGAGCAGTGGAAGTACCATCAATTGACCACTAGAGATAGATTGCAGGTCTCCAGACACAGGTACAGATGCTGCCGGGACAGTTGGTACAGTCTCGGGGTTTTCTGGTTTAGACACAGACCCATGCTCAGGCATTAGCGCAGGTACAGGGATAGTTGGCTGCTATGTAGACTCAAGTTGCCACATTGACAACTCAGCGAGACAATGCACGACAAATTTCCAAGGGGGCATAGGAGATGAGTGAGACCCTATAGAGATTGGTCGATGGTACCTCAATGGCCGATTATATGAGAGAGGTTCTACGGGTTGGCTGAGAGGCAGAGTTTTACAGGGGGAGATATCATGATGCAATGTCTATTGATTGCAGAGTCAGTTATGCCTCATTGAGATCTGGTCGGACTCGCACCTGGACAATCAGTGAGGGTGTGACACAGCTTCCTTGAGGAGATCCTAGAGATCCTGGTCCTTCTAGGGGTGGTGGTGGTACTGGTCCTATTGGGCGCGCACATTCTGGCAGTAGCAAATCATAGATGTTGTTGTGATTTCAAGATATTCCATTTTGAGACATGATGTATACTATGATTTAGCTCATTTTTGATGATGTATCTTTATTTTAGACTTCATTGTATACTTCACACTGATGATATATATATGAGATGTAGTTGATTTGATCTTATGATGGTTTATGATTTCTATGTGATGGATGCATTTATTTATGTGATGTTCTATATGAATGATTTTATTTCATGAATGATTCTATGATGAATGCATGTGATATTTACATTATGTATGGGTGTATGATGTAATGTATGAAATTCTAAATGATGATGTATAGATAATAAATGATATGACATGATGATGAATGATAATAATGGATGTATAGATAATATAATGATGACAATATCATGACTTGCATTTATTTATGATAAATTGTATGGATGTATGGATGTATGGATAATAATGATGTAAATTTGATCAAATGTACATGTTAATAGTGTAATGAATGTGATGATGTAATGCGCGTGATATTTATTGCGATGTGATGGATGCATAATGATGTATTTGATCAAATGATAATAATGTAATGTAATGATATGGATGACAAATGATGTATTTATTGACAAATGATAATAATGATGATAAATGCATAACTATTTGATTTTAAAATGCATGAACGATAAATGATGAAAACTTAATGATGAAATGACGACTTCTACATGTTTTTGATGTTTTTTGCATTTATGTCAAGTATACTTGTGTAGGTTAGAATGTGTCAATTAAACTGAATCTAATCTAATACACCAATGAAACATTAGATTGAAGAAAGCTAAATAAATAAAGCAAATGCAAACTCTTGACAGCAACTTCTTCAAATTCGTTCCATTGTCCTCTATCTCCAAGGATTCGCTTCAATATGTTTGCTCTCAGTTGTGCAAACACAACTTATAGAATGGCACTTGAGAGAATGAGATTATTATGAATGCATATGCATCTACAAGATTGAACTATTGAATTAAAAAATGCTATGAATTGCTAAGATTGCGACTATAATAACTATGCATGAAAGTATGAGATTCGAGATCCTTCTCAACTCATGAAAGGGTTGTATTTATAGATTTTTGAAGGTAGGAATTCAATTGGCCAAGATCGACGGTTGAGTTCAAACCTGTTGGAATGAATGGTGAGAGATCGAGAATTCGAAAAGAAGGCAAAATTCTGAGAGACAAAAAATGAAGAGACAAATTGAAAGGTGTCTCTCATAATTAAGTAAATAAATATTTAATTATGTGTGAAAGAAATGTGAAAAGGCTTTAATTAAATATTGTAAATATTTAATTATGAGAAAAGGAAAAAGCCTTTTAATTAAATATTAAGATTTGTGAGAGAAGTGGGAATTTGGAAAATAATTTAATTAAATATCGAAATTATTTAATTAAGTGTGGAAAGAAGAATATCATTTAAATTTGGAATTTAAACTTATGATAATTAATGTAAATAAATTGTAAAATTTATTTAATTAATTAAGAGGAAGATAGCATTAATTAAATAAATAAATTTATTTAATTAAATTAGAAGAATTAGAAAAATGAACAATATAAATAAATAATTAAATTTATTTATATGTAGAATACTTAAGAACATTAATTAAATAACTCATATTTAATTAATTAACAGGTTCAATCGACCGTGACCATTTTTAAATGTGTACAATACTTAGTCATGATTATAGAAAAGATAATTATTGATTGGAATCACTTATGCAACAAATACTCTACAGATAATGAATTTATTATGAATGCAATCTAATTTTATTATGCAACTATATGCAACCATTGTCATTTTAACAGTACTTTTGTGCTTGGTATCATCATAGAGCTTTTATTGGATGTTGGAAGTGAGTACAAGCATCAATTGTATGTGTTAGACTAATGACGACCTGAGTATTAATTTCATGATTTTTTATATTACAAGCTAACACAAGCATCTAGGTATAATTGAACCGAGATGACCTAAGCATTCATTGCGTAAATATGCAGAGATTAATCATTTTAGTGTGTGAATTATGAATGTCATGGTGATACATTTCCATAGCACATCCCCTGACAATTCACACATTTATATGATTAACTTACACACAGCAGACAATAAAAATATCATTCTTTTTCCTTGTTCCTCTAGTGAAATACATCATCGAGTTACTCCAAAGAAATGATAATCAAAATGTAATTTATCCATATTTTTACTTAGAGTGTTTCAATCATTATTCAGATTTTAGATCATCCATCCTGATTTTGTGATTTTTTTGGATTTTTCGATTTTGACTAAAGACCTAACTTACTAACTTATCCTAGGGGTCTCAGAGTTTGCTCAAAGATCAGCCTTGCCTATGTTACACACGCAGAGACCACGTAGTTTGATTAACACAGACCTATGTTTTTGGATTTTTCTTTTCTAGACTGACTTTTTGACATGTTTTTTTGGATTTTCGATATGATACGGATGTTTGATGCCCTCCTGATTGTGATTGATGTTGCACTTTGATCCTTGTTTTCATTTTCCTATCATACTGTTGTTCTCCCATTTTGGTGAAATCGATGTTTTTGTTGCCCCTAGTGATATCCAAATGTTGCCCCCAAGCTTTGTAGTGAGACTTGACCATGTGAAATGATTTTGATAATGGATGCAATGATGGCCAGACTAATGGTATGATGTGAAATGATGTTGACTGCTAGACTAATGATTCTGATATGTTTCAAAATAGATGGGAAAGCTGATCTTGAATCACATATGATGCCTGTTTCCAGGTTTTCACCAATATGTTTTGATTACACTCTTTGTTTTGTATATTATTTTCCTCTTTTTCTTTCTTTTTTTGTATTTTGTATTTTTTTATTTTTTTTTGTGTTGCCAAGATGCCTGTTTGCCAGGTTTTCATCAAGGAAACCTTTTTCAGAAGTTTGACCCATGCACTAGGAGATTCAAGTATAGAAATTTCTTAGATGGATACTGTTGATAGGTTCATCAAACAAATCCCCTTTTGACATTGATAGTTGATATGCTCCTGATCCATACACTGATATGACAACAAAAGGACCTAGCCAATTAGGCTCAAATTTCCCTTTCTTCTCCATGTCCTATTGATTCCTAGGGTTCTCTTTTAGAACCAAATCACCAATTTGAAAGACCCTCAGTTTTACCCTGTGGTTGTAACTCCTTAACATTCTCTGTTGATAAGCTGTTAGATGATTAATAGCTTGTTGACGATGCTCATCCAATAATTCTAGTTCCTGTAGCCTAGATACCCTATAATCTTCATCGGAAATGATTCCTTTGAGTGATACTCGAAGGGATGGAATCTCTACTTCGATGGGTAATATGGCTTCTGATCCATATACCAAGGCATATGGTGTAGCTCCTGTTGGTGTTTTGATACTTGTTCTGTAGGCACATAGTGCAGGATTGAGTTGAACATGCCAATCATGTCTAACATCATTAACCATCTTCTTTAGAATTTTTAGAATTTATTTTTTTAGGCCTCTGCTTGGCCATTTCCTTGAGGATAGTACGGTGTTGAAAAACAATGTTGGATATGGAAGTTTTCAAATAGTTCTTGGACATCTTGGTTCTTGAAAGGTCGTCCATTATCAATGATAATGGATTGAGGGATTCCATATCGATAGATTATGTAGTTCAAGATGAAAGAGGAAATCTGCTTCCTAGTGATGGTTGTAAGAGTTACTGCTTCTATCCATTTTGTGAAATATTTTGTAGCTGTGATAATGAACTTTTGTCCATTAGATGAAGAGGGATGCATCTTTCCTACCAGATCCAGTCCCCATTGACAAAAGGGCCATGTTGATGTAAAGAGATGTAGTTCTTGAGCCGGTGCGTGAATCAAATTGCTATGAATTTGACACTTTTGACATTTATTGATAAACTGATAGAATTATTTCTCCATGCATGGCCAATAATATCCCAAATGGAGGAGTTTTTTGGCTAGATTTATCCCACTCGAATGAGTGCCACAAATACCCTCGTGAACCTCTCATAGGGCCATTTCAGATTCATCATGTTCTAGACATCAGAGTAAGGTACCATCAAGACCTTGATGATAAAGGATGTCTACAATTAAGATATGTCGGGTGGATTGGTGGATAAAGTTTCATTTTTGGTTCCTAGAAAGATCAGGAGGAAGGACATTGTCTTTCAAGTAAGCATAGGTTTTTTCATAGATGGAGGTTTCAATGGTTTCTAAATGGCATATGGTAGTGGATTCTGATTTATTATGGGAAGGACATGATACTTGTTCTACCATAAACTCATAACAACCATGTTTCTCTGGCAATTTTAATAATGAAGCAATAATGGCCATAGCATCCGCAACTTTGTTCTCCACCCTTGGAATTTGATCAAACTTGATATTGAAGAAGAACTATTTCAGATCATCTATTTTTTGCTTGTAGGGCATCAGATTTTCATCCTTTGTTTGATACTCATCATTCACTTGATAAATGACTAGTTGAGAGTCCCCATATACCTGTAAGTCTATGATTTTCCATTGAATTGCTATTTTGACCCCGATGATCAATGCTTCATATTCTGCCACATTATTTGAACATTGAAACATCAGCCTATATGATTTTGGAATGGTGTGTCGTTGGGGAGAGATAAAAAAAATCCCTTCTCCAAATCCACGCTGTGTGTATGATCCATCAAAATATAATACCCATTGTTGAGGCATCACTGTCAAAATGTCTGCATCCAAAAACTCCATTGTCATTGGTCGATCATCTAGTAGAGGATCCTTAGCTAATTTTTCAGCAATTTCCTGACCCTTGATGGATTTTCTCTCCACATATTGAATGTAAAATTCACTTAACAGCATGACCCACTTTGCCAATCTACCTATTAAGATAGCTTTACTGAGTAGATATTTTAAGGGGTCGATCTTTGCTATTAGCTTGATTGTATGAGTCAGCATATAGTGTCTCAGCTGTTGAGTAGCAAACACCACTGCCAAGCAAGATTTTTCTATGAAATTGTAATTTATTTCATAGCCATTTAATGTTCTACTGATATAGTAGATGGTGTGTTCCTTTCCTTCATAATCCTCTTGCACTAATAGTGCCCCCAAAGAAATATCTGTCATTTCAATATACAATCTTTCTATTGGCGGTATGAGAATGGGTGGTGACATTAGATACTGTTTTATTTGATTGAATTTTGTTATCACATTTGAAAACCACTTTTTTATGCAACAAATGATTGAACAGATGACTTTTGTCCACTAGCTGGGAGATAAATCTCCTGATCGATTGGAGCCTTTCCTGTAGTGATCTGAGTTGACTGATATTCTTAGGAGGTGGCATATCCATTATTTCCTTGAATTTTGTTGGATCTACCTCAATGCCCTTTTCTGAGACAATGTACCCCAACAGTTTCGCTGATGTGACCCCAAAGACACACTTCTTGGGGTTAAGCCTGACATTGAATTTCTCTAGCCATGTGAAGATTTTGCCTAGGATATGTAGATGTCCTTCCCTCGTACCAGATTTTTCCAAGATGTCATCCATGTAATCCTCCATGAAGGTGTGCATCATATCATGAAAGATTGTTGTCATTGCTCTTTGATAGGTGCCTCCTGCGTTTTTTAGACCAAATGGAATGACGTTCCAGCAGAGGGTTCCCCATGGACATGTAAATGTTGTCTTTTCTTGATCTTTTGGAGCTATTTTTATTTGATTGTACCCAGAGAAACTATCCATGATTGAAAACATGGCATCCCCTATCGTCAAGTCCATAATGATGTCTATATTTGGTAATGGAAAATCATCCTTCGGGCATGCTTTATCAAGTCCCTGAAATCTGTACATATCCTAATGCTATTGTCTTGTTTTGAAATAGGTACAATTTTTGATATCCACTCAGCGTAGTTTATAGATCTTATAAATCCAGCATCCAACAATTTCTTTAGCTTAGTCTTTACCATTAATGCGATATGGGGATGCATTTTTCTCAATTTTTGCTTTATAGGCTTGATTCCTACGGGCAAAGACAAATGATGCATGAGCAGATTTGGATCCAAGCATGGCATATCAGAATATGACCACGCGAAGTTGATGCTTCTTTCCTTAAAGAAATTGATGAATTCCGGTCTCTCTTGATCTGTCATGGATTCTGCTAGATGTAGGATTTTTTCTTTTTCTTCAATGTCGATGTTCACAGACTGTGTTGGTTCTACCAAAACTGATGATCGCTCATGATAATGTTTCGGAAGGGTGTCAAATATTCCATCCTTTAGTGCCTCAAAAAGGTTTTCACCATTAGATGCGTTCTTTATTTTTTCTTTTTCTAGATCTAATGCTGCCATAGAATGGTTTTCACCATTAGATCTATTTTCACTGTTTTCACTTTTACAACTGGAAGATTTGACACCCTCCTGCCGAGTCGTGTTGTTATGAGTATTACAGATAGAACTTGTACCATTTTCTTCATGACATAGGAAATTTACGATGGCATCATCATTTGTAAATTGTGGTACATTCAAAGGTTCGATAGATTCCCAGTCAATAAGTTCAGGATGGATTAAAGGCATGAAGTCATCGCATTGACTTAGGTTGATGGAAGTAAGGGTTAGGAAAAAAATTTCATCATAATTGTCATTTGGGATATTGACATCATTGATGGTACCCTCTTCAAGATCGTCTAGTTCACTCAAATTCTATTCCTCCCCACTTGAGTCAAAGATATTTAGTGATCCTGCTACGAATGGTCTAGACCCAGAGCCTTGTCCCTCCTCACGCGTAGGTGCATATTGTTGTATTACATCAACCTGAATATCGATGAAAGATACATCAGAACCCAGATCCCACTCATATTCATTTGAATCTATTTCAGAGCTATCTCTAATCTGAAGGATCATTTCTACAACTTTCTTTGTCATCCTTTTTTGTTCCTCAGAGTATCCTAGTCCTGGCTTCTCTTTTGAATGGAGAGTGAGGGATTGAATAGGCTCTATGATTCCATCCTTCCTTAACCCAATAGGTCCTTGTCCCTCATAACCCATTTTTTCTAGGATAGCTTTCCCTTCATCATATTTGGTGGTGTTGATATTGACATTCTTGATACTGATATTTGATGTCGAGGGTTCCTCATCCTTGTATAGCCAATCTAGGATTGCTTTGTTGTTTGATTCATCCTCTATGGTACCAGCTTTGACAAACCTTTCTTCAAGAATTGTGATTGGTAATGATGTTTGATGTTTGATCAAAGATGGTTGACCATATGTCTTAGGAGATGGCATTAACTGTGAAAGGTTAAGCGATTGCTCCATAGAATATTGCCCCATTCCCTTTTCTGTCAGTTGGACTTGCTCTTGAAATTTTTGTGATAAAGAAGTTTGTGGATCCAGATTATCTGATGATTGAGTTTCAACAAGACTTGTTTATTTTTCTTTATCCTTCTTCTTGACCCACTTGGTGGTGATACTTGGATGTTTTTCTTTGTTGGATGATTTTGAACTGGATGCTTCCCTATTGTGAGGCACAAAGGTATCTTGAAAGATTCTAAGTGTGTCACAATGTTGAGGATGATTATAATCAGCATATATAGTCACCTGTTGTCCATTTATTGGGAACTTTAAAAATTGATGATATGTTGAAGGAATGGCCTGCATTTCATGGATCCATGGTTGTCCTAAGAGTATTTTGTATGCTAACTCTTTTTCCAATACTTGACATGATATATGTTTCATCATTGGCCCCACTTGAATGGGTAACACAATTAAGCCCTTAGATGATCTTTCTTCCTCATCATATGCTTTTATAGTCATTTTCCTTCGAGCATCAATAGCATCATCGAAATACCCTAGTGCACGGATTAACTTGAGAGTGCAAATGTTCAGACCAGCTCCCCCATCTATTAGGACTCTCTTGACGCGATGATTGTGGATTAAGACTTCGATATGGAGTGCAGTATTATGGGGATGGTTTAGTGAAACATCATCCTGTTCAAAGAA
This sequence comes from Sequoiadendron giganteum, assembly GCA_007115665.2. Taxonomy (NCBI): domain Eukaryota; kingdom Viridiplantae; phylum Streptophyta; class Pinopsida; order Cupressales; family Cupressaceae; genus Sequoiadendron; species Sequoiadendron giganteum. The sequence goes on from CM021109.1 coordinate 41,124,128, forward strand.
TGATAGACAATGTGGGGTAGTCAAATGCCCCACCATAGCTTGGAACTGGCAAACATCTAGATTCTTTGGTACCGTGGTGGCAACTAGTGCTTGTTCTAGAACCTCCTTATGCAATGGTGATAATTTAAGGAGTTCTAGTATCGATATTTGTGCAGGAATGTTTTGTAGTTGATCGACAATATTATAATGAGATGGAGGTGGAACTGCATGATTAGACCCAACTCCCTTTAACACTACCTTGGATTGCCCCCTAGTTATTACATTCATTGGTTGATGTTCCTGACGGTCTTTGATTTTTAAGACGTTGATTTGATTTTCAGAGTTTTGTATGCTTGGGAGAAAATCCAAAGGGGTAGTGTTGTTGGTTTCATTTTTGTCAATGTTATGACCAATTGTATGATCACTCTCTACTTCAGATAGACAAAGAATTGTTTTGTCATAGACATGACTGACGTTCTTACCTTTGTTGTTTGCAAAGGATGATGCTCCTTTGTCATAGTTTGGAAAAGGGTCTTTGAAAGCTGAATGATCGTTATTGGTTTGAGGTCCCTCCACATATATTTTGTTGTTGTCAATCGAATCTTGTACCACATGTTTCAACTCCATGCAATTGTTGGTTTTGTGGCGTTTGTTATTATGAAAGTTGCAGTAATCTAAGTCATTCCACCATGATGGTTTGTCCTTCGGATCCCAGAATCAGGCTTCCTGTACAGTGATAAGGCCTTTGGTGACTAATTCTTTCATTGTTGATTCCATCATTTGGCCCAAAGGCGTGAACCTACGCCAATTTGATGGTTTTTGATACGAATGTGTTTTTGCGATCTCGTTGCTTTGTATGACATTCGACTTGACAGTTTGATCACTGTTTTGATTCTTTGACATAGATGTTGTTAAGTTAAAAATTGGTTTGACATTTTTGGAATCATTTTTTGTTTCATTGGTATTCGTGTTTCGATTCTTTTGCCAAAATTTTGGCTTATCACTGCTTGAGTATTGATTGGAGGAGTTATTTGTGTTATTCGTTTTATCGTTGAAATGCTTGATAACTCCTCTTTTGACTAGCACTTCTTCAATTTTGAGACCATTTTTTATTACTTTTTTGAATGTGGGAGGACATTGCAATTCAAGCCTATAACTCATTTCCTCCGTTAAGTTGTCAATGAACAACTCCATCTTTTCTTCCTCAGGAATGGATCGAGGATATCTAGGGAACAATCACCGCCATCTTTGTAGAAAAGACAAGAATGTCTCCCCTTTGTTTTGTTTTAAGTTATAAAGATCCTTTATTGTAACATCATGTTGGATGTTAAAGAATACTGGGAGATGAACATGTTGACAAGTTCCTCAAAAGTCCTGATACATGGTTGTAATTTTGAAAACCACTCCATACATGATCCTCCCAAACTCCTTGGGAATAATCTCATTAAGTAAGTTTCCTCTTGGGAAAACTCAAGGCTCATTGTTTTGAATTCTTGGATATGATCTATCGGATCCATTCTTCCATTGTACTTTTCATACTTTGGGAGTTCACAGTGTCTAGCAAAAGGTATCAGACTGACTGTTGCGTCGAAAGGATAAGGACAAATGTCTTGTATCGCATATCTTTTGGTACTCCCTTTCGTCATATCCTGTATCTATTGTTGTAACATTTGCATTTGGGATGTCAAAGTAGCAACTAGATCTATTGTTTGTGTGGGTTGTAGTATTTCAGTCTCACTTGTTCTAGGTGCTTCCTTCAGATGATTTACATCAAAATCCTTTGGAAGTTTAGCACCTGATTCAACCGACATCAAGAGATATTTCTCCATGTCTTGTTCTAAAATATTTTCCATAAATCTATGGAACTTGGGATCTTGTTGAGCTGTTTGAATATCCTCTGGAGTTATTTTGTTCTTATCATTTTGGTTTAGACTATTCCAAGGATTTTCTTCTACCATTGCTTGCGATGTTTTAAGTTCTTGTTCTAAGAGTCTCTATTTTTGGGACCTAGTGAATATTGGCATACAAATTTTTACTCTTTCTTCTGAAATGTTGATCTTCTATGCTGGATAATGTCAATTTAATTTTTAACAAAGTTGAATAAGATGACTAATCTTATTGATGAGACTATGTTAAAAATTTGATTACTATACTTGGTTTCATGATAAAGGATGATAGTATCCTGATGATGAAACTTCAGTGTAGTAATCGATTGTGTATTTGATTTGACACTTTTGATTTGCAAGATCTTGTTACAGTTGATAAGATTGGAAATTTGTATAAACCTATCTGATTTCGGTTCCTAGACAGTGATTTTGATAAAAAGAAACTTGTGTTCTGGTAAAAACTATGGATAAATGACAGATAGACCGACTAGTATGATTTTTGAACTCTCTATTTTGAAATCACTAAAACCGAGTACAAAGGTGCTATTTCACAGAAGCGCTAGAACAAAGTCCAAAAGTGCCGAAATACGTGACAAAAGTGTTATCTTGATAGAAGCGCTAAAACAGTACCCGAAGGCCTTGGAAAAAATGATGAAAGCGCTATCTTGTAGAAGCACCGAAACAGTGCCCGAAAGTGCTGAAAATGATGATGAAAGCATCATTTGATGGAAGTGCTAAAATAAAGACTGTGAACACTAAAACAGTACCTAAAATTGTTGTTTTATGAAAGCACTAAAATAGTGACCCGAAGCATTGAGATAGGTTTTCCAAAGCGCTAAAAACATGACTTTTAAGAGTCTCTATTGTAAAATTTGATCTGGCCTTGTGGCATACTGTATCATGGGTTGTGGAAAATAAGAATGACATATGCATTGACTACGGTTGTGATACTATGTGATAGCTCTCCTTTGGAAGAAGGCTCGTGAATAGAGTGGTTCTACTGCATAATCTAAAGTGTGACCCCTAGCAAAATCATGATATCTGTGGATGAATGTTCTATGTTGTAAAAAGATTTTTCAATTCTGATATAGAAAATGCCTTCTTCTTAAATTATCTTGATAACCGAAAGGTTTCTTGGGTTTGGTGATTTTGATTTTTATCTTGACAAACATGGTGGACTTCCACTTTTGAATCATGAATTTCTTGACCTAACTTGACTTTGTTGTTTTCAGGATGATCTTTAATCTAATTTTAATGAATTTTGTGAAAACATAGCAAGCAATTGTGAGATATTTGTTTTTAAATTGAATAGATCATGTATGTTCAAGAACCACAAATGGTCCTTATTGATTTTCATGGGTTGCTTGGACAAATGTACACAAATCAGAAAAACTCACACTTAAGGACAAATAGGTCATCGTTATACTCATAGCCCACATCTTGAATTGTGTTGACTCACACAGCCGTGTCACCCCCTAGAGGGCGCCCATGTTTTTGTCGTTTCCAGGCGCGTACTCAGAGTTGGATTTCTCGTCCTCTGAGCAATAGTCCTTGGAAATTATATGGTGAGTGTCTTGGGGGAAGATTCTTCCCTCCCCTTGCATTGTGAGTGTGACAATTTATGGTTACTGACTCGACGGGATACTACTCTACGGTTCGTAGATAGGGCTTCCGTGCGGTGCGGCAATTGATAAACTCCCTCAGGAGACCTCCCAATCTTTAGAACAAAGATTTTGGGGATGGTTATCTTGCTCACTACCATCAAGTTGGACTTTCATCAACAAATTGCATTTTGATTATAGTGGGTTGGAATCCTTGGCTTTAGGCGTTCCCACTTAGGTCGTTCCCGTAGGGTGAGTACTTTTGCCCACTATGGTAGGCCTTCTAAAGGATTGAATAAAGCATAAATATCATGAAGTAAATATGAATCTGGCACTTTGATCACCCAGTTCAGGGGAGAGAATAAGCCTAATCACCATAAGCACAACATATAAGTTGTTCTGTTTTAAGCCCAAAAAGACAATTTTCTAATCTATGTGAAGATGTTGCTTCAAAAAAATCATGATGTTCTTTTTAACTTATACTACAAAAATATGATGACTACCCTAGGATTGATAAATTTTCTTTAAGAAAAAAAAAGTGGCTACCCTAGGATTGATACATTTTAGAAACCAGAACTGACTATCCTAGGATTGATATTTTTTTAGAAACCAAAAGTGACTATCCTAGGATTAATAAATTTTAGTCTAACTCTGAGAAAAAAAAAATTGGCTGTGGTTGCATCAGATCCAAACTAAATTTACAAAAGTGCTGAAATAGTCCACCGAAGCGCTATAAATTTTACCTGATGCGCTAAACTCGAAAGCGTCGAAACAGAACACCGAAGCGTCGAAATTTGCCATGGAAGCGCTAAATCAGCTTTTCTAGAAATGGGTCACCAAAGTGCCGAAATAGGTCATGGAAGTGCTAGAGTTGAAAGCACTGAAATTTTTTACGGATGTGCTATAGTATTATGAAAGTGTCGAAATAGAGCATAGAAGCGCCATAGTTTTCCATAAATGCACTATAGTATTTGATGAAAGCACTGAAACAGAACACGTCGGAAACCTGCACAACACTTTTCAGAAAAATTGATAAAATTGGGGTTAATGCCCCATGGTGGGCACCAAATTGTAAGTGTGAATAAGGTGTAAAGCACAAAGGACACTTCTTAATATGACATTACATCAAAGACAAATCAAATTGAACTAATTCAAAACAATAATCTAATGAAAGCGTCATATTGCTCTCTATCTCCAAAGATTTATTAAATCATTGTGGCTCCCAGATCGTGTAAGCAATGTGACTTTTAAAATGACTATCTCAAGAATGAGATGGATGCTAAATACAGGAAACTAATCCTATATGATGATTTCTAAATGATTAAAAGAAACTAAATTAATCTTGACATGAAATTATTGACAAATGAAGAGCTACAAGAGGCAGACATGATATGAAAGCTTGATTGCTGCATGCTTGGATGCTGAATGCTTGATGTTTGAATTCCTACAGAGTAAGAGTGCATAAGTTAGATTATCTAGATCTTTTCTTGGTTGAATGAGGCTGTATTTATAGATTTCCTAGTTGTAGAAATGCACAGGGATGGCATTGAGAGGCTTGGATTCAATCTGGAGGATTGAATGGTGAAAGATGGAGGAGATTGAGAAAATTTTGGTGATTATATCTACTCATGAAAAAACCAGGCAAGAGAAGAGGAAAGATTGATGGAGGAGGATTGAGAGATAAATTTGGAATTTGTCTCCAATTATTCTCGTGAAGTTTCAATCAATTAATTTTGACATGATTTTAGACATAAATTAGACATAGGATATCTAATTTTATTTTGAGGAAATATAGAGGAATATTCCTTATGCCTTTATTTAAATATTTTTGATTTATTTAAATTAGCAAAAGAGGGATAAATAATTTAATAAAACAAACTATAGGATTTGTTTATTAAATTAAACAGAGGAATATGGTAATTAATCAATAGAGCATTTGATCCTTATTTAATTAATTTAAGATCGATGTGATAGAATAAAATAGGGATATGATAATTAAATAAAAAAAAGTATTTAATTTTGTTTATTTAATTTAGATGAGAAGAATTTAGAAGAATGAATGTGAACTATATAAATAAATATTTCTATTTATTTAACCAGTAGAGGAATTTAGGATAATCAATTAAATAATTCATATTTAATTAATTGGATTCTCCAGACCATTTTTAGGTGTATACACTTTCTATTTTCAAACAGTCTTGACACAAGATTATATTATTGTTCTAATTTAACCTTTATCCTACAGTATTTTCTGACTCATATTCTAACTCAAATTCTAATTGACACATAACTCACATCACATGACATTCATCAATCTCATCCATTGATCTCTCTTTTCAATATAAGCCGATCGTTTGAAAACCCAAAATCTATAAAATGGCCTGTCATTATCATTATTCCCTCTCCTGAAATCATACACTTTTGAGAAGAAACTTATCTTCGATATTTTGCTTAGACATTCAACACGGTTATGCTTGCATCAATACTAAAAATTTGAGGGCAAGAATACTTAAACAACAAAATGGAGAAGGACAATCGAGATAATTCGAAGGAGTGGATGCATATTCGGTGAGATATTTTCATTGTAGTTGTTATTGTTTTGTTCATTTTTACTCATTCTTTGTTGTTTGATTTAGATTAATATTGATTTATATTAGGATTAACAACATCTATTCTAGTTGCAGATCATTATTCTAGATATTTTTAATCTACATTACATTTGGTGAACCCGACATGAACATGCTTAAAATTTGCACAACATATTTTTGTCTTTCCATTTTTTTTTTTTCAGGAATCGTACGGCCCACTGCATCTGTTCAAATCAATAACGCATCTGTATCTGTGAGCCACATCTACTAGACTCCGCAATGCATCTGCCATTCTGCACCGCATCCGCGAAACCCTGAACCGCTTCCGACTGTCAACATGAACCACATCCGTTTGTCAAAACTTTGAGCTGCATCTATGGCTTGAAATGCCACATCTGTTTGGTAAATATTTTTTCATTTTTTTATTAACTTCTGTACATCCGCATTTTCTTTTTTCATTTTTTGCTAATGATTGTTCATAGCTGTGTTAAGGAGAATTAACTTAGTTTTTACAGGATGAATCATAGAAGACAATAAAAACCAAAGACATATTTAATAAAAATGAAATACTGATCAATTTGCATGCAGGACCTAATGCCTTTGTTTCAATTTTATTTAGCAAGTTTTTTGTTTGGTAGATAAATAACTATCATTTGGAATAAAAAGAATCAGTGTTTGTTTTGTCTGGTGTGAAAGCACATTTATGTCACCTTTACGATTCGGTATATCAGAGTATCCTCTCCCCTTGCATAGTCATGTGATCTTGGGTGTAAGAGAAATGGCTACTGACTCTAGAACTTGGGCCTGTCTTGGTGGGAAAAAGTACTCACCCCAAGATGACTCAGACCAGTAACACGCTTTAGCCAGCGACTTCCACCTGGTATATAAAAATGGATTTCTGGGAGAAACCCCAGAAATCATGCTCACTATTCCAACAAGAAGGGCAGAAATGGTCTCTCGCTGAGCTGAATAGTGCCCCATGAACAGAATGCCCTTACTAAATACCATGTTGTAGTTTTTCCAAAATCCTACCTATTTGCTAGCCTAGCAGGGTCGGCCCTGTGAAGCCGTCTTACATTCTTACGGTTCATGTGTGGAGATGAGATGTATGCCATGGGAGTTTCATGGGTACAGTAGCTTGGCTGCCCTATATAAGTGAGTGTCATGGAGGGGAGCCAGTGGGGTCAAGCTACTAGTCATCCGCCATGAATATGCGTAGCTGAATTTATCCAAGTAAGAACTCAACAAGTATTGTCCAAAAAGCCTAGGTTGTAAATTTTTTCTTGTATTTTAACAAATCTATCACTTCAAAAACTAAAAATGCATTGATTTATTTGCTTGTGTTTGTTGTATTCATCAAAAACTTGATCAAACACACAGAGTTAGTCAAAACAACTTTCAAAAAAATTGCAACTATCAAAAAGTGAGTCGCAACTGTCATTTTTAACACTGCATCTATCTTAACGAGTCGCAATTGTTAGGGGAAATGCCACATGTGTCTATCAAATTTTTTTATTTTAACACAGTCTGGATATTGCGAGCCGCAACTATCAATTTTTGAGTTGCATGTGTCTATGTAAGCCGCATCTATCAATTTTCAAGCCGCAAGTGTCTGTCAAAAAGTTTAGGTTTACAAAGTCCATCATTATCACTGCATGCGTATTGCAAACCGCATCTATTAGAAAAATTGGAACAATCTATCAACATTCGAAACTAGGTTTTAGTCAAATCACCGCATGTGCATGATAAACCATATCTTGCAAAAATAGAACCACATCTGATAGGTGAACCGCATTTGACTGTCAATAGAAAACCTCAAAAATTAAAAACTGAGTCTGAAACATCACTGTCATTTTCGCTTCTATTTCTAAAGATCAACCTTGGACAGAAACTAAAAAATTTGCTCAAAACCTTGCACTACTAGGTGTCATATATGTCCTAGTCATAGTCATCCTAAGTTTCATGCATATAGATACTTCCTAGGAAATTACATATAGTCGAATAGAACAACTTTCCGCATCATTGGATATGTTCATGTTCCGATTTGTCCTCGTCATTGAACCTAGTCACTTTGGTCCTATTAGTGAATCTTTTCAGCTCAACAATCTAGTTTGGAAAATTCACCTTGTCAACTATCCTTGTCCTACAATCAGGTTCTTTGGTCAAACACGAATCATTGCATGCATTTATCCCATAGGTGGTAGGTTATACCCGTCTTAGAATCATTTACCATCATAAGTCTACTCGAGATTTTGCATATTATCCGTCCTACCATATGTCATCTTAGTATATGCCATTTTAGAAATCTTTAGCAACATCCTTATTTTTTTCAAAAAATCCAAAAAACATAGAGATAGGTCATATCAATTTAGACATAGTCTGCATTTCCCCAGTTTGAACAACTTTTCATGGTCGAAACAAGGTCTCAAAAGAAACATAAAGCAATGTCGAACCCTAACTAATTTTTCAATCCTTTTGGAAATCAACCATCAGGGAGTGAGAGACCACACAAAGAGTTGCTTCAATAACACGTCACTAGAGACACACATGGAAAAAATTTTTTTGAAGACATAGATGCCACTGTACAAGATCCTGAATTCGCATCCTTTATGGATGAGTGTTTGGAAAATGATCCCCAATGATATCTGGAAAATTTTCTAGTAGAAGGTGTCACACTACCACCAGGATTTGATATTCATACTTTGAAACCACAGTCTACTCAACCAACGCAAACTACAATGGGAAGTGTTTCTATTCCCCAAATTACCACAGTGATACCAACTAGCATATCTACTCAAACATTGTCAATTGTAAGCACAATCCCTTTCAACATAACAGAGGGTTTACAATTTATTGCGGGTGCAACTTCCTCCAACCCCTTTGGCACCAACACTACTGGTAGGAGACCCAAAGTTGGCATGAGAATTCCTATACCAAATCAAAACATTCAGACAGGAAATATTCCTATACCAAATCAGAACATTTAGACAGGAAGGATTCCTATACCAAATCATAACATTCAAACAAGAAATATTCCTATATCAAATCAAAACATTCAGATAGGAAATATCCCTAAACCAAATCAGAACATTCTAATGAGATATATTCCCTTGCCAAATCACAACTCGTCATAGAACATGGCATATCAAAACACCTACATTGATCCAAACAACCCAAACAACATGTCCTTGACACAAGTAGATGTTCTTCAAAACCAAATGCAAATGCTTCAACAACAGATGGACAACATTTCTATGTCACACAAATGAACTATCTCAGTGCAAGATCTGTGTCCATGTCCTTTCGACAAAGCACTTTACATGACACCCTTCCCCGTGGGTACATTATACTAAATTTTCTGTTGATGGTGTTTTTATGCACTTCACAACACAGGTAATGCGTAGGTGCACTACCTCTCTTGAAAGACAATTTTCCACAATTGTAAAACACTATCCCAAGGTCTCTCGGATGTCAGGTCTTGACGATGCTTGGAATATATCAGTTGATTTATGTGATTTGCTAGAATCACAAGGTGGACTTACGGATGAGTTACAAAGTGGGAAAGTTGGATCAGCAAATAAAGTTTTTAAGATGGGAGAGTTGTTGTGCATTTGCTGTAGGTTCAAACAGTAGTCTTGAACTCCATTTTATCATTGGATTTAGCTTTATAATGTGTAATGAACCTTGCCTAAGATTACTTATTAAAAAAAAAAAAAAAGGGCAGGGAAGAGAAAAGGTTCCTAGATCTGAAACTACGAATGAACAGTGATCATGGAGGTTGCTACAGTAAACAAACTCCCTAAATTGGGTTTTGGTTGGCCAAGAGGATCCTACAGTTACACAAAACTAGTGCAATCTTCTAAGGACTGCAAATTTTCAGTTTGCATACACACATCATGAACATGCAAGTGAACTAAGTTGCAGCAATCAAATAAAGAAGCCCAGGCTAATTTTGCACAGCAGCTTGTCATCAACAAGTGCCAAAAGTATGGGCTGGAAATTCATCAAATACTATAATAGCAATGTCCATCATCACATCCATTCAAGAAACTACAACTAAAACTAACTTGGAAGGTAGAACCATGCACACATAATGAGCAAACTCAAAAGTAACACCCATAGATCATGCAATGTTGTTTTCTATTGCTGCAGAATGTTTTTACAACAACTCTCCAACCACTTACAAATGAGGGGGAAACCCTTATTTGTAGTTTTCCAAAGCCCAAATGAATGGCCAAGATTGAGTTACATTGTGTGGCCCAAATTCAATTACATTAGGGATTCACCTACCCCACAATATTCAACAATTTAAAATACATCTTTGTTTTTTCCCTATTCTATCTTGTAATGGCCAGTCACTGTAGCAGTTTTGTCTTCTAACTAATTTCCCTTTTATTGTAGCTGAAATTGACTAAAAGCTACCTTTTTCCCAATGAAATTTCAGCATTCCTCAGTGGATCAAATGGTTTTGTTGACGGACCCATGGTAGGCTTCTTGAAACCAAAAATGAGAGGCCGAAATGTTGTTTTAGGAATGTTGTTTTGAAAATGGCGAACAGGGCATGGTGACCCGGATGGTACCTCCCAGCTGAAAATTTGGAATTTGAAAGGTCCATTGAGGATAAGATCCAATTTTACCATCTGGGTTGAAATCCATTTTCAAATTGGAGGAGCGCTTGGATGTTCCGAAGATGTGAGCTCGGAATGTCGTTCTGGAAATGTTGTTTTAAAAATGGCTGAGAGAGCATGGAACTACGGATGGTATCTCCTGGCTCCAAATTTGAAATTTGAAAGGTTAGGGGAGGATAAGATTCAATTTTACCATCTAGGTCAAAGTCCATTTTCAAATCGGAGGTGCGCTTGGACGTTCCAGAGACATGAGCCCGGAATGTCATTCTGGAAATGTTGTTTTGAAAACGACCAAGAGAGCATGGAACTCCGGATGGTATCTCCTGGCTGCAAATTTGAGATTTGAAAGGTCAAGGGAGGATAAGATCCAATTTTACCATTTGGGTTGAAGTCCATTTTCAGATTGGAGGTGTGCTTGGACGATTCGGAGACGTGAGCCCGGAATGTTGCTCTGGAAAAGTTGTTTGAAACGGTCGACGGAGCACGGAACTCCGGATAGCATTTCTTGGCTGCAATTTTAGAATTTGAAAGTTCTAAGGAGGACAAGATCTCATTTTAGCATCTGGGTCGAAGTCTGTTTTTGATTTGGAGGTGTGCTTGTACGTTCCGGAGACATGAGCTCGGAATGTTGTTCTGGAAAGGCTGTTTGAAACGGCCGGCGGAGCACAGAACTTCGGATGGTATTTCCTGGCTGCAATTTTGGAATTTGAAAGTTCTAGAGAGGATCAAACCCCATTTTGGCATCTGGTTTGAAGTCCATTTTTGATTTGGAGGTGCGCTTGTACATTCCAGAGACATGAGCCCGGAATGCTGTTCTGGAAACACTGTTTAAAACGGCCGACGGAGCATGGAACTCCGGATGGTATTTCCTGACTACAATTTTAGAATTTGACAATTCCAAAGAGGTTAGGACCCCATTTTAGCATCTGGTTCAAAGTCTATTTTTTATTTGGAAGTGCGCTTGTATGTTCCAGAGACATGAGCCCGGAATGTTGTTCTTGAAATGCTGTTTGAAACGACCGATAGAGCACGGAACTCCGGATGGTATTTTCTGCTTGCAATTTTGGAATTTGAAAGTTCCAGAGAGGATAAGACTCCATTTTAGAATTTGGGTCAAAGTTCGTTTTTGATTTGGATGTGCGCTTGTATGTTTCAGAGACATGAGCCCAGAATGTTGTTTTGGAAATGCTGTTTGAAACAGCCGACGAAGCACGGAACTCCAGATGGTATTTCTCAGCTACAATTTTGGAATTTGAAATTTCTAGGGAGGATAAGACCCCATTTTAGCATCTAGGTCGAACTCCATTTTTGATTTGGAGGTGCGCTTGTACGTTCTAGAGACATGAGCCCAGAATGCTGTTTGAAACGATCCATAGAGCACGGAATTCTGGATGGTATTTTTCGGCTGCAATTTTAGATTTTGAAAGATCCAAGGAAGATAAGACCCCATTTTAGCATTTGGGTCAAAGTCTATTTTTGATTTGGAGGTACGCTTGTACGTTTCGGAGACATGAGCCCGAAATGTTGTTCTAGAAATGTTGTTTGAAATGGCCGACGGAGCACAGAACTCCGGATGGTATTTCCTGGCTACAATTTTGGAATTTAAAAGTTCCAAGGAGGATAAGACCCCATTTTAGCATCTAGTTCGAAGTCCGTTTTTGATTTGGAGGCCATTTCAGCCACCATTTAGGCATTCAGGCTTCAGTTGCAGGAAGGTCGTTTGGAACAGCGCAGGGAGGACAACACTCCGAGAGTCGAGTTTTGGAGTCTGGGAAGATGGTCAGGCTTGGCTGTTCCAAACAATAAAACTAGAATAGAAACCCGAGAGGGGAATTTTAGAGGGTCGGGCCCGAAAGGCGCCATAGACATCAGAAAGGTTGACAGACAAGAGGAACTCGAAATGGCTAAGATTTATCATTTTTCCAAGGGGCAAAATTTGGTCAACCTAAAATGTGACTTTTGAGAACATGTTGACCAATTAGGACACCAAAATGAGGGGCACAAAAAATGAGGCGGGAGCAAAGCAGCCCACCGGGAGCAAAAAAAGAGGGTCCCTACCTATGGCGGGGCATGTGTGCAAAATATGCACAACAAATGGCGACTCGTTCGGGAAAATTCTCTAGAGCATTTTGATGACGAACTAGAATCACGAACCCAAAATTTCTTGTTTTGACCTTCATGCTAGGGAAAACAAGCCAAATACTCAACCAAAGGATCAAAACCACTAGTTAACCCAACCTTCAGTATGCTGAAAATTCAAGTGTGTGCAATTGTGTTAATTCCCATCCTTCAGTTGCTGCAAGAACCCAAGCTCCATCAAGTTAACCTACATAGTTTATTCTAAGTCCAAAAGCATTCGGGACATTGTCTCACTGCCAATCAGGCGTCCATAGCCCCGATGAGGTTGTCGCTGTGATTCTCCCAAACATTGCTCTTTTGCTGGCCGGACATCCATAGCCCCGATAGAGTTGCTCGTATACCCCTGAAAAGCTGAATTTCTCTTCTTTTGATTTTCAATATTTTGCTTTCTTTCTTTTGTTTCTTTTCTCTTTTAAGTTCTTTTATTTCAACCTACAAGCAATGAAGCTCACACTCAGGGCTGAGAATCACAGTGGCGCTGGAGCAGAATTTTAGATTTTTCACTTAGCTAGACTTCACAAAGGACCTATAGTGACCGTCAGATCCTTAAAATATGTGAGAGATATAAGATTCCAAAATACTTCAGAATCAAACCAACCAACGACTTATCCACTTTGAATCAAACATCTAGATCACTTGATACTAATAGAAGATCCTCACCATCCACTCTGAAAACTTGATTAGAGTTTGACAAAGAAATATATAGAACAACCCCAAGAAATAAGAATAATTGATGTGTGCACAGATGTGCCCAACCAAAAGCAGAGGGACCCCAAGCAAAGTAGTAGCAAAATGAGAGCAAACAAAAGCAAACAAAATAAAATGAAAAGCAAAGCAAGCACCAAAACTAACCAAAGTGGGACAACGAGAGAAAACAACGAAGAAACTACTCTAAAGAAAGCAACCTACAACAAACCAACTAACCTAAGGAAAGCAGGAAAGTGGAGTATTTACAGGAAACCTACACTACTCAAAACGAGCTATGTACAGAGATATTTACAAAGAACTACGTTCGGGTAAGGCGAGCCAACACTCACACCCATTGGATTTTGCACGGCGTGCACAAGCAAATAGGCAATCATTATAGTTCTCAACCATGCAAATTTATCCTTATGTTTAGAGAAAATAAATTCAATATGGTAGCATTCAAATTCTACCTCAACATCATGAAGAATCAACAATTGAGGAGGCTCATTAAACCCATGATTAATCCATAAACATGTTCATTTTTTCTCATTCCCATAATCAAAATGATAAGTGTAGCTATGACAATTAACAGGAGAAAGGTAGGATATAACCTGTATTTTGTCACATGGAGGTGGCAACATTTGACAATCAACAACAAGCATCACATCGTCGGTCTTTCCATCAACAACCTTGGGCGGGCATGGTGGAGGGTGCAGCAGTTTAAGAATCAAGCTTGCATAAGGTAGGGAGAACGGGGCAGAAAATACTTCTTCCACATCTTGCGTGGGATCAGCAATCCCCCTTGGTAGTTCTTCTAGTTCTTCAAAAATAAGTACTTCATCTCGTTGATCTTCTACAAACCAAGCGCCCACATGATTGTTGTCCTCGAAAGGAAACATGTTGTCCCACTTCCTATCCCAAGTGTCAAACATAACTTCATGATGCTCAGTGTCATGGGATGATGACATGTGCAAATCTATCCTATTGTAGCCATCTGAATATGGAGGATCAGCAACGATCATGGTGGAAGGATTCCAAGTTGCACCTTATAGTCGACCGGGTGCTTCATCTCTGTTATCAGCTATCTCAGCACCTCCACTTTTGTCTTCTTCTCTTTGTTGTTCATGTAACTCATCATGATGTTCACTCATTTCCCCTTGCTCACTATCGCTATAAACAGAGAAGGAACCTCTCTCCCAATCTAGAAACTCTAGTGTATCACCATTCGGAGGCTCAAGGAGTATGTCTCCATAACTACCGTCTTCTAGGATGTGCTCTTTCTTGACATGAACATACCTCTGCAGTACAAATCCCAATGGAAAGAAGTCATCAATTGATGGCACCTCATCAAGGGGACCAAAATCCACTATGCAATCTCCCTCCAAGTACTCATCATAAAGCCCACCGTCCATGGTGCACAAATGCTCTTGAAGAAGGAGAAATTCTTGATGACTGGTGGACAATATTCCTATTTGATCTACTATATCACTTAAAAACTTGAGACTGTATTGTTGTCCTTCTTCTATTGTTGTCCCAACATTCTCTTGAGGACTGCCTTCAGCTGAGTTGTCACTTGGCTCAGGCTCTTGGTTCTCACATTCCATTCATGAAGCAACTACAGGAAGTGGTGTGCTTGGCTACCTTGCTTGTTCTCTGACTTGCTTCATGGCTTCTTGGCATAGTCCGCACGTGAGCTCAGAGTGGGATGAATCATGGAGCCTGCACCAATTTGGTAGTAGAAATACCTCCAAATCCACCTAACATTTTAGCTCTGACCAATCCTTTGCTAATCTGGAGATGGGTTGGTCATATCTTTCCACTACTAGGTCCTCATCATCACTTGAAAAGGAAGCTTGATGTTAGACAGCCGTGGTGAGTGGTTGTTCCCACTCCTCCATACTTTCATTTTCATATTCTTGATCACTATAATTTATAGAGGAGAGGTCTTCCAGTCCAATTTCAGTTATGCCTTCATCATCATTTTTTGCTGTCCCAAGGTTGTCAACCTCTTCTTCTTGTGCATTTTCAACATCTTCATTAGTTGCCCCAACATATACTGTTGCAAACTTCATTGATTCATCCTCAACTACCAATGGCTCCTCTTCCTAAGTGGAGGACTGCCCCCTACTGATGAAGGAGAGGCTTTTCAACTCCATTACTAGTGAACCTTCACCAAATCTTTCTGCTGTCCCCAAGAAATCAGCTTCTTCTTCTTGATTTTCAGCTTCAATGTTTGTTGTCCCAGCACTAGTTCGTGTAGGATTTCCTGGTTTGTCTTGAAGGTGTTGTCCTCTAGATGCTGATAGCTTTTTTTCCTCATGGGATGACTCATTCTCCTTGACAGTTGGCTGCTCCAACTTGCTCAAATTGCATTTGACTTGGGTGATGATGTTTGCACATGAAGGACAAGTAAATTCTGAATTAGGTGCATTATGAAATCTGCACCAACTTGACATTAGTGCTTCCTCCAATCTTGGTCCATCTTTGCTGCCCAAACACTCTTGGATCAGCTCTTCAAATGCCTTGGATTCCATGGTTTTCAATTCCTCCTCTAGGTCTACAAGGGCCAAAGGCTGATATATTTCCCAAAAGGGAATCTCTCCTTGCAATACTCTTTCAATTATGCTCAAGAAGGTTAGAAACTCTTGTTCATTGTGCCTATGGGTTCCATGAATTCTACATCTATTTGCCAATGCAAACTACTGCAATGGTCTCTTCAATCTCCTATTTAAATCTGCATGTAGCTGAGCAATGCTGATTTGTACATGCTACTCCATTTCGACTCAGCTTCTTTCTGCCTTCAAAATTTTCCGATTTTATGTTTCAGCATTAAAAGAGATCACTCTCAAATTTCTTCTTTGAAAGTGCTCTTATCGATTTCCAACTTTCAGCTTTGTAGCCTCAACATCTCAAGCCCTCCTTCTAGTGCCAGTTTTGTTGATGGTGTTTTTTATGCACTTCAAAGCACAAGTAATGTGTAGGTGCATTACCTCTCTTGAAAGATAATTTTCCACAAATGCACAACTCTCCCATCTTAAGAACTCCATTTGCTGATCCAACTTTCCCACTTTGTAACTCATCCATAAGTCCACCTTGTGATTCCAACAAATCACATCAAACAACTAAGATATTCCAAGCACTGTCAAGACCTGACATCCGAGAGACCTTGGGATAGTGTTCTGCAATTGTGAAAAATTGTCTTTCAAGAGAGGTAATGCACCTATGCATTATCTATGTTGTGAAGTGCATAAAAACACCATCAACAGTTTCTATTCCTCAAATTACCACAGCGATACCAACTAGCATATCTACTCAAACATCATCAATTGTAAGCGCAATCCCTTTCAACGTAATAGAGGGTTTACAATTTATTGTGGGAGCAACTTCCTCCAACCCCTTTGGCACCACCACTACTGGTAGGAGACCCAAAGTTGGCATGAGAATTCTTATACCAAATCAGAACATTCAGATAGGAAATATTCCTATACCAAATCAGAACATTTAGACAAGAAGGATTCCTATACCAAATCATAACATTCAAATAGGAAATATTCCTATACCAAATCAAAACATTCAGACAATAAATATCCCTAAACCAAATCAGAACATTCTAACGAGATATATTCCCTCGCCAAATCACAACCCGTCATAGAACATGGCATATCAAAACACCTACATTGATCCAAACAACCCAAACAACATGTCCTTGACACAAGTAGATGTTCTCCAAAACCAAATGCAAATGCTTCAACAACAGACGGACAACATTTCTATGTCACGCAAATGAACTATCTTAGCACAAGATCTGTGTCCATGTCCTTTCGACAAAGCACTTTACATGACACCCTTCCCCCATGGGTACATTATACCAAATTCTCCTAAGTATAATGGGAGGAGGAATCCTTTAGAAAACATTAGATAATTCTCAACGGCATGCATGGACATATCGTATGACCCCACATACTTGATGAGACTATTTCCATGAACCCTTATCGAGATAGCACTGGAATGGTTCTTTAAATTACCCTATGGCATACGATCCTGGGGTGAATTAGCTGAGAAGTTTGTATAACACTTCACCTTTAACATAGACAACGAAATAACCATAGCTACCTTGTGTCACATAGCACAAGAAGATGGCAAAACTTTCACCAATTTCTTCCAGCGATGGAGAAGTCTAGCTAGCAGATGTCCAGTTGAACTATCAAAAAAGCAAAAGGTCACGATATTCCTTGAACTTATCAATCCAAAACTGAGAAGTGACTCAAGGGTACAATGTTGTACTTCATTCCTAGACTTGGTACAGAAGGGCATCATCCTTGAAAAGGGCCTTATTGACAAAGGAGAAATTAAGGTACCAGGCAGAAATCCAGTGGTTCAACATCAAAACACACCCAATGATAGGAATAAATTCTGGCCTAGAAACAAAAATGTTACAAATGACAGCATCGTTGATGCTAAAAACATACATATAGGACCAGTTATCACACTTAGAGGTTACAACTCCAATCAAGACATGATGAATAGTCCAGATCAAACAGCCAATTATGTCCAAAACTCACAACAACAACGACCACAAAGGAGATTTTCTAAACAGGAATTTACCCCTTTAGGACAACCAATCGAGACAATTTTCAAAGAGTTTATTAAACATAATCTCATTAAACCTTTGGAACCAATAGAATATGATCCTGGATAGTTTAAACCTTCATGGTGGGATGATAATGCCTTTTGTGACTATCATCAAATAAAAGGACACCACTTACAACAATGTCGCCAGCTAAAGAATATTATACAAGACTTTGTTGAAAAAGGAACCATAGAGGTTAATGGTTAGAAAAATACCAAGAATAGTGATCATAAGGTCTTCATAGACCCATTACATGACCACACGAAAGGAAAAGCCTCTAGTTCAAGAACCAAGAATTCTCCATTAGCCAATTGCGCAAACACCAAGTATGACTATGAAAAAGGAAAGATCATAAATCACCTCTGAGTTGCAAATGAACATGTTGATACCATCACCATTAAGAAGCATCTTGAATGTGCTATAAACAAACACAGAACAGAGATCACTATTCCAGGTCCTTCTTCTGAGCCACCTACATAGTCTTCCAAGTCTAGATATAATCTCCTTGATCAATTGAGCAAAACCCTCACACAAATATACATTTTGGAGTTGTTGACTTTATCACCTGAGCATTGAGCCATTCTTGACAAAGCCTTATAGAACACAACTATCCCTATGGACTTAGATATCAATCGTTTCAAAGAAATGGTTGGATATTTAACCAATTCCCATCACGCCACATTTTCCCAACAAGATTACTCAACAGAAAACACTGATCATAATGAACCATTACATATTGAAGTCTTAGTCCATCAAACCAAAGTCAAACGAGTCTTGGTAGACGGAGGATCAGGTTTGAACCTATGTACCCTGAAATTGGTTAAGGCATTAGGATTCTTAGAAGATTGTGTAGACACCTCTAAGAGTATAGCCATCAAATCTTACGATGATGAGGAAAGATCATCCAAGGGAGTTGTCACACTTCCTATCAGAATTGGCCCAAGAGTTATGAACACCAACTTCCAAGTCTTAGATCTCACCCTTCCGTATAACCTATAGTTAGGTAGACCTTGGATACATGTAATGAAAGTTGTACCTTCCACGTATAACCAATGTCTTAAATTCCTGCATAATGGCACCAAGATCACAATTGATGGTGATCCAAATCCTTTTCAATACTATACAAGCCTAAGGGAAATTCCACAATGACAGGTACCTGTTAATCAAGAAGCTCCATCATCATCCACTTTATTCCTATACATTGATCCATCACATCTTACTAGGTCCATTTCATTCAAACCACCATCATCCACTCCTAAGTTCGAGATCTAAGACAAGGGTTGTGGAGAGTATTACATGAAGGCATCCTATTGTGTAAGTCAACTGATTCCACATAAGGCATATGGCTTACCCATGGCAGATAGAAGATAGTTAGTAGTCACATTTCATGTTGCCCCTACAATGACATTGACCAAATGGGGAGAGTTAAGTGAAGAGGTTGTGGACCAAAGTGATATCACCTCCTGGTTGTATCAGGAAGACAATGAATACCCCTCACCATCTATTCAAATAGCTAAGGATCAATACGAAAAAGGCTTTAAGATAATGCAAAGCGAAGGCTATGATGGAAATAGTGGGTTAGGACTACACCAGAATGAAAGGATGGAGCGGATCATTGTCTCACCATGACCGAAATACTTAGGGCTAGGGTTTCAACCACTTAGAATTGGTTTTCCTAGTACTTCATCACCATTTCAAGAGGAATTGAGTGCTTAGCATACATCGAGACATTCTCATGAACCACTTCCCCCAGTTTATGATAAATCCACAGTTTATGATGAATCCCCTAACTCGAGCGCCTATGAATGGGATTCCCTTTCCTCTACTAGTACCATGAACCTAGATAGTCTATTTGGAGAACTTGACCTCATAATAAAATCTTTACCAAATTCATCTAGTCCCCGTAATCAAAAATCCTTGTCCAAAGAAGAATGGTTTAAGCACTATTATTGGGAAACCCTTGATCATGTATCTTGGGCACCTAATGAACCATCTTCTGAAAACCCAGCCGTTTCAATAGTCCCACATTAGAGTTTACCTACCCCTAGGAAAAAGAACAAGAAGGAATTAGTCCAAAACTTTTGTGACCATGTCAACCACTCTATACTCACCTTGTCGGCTTCCACCTTTGCTAACTCTGATGATGACATGCCCCTCATATATCCTGAACTTATCAATGGGGATCAACAAGGTACACCCATCTTAGATACATTCGAGAATGATGAAGCATTAGCTGAGTTCATGGGACTTCGAGAAATTATACCTAGAGGGGATCATAAAGCTGGTTTTACCATTGACTTGGATGACAAAGCATATTTTGGGGGGTTTATTTACACCTCTAGTCGCAAAAATGAGAATAAAAAGAAAAAATACAATGAAAAGAAAAATGATGAGTCCTTAGGTGAAAACCGAAAGGCACCTTTGGACAAAGAAATAGTCAAAATAAAGGACGTATCCAAGGGCGAAAACCTCTCTGAGACACCCAAGGATAAAGGTTTAAATATTCTCCTCATTGAATAGGAAAAGTCATTGATGCTAGTAGAAGAGTTTGTTGATGTCAACATAGGTACATAAGAGAATCCTTAGATGGTATATTTTGCAGCTTCTTTAATAGAGACAAAAAAATAAGAGTTTCAGGACTTCTTCACAAAGAGATAGAAAAACTTTGCATGGTCATATGCAGACATGCCTGGGCTGGATCCAGACCTAATATTAGACCATCTACCACTACAGCCAGGTATTAAGCCAATCAAAAAGAAGTTAAGGAAAATGCATCCACAGATTGCTCTATTGGTCAAGGAAGAACTTAAGAAACTCTTGGATGTAGGATTCATAAGGACCATAGACTATGAAAATCGGATATCAAATCTTGTACCAGTGACTAAACCAACTGGGGGCATCCGTATTTCCATAGACTTTAGAGACGTCAACAAGGCATCTCCTAAGGATGACTTCCCTTTGTCGAACATAGACATGATATTAGATCTTACAGCAGGATATGAGATGCTATCCCTCATGGATGGTTTCTCTGGTTATAACCAAATCAAAATCGCAGCTGAAGACCAACACAAAACAACTTTCACATGTCCATGGGGCACATACTATTGGAATGTTATGCCTTTTGGGCTTAAGAACATAGGAGCTACCTATCAACGGGAAATGACTACGATTTTCCATGACTTTATACATAATCTCATGGAAGATTGTGTAGATGAAATTATAGCTAAATCAGAAACAAGGGCAGAACATTTGAAGGTCCTAGACAAGATATTAAAGAGGCTAGAGAATTACAATGTCAGACTCAATCTGAAGAAATGTGTCTTTGGAGTGAAATTAGGGAGACTTCTAGGGTATATCATTTCTAGAAGAGGCATTGAAGTAGATCAAGAGAAGGTAAGAGCTATCATAGAAATTCCTCCTCCAGTCAGCATTGGTCAAATAAGAACACTACAGGGAAGATTACAGTCTATCAGGCATTTCATAGTACGACTGGCAGACAAAATACACCCATTTCAACATCTACTCAAGAATGGAGTACCATTTGTGTGGACAGCTAAATATCAGGAAGCATTCCAACAAATCAAGGATTATTTGCTCACTCCACCTATCTTGATGCCACCTATAGATGGAAAACCATGGATACTATACATTTCAGCCACTTAGTCTGCATTAGGAGCTCTTCTTGCACAAAACGATGATCAAGGTCATGAAAGAGTAGTCTATTACATCAGTCATACCTTGGTAGGATATGAATTGAATTACAACAACATAGAACGTGCCTGTCTAGCAGTAGTCTTTTCTACTCAGAAACTTTGGCACTATATGCTCAATCGTCAAACAATGTTGGTTGCAAAGATTGATCCCCTTTAGTACCTCCTAAGTAAAGCATTATTAACAGGCTGATTGGCTAAATGGATTATGATACTTAGCGAGTATGACATCCAATATGTTGAGAGAAAGGCTATAAAAGGTCAGGTGATTGCAGATCAGTTAGCGGATGCACCTATGAAGGCAGACCATCCTTTAGTGGTAGATTTTCCTGATGAATTTCTCTTCAACATTGACATTAAAACCGAATGGAAATTATACTTTTATGGGTCACATACAAATCGTGGTTCAGGAGCAGGTATCCTATTTGTTACACCTCAGGGTGATACTATTCCTAAATCATTCAGGAATGCTTTCCCTTGAACCAACAACATAGTAGAGTATGAAGCTTTAGTGATAGGACTAAGAATGGCAGCACAGTGGAAGATTAAGAGTCTACATGTTTTTGGCGATTCTCAACTAGTAATCCGGCAAGTAAATGATAATTACGAGACTAAGGATGAGAAGCTTGCCCCTTATAAATGCATGGCTAATAGTTTCAAGCACTACTTCAATGACATTACTTTTCAACAAATACCACGTATTCAGAACAGGGTTGCAGATGCTATGGAAAAAGTGGGTTCCTTGTTGGATATTTCGAGCAACGTGCCTAAGCTTGAGTTTTTTGTTGAACAGTTGTTGGTCCCTGCCTATGATGTCCCCGATATTGTGATGGTGTGTACGATTTTTGGTCCTGCTTCACCTTGGTATAAAGACGTATTTGACTATCTAAATGACCAAACCTTACCTCTAGACTTGTCCAATAACCAACACAGACCTTTTATCTATAAGTCAGCTAAATACACCATCAGCGGAGATACCCTATATAGGCGTACCTTAGATAACACCCTAATGAGATGTCTCAATGTTGAAGAAGCCCAAAAAAATTTGTGAGCGGTGCATGAGGGTATATGTGGATCCCATTCGAGTGGTCCTACATTAGCCCATAAGATTATGAGACTAGGTTATTATTGGCCTACAATGGAAAAAGACTCATATATCTTTTTAAAGAAATGTAGATAGTGTCAGATACACGGAGATTTGATAAGAGAACCAGCATAGGAGCTTCATTCGATTACATCACCATGGCCTTTTTCCAAATGGGGACTTGAACGCATAGGTAAGATACACCCTCCATCATCCACTGGCCATAAATTCATCATAATCACCACCGAATACTTCACCAAATGGATTGAAGCTATTTCCATGACCTACATCACCGGCACACAAATATACAGGTTTATCCTAAACTATATCATTTGTTGGTATGGTGTACCCCAATCCATAATCACAGACAATGGCCGCCCATTCAAAAACCAAGAAGTACACCATCTATGTGAAGAGTTCCATATCAAACATCATTTTTCCACCCCGTATTACCCACAAGGTAATGGCCAAGCCGAGGCATCTAATAAAACCATTGTTAGAATCCTAAAAAAGATTGTCAATGACGTTGGTCATCACTAGCACCTATAGCTTAATCCTACCTTATGGGCTTATTGCACAAGCATCTGTACTCCCACTAGCGTCACTCCATACTCCCTAGTGTTCAGGTCCAAAGCTATCTTACCTATTGAGGTTGAAATTCCTTCCCTAAGGGTTTCCTTCAAAGGTCACATTGATGATGAAGAATATTGTGTATCCAGGTTACAAGAGCTAGAATTACTGGATGAACAAAGATAGAAAGTACTAGACCATTTGCAAGCATATCAAAATCATCTTCATCATAGCTATAATAGGAAGGTTCTAAATAGACACTTTGACATTGGAGACCTGGTTTTAATGGAGAATCCTAAGAGTCAAGCTGAACGAGAAAAGCGAGGTAAGTTTGAACCTAACTAGTTGGGGCCCTATGTAGTCACAAAAGCTTTTGGATCAGGAGTGTACCAACTATCTACCCCTGAAGGAGAGCCACTTTTTTGACCTATCAACAACCTTCATCTGAAGAGGTTCTATGCATAGCTTCTGAGAATCTGTGTCTTAATCTAGAAAATAAAAAAATAGAAAAACAAGAAAAGGTTACCTTGATGAAAACCTAGCAAACAAGCATCTTTTTAACACCAAAAAAATTGATCAAAATAGTCAAGAGAAATAATCTGTCCAATAGTGAAAACCGCTTTGGTGGCACTATGGATAAGTACGATGGTGAAAACCTAGCAAACAGGCGCCATGTGTAGTCAAACTCACTCTTTCGTCTACCGTCATTCCAATCAGACTTTTTCACCATCACTCATAATAAATGGTTGTTTTATCCATTGCTTGGAATGATTGACATCAAATTCCATTCCATCACATTCCCCAGTCCATCTCGCAAGTCTTATTCCCAACTGGGGGAAAATCCTTGTTCTATACCATGAGGATCATGTACATAACATTTATCCCTCAAAAATGTCCTAAAAAATCCCAAAAATAGTAGAAAACTTCAAAAATCCAAAAAAATCAAAAACATGTTAGGAAAATACCAAAAATAAAATCAATTCAGTCATATTAAGTCAGTCGTGGACATAGTCGAAGTACGTTGCCTCTGCGATTGGGACGTAGGCAAGGCCATCAATCGATGTGCCCCCGAGGCATTACGTCTATCATTCTAGGTTTGTCATGTATCACACACATTAAAATCATGACTCTTTGTACATTCAAAGTCATTGGTCGTGTCGAACTACGAGGTCTTTGCATGTACAACGTAGGCAAGGCTAATCAATCGATGAGCCCCCGAGACCGCACTAGGTCAGTCCAATAGGGTTTATCACATTCACTATCACACATGTTGCATATCATCAGCTTAAGTGCATATCTTTAGTTAGTTATGTCATACACTGTCCATAAATCCACACACTTTTAATCATTCAAGGAATCAAAACAAGTCATGCATCAACAAGGCAAAACATCTCAAAATTCATCAAGTCAATATCAAACACATTGTTAGAATGATCAACTTATGTCTTCAACAAGATATGTCTTTCTTGTCAGCAGACATCATCAAATTGTCATAGCCTCATGTAGCTTGTCGCATCAATGTCATCAAGCTCCAACATCTTATATGGCACGTGTCTTTTCTGAAACCAAGCTTTGTCAAGCCTTATACAGATAGTCACCAAGTCAAAACTAGACTCAATGTCTTATGCGGTATGTGTCATCTCTCACATTACGCTATGTCAACATCAAACAATCAAACAATCCTACAAGATCAAGTTTTGGTGAATAATTTTATTTGGCTTTATGACTTCATATCTTATTTTTCCTTATCTTTTTATCAATTTTTCAATAAGTCTAGTTACTAGCTTTCTCAAGGATGTCCCTTGAAGGATTTAGAGAAGCAAGGATGTTTCAGGACTCTTTTTCTTTGACTGTTGTCTGTCAACCGTCTTTTTAACTTTGGTTTTTGAGTCATGTTACTAGTTTCCTCAAGGATGTCCTATCAAGGATTTAGAGGATCAATGACGTCTCGTGACTCGTCTTTCATTTGTTTGTTGTCTATGGTTTGTCAAGACAAAACGACTGGGGCAACTTTGTCCTTAGTATGAGTTAAGACACTCCTTGTCTATGATTGGCTATTTTTCATAGATGGATGACTTTGTACACTATGGTCTATCTCATATCATGGTGTGTAGTATCCATTTGTGTCATGTCCCACCCAATGATGATAAAAAAATAAAGCTTAGCATATATGGAAAAATATTGAAGATCATATACTATTCTCAATCAACCACCTTAATTGTTTCTTATTAACATTCTGAAATCATTCGTGCTAACATTTCTCTTTTCTAACATAATGATAGCGTCTTGTGAAACAACAAATACATTAGATCATTTGCATATGCATACATTCTATAAGAATTTTAGATAAATACATTGCATTTCAAACATGTAGGAATACTAACATCTTCATTGCAAATCTATAGAATCATTACATAATAGGAATTTCATCATCATAAGATACATAATGTAAACATTGCATGTACATATCATCATCACACATAAATAACATCATATACGAACAATACATCCATCATCATATAAAATCATCATAAACTACATAAACTCATAACATGTAGAAACATCCATTCATAACACATGTACATACATCATCTAGGAAACATAATCATATAAAAGCAATGCATCACAATAAAATAGAACTGCATATCATATAGAAGCCACCAAAAATCATATATATATCACTCAAAATAAAGTGTCACAGTACAATATCCGAATGTATCCATAAATAAAACGAGCTCGCAAGCTCTCTGATCAAAATACAATGTCTACATAATAACAAGTGTCAATGTGTCCCACTGCCACTACTGTCATGTGGTGAAGGTGGAGGAAAAAGCCTCGAAGGTGCTCTTTGTGAGGTGGAAGGCCTCTCATACAGACCTGTTCTTGGTGGTCCTACCACACCCTCTATACTTTGTGTCCTCGTCTGACTCCTGCTCTATGACCTGTGACTGCGAACCTTTGAAAATCTAGGAGCTCGTCTCTCTGCTAGCACCACTGCCTCATATAGATCCCTATAATAAATAGCTCTCTCTAATTATCTGACTAACTTGCATACCATACCATTAGATGAAGTGCCACTATACAGATTTCTCACCTCTATGAACTGTTGCTCTATCTCCTGTCTTTGAGCTATGGCCTGATCTCTCTCCATGAGTGCACTGTCTCTCTCCATAAGAGCGTTGTCTCTCTCCGTACGAGCACTGTCTCTATCTATCTACATGGCATCCAACTTTGTTGTGACCAGTGTCAACCTCTCCTCCAAAGCCTCCTCATCTTGTCTCCCCTCTACAATCCGATCTTGGAGCTCTCTTTCCTACTCCTCCTCGACATCATCCTCCCCATAACCTGCCAATATCCCAAGAGGATCAATATACACATCACCCTCCTCCTCTACAGGGTTCTCTCTGCCAATATCTACCTCTACATGCTCCTCTGCTACTGCATCCTCGGCAGCATGCTTGTCTCCAACCTATTCCTCTGCTTCACCTCTGAGGTCTAACATCGGTACATCCTCCGCCTCTGCCTCTTGAATAGGTGATAGTCCACCTACTCGACCACATCTACCACCACCTCTACCACCACCTCTACCACCACCTCTGACACCACCTCTACCTCTATGCCATCCTATTGGCCCTATACCTCACCTCTCCACTGGTGTCGGCTAATTCGGATCTATGTAAGGACCTAGATGATGCTCCACCCACCATGTGTCATATGCAGCTGCAGTCCCTAGATCTACTACTCTGTCTCTCCATCCCCACTGTAATGGCTGTAAATATTGTATCTCTACCTCTGTAGTAGCTACTGGAATCATAAGTCCCTAGTGTGGAACCTCTCTGGACGATCGAGCAAACTCTTCTCTACCTCTAGGCTCATCTTGAACCTCTCTGAACTATCTCAATACCCGCTCTAGCAGATGTCTCTCAATGATATGAACACTAGAAACATTCCTCCCAATTAGGTACTGTGTCTATCTACAAAAATTCAAATTCTCATCCTCATCAGACCATCTCTCACAATCCATATATGGCCTCCAAGTAAACTGATCCAAAATGTCCAGTGCATGTCTCCAATAACCTGTATCACCGACATGACTTTGAGTGATGTTTCCCGTATACCAGAAAACATAAGGAGATATCTCCTCTCACTCTACAATCATAGGAGGATGAAATACTGCAATGCGCTCCCATGCCCAAACCATTAGCAGAGTGGTACCACAGCTCATCGACTATGCGTCTCTATAAACTATGTCGTGTAGATGAAAATATAGCATGCCTAGCAAACATGGACCCCAGGCATACAAAGTCTCTCTCTCTAGCATCCCCACCCGATAGGAAAACCATGACCTCGCTGGTCTAGAAGAACTATCCCCCCTATCAATGTACAAAGGATATAGTCTATCCTCTCATACGTGTCGGCCAACACCTGCCATCTAATCTCGTAATGCTCTATACCTAGTCTCCTAATGTCATCAAAGACATAGAATCTAGTGAGCTCACTAAATCCCCATTTTGGATCATACATCACCCACTCTCCTTTGATAAGAAGTCTCAGTATCTTATATACGTCCTCCAACATGAAGGTCGCCTTCCCAATCGATAGATGAAACGATCACATCTCAAAGTGCCATCACTCGCATAATGTGGTCAACATGCCTCTATTTGCTCGAATCATGGGCATAGTAAGAACATGATGTAGTCTGAGTCTCCATAGCAAACACATCTCCACACTGACTAACCAAGATCTCAAATCAAGAGTATCGGGCCATGTCTCCCAAGTATATATCGGATCTAACACAACCTGGATTTCAACCAACATGTCGAGAATTTTCAAGTTTTTCTTAGAAAAAAATTTCAAAAAATTTTACCAGCCAAATGCGGCTCACTAGAACATATGCGGTGCATTCATACAAATTTTTTGCATGACAAGCATTTGTGTCACATATCACATATGCATTGCACAAAATCCATTCTATCCATAAAAATGCAAATGTGTTTCAATAGAACAAATGCGGTGCATTAACCTACATGTGTTTATCCTAAATACAGATGCGATGCATAATTAAAAATGCGGTGCATTTTCATTCATATGTGTTTAATCCCTAATCTAGCCTAACCAAGCCTAGGCATGTTTTTACAGATGTGTCATTTCATAGACACATGTGTTGCACATGAACGCATATGCATTGAACGTGAAAGACCGCATTTGCTTAATTCAAGTTTACATGCCTAAAACTACGTGCAAACAAAATTTCAAAGGCTCATTTTTGGGTACATACCGGTGGTCCTACGTCGGCTGGCCATCTATAAGTCCGGATCCGATATCCGCAATGTGCAGTGTAGGGAACTGGAGACATTTTCGTCTAAAGTCGGAGCAACTTTTCTCAATTCTTCAACTCCTCTGGGTGCAAATGAATTGGTTTTCAACCTAATTCCTATTTATAGCTAAGGTTTAGGTGGAATTTCTTCTGACCTTGTCTATTGGCCGCTTAACCTTCCAACTTCAAATGACCCATACACGTTCGTAACACATCCAAATTCAATTATGTCAACTCCATTGAATTTTTGACCATAAAATTGACTTATCAGAAATATTTCCTGATTTTTTTTTTGACTTTCAAAAATTTGTCAATTTTTTCGAGGGGGCATATCCTAACCTATTGCATGTTGGGGCATGATTGGGGCATATTTTCTTTGACACAACACCTAAACAACATTGTATCAAAGAGGGGCAAACTATAGATACCAAAAAATTGGTCTAGGCCTGCGAGTACCACTTTTGACATAATTTTCTATTATCCATGGTCATGATTAAATAATGTTTATTATTTAATTACCTTTTTCTAAACACATATTTCCTCTATTAATTAAATACCCTTTTTAATTAATTCATTAATTCATAATGACCTTTATTCAACTTGATTAATTAAATAAATCATATTTATTTAATTATGTCGCTAACTAATAATTCTCCTTCTTAATTAAATAATTTATTATTTAATTACCCCCTTTATCATATTTCAACTATAATTAAATATTTATTATTTAATTATTCATTTAACCCTTTTCAATAGTCAAATTAAATAAATTACATTATTTAATTAATAATCTTTCATTTTCGAATGTTGAATTAAATTAACATTTAATTCATATTTGATTATTTATGTCTCATTCTTCTTTCATTCAATTATCTAATCATTCACTCACCTTCTAACTCAAGATCTATTTTTAATCCTCTAGTTATCTCCGGATTCAACATCTGATTGTCTCTATGAGAAGACTCTATGTCACAACTAGTTAGTTAACTAGTGCTAACTCATATGCATGAATGCATTTATTAATTAAATATCTTTATTTAATTAATTAGTTTAATTATGCATTCGAATAATTATTCTTTGAGCTCTAACTTTTTATTTGACATTCAAAGTCTATTTCTTCTATTTTTGAAGACTCTTAACTGAAGATTAAGATCTTGAACTCTTGTTCTTTCTATTTTCAAACAGTCTTGACACAAGATTAAGTTATTGTTCTAATTTAATCTTTATCCTGCAGTCTTTTCTGAATCATGTTCTAACTCACGTTCTAACTGACACAGAACTCACGTCACATGGTATTCATCAATCTCATCTGTTGATCTCTCTTTTCAATCTAAGCCGATCGTTCGAAAACCCAAAATCTATAAAATGGCCTGCCATTATCATTATTCCCTCTCCCAAAATCATACACTTTTGAGAAGAAACTTATCTTCGATATTTTTCTTAGACATTCAACACGGTTATTCTTGCATCAATACTAAAAATCTGAGGGCAAGAATACTGAAACAACAAAATGGAGAAGGACAATCGAGATAATTCGAAGGAGTGGACACATATTTGGTGAGATCTTTTCATTGTAGTTTTTATTGTTTTGTTCATTTTTACTCGTTCTTTGTTGTTTGATTTAGATTAATATTGATTTAGATTAGGATTAACATCATCTATTCTAGTTGTAGATCATTATTCCAGATATTTTTAATCTATGTTACAAGGACTGCAAACAAGCCTTTGAAAATTTTAAAGAGTACCTTATAACTCCCCCTGTTTTACAACCCGACATAGCCAACCAACCTTTCATCCTCTATATCTCTACTTCTGCTCATGCTCTTGCGGTATTGTTGGCTCAAAAGGATTCCAATAGTAAAGATAATCCTCTCTATTATATTAGTCGCATGCTCCTTGATTACAAGACTCATTACTCTACCATTGAAAAAAGTGTCTCACCCTTGTATTCGCTACTAGTAAGTTGTGACATTACTTACTATATTTTGAAGTACATGTGATGACAAAGTTTGACCCTTTATGCTATCTTTTTACTAAAACCAATCTGCCAGGACATCTTGCTAAATGGGTCATGTTCTTAATTGAATTTGACCTTAAGTTTATTGCTCAAAAATTAATCAAAGGTCAAGCCTTAATCGACCATTTAGTTGATGCTCCTTCCCCATTAGCATTACTCACCAATGATTCTTTCCCTAATGACAGTGTGTTTACTATAGACATTCCTACATGGGAGTTGTACTTTGATGGATCCAAGTGTTGAAGAGGCTTCGGTGCTAGAGTTATTTTAATTCTGCCTATTGGTAAGCCTATTCCCTTATCCTATCATCTCAATTTCCTATGTACGAATAATACAACTGAGTATGAAGCTTTACTCACTAGGTTACACATTGCTCTTGTCTTAAAGGTTAAAATATTAAGATCTATGGTGACTTGCAATTAATCATTAAACAAATTAATGGTCTTTATCAAACTAAACATGATAAACTCTCACAATATAAGGAGCTTGTTCTTAATTTATTAGACCATTTTGACTCCTTTACCATTGATAGCATCCCTCAAAAAGAAAATCGCCACGTGGATGCAATGGAGAGTGCAACCTCTCTTGTCTCTCTTTTTGACCCTTCTGAATAGATAGTCTTCACCATTCATCCCATCATGAAACCCTTCATCAACGATCAACCTCCTGATATCTGCCCCACTTTTTCTGATAATCCATGTGAATGGTATGATGCCATCTACAATTATCTAAAAGATGGCACCATTCCCGAACCCACCACTAAAAATACCCATCAACGCTTAATAAAGTTAGCCACTAGGTATATCATCCTTGCAGACACCTTGTACCAAAGATCCTTCGATGGAATCCTTCTACGGTGTCTCAAGGATACTAAAACCCATATTTCTCTTGAACAAGCACATTTTGGTACTTGTGGAGGACATTTTGGAGGAAAGACCTTGGCGTAAAAACTCCTGCCTATGGGATATTATTGGAAAAACATGGAAAAATATTATTATGCATATGTTAAGTGATGTCACCAATGTTAGGAACATCTTCATCTGATTCATGCACCTTCTTCAGAACTTCGTTTCCAAATACCTATTTGGTCATTCTCTGTGTGGGGTTTGGACCTCATTGGAAAAATCTCCCCACTCTCTTCTGGTGGACATATGTTCATTATCATTGCTACTAATTATTTCACCAAATGGGTTGAAGCTATTTCCCTTCACTCCACAACCGCTAAAGTGATATGTCATTTCCTATTGGAATACATCATCACTCCCTTTGGTCTCCCTTCCACGTTAGTCTCAGATAATGGTACTCCCTTCAAGAACAATGAGGTGAAGAAGTTCCTTGAGATCTTCCATATCCAAAATTGTTTCTCCACACCTTATTACCCTGAGTCTAATGGTCAAGCCGAAAGTACTAATAAGATCTTGGAGAAAATCCTTAGGAAGACTGTCAATCAAAACCAAAAACATTGGCATATGCAATTTCAATATGCATTATGGGCATATTGCACAAGCGTTCGTTCCTCTATGGGAAATACTCCTTTTAACCTTGTTTATGGTACTAAAGCTATTCTCCCTTTGGAGCTAGAAATTCCCACATTAGGAATTCCTCTCCAAAGTCTCATCGATAATCACACTTATGTGGAACAATGTCTACACCAACTTGAAATGCTTGATGAGCAACACATCAATTCTCTTGAGCACCTTCAAGCTTATGCTAAATAGTTGCAATGCAAACATGATGTAAGTGTAATCCATCAAACCTTTAACAAGGGCGATTTGGTTTTATATGAAAACCAACATCATACCACTACCGATTATGCTGACAGAGGTAAATTCAGTCCTAATTGGCTTGGTCCCTACGTAATCGACTCCAATTATGGATCTGGTGCCTATAACTTAACCGAGCATGATGGTAATCCCTTTCTTGATCCCATTAATTCTGTGAATTTGCATCAGTATTACACCTAATCCCCTCTTGAATAGTATGATTTATAAAGCAGTGTTGATTGCGGCTATTGGATTTTATCCTATGGGCTGTCTCATTGCTTCATTCTTGACACATCATCATGTTTGTGTCCCAAATACTAACATGATTGTTTAATTCATTTTTACAATTACTTTAGATTTCATACTATTCAACCTCTTTCCCCTTTAGTGTGTTATGTTCTTTATAATCATAAGTGCATAACATATTCATCTTGAACTGTTTACATCTAACCATACATTCTAAATCTTTTGTAATTACATCACATACATTATGTTAAATCATGTCGCTATTAATTAAATAATCAGCTATTCAATTAATCAAATTTTCATTTAACATCCACACAATTAAATTACATCATTGAAAATACAAATGCATATATATATCAAAAGTCTTTTATATATATCATCATAATACATAATGTCACTATGGACTCTGATTACCAGATCCCTCAAGATTTGGTACTCATGATGTATCATTAGTAGGGCATCGAGAGACGGTCCTATGTGATCATGACTGGGATCTGCTGACTCTGAGTGTATACTCTAGACCTCCCATCCACGCGAGTGTCAATCAATGCTCACTTGCTATTTGGTCTCTCTCTAATCTCTCCACCTTTGTTGGAGGCCGTGACAGTTGTGCCTTTGGTGCAGATCTCACTCGGTGAACCTACCTCCTTAGGCCCTCATAGGCTGCCCACAATCTCATGAGGGGTCTCAAGGTCTCTATCTCACGCTCCATAATGGGTGGGGGCACATAGTTAGTATCCATATCCTCTTCGTTGAAGGTCGTCAACTCTCTGTTAGCCCTGAAAAATAAAATAAAAGTCTCATTAGTAACACACCATCATATACATATATATGCATTAAATCACAAAATAATAGGTTCCAGAATCAACCAACCTTGTACTGGCGATTGCAGCTCGCCACCTGGTCATGCAAAATATCCAATCTTGTGGGAGTAAATCCACGTGTGCTCGGCATGATGTCACTCTCGAACACTACAAAAGGTAAATGAGAAAATTAAGTGAATGCTACTCTTTGTCATTTTCTTTTTAATTAACTCACTTTTACACACATGTGCACATTTGTACCTTTTCACTTTATTTATCTTTTATTGTGCTTTTTTATTAAAATCAACATTTTGGGTGCTAGTGAACTCCGTTTTTTATGTCGTTTGTTGCATCAGAATCATGTTTCCATGCCCTACATCATCACTCACCTATCACTATGAGGCATGGTACTTGTAATTTCCCTCCAATATGCATGCCCTTATTTGATGTGGTTAGATGACTACCTTGATTCTACCTCTGTAAAGCAAGCAAAATCAAGGGGGGGCATGCATCTACCCTCGTATTTGATCAATAGGGATTGGATAAGAGTATTTCTAGGACTTCTAATGAATTTTTGTTGTAGGATGTGGTTCCTAACATTATGTTTTTGCAGATAGCTACACTAGGGGCTTCCTTCTCCCGCCTTTTAAATGAGTATCCTTTTATAAAAATGAAGGTGCGTTGTTTGTTTTAGAGTCCTTTAGCTTACATATGCAAATAGATTCATATGGACACTAAAGTGGGTGCTAAATGTGTCACCAAAAATTGCATACCTTTGAAGAAAATGATAATTTTGTGCCCATTTTTGTCCCGCTTTAAGTCCCATCTAACCTATTTTCACCCTAAAACAACATTTATAGGCCCCTAAGGTTGTTAATTTTGGAGTTAGAAGCCTGATACACCCAAGGGATCATTCAATACCCGACAAAACACATCAAAACTATTTAAAAATCATAGATCCCAGTTAAAATTACCTTAGTGGGACTAGGTCGCCCAAGTTGGCGACCTAGTCCTTTTTGTGGATTTTTCAAGTTTTAAGCAAAAAAAAAATAATTAACCAATAATTCCCTGATGGGTGTTGGCTTCTTAGGTCAAAATTCCTAACAATTAGGTCATGTTGCTTATATATACTTGTTTATAGGCCATTTTTCCAACTCTTCTAGCTCATTTTTCACTCTCTCTTGCTCACCTTTCACACTCAACTCCAAAAATAAAGTGCCAAACATCTTCTTAAAGAAGATTCATCTCACACACTGCAAAAGTTGAAGCTTTGAGACATCAAACTAGGGATTTTTCACGTCTTGGAAGCTCACTTTACATTCAAGATCACACATTAACAAGGTTGAAGATAGATGCCTATGGAGATCCATGAAGAAATCTAGGTTGAGGACGTGCATCTAGCCGCCAAATCATTCCTAAAGACTAATTTCAAAGTGCCTCCATCTTCTACCTTCAACTCATTTGCAGATTTGAGTTTTGCATCCCTTTTGAATTCCTTGTTGTTTTCATTTGCAATGTTGTAGGATTTCTAGGGTTTAGAGTCTTGCATCATTTAAAATCTATTACATACATCTTATTCTAGCACAATAGAATAGGGTTTTTGATTTGTTTAAGGATTTCCTAGTTCTAGACACACTTAGGGCTAGGGTTTATGTAGATTTACATTTCTTTTAAATTTTGAATACCAACTATGGGTTTGACCAAGGCAAAGCTCACATTAGAAACACAAATACATTCTATTTTGTAGGTTATTTTGCAAGTTTCAAGCAATATTTCCACAAAGAAGCAAAACATAGACATAAGGCACTTGAGTTCACTTTCAGTTTTCGAGAAAAGAAGAAAGGGAATAGGTCACCCATAATGACGACCTAGTCCCATTGAGGCTTTCCTGCACTGAAAGTTTAAGATTCAAGGACCCTTTTGGCAGAAATAGCTCCCAGAGCAGATTTCCTGAAAAAGGGACTAGGTCACCCATCTGGGCGTAAGTGTTCTAGACAACTCAAAACGCTGATTTTCTAGGTTTCCAATGACTTCCACAATCTCATTTCTAGCCCTCTTTGGTTTCTAGGTGCACTTCCTTGTTCTATTAGATTAGTTTACTCTTATTGCTTTCATTTGTATGCATTACATAATGTGTTTTCTAGTAGCATAAGCTAGATTAGTTTAGGCTAAGTAGTTCAATTCTCATAGCACATTTCAACACATTTACACATCTCACACCATTGTAGGGTTCCAATCCCTAAAACCTCCCTTTAACCGAATCACAAGATTTATTGCCCACTGGAGGTGAAGGAAAACCCTCTTCTAGGTGAAAACCCTAGAAATTGGTAAAGGGTCCATTCTTTTACCTCCACAAAAGGAAACCATAATTTACAGTTTAGGATGCACAATAAGGGGTCATAGGGGCCTATAAGTGATGATGAAAAGGGGTTATTTAAGTCCAAAATCCATAGGCAAGGGTCCAAATGAGTGAAAAGTGTCAAAGGCTACACTTTTTGGTGACACACAAAGAAAAGGAGAAAGTGGATGAACAACCTTCCATGGTTCCTTTTGTTCCTTCCCCTAGGGATGAAAAACAACCTATGGTTGATCAACCTGCTTCTTCACAAACGCAACTTGAAAATAGACTCAAAAGAAACAAAGGGGCTACGGAGCATAGATGTAGATGTCGTGCCATTGCTCACAAGTTACATGAAGAAGAAAATATAGAAAATCATAATCCACACTTGACAAAAGAAATGCACGATGATCCTCCTCCCCAACCACTGCCACATGATCCTATAGAACAACCACAACTAGAGTTACACACTTCAACCGACATCATCATTCGTCCTCCTATTGTCATTAATTTGAATGATTATGATGATGAGATTACTAAAATAGGCTAA
This sequence comes from Sequoiadendron giganteum, assembly GCA_007115665.2. NCBI lineage: Eukaryota > Viridiplantae > Streptophyta > Pinopsida > Cupressales > Cupressaceae > Sequoiadendron > Sequoiadendron giganteum. The sequence goes on from CM021109.1 coordinate 41,160,664, forward strand.
GAGGTGCATAACAATTTGAACACATTGTTTTCCTCTTCCATGAGCTTGCATGACAATTCTCCTAGGATGAGCATCGACCTTGACACTAGTTTTGCAATTGTTGTTGTCCCTCTAGCCAGTCGCCCACCCGCACTTTCCACTGAACAAGATTGGGAGGTAGATGACTTGTTAGATGGTTGACTTGCATTTTCCTTACTAGTCTTTTGTATTTTATTTTTATTTTGTATGTGCGTAATGTATTCCCTGTATTGTTCTATTTGATGCTCTCTCTCTTTGTAATATTCCTCTATTTATACCTTCATTCTTCTATATGTGATGTATTTCTTTGGATTGTCTTATTTTCACTTTTTCTTTTTGACTTCCTTTTCAGGATGATGCAAGGCATTGAGACTGAAATGTCCCTTTCATGTTGACCCAAAAGGCTCTTTTATTTTTCCTTTCCCTTTGTTTTTCCTTCCTTTTGGGGATGATGCAAGGCATTGAGACTGAAATGTCCCTTTCATGTTCACCCAAAAGGATCTTTCTCTTTTTACTTTTCTTTTGTTTTTCCTTCCTTTTAGGGATGATGCAAAGCATTGAGATTGAAATGTCCTTTTCATGTTGACCTGAAAGGATCTTTTTCTTTTTTGTTTTCTTTTATTGTCCTTTTAGGGACAATGCAAAGCATCGAGACTCTTCCATGTTGACCCAAAATGACTTTTTCCTTTCCTTGTTTTTGCTATCTTTGTGTCATTCTTCTAGTTCTATGTATTTGGGGAATGATGATAGTTTTGAGCTCTCTAAAAAAACATTGCAGCAAAGAACATACTGACCCAAAATCCATAGATCCCTTATGTATTCAGTGTTTTTTTCTCTTTTTAGGGGCAAACCCTTCCCTTTAATTTATTTTTCTTCGTATGATGCAGCCTCCCTCAGAAAAATGACTTGGTATAAGGCTTTCCAAGATGGCTCTCATGTCCTTTTCTTTCTTTTTTCATTTTCATTTTACTACTTGAAAGTAATTGCTCACAGTATGGTGTTTCACAATTCCTTTAAAGTGGGGGCATACATTGACATTATTTCTTTTGCATTTTTTTTTCTTGGTTCTTAGTGCAACATTATTATTTCGTACAATGTGTTTGTTGCTTTGTGGATGACATTGGTTGTAATGTCCTTCATGAATTTTATCTATCTTAGCATATTGCATTCCTCTTAGTAGCTTTATGCGACACACTACATTCCCTAAGTTGTGAATTTTCTATTCTTTGATCGGTCCTCTCTTGGAGACATTAGACACAATGTTCCCTAAGTTAAAGACCTCACATGAACTAAGCAAGACTCCTTTGAACATTCTTGTTCATTTTTGCATTTTTCATATGTGGCCACCTTGCATAACACAACTTGCATGCTTGTGGTGCCATATTCTATTTGTTCATGAGTTACAAGCATACAAAGCTTTGCTTGCCTCATGAAGCTCAAACTATCATTGTCTTTTGTGGCATCTTATCAAATTTATCAGGAGGTATAACTTTGGTATGGTCAAGTGGGAAGCCCAACCAATGGCATGACTTTCCTCATAGCTACCTATGTGTGTGTGGGTGCATACCAACCATGAGTGTATGTTTCTCACCCTTTTTGGCCTTGTCACCTGATGGAAAACCATGAGTTCCATTGCCTCAGAGTGAGTACACATCTTTCCAAACAAACAACCTAAATCTGATCCACAACTAGCTGGATAAATGGTCGGAGCTTAATCCAACTTTGTCTTCCCTTTCATTCTTTCACATCAATTTCTTGTGTGATCTTTTCTGCTAATGTTTCATTTTCCATGGGATCTTGATCCTAGGGGCTTGATCATCCCTCTTGATTATTGTTGTCTCATCTTGCCAACATGACTACATATGGATCCCTCTCGATATGCATGTCTTGGCTACTTTAGTGCGAGATTGAAACAAGTTCATCCTCTCACTAAAGTGAGGGCTAAATATAATGTAGAAAAATGTATCCTTGACATTTTCACTCATTTTGGCATTTTCTATAGATTCTGGCCTAATTTTTCATAGATTTAATGTTGAAATATGGCCAACACATTCACACTAGGCCTTGAACGCTTGAAAATCAATAAAAACCAAAAAATGTTGTGCAAAGGTGTTGTGAAGTGTTGTAACACATTTTCCCACTTTTCTAGGACCTTTTCATTACAATTCACTTAAAAAATCTCTTTTTACCCCTTTCCAAGCCTTATTTCAAAGTGTTGTAAGGAGTTGTAACAAACTCTCAAACTTTCCTAGGCTTGTCATCAAAAAATTGACCATTTCTTATGATAAATGACCCCTTAATGCACTGATAGGCCCCACTTAAGTGTGTTTTAGAAGATAATCCCGTTAAGCGACATTAATCAAACTTTAATTCCCGATAATTAGAAAATTTTCCCTGTTGGGACCAAGTCACCACCTTGGGTAACTTAGTCCAATCAAGGTTAAAAATCATATTTATTTCAATATTTTGGAGGAATATTGCCTTCTAAACCCTAAGGTTGGCCTCTCATGTGTTATTTTCAAGAAATTAAGGCACAAAATGTATAAATAAAGGGTTTTCCCCTCATTTTACAATCTTCTACACTCAATATCTTAACAATTCATTCTTCTCAAGCAAGTTGGTGGAACCCCTAAAATTTTCTTGGTTCCATTGAAATTTTGTGATTAAACCCTAATAATCATTGTCTTGTTTGTCACTAGGGTTGGGGTTTTATAATTTTTATTCATGCTTACACCCTTGTTTGGTCTTCAGGCTTCTAATTTTGAGTTGATTGGTTGTATCTGGTTCCCCGTCATTTCATAATCTTTCTTGGCTTTAAGTCTCGTGGTTTTACTGACCCCTTCTTTTCTTTTCCCAGGGCAGTTAGGTGGCCCCCTTTTAAAAAAAACTTCTAGCCCATGTGTTTCAAACACATCCAAGGTCGCACCTTGAGTGTTGTATCACTCATTGCCTATTCAGTTTTATATATACTTGTGCAACCTGCAATGATTGATGCCCTTTCTTTCCCTCTAGTCGGTTGTCCCTAGTCCATCACGTGTTTGTTTACCTTTGTTGGGATGTAACACCCAATGGGAAATGTGGTTAATATTTTAACCCATCCTTGCCCTTCTAACTCTCGTCGGTTATCTTATGCAAATTAAGGAGGAACGTGCAACTGTCGATGTGTTGGTTATTTCCCATCACTGGGAGATGATGCTTTGCTGGTTGGCATTGTTCTAAGGAGGGATGACATGTGATGAGCAATGAAGGATGTCTATTGTAGCCAAGGGTTTTTTGTGATTCCCACCACCAACTTCCCTACTATCGCTTGTCATCCTTTGCATTTTAAAATGGAACCCTCGACTGCCGATGGGTTGAGTTCCTCCCCATTGTGTGAGCTTGGTCTATCATGGGTTGGGATTGTTTGGATTGATATCGATGTGTGATGGGCAATGTAGGTGGTTATCTATGGTCAGGACCCTTCTAAGACTGCAATCAATGACTAATGTCTCATCACTGGCCTCAGTGCCATCACATGATGGGACACTTGTGGGAAGGATGAACTCACGATCATGGGTGGTGTGTTTCAGTTTGTTGCCTGGATTTACACGTGATTGTTAGGATCAATGGCACAAGTGTCAAGGATGATGGAATTAGGATGCAATTGAGTACATGTAAATTTTAAAGCATCTCCTCACTATTTCTAAGTATGACTGATAAAGCAAGTGGAAATTCTTAATGATCCTCATTGATCAATTTTTAAATCCTTGCCGATTGATGGTTGAGATGTGACATGCAAGTGACTGATTTTCTCACTCACACGAGAAAACTAGGATGGCCATTAATTGCAGTATGCCTTCAATTCCTCTATTTAGTGAGGATTGTTTTGTAGTTTGTTTTCTCTTCTCCATTTATCAGTGCCAATTGTTAACTATCACGGGTGCTAGACTGATAATTTTAAGAAGTTCTCACCAAGGTGGTGTACTGGTATATTTATGCATATGGTTTTCTTGGTAGGTTTTGGTGATCTCTTCTATGTCTGGTGCTTGTGGGGCTCGCATTGTCTGCACATAGAAGTATTCTGGGGGTTGTAGCTAGTATTCTCCTTACATAATTAGCATTGGGTTTGTGTTGAGTGAAAAATCAGTCGACCAAGTTCCTCTATTGCACTAATTCGTAGGTCATGGAGGTTAATTCTGTAGGATTCGTTGCCTTATGAGCCAGAGGTGAAACCCATGGTGGTGGAAACACCAATTATTTTGAAGGCTAGGAGGACTACTCATAGAAGGGGTGAGAGAACTATCGTCAAAAGTGCCTACAATCTCAAAACAAGGACCTATTCCAAAGAATTGTTCAAAGTTAAAGGGAAAGAGTCTACAAAATTTGTGAAAGAATTAATAAGAATAGATGCAAACCCTAGGGTTTTTTTAGAGAAGCCCGACTCTCTGGTCATAATTATTGATAGCTCTACAGAGGAAGGTGAAGGAGTCGGCCTTGGTGTTGGCCATTGACCTGTTTCTCTAGTGCCATGTAGCAACTCAGATGATCAGGTGGTAGTTGTAACTCCACTCTCTATGAAGAAGCCTGGTGAGGGTGTTCACTCAATGACTGACAAGGTTGGGTGACACTTGTGTTTTATTTCTTGCTAGTGTTTGGTTCTTGGCTGTTGTAATGTGTACTTCCCATGTGGCTGGTTTAATGGTTTTTGGCTATTGGTAGTGATGGTGCCTTTTGGAAGTCTTGCATGGCATCTTCAAAACATGGTTTGGTGCTCCTTTTTTCCTTTTTCCATTTGCTTTCCCGTGGTGTGTAAATGAAAAAATGTAATGGTTTGGGAATGGAACCCCATGAAATGAAATTAACATCGAAATTATCAAAATGTAACTATAATGAGCCCTTTGCTTGTTACTCCCTTGGCTTATAAAAGGGATTTCAAGGCTCATTGCAGGGGGTCATATTTTGAGTCCAGAATGACTTAGGTAGAATACAAAAAACTAAAGATATACAAAATGTATAATGAACATGTTAGAATTTTTTTTTGGGTACAATTTTTGTATATGATATTCTTAAAAGGGTTTTGCATGGATTCCTGACATCGAAACAAATCTGCAAAGCTCAAGTATGTACTCTCCTGTATGCAATTATTACATATTATAAATGAAAAAACCAAGTGTCTTTTCATTTGTCTTTAATGGTTATTTGAATGTATGATTATGTTCTTGTTTTAGCTCAAGGGGTTAATTAAAATACTTGAAGGGAATTGTAGGTATGTAAAAATTTGCTTAGGATTTTGATAAGAAGTCGTGTTTTAGGAAGTGTGAGTTTTCATAATGTAAGACATTATGAAGATAAGCCACTTATTTCATGGTTAGTTAATTCATGCATTACTAGCTATCACATATTTGAATCATCTCCCAATTGACAAGACACCAGTCTGTTCGTTGTAAATTCTTGTAATACAATGTATCAACTGAAATACCTAGCCATGGGTTCATAATGATGACAATGTTAAATCAAATTTTATCAATTCTAAGATATAAGTCTGAAGTATACCCTTGTTCCTTGCAAATAGAGGATTATTTATGTAAAGGTTGGCCACACTTTTGCTTAATGATGTTTGTTTGCATGAGAAAGGAACTTGTTTTTGTAGAAATTTTCACTAGTGTAACACAATACTTGTGAACGCAATTGGGAAATACCCTCCCTGGTTCCACAGAGCCTAAAGTGAAGGGGTTAGAATTTTGAAAACCTTTACCAATTGAGTTGGCCATTCATATTTAGGATTCTTAGTGATAGAGGTTGGATACCTTCTAGAGTCTTCCTAAGGTGTACTAAAAAAAACACCAACAAAATGATGACTTTGTTGGGGATAAACTCCATTCTCCAGATGCAGATCCCTATATCATAGAGTCAAATGGTATAAATAGTGTGAGCATTTGGTTCATACTTTGAAGAATTCTTGAGCCTGGTCAAAGATTTGGTTGCAAAAAAAATCAAAGGATTTGAAAGTGACTCCGTTAAGGAGTTAGACCCAGAATGTGTTTATTTGATAAGAAAATTCATCTCATTTGAAGTTTATTCCTCTCAATTGGAGGTGGTGACTATAACTAAAGAACCTAAAAAATGATGTACTAAAGTTCCAGATCCATAGGCTTGAAGAGAAAGCTAGGTGAATGTTGCAAGAGGGCTAGGTATTTTCATGTTATTAAAGAAAATTTTGATCATGTTTATGAGAAAATTGTGAGAATTATTTTAAGATGTAAATGGTTCCCAATTAAGTGAATTGACACTAGTTAATGGAAGAATAGTTGAAATTTGCATGTTTCTAGAGGAATAATATGGAATTATAGCTTATTATACAAGGAACATGTAAATCTTGATATTAAGAAAATAATACATAGAGCTTACGATAAAAGAGGCTTGAGTTTTCACTTTGTAAGAAGAATTTGAACATCCCTTGTGAAATATTTGATGAACCTTGCAAAGGTACCATGAGATGTCTCTTCAAATCATGTTTTCTGATGAATATTTAAGTAATGGGTCCCCCTTGTCACATCAGGGAGGTTTTAATAGTGAAAGGTACAACACCTTATTTTTTAGTGGCATTTGTGGTTACCCAAATTTTGTACCACACAAGATTAGGGATAAGATACCAAGATTCAAAGGTGAACAAAATGAGTCAACAAATCAACATCTACAAGAGTTTGTTGATGTGATGGGATATTATGAGGTAGTCTTCAAAGATGTAGTTTTGAAGTTATTTGTTCAATCCTTGAAGGGAGGTGCAAGAGATTGGTTCTCTTACTTGCCTACATCCTCAATACAATCATGGAGAGAGTTCAAAATGGTATTCATGGAATAGTTTGGAGAAAGAATTGATCTAATCTTGGCCAGGGAAAAAATTATGGACATGGAGAAAGGTGAGAATGAATTGGTTCCCTCTTTTAATCTCAAATTTTCAAAGGTAATAAGAGAAATCCCTACACCCATAAGACCAAATAATTTTGAATGTTTGGTCATGTACTTAGGTGCATTTGATAAAATGATGAGTTACTTGTTGAGAGACAAGGAACCCATAACATTGCAAAAATCATATGACATTGTTATAGACATTGAAAATAATTTGAAATTGTGATATAAGAGGGATTCGCTACACACGGGTCTCTTTCTTCTCAAGAGATCTCTAGGGAACAAACTACCCTTATACACCTCAAACTAAATGGATCAATTAAATCATGAAGAGAAATGAGAAAGTAGGTTTAGGATCTAAAAGAGCGGGACTTCTAAGCTCCAATATTTGGTTGAAGAGCTCTTGGCCAGAAGATGTTAGCGCAGTCCTAAGATGCTAGCGTGACACACCGTCGTCTAAAAGACATGATGGCATACTAAGCTGAAAAGAACTTAGGAGCTCAAGAAAATGAAAAATAGTCTTACTTCTTGACTCAGACTAGGAGACTTGAAGAATCAAACAATCAATAAGAAGCTAGGAACTAAAGGAGAATTCAAGAGAACTTGAAACAAGATCACCTTCATGCATCAAAATCTTTATTCCAAGATTCCCTTCATAACCTGCACACACAAGATCAAGGGGAAAAGGTTGGGGCTATATAGGGGCTTGCCTTAGTCAGACCCCCGTATTGGTGTTCCCACCTCCATAGACAACCAAGTTTGGTAGAGAGTGTAAATGAAATAACAAAGCTTGTGATGAAAACAAAACCTACTTCAGAGTAGAGCCCACAACATAAAATAATAAATGAACTAGTAGGAAGGAGTGATAAGGAGAGAGAGTGTTACCCATGAGTCAAGACCCTCTTTTGGAGCACATGGGAGCACCTCAATGTGCTTGTTTAAGAGCTAGTAGCTGCTAGGGGGACCTCAATCTAGCATGGCTTCATTAGTGGAAGTGTTGCTACTCAACGATAGAACTTACCCAAGACTAGAGAAAGTGGTGACAATGCTTGAATTGATAGCTACCAACCCAAAAATGAGGGCTAAAAGGAGTTCTTAATGCATGCAAGGGTGGCACAGAGTTGTTTCACTCGAGACCTAACCACCAAGATGCATATCATAAGGGTCAGGGTTCTAGATTCATCCTTTCAAACTTGGAAAACCACCTAGATGGTAGCACGCCACATAGACATCCATGTGCCGCACAGGCGTCCAAGGCCTAGATTTTTGGGAAATGTCTTGTCAGGCTTCTGCCATTTTTCCATGTGTCTGCATCAAGCCAGAATCACAAAATTTTATCTCATAGGATTTTGTCATTAATGCTCCAAAGGTATCATAAATGCTAGGCAAGATGCAAAAATATGGAATTTCCTTTAGGTACAATTTTGCAACATTATATTTTTGCCCCACTTTAGTGGGCTTGATTTTGGAAACAATCATCCTCACTAAAGTAGAGAAGAAAAATTTCACCCAAATTCTAGATTTTATGAAAATACGTGCCTAGAAGCGGGATCATAGAGGTCACCAAGGCCGAGCTAACCAGTACTGAGGATGCCTCCAACTCCTGAGATCAACGATCAACAACACAATGATCACAAAAACCTATTGAAAACTATATCCTACAAAACTACAATTTTGAGTCAGTTTTGAAAAATTGGAAGAAACTACCATGGATAGAAGAATGATCAAGAAAAATTAGTTGATTCAGAGGAGAGAAAAATGATCAAGAGGTGACTATATGCCCCCTCTTGAGTTTTCTCCTGGCATGGTGGGGTAAAGTCAGAGGAAAGATGGGCCTCAAGGGGGCCTATATATACCTAGGTGGGCCCCTAGAAGGGTCATTTTCACCATTGACGACGAATAGATTATTGACTTTTGTGAGAGGAAAGTCAGAAAAATTCCAAGTAGGAGAGAGTATGAGGCACCAAGGCTAGAGCAGCTATGTGATGGCATCACCGCCAGCCATGAGGTCAACCATGTAGGCTTCATAATCTCAATCTTTGAGCCTTTTATCTCATCTTTTTGGGTTTTTCAGGCTTCGAGGTGCGTAGGCATCCGAAATGTGCGTGTGTGTCCTTGTTCCACACTGTCATCTGAGATGTGCATGTTAGAGTAATAAGTTATTCCACTTAATTAATTTAATCATATTGGTTAATTAATTAAGTCACTTATTCCTTTAGGTTACTTAAGCCAAACTTAGGCACGTTAATAATTTTTTATTGATTATTAAGTGTGCACACTAGGGTCTCATTTAGGGTTTCGTAATTTTAGGTTTTCTTGATCTCCTTCATAAGGATTGATCACATTGTAATTATCTAATTATTCAATAATCATTTTTTAGTTTTTGCTTGCACATTCTTGCCTGAGATTTTATAGAACATCTTCTTGTTTGTTCTAGATATCTGTTGCGCGTGATAGGTGATTGCATGTAGGTGATTGTTGGGGAATGTGAAGTTGTGTTTCTCAACTTCTACATGGTATTAGAGCTCTAGGCCTATCACTGCCTATTCGTGATTTGAAGATATTCTCTCATAGCATTTTTTTCTGTGTAAGGGTTTCAAGCCAGGCTGATTTTTTGTGGATCTAGGGGTAGGTATTTTTTTTGTGTATTTTTGGGAAAAAGGGACATCGCCATCATGTTTAGGATGTCCAAAAATCCTAGAAACATCTTTCATTTCATCGATTTTGGAGCTGTTGAAAAGAAAGAAAAAAAAATTGCTAGGGAAGTTGTACGACCTCCCCAACACGTAGTTCGAGGCAAAAATTATGAAAATTGAGAAAAAAAAAAAAAAATATTTAAAATGCTCATAAATTTTTGCACGGCCAATTAAAAAGAACTCCGCCGCCCACCCACCACCAAGTAGCCAGTGTCGCACCACCCTTCTTCTGCCACCATTGGCGGTCTCAACTAGCATCCACCACCGCCGCTCCTGTGTTCAGCCCCCATGGGCTCCCTCCAGCACTGCCCCGGTCACATCAGTGAACAGGCGCTCCGCACCTATCATTACTGACCAACCCAGCTCTTGTCGCAGCCACATAGGTGACCAGGGGCTAGTGGATTCAGCCCCCAAGCACCAGCAATAGTCATATGTGCGACTGAGAGCCAGCCCCCGTGTGCACCATTTTAGCCCATGTTTAGCGTTATAAGTGCCTTTTACATGCCTTTTTTACGTTTTCTCATAACTTTTGCAAATGAAGGCCTTTTTCCAAAAATGAGATATCGTCAGAAATTTGGTTCGACAAAATTCACAGTGGTGGAGGTTTGAGTTTTTTATTTTTCAGTTTTGATGCCTTTTTCACCTGCCAAAGTCAGAAGTTGTTGTTTTCACTCTGAGGGGTGTAACTTTTGCGTCCGGACTCCGTTTTGCGAAAAAAAATAGGTGTCGGAAAGCTGGTTCAGTTCTCTACACATATCTCAAACCTATTTTTTAGATTTTTTTACTAGGTATTTGAGATTATTATTTGATCTCAGCCTTTACCTTTTCATTTATTTTCTTGGGAAGCATGCAAATAGGTTAATTTTTTGAGATCAATGAGCATTTTTTTTACTTTGAGAGTATATATTGTTGTTTTCTATCATGAATACACATAATATTGCACCCCTTACTCTAGTCAACTGTTTTGGTTGGAAAAAACAAATGGAGATTCATTTGAAACACAAATGGTTGTACAGGGTAACCATGGGTACAGAAATTGAACCTACAGGTGCTGCTGAAAAGAGAAAGTGGTTTAATAGATGTGATGAAGCTTATGATAAATTATGTCTATCTCTTTCATCTAACCTTATTTTTCATATTGAGTCTTGTAGTACACCCCATGAGGTTTGGACTACTTTGCAGTCTTTGTTTGGGAAGCAGGATACTATGAGACGGTTTCAATTAGAAAATGAGCTTATTGGCTTAAATCCTAGGGATTTTGACAACATCTAGGAGTTTTTCACCAAACTCAAGTTTCTTAGATTGTAGTTGTCATAGTGTGGTGTTCAGAAGGAAAACTCTTAGTTGATATTGTCCATTCTTTCTAAGCTTGGACCAGATTATTCGGTTTTTGTTTCTACCTTTTATGCTACTAGGGATGCACTTGGTACTCAATTTACTATTCCTTCTTTTGATGATTTTTCATCTTATCTCACTCAAGAGCAGTCCAAGTTGGCTATATGGGAAAGTTGAATCCCTCTTCATCACATGCACTTATTGCATCAGAGATCAGAAGGATTCTATAGGCAAAGGCAAGAAACAGAAACAAAAGGATTCCAAATCTCATGAGCAGCAAAAGGAGTCCTCAGATTCATCCTCCTCTTCTAAGGAGAAATCATCTAGGAAGGAGAAAGGTCCATGTGCATATTGCAAGAGATAAGGACATGCAAAACATAGTTGCTACAACAAGGACATTGATGAGCTAAAGCATCTTCTTTAGAAACATCAGATTGATTTTCCTCCTAGGATGTCTTCATCATCTTCATCTCCTCATTCCTCTTCTTCTTCAGTACAACATGACAAGGGCACAATTGGTTTACATACTTCATCAAATATGAAGGGACATGCTCTTTGTGCTTCTTCGAGTCTTGGATAAGGGTGATGGCTTCTATTTTCAGGAGCATCTCATCATATGGATTCTTCACAGTCTATGTTCCCTTCCTTTGAGTCTCACACTATGTCTCCTATTTTGATGGGAAACAATACATACATGAGGGTTATAGGAAAGGGGTCTATTAGTTTTGGGGACAACACTTTCTTGGATGTATTGTGTGTTCCTCATTTCAGGAACAACCTTCTTTCTATATATCAAATCACACATGGAGGCAATGGGAGGTCTATGGAGTTCACACCTGATTCAGTTATCATCAGAGACTTGGAGAGTAGAGCGGTTATTGCTACTAGGGTGGTGGATCACTCATATTAGTTGTAATCCTTTGCAAATTTTTCTACTGATGGTGCTTTTGTTCCTATAGTTGTTCATCACACATCTAGTGTGAATCATCATTTAGAGGAGAAATTGGGATTCTTGAACATTGGAGTTATCACTTTAGATCCTATTCTTGAGCCATACATTCCATCTCCTCCACCTACTATTGCAGTTGTTGATACTTCTATGACTACAGATGTGGTTTCTTTCATTTCAATGTAGCAGGATCTTGTTGATCATTCATCTTTGGAGGTTTCTTTTCAATATTCACCTTCTTTGACTTCTTCATTTTTTGAGGTCCCACCTGCTTCTGTGGAGACATCTTGGGCTACACCTACTTCACCTTCAGAGATTGCATTCATTCAACCTCTTCCCTCTCACTTCTTTCAGGAGATGTGGTTTCTTCATTCCTTTTGGAGCTACTTCATTATGGGGGGTCTATGTGGTCTATTTATTCATCTCTTTTGGGGGGGTTCTTTCTTGTATCTTTGTGATGGATGGTGTCCTTGGGGGATCTTATGGATTCCTCCGTATTTTATCACTTAGTTGCTCTTTGCATTCTATTTTGGGGAGGAGTTTTGTTCCCACTAGGTTTTCTCCTTTACCCTGATTAGTTTATTATACATTGCATTTGTACTTGGGTACCTGATCAGGCCTTTGCTTCTAGGACCCATATTTTCTTTCATGCATCTTTTTTCTAGTGTTTTAGCTACTCCCTAAGTTCATCTTAAGGGGGGGTGTTAGAGTAATAAGTTATTCCACTTAATTAATTTAATCATATTAGTTAATTAATTAAGTCATTTATTCCTTTAGGTTACTTAAGCTAAACTTAGGCACATTAATAATTTTTTATTGATTATTAAGTGTACACACTAGGGTTTCATTTAGGGTTTCGTAATTTTAAGTTTTCTTGATCTCCTTCATAACGATTTATCACATTGTAATTGTCTAATTTTTCAATAATCATTTTCTAGTTTTGCTTGCACATTCTTGCTTGAGCATTTATAGAACATCTTCTTGTTTGTTCTAGATATATGTTGCACATGATATTTTATTACATGCAGGTGATTCTTGGGGACTATGAAGTTGTATTTCTCAATGTCTACAGTGTGCTGGGGTCCTCGATCTGTGTTGTCATCCTAAGGATGCACTGGCATCCTCTGGGCGACCATGGTGGGTTTGGGACATAGGCACATCCTGAAAAAATCTATGCAATGCGCATATGTATTTTTGCATGTTTGCTCATCATGATCAGGTTTCTAACTTAAAACCTTTTTTTAATTTTTTATTTTGCAGGATTATCTGGAAATCCAAGAGCATCCTAGAGTGTGAGAATTCCACCTCATTCGTGAGTAGAGAGACTGCTTATCGTCGAATGAGATCACACATTTGGTGCGGGTCAGTCTTTTGCATGTATTCACTATGCCAGTGATGCAATACCATGAAAGGATGCTCACCGCTTTGATGGAGTAGTGGGATGCTACTATCTCATCTTTCCATCTACCTTATGGAGAGATGACCATCACCCTTGAGGATGTCTATTGGATCCTCAGGCTTCCCATCTGTAGATGCCAAGTGGATTTAGACGACACCCAATCGACATGGGAGTGCAACGAGGGTGTTTGGTACTTCACAGGGTGGACTCACGGTAGCGATGACACTAGTCATATATACACGCATTGGTATGACCAGGTGAGGACAAAAGCATCGCTGCTACACTAGGTGATGGTGGTGATAGTTTCTTTTTGGATCACTATAGATGAGTGAGGCTCACATCTACATGGGGGCCTCATCCTGATTGTTAGAGACATGGTTGAGCAGAGGACTATTTTTTCCTGGGGGCGCAACATGCTAGGGCACCTCTACCAGGAGCCTGGACAGTATGTTCACTATGAGTATAGTATTCTTACAATGTGTACACTTTTGTATGTGTGGGAACTCACTTACATCATGTGCACCCGACCATTCGGTATTCTTCAGCGACAACCGTATGATGTCTCGATGGCCCACTGGTATGAAATGATAGGCCAGTGGTGCTTCAAAGATTTACAGTCTTGGAGGCTATAGTTTGACACTATCATCATGAGAGAGGTCCACTCGGGACCTCACCACTATTTTTGGTGGGTCGATGATAGTAGGTTCCTTAGGAACTTATAGTGAGACCATTTTTTCATGGGTCACCATGATTATGTCCTTATACCTTATTACTAGATTCAAGTCATGCAGCAGCATGGCCGTGTATAGAACATACCACCTAACGTTCCCATGTACACTAGGGCACATCGCAATGCAGTGAGGGTGGGTGACCATCCTCACCCTTCTATCACAGACGTTGTCTTTTTAGATGATGATGAGCCCAATCATGATCTACCAGTCGTGGCAGTGGTGGATAATGTTGGGGTAGTAGCTAACTTTACTTGGTGATGGGAGAGACATCATCTTGCTCCAGTCTTCAGCGAGGGTGATCCAGGAGGGGACCCTGGTCCACATGAGGATGAGCCCCACCAACCTCCACAGGGTAGGAGGAGAGCCCACTAGTAGAGCAGTATAGTGAAGGAGGAGAAGCCGGTATAGGAGGTGGAGGAGGAGGTGGCACCCATGAGGCCATGATGATGGATGAGATCAGCTCCCCCTCACTACCCCTGTTTCATTAGTGTCACCAGCCTCCACTATCCCGATAGCAGTGGCACTAGCATCTCTTGGGGCAGCCACCGATACTGGTGGTGCAGGCCCCAGTATTAATCGACACCCTGATCCCACATGGCAGCTAGGGGATCCAGGTATACATAGTACATTATTGTTACTTTCCTAATTTTCATATTTTTGCTTGTGCCTTTTTTATTTATATACACATGCCATGTGATATTGATCCCCTTCTCTCTCTTTGTGATTGCAAAGGATGCACAAGGATGGACTGAGCTTATAGCTCATTGTATTTTAGAGGTAACCCCTATTGTACCAATCCAAGGGATGGTCCTAGAGGCTTATCGACCTATTTTGGTGGGAAGGCATGCCCCCACTTTTGAGCCAATAGCACGTCTATGGACCACATATGAGGAGCAGGGTGCAGAGGTGGTGCAATTGACTACAAAGCTGACAACCTCCAATGGGCAGCGAGATAAGGTGTTGGGGAGCTACACATGGTTCTCACCAAGTGAGATGTGGTAGTGATGAGAGCCAATGCTACCGAGGCAGCATGTGACACTCTTCAGAGTTGCATTGATGAGCTCGACGTGCGACCAATAATTATGATCCTAACAGATGTTCAGTGGCTACAATAGGATCTGATCTAGGAAAGGATGGACATTTTCTCATTGGAGGGTGAACTCAGAGGGATACGAGTGGGATTATCTATATCACGTTCACACTGATCTCAATCTCAAACCACTGTGCAACCTCCACCCAGAGCACTAGAGCGGCCACCAGAGCTAGAGGGCTTGGGGAGCCACATGCCACAGGGATAGGATTCCTCTTTTTTATATATCATTTTTGTAGCCAGACATATATATTCATACATACTTGTAGATCTTTTGTATAGACATATATTCAACAACCACTCATTTTTATAGCAGTGGACCGATACATGTGCATGACATTTGATTCATACATTGGATATATATATATATACATTTCCTTCAGTAGCATTGCTTTTCTTATGTGTATGCTTTCCATTTTCACATATGCTCATGCTATGGATGGTATTTCCTTATATGGATGTATTTTTTCATTAAACTCTAATCATGATTTAATTTAACACATTTAGTTACATGTTAATTAAATTCTATGATGATCTAACTTCTTTAAAAGATGTGATGTATGGATATTTAGCATAGTCAGACACATGTATGTATGTTTTTGTTACAAGCACACACACATGGTCAGGTCACAAACACAAAAAAAAATCATGATGTGAAAGTGAGAAAATGTTAATATATGTAGTATTGCTACCTTTTGGGGAGAACACCACATACATGGTACATCATGGCACTATGCATAATATCGACGAAGATGAATCACATTGACAGGCTCTTTTTTTAAGGTGTTCCATCCATAGATGATAATCCATAGGCACCTGAACTATATACATAAACTACGATGTAAGGGCCTAGCCAGTTAGCACTAAATTTCCCTTTTTGATCAGGTAGCGCATTTACATTTCGTTGATTTTCATATAGAACCAGGTCTCCTAGCTTGAAGGTCCTAGGAAGCACGTCTTGATTATATTTTTTGGATAGCGACCGTTGATAAGCTTTAAGATGATCTAGGGCCTATAAACGACATTCATCGAGCATCTCAAGATGATGCAAATGGTTAACCTAGTAGGTTTCATCATCAATCACCCCCTAAGGGAAACTAGTAAAGATGGGATTTCAAACTCTAAAGGCATGATAGCTTCAATGCCATACATGAGGTTATAGGGCGTCAATCCCATCATCATGCGAAAAATCGTGCGATAAGCCTATAAAGCACAAGTTAACTGAATATGCCAATCCTTACCATGATTATTAACTATCTTACGAAGAATTAGTTCAATCATTTTGTTAGAAGCTTTTGCTTTGCTATTAGATTGCAGATAATACGGTGTAGAAAACCTCTGTTGAATATGAAATTTTTTCAGGAACTGCTTTACTTCCTTGTTTTCAAATGGTGTACCATTGTCCAAAATAAGTGTAGCAGGCAGTTGAAATCAGGAAATGATGTTGTTCAATAGGAAGCTATAGATAATTTTAGCACTCATGGATTAGAGGGGAATAGTGTCAACCCATTTTTTGAAATAATCTGTAGCGATGATAATAAAGGTATGTCCTTTGGAAGAAGGAGGTGATATTTTCCCAATAATCTCCAACCCCCATTTTGTGAATGGCCAAGGAGAAGTTGAATTTTGTAACTCCTAAGCAGAAGCATGGATAAGGTGTCTATGTTGTTGACATTGAAGGCACTTCTTGATGAAACCGAAGGAATTTTGTTCCATCGTCTGCCAGTAGTATCCTATGTGTATCAGTTTCCTCACCAGAGATCTACCACCGAAATGTCCACCCCTAGATCTTGCATGGGCTTCTTTAAGGGCAAGGGGTATTTTTGCTCCAGCATCTTAGTAGCAAGACATTATATGCTTTTCAATAAAGAACATCAGATAAGATGACATAATAGGTTGAAATATTGTGTATACTAATGCGATCATTTTTCATCACAACATCAAGAAATTTTCTATTCTTTAAGTAATTGTAGATGCTAGAGAACCACTCTCTTGAATCTACATGAAGGAAAACCAGAGACTCAGGTGCAGGTTGATCAGGAACTACTAGGGTTCATGTGACTTAGACCATGAAGTGATATTCCTTTGTATCCTCTTTTGAAGGTACCAAGGAAGCATCGCTTTCCATGGCATCCACATGTCTATTTTCTCGCCTAGGAATGTTGTTTAGTGTGAAAGAGGAAAATTGATTAAGCATGGACAAAGTGAGGTCTCGATATCGAGAGAGCTCTCTTTGTTTAGCTTGATAAGTTCCCGTGATCTAATTCACAATAAGTTCAAAGTCACCTAGTATATGAAGATGTTTAATTTTCAATGTAATTGTGGCACGCAAATAGGCAACAAGAGCTTCGTACTCGGCAATATTATTGGTGCATAGAAAATCTAATCGAAAGGATAGGGGGACCGGTTTACCTTCAAGTGATATCAGGACTACACCTACTCCAAAACTGGTCTGACACCTTGATCCATCAAAGTAAATTTTCCATTCGAGGTCATAGTTGATTGTGAAGATATTCTCATCAGGGAATAGGTCCAACCCAAGGAAGAAGTGAGGCGAGGGAGCATTTTCCAATTGATCGACAACCGCTTGTCCTTTTACCAATTATTGAGTGACAAATTTTATATCAAAGTTAGACAACAACATAACCCACTTCGCTAATCTCCTAGCAAGGTCGACACTAGAGAATAGATGTTTCAAAAGATCTATTTTTACTATTACATGAGTTTCAACATGGAGGAGATACTGCCTCAACTACTATGTAGTGAATACAAGAGCAAGGCACTGCTTCTCCATGGATGAATAATAAGTTTCACAATCGACAAGGACATAACTAATGTAGTAAACCATTCTCTCTCTTCCTGTGTCATCATGTTGAGCCAGCAGGGCAGCCAAAGCATATGGTGAGGCATCGAGGTAAAGAAGGAAAGGTCTATCTTGCATAGTTGGCATCAATACAGGGGGATTGGTCAAATAATCTTTGATGGATTCAAAAGCTCTTTGACATTCTTCATCCCATATAAACTGAACATCCTTCTTTAGGAGATGAGTGAAAGGAAGGGTACGGTTAGCCAACTGAGATATGAATATGCAAATTGTCTGAATCTTCCCTTGTAAACTTTGTAACTCGGTGATGTTCCTTGGTGGAGACATGTTAAGAATAGCATCGATCTTATTCATGTCAAATTTGATTCCATGATAAGATACTATAAACCCAAGAAGCTTTCCAACATCAATGTCGAAGACACACTTTTGGGGATTGAGTCTTGTTGGTGTAATTAAATGTTTTTTACCTTGTCCTAGGTCATAATTACACCCTAGTTAAGTTTACTTAGGGACCACATAGGAGTTGTTGGAGAATTTCCACCTTTGGTGGACTTATCATGTTATCACTCTATCACCTCCACCTTTCATGGACATATCATGTGATTAGGTTTCCACCTTTTGTGGTAGATCCACTAATTGTGGTGATTATCACATTATCACCTTTCCACTTTAGGTGGAGTGATAGCTTTTCATTGTTGTCTCATGTCATAAGATTATGACACTTGTCATAATCTTATGCACTCCTATGTTCTCACCTTGGCTATATAACCAAGGGGTCTCTCATTGTAAAAGTCAACATTATCATTAACATTGAATACAGTTTATTCTTGTCATATTATTTTCTCTCTTCTTGTGCTTTCTATTTGGTCCATAGATCTTGGCATCCATAGCCAATTCTAACATGGTATCAGAGCATGTTTGATTCTAACATGGTATTAGAGCGGGTTGGGTGCCATTGGAGAGCCTTTTTCTGAAGAGAGGTACCAGATTTGGGGAGGTTCCATTTTTGGCTCTTTATTGTAGGTTTATTTCAGAGCTTGCAAGTGCAAATCTAAGCTCACCATTGCATCTGGAAGGTTTGAGAAAGTCGATTTTTCCTTTTGTTTCATCCAAATCGGACATATGAGGCCAAATCTAAGAGGGTTTGAAGCTGCATTGTGGTTGCCAGATCCAGAAGGTAGCTACATTTTTGGAGCATTTTGGGTCAAATCTGACCCTGCCATCGCGTTCAGAAGGGCCAAAAACCTTAAGATCGATTGTCCAATTGTCCAAATCAGAGCAAGTCATCTGGTGAAGCAAAAAAAATTTGCCCGAAGAGTCGTACGGCCCCCCAGGGCATTATTATTATAGTCGGTATGATTTTTACAAAATAAATATTTTATTCACCGAAAATATTTTGAAATTTTTTTTTACAGGCAATTAAATTTTTTGTAAAAGTTATTTTTGAAAAATCAAATCAAAATTTTCAAAAAAAAAAACACATTTGTTTTGGAAGTTTTAAGTCTGCGTACCGTAGACTATACCCGCTTCTGCAGACTTGCAGGTACGAAGTGATCGGTGACAACCACGTGGCGTGCCACCATTGACTCCGCATACCCACAATAGTTCATCACTAGCTGGTAGCTTCCACCACTGGTGCCAATAGACTTCACCGATGGCCATTCAAAATTTTTGGGAAAAAGTATATTCTGGCTAAGATTCCCAACGGCATATTCTGGCGGCAGCAGTCAAATCCAACTTCAACAGAATATTCCAGTAGTGAAGCATATTCTGGAAATTTTTCCAGCAACAAATTGATGGCGATGTTGACAGGCCCCTGGCCGTCAAATTTAAGATACCTATTGATGACGTCAGCAGGGCGTCAGCATTTTCAAAGAAATTTTCTACCCCCTCTCCGTTTGCATTTTCAGTTTTGTAGGCAATTTTCAAACGCTCATATCTTGCTCAATTTGGCTCTTTTTTTCGACCAATTTTTTTTTATTTGGGCTAATTTTTCATGCTATTCATAGTGGTGCAATCAGTTTTTGGTTTTGGCTTTTGGTTTTTCCAGAAATTGCAGATTCTCACAGGTGTTGCTACTTCATGCTCATTTTGGGAACTTTGGGAGCCCATAACTTGCTCCTACGGTAATATTTTTGGGTGCCATTTTTTTTTTAAGTGCATGATTTTTTTTGTACTTTCCAGTGGTGTGATCAGATTTATCTCATCTACTATAATTTTTTCACTATGAGTTTGAGGCCTATTTTGGCAATTTGCATGTACCAAGATCAAAGTCCACTTTGTTGTTTTTGGTAGTGGCAATTGTAAACGCACTAAGTATAAAGTGCCAAATCAGATATTGCTTGGGGGGTACTTTGATTGAGTGAATTTTGGGGGTGTCTTTTGTGTGATTGTGACTATTTTGTGCTCTTGCATTCCATCATGGGTTCATCTAAAGTTCCACTCTTAATTGCACATAATTATGCTACATGGAAAGTACGTGCATGGAGTAAACTAATGGAAAAAGGTTTAATTTACTACATTGATGGAACCATAACTACACCTGTGCATCCTAAGGCAGATCCAACTGCATATATGGATTGGCTCACTAAAACTTCTATGGCATTGGGTACACTAAGAAAGTTCATTTCAGATGATCTCATTTTTCATGTTGATAAATGTACTACAGCCAATGAAGCTTGGGATAAGCTTGCTACTTTATATTGCAAGGTTGATAAGGTTAAGGGATACAAACTTGAAAATGATCTCTTAAGCCTTGATCCTAAGAATTTTGATACTATTCAAGATTATGTCACTAAAGAAAATGAGCTAAGAGCACAACTACAAGATTGTGATATTGAGAAAGAAGATGATCAATTGGTCTTTAACTTGTTGGACAAGCTTCTAGCTGAGTATGTAGCCTTTGTTTCAAGTTTTCAGACTCAACAATTGACAAATAGCAATTTCACATCGCCATCTTTGGAGGCTCTCACAGATCTTTTGATTCGAGAGCAAAATAAGCTTATTCAAATGGGTACTTTGAAGTCTTCAAAATCACATGCCTTGGTTGTAAAAGATGAGAAGTCTTTGAGTAGCAAAGAAAAGAATAAGTACAAGCCTAAAAAGAACACACAATCCACAGAACATAAAAATTCATTTTCAAAAGAGAAATCATCGAAGAAGGAGAGGTCCTTTGGTGCATATTGCAAGAAGGATGGACATGAAGAACACTATTGTTATAAGAAGGACATTGATGAGTTGAAGAATCTTCTCAAAAAGAATCAAATTGATTTTCCTTCTAGAATGTCTGAATCTTCTTCTCCTTCTTCTTCAAAACAATCTAAGGGAAAAGGTCATGCAAATTTTTCATCTACATCAGGATATAAAGGTCAAGCTCTTTGTGCATATTCAAGTCCAGGATCAAGTAGATGGCTTCTAGATTCAGGAGCATCACATCATATGGCATCTTCACAATCTATATTCTCCTCATTTCAGCCTTGTTCTATGTCTCCTATCTTGATGGGAAACAATACATACATGAGTGTAATAGGGAAGGGATCTATTAGTTTTGGGGACAACACTTTGCAGGATGTTTTGTGTGTTCCTCATTTGACGAACAATCTTCTTTCCATATATCAGATTACACATGGTGGAGATGGGAGAACTGTGGAGTTCACACCTGATTCAGTCATCATTCAAGACTTGGAGAGTAGAGAGATTATTGCTACTGGGTTGGTTGATCATTCATCTCAGTTGTATACGTTTGTGGATTTTGCTTCTGATGGTGACATTGTTCCTTCGGCTGTTGATCACACTTCTAGTGTGAACCATGAAGAGACATTTGGCTACTTGAACTTGGGAGTTCTCACATCAGATCCAGTACTTGAGCCATGCATTTCATCTCCTCCATCTACTATTGTAGTTGATGATGCTTATGATTCCATAGTTTGGGTTCCTTGTGATTCAGTGCAGCAGGATATACTTTGTCTTCCAGATATGGCTACTTTGGATGGCTTCTTGACAGGTATTTCAAACTTGTTTGTGGAGTCTCATCTTGCAGATTTAGGGGACATCATTGATGACATTCATCTTCTCTTTGATGAAGATGCTCCTTCTTCAGTTGTTGTGAGGGAATACTAGGACCCTCTTGTTCATTCTCTACATGATCATTCTTTGCAGTTTGGCGTGAGTGTGGATACTTTTGGACAACATTTGGAGGAGGCTTCTTTGTCTTTAGAGGGGATATCTTTCTCTTTGGATCATGCTCTACATTCTTCTCTACTAGATGTTGGATTGTACTCTTCAGTAGTGTGGCCTAGAACACCTATTTGGAGTGTGTCATCTTTCGACATCGACATGGAGACACTTGAACATCATTCAGAGACATCATACATCCTGCATACATCCTTGGTTTTGTTTCTTCCTAAGGGGAGGAACGTTGTTCGGCAAGATTGGATCATCTTCAACATTCAATGCCGAGCTTCTACCATCATTGCAGGAGACTCAACATTGAGGGGGGGCTGCCTTGTCTCTCTTCTACTTCTCTCTTATGGGGGGGTCTTTTTCCTCACATGGGGTTTTTACCTTCTCATGCATCATTGAGAGCATTTCTATCTTGTATTTCATCTCTCTTTTGGGGAGGAGTTTTGTCCCACTAGGTTTTCTCCTTTTCTCCATTTGTGAGAGATTGCATTGCATTTGTACATGGGTACCTAACATGGCCTAGTTGTCGGGACCCATCTTCCATTGTTTGCATTTGTGTACATTCTCCCTAAGTTGCACTTAATGGGGGGTGTTGGTGTAATTAAATGTTTTTTACCTTGTCCTAGGTCATAATTACACCCTAGTTAAGTTTACTTAGGGACCACATAGGAGTTGTTGGAGAATTTCCACCTTTGGTGGACTTATCATGTTATCACTCTATCACCTCCACCTTTCATGGACATATCATGTGATTAGGTTTCCACCTTTTGTGGTAGATCCACTATTTGTGGTGATTATCACATTATCACCTTTCCACTTTAGGTGGAGTGATAGCTTTTCATTGTTGTCTCATGTCATAATATTATGACACTTGTCATAATCTTATGCACTCCTATGTTCTCACCTTGGCTATATAACCAAGGGGTCTCTCATTGTAAAAGCCGGCATTATCATTGACATTGAATACAGTTTATTCTTGTCATCTTATTTTCTCTCTTCTTGTGCTTTCTATTTGGTCCATAGATCTTGGCATCCATAGCCAATTCTAACAAGTCTCATCTTGTAAATTTGAAGCCTTTCAAAGATAAGACGAAGATTCTTCACATGGTCTTGACAGTTTACAGATTTCACCAAGATGTCATCGACATAGTCTTCCAATATTTTATGAATGAAATCATGAAATATCAAGGTCATCGCTCGTTGATAAGTCATTCCTACATTGTTTAATCCAAAGGGCATGACCACATAGCAGAAAGTCCCCCAAGGGGTAGTAAAGGTTGTCTTGTACTAATCGTCTAGATTAATATGGATCTTATTATAACTCGAGAAGCCATCCATAAAATATAAAAATGCATGACCTGATGTTGATTCCACAATCATATCTATATTAGGTAACAAAAAATAATCTTTAAGAGAAGCCTTGTTAAGGTCCCAAATTTCAATGCATATACTAATACAACCATTAGATTTACTAACAACAACTTTATTTAAAATCCAGGGAGAGCAGTCAATGGGATGGATAAAGTTTTCTTTCAATAGCTTCTCTATCTTAGTCTTGACCATTAAAGCTACCATAGGATTGATCTTTCAATTTTTTTGTTTAATGGGCTTAGTGTCGGGACATAGAATGATATTATGGACCACTATCAATTCATAAATACTAGGCATATCTTCATACATCCAAGTGAAGATGTCAGGTTAAGCATGCAAGAGAGAAGAGTGTTCATCTGCTTCCTTAGAAGAGAGGCACTTCTCGATCTTCATTAATTTTTTTGGAGATTTTGCATCCAAGGGGACTTCAAAAGTATCCCCTTTAAGGAGGGAACTGTGGTCCTCAAGATGGGATATCGGAACATCATCGCAAATGTTAGATAGAGGGCCCTCCTTGTCAATGCTCAGAATAGATTCTCCAAAGTATGCTTGTTTGTGTAGGTGATACAGGAATCATTTCTTGTGATGATAATGTGGTAACTGAGAATAAGAACCTAGAAATTCACCCAATGCTTCATCCAAAGAGAAAACATCTATAGGGACCTTCTCGGCTTGTCCTCTTTCTTCTATCAACTCAGGATGGACCAAGCTCAATGGTTCAACTAAAATCATATTAACACTGCACCAAGGTTTTTGTCTTGACTGCTCAATGGGGCATCCTAACCCCAGATGGTGTTGTAGTTGCTTAAACTGGATAGGGACTTGTATTCCTTGCTTGATACATCGTAGGCCTTTCTTCCCATAGGCATATCGATAAGCGAGTTCATATCTAAACTCGTAACGAGCTTGAAGAGTTTTGGGAGGGGGTGGCTCTACATAGAGTGTCTCATTCTAGCAATGGACATCGAAAGTTTCTATGGTAGTGGTCCCACTTCCCTTACTCGATTTCCAAACATCGACTTTCTTTTCGGAGAAAAATTCATTCTCCCAAGGAGGAGTGGTCTCCTGGATGGGATCACACTTTTCTTCTTCAAGGGGAGGGTTGCTCATCCTCCTGTTGGTATAACCCAATAATTCTATATTGGAGAGGTCTGACTTGTTCTCTGCTATGAAGAATTCAAAGAAGTTCAAGGAACCCCAGTCATCACCTAAGAGAGCATTTGCTTCGGGAGATAAAGGAGAATACGAAGGGCATTCACATTTTTCCATCTTAGGTGGTTCATCTAAGTTGATACTTGCTTAAGGAACAACTTCAATAGTAGGTATCAATGAGGAACAAGCCATAGCATTAGCGGTTAGGGAAGGAATGCAATTCTTGAGGGTGGCAATGATTGAATTATGACCAGCAGTGGCTAGTAAACAAAGGTGCACAACTTTTGGATCTGCTTTAACCATAACCACTCAATTGTTAGCAACGAACTTCAAGGAATGATGTAGGGTAGAAGTTATTGCACCCATATCATGAATCCAAGGTCTTCCTAGAAGAAGATTGTATGGTAACGGGCCAGGCATTAGGTAGACCAATGTAGGAAAACTAATGGGGCCCAACTGCAAAGGTAACATTATCATACCTAGAGCTTGGATACTAGCACTATGGAACCCACGAATATATAATGAATAATTCACTAAGCAGGATGAATCAACCTTGATTTTAGGCAGTAGATCTATACCACAAACATTGAGGGTTGAACTAGTGACAACGAGGGTACATCTAATACTGATGTTGTTAATGTTTACTATGATCATCAAAGGTTCCACTTGTTTTTGCACGTCTAGAGGTTAGAGTTCTTGTCAGCGAATCCCATCGAATATGTGTCATCAATGTGTCAACGTCTATAGGCCTAGCTGAGGTAGGCAAGAGAATATTTTGTAAGGTTTCCTACAAAATCTCTTGATAAACTAGAGTGATTTGAAGCGAATCCTAAAGTGAGATCTTAGTCGGAGTAACACAAATTTGTTCAAAAATATCATAATCACCTACTATTTTGATCACAGGTTAAGGACTTGGAGGAAGGTCAGGCTAAAATGGAGGTAAAGAAGTGGGAGTTTGGTCTAGCTACGATGTAGGAATAACAACTTGTTGTTCTAAGTTTTGTATGTTTCTCCTCATAGGGTACGTTTTTTTGACAACATTATAAGAAGTAGAGTTAGTATCCTTCACAAATCTCGAATATAAGTCTGATGGATTACTACAACTAGAACTCCCATAGATGGAATAGTCCTTTTGAGGGAACGACTCAGCTGGGGTCACATAAATGAAGGGTTTGTTAGGGCTTGGAGGAGCCACTAAAACTACTACCACATTTACTGAGTCTTCCGCTAGCAAGGAAGGAGTTTTTTTTGAAGATTTATAGATAGGGGAGGGTGCATCTAAGAAATCATCTAGAGAATCTTCCAGCATATCAAAATCTCATTCAGAAAAAGACTCATCATAGCTAGACAACATTATGAAAATGAATTTGATGATTCACATCAGGTTCACCAAAATGTAATATAAGAGGGATTCTCTGCACACGGGTCTCTTTCTTCTTAAGAGATCACCAGGGAACGAACTCCCCTTATACCCAATCTAAGCTAGCTTGTTCCTTCAGGCCCTCCTTCTAGCGCCAGATCTATTGACAGTCAAAATGACACAAACAACCTAAAAACAAAATATTTCTGCTCTATTTTCCCCTAAAAAAGAAAGACAACATATAGTAGCCTAACTTCCAAGGTCCTGGTTGTTGGTTCTCAACTATCTGATGTCACTCAATTGGCCAATGCAACTATAGTATTCAAGGGGGATTTTCTAGTGATAAGGAATACAAATTGTATCAGATTCATCAATCTATGTTTAATGGGGGGGTTTAAATAAATAGAAAAAGGATAGATCAAGGCACAGATCAATAAAACATGAACAAAATTATTTAACATCCAGACATATATTATTAACAAAGAGTGTTTCTTAACAGATCAAAACCATAACATGATGCAATTTATAGAACAATCCATACCATTGCATACATTCATAGTGCTTAACTTAATCATGATAACCATTCATCGAAATACCACATAATTCAAAACACAAACTCCTCATTCATTGCAAATAATATAGATCAACAGACATATAACAATTCCATTCATAGACAATTTAATGAAATAATATTTAAAATCTGGTTTCCCTAGTTGATTCAAATCAAATAAGAAACATTTATGCACAAAAAACTTACTGGAATACAAACTGATTATGGTTCATTAATTACCCCATCCAAGAAGTTCAATTCCAACATAAAACTATATAAAAAGTGTATCTAAATTCAACATAAACTTAAAAAGTATATTTTCTCAAATCTATAAAAATTATATCTGCTATCATTACGTGGCTTACTTTTATCAGCCCCCCTTACAATATGGAGCTCAAAAGTGCATATATACATGCTATGCATAAATCCCTTCAATTAAAAATTGAAATCCACTAATCAAGGAACCGAAACTACATCAAGAAAAACTAGACTGGTTGATCTCGAGTTCAAAATTTGATTGCCTTGTTGTGCAAAATCTAAGGGCCAAAAAGAGACAGGACTGGCTAATGAAAAATTTCAGTTCAAAAGTTGATTGCCCTATGAAATAGGAGAGAAAATGAGAAGTCATGTCCCTGAAATAAGATATTTTGATACCAACTCAATCCTGCATTGTTTTCTCAAGAAGATATTCATCATAGCTAGAGAAAACTTGTTGAAGGATGTCCACATCAAGCCCATCAAACCAACTATGTTCAAATTTGATTCTTTTCAATTCTACTGAGGCAAATCCCTACATATCTTTCAATTTGGTCAACTCCCTCCTGGCACCTTTTACCTCTTCTTTAATTTCCATCAGTCTATCCAACAATAAATATTCTCCATCATCTTCTTTCTGCATGACCTCTTGAAATCTATTGTTCTATTTCTCCTTCAATTGATCCAAAGGCATGCCTTCTTCAACTGGTATGTCTACATTGAATAAAATAGCTATTACAGCTTCTAGTTCATCAAGTTGCTCATTCAAGTCTTTACTAGCATCTTGAATTTCATTCCTATGTTTATATATGAAATCAAACCTAAACCAGATTATGCTTGAGGCTTTTTCCAAGAAATTTGCATTATCTACTTTGAGGATTGATTGCTCTAGAAGAGTTGATTTTGGAAACTTACTGATATTTTTCATTTTTTTGAACATACCCCCTATATTCCTCCTCCTGTTCTCCTAGAGTTTCGGTATGATGACCCATTTCCTCTATCAACTCAAGTGTCTTTTATGAATTTCAAAACATTTTACTAGCACTTCACTCGCTTTCTAGTTAAGCTTATCGATCCTTTTATCCAGCATCCCAGACTTACTCCTCATTTGTACTAAATCACCAACTTATCTTTTGTTGAGTAAGACTGGAGTTTCCAAGGCAGTAGCTTGCTATGACCTGGGAGTGGAAACATCTCTTAAGAAACTATGCAATTGATCCAATTGAGCCTTAATCTCATCCTTTCTTTGTTTATCTTTGATCATTCTGGACTTTGTGGATGAAGCTACAACATCAATCAGATTCATTTTTTGATTCCTTGTAGGCCTCCCCAAATTGACTGTACCTAGTTGATAATCAATCACTTTCATATCTCCTCTATCCTTTTCCACCACTAGAATTGCACATTCTACAATGATCTCTCCTGCCTTTGTGAGCCTTGTGGAATGAAGAACTCTGACCTTTTTCTTTGGTCTCTCCTTTTCTATCTCCTTCATCATTTCTTCCCAATTAAGAGGCTATGGTGGAGCTATCTGCTTCTTCTCAAGATCCAACTTTAACCATGTAGGTGCACTAGGAGTGGTAGCCATCATTATAGAGGAAAAGGTAGCAGTAGTAGAAGATAGTGACTATAATAAAGTAATTTTAGGTTGAGAATCAACCTCCTGCACATTTTTCTCTTCCTTTTCTGCATTGTCTTATACAGCCCTCTCATCCTCTTCCTTATCCTTCTGCTCCTATAGCCTTTTAGCTTCTCATTCCTTTTTCAAATGCTCTTCCTCTAACCTCTTTTCTTCAAGCAATTTTTGCCTCTCTCTCCCCATGTCTTTAAGCTTGTCCCATGCTTCCTCTACCTTTTCCTGTTGTGTAACAAGCTCCTCAACATCCTTTTCCTTTTCCAAGCATTCTTCTTCCTCCCTTTTCTTATAGGCCTCTTCAACCATTTTAAATTTAGCCTCAAGGGCTTCCATTTCTCTTCTTTTCTTAGCCTTTTCTTCTTCAAGATTATGGATCCTTTGTACCATTTCTAACTTGTCATTCTCCTCCTTTACTTTGAGCTCCTACTCCTTTTTCTATAGTTGTTTGGTGAACTCATCATTATTTTGTTTGGCCTCTAATTTTTGTTGCTGGAGTAATGCATTAGCTTTTGCCTTTGCATCTGGTGCTCTCTTAGCTTCTTCGAACAACGTCCATTAGTCATCCTCTATCAAAACATGCTCAATTCCTACATCCCCAATTTCAGCAAGAGGCATCTCTTCCAATGTCTCCTTATTCGACAGAGTACCCTTAGAGTATGTCTCTAATTCATGGATTTCAACCTCAAGACCCTTTCCTTTTAAAGTTTCAGCTTCCTTATGAAGGGTTCCCCTAGGCATTTCTCCACTTGGTCGCTCTGTAGGAGGGGGTTGAGTGGACAATTCACCTACAACTGATGTTGAGGCCCTAGGTCCTATTGGGACTTATTTTTCATGTGCTTCAGGTAGATCTTTAGTTGGCATTTCAAGTTCAAACTCCTCTATATCAGGAGGGAAGAATTCCAAGGGTTCCTTAGGAGGCATTCTCCTTTTCATCCTCTTTTACCCTTGAGTGGTACTTGCACCTTTCCTTTTCTTGGAATTTTTACCCCCAGGCTCCTTGGTTCTTAGCATGACCCATTGGATGCTTCTATCCAACATTGGCCTTGCTATCTATTTAATATCTATAGTCTCCTTTACACCCCAATCTACAGGATCCAAGTCCTTGGTACATATATTTTCTGCCTCATATAGGGGATCCAAAATAACCCCATCATCTGATAATGCTTTAGGAATGTCTACCTTGACCCCACACTCCACCATGAGTGGGATAGGCAATCTTTCATATTTTTTTTCCTTAAGTCATACTCATCCTGAAGATCACTCCAAAAGTCTTCTAATAGATTGAAGTGCTTATAAAAATAGAAGCAAGCAAAGCATTCATCTTCTTCTTTGGATCAAAGTGATTCCTAGTCATGTACAAGCCCAACTTCAGATGCATCAATTCATTGCAAACAACCTTTGCTCCCATAAGGTGTGGATAACTATTTTCACCTAGCTTCATGGGGAAATTATAACAACCAGGCTTATGTTTTATACCAAATTTAGCATTGACTCCCAAGGCTTGATAAACATACTCCATTAAAACAATCCTATTGCTACAACATCTAGGGAGTAGGTGAGGATGACCATCAAATCTAGCTAGCCTGAAACAAGTAAA
Source organism: Sequoiadendron giganteum (assembly GCA_007115665.2). Lineage (NCBI taxonomy): Eukaryota > Viridiplantae > Streptophyta > Pinopsida > Cupressales > Cupressaceae > Sequoiadendron > Sequoiadendron giganteum. Next base: position 41,190,697 of record CM021109.1, read on the forward strand.
CTTGGGGTGTTGGATAAACCAATATCCCCACTTTGTGATGAATGCCATGGCCTCTTGGCTCAATCTATATCCTGCATCTCCCATAAGCTGGTTAATAATGACATATAAAAATGTGTCATTAACCCTTTTGTAATGCATTTCAGAAGTCTACAAGATGAGCTGATCATAATGATTCCATACCTTGTTCTATCCATCACCTTCTCCCAAAATCCCCACTATTTTTAAACCTTGAAAAATTCCTCTCCTTGATGCTACATAAATGACATAAGAGGTTATGAAGAAACTCTTTGTTTCTCTCACTCTAATCATTTGGTTGTGAATTCTTTCAAATACAATCATGGGCCAATCAAATTGTTGCCTGCCATCTAGGATTGTCTGAATGAATGGGAACATCCATTCTTTAAAGTGAAGAGTATCCCTTTTCCCAAACACTCTGGAAATATTCATTATAATGTCCCCAACCTTCTTGTAGAACTCTGCCCTTTTAGGCTGATTTGGAAGCTTTACTAGAGACTTTTTCTCAGTTCTCATCCATTTCTTATTGAAATAAGTTTTGTTGGCCTCCTTATGATTACTATATATTTTCAAAGCCTCCACCTCATTGAGTTGCTGAGGATTCTTTGGATTGGGCACATCGAACATAAACTGAAACATTTGAGGAGTTAAATCAATGATGACATTGCCCTACAAATCCACACACTGTCTAGTAGCAGGATTATAGGTTCCACCTACTCTCATTATTAATTCAGTACATTGGATTGAAAGGGGAAATATAGCGATATGAGCCAAGCCAGATTCAACTATTCTTTGGGTCCTCCCTGCTACCTCTTCAAAAAATGTTTTAGAGTACAATTCTTCACAATGGAATGGACCCAAGTTGGTATCATTTATATCTACCCAATCAGAATCCACTTTACTGGGACTGATGGCAAGAACCTGATGATTATACCTTAAGGTATAAGGGAGTTGTTCTAGCTTAACCTTTTTAGTCTTTGCTCCTGGTTTTGAAGTCTCTGTACGTTGACTCCTTTGAGAAGCCTCACCCGATGCTCTAGACATCTTAATTTGTGCATGAAAACCCAATATTAGATCCACAAGAAGTATGAAAAACTAGGTCAGAAATCTCACGTTTCATATACACCAGAAGTGGGACCAGGCAGAAGACATCCTTAAAAAATATTTTTAAAACACCATCGGGATCAAGACCGGAATGAACATTGAACTCACAACAAACCATATAGTGGGATTAGAGATGGATTCAGAATGGTAATCGGTACCGAGATCGGAATGGAATTCAGACTTGGTACAATGAAGAAGTTTCAAATTTATATTTCATTTCACTTCCACTTCTGACAGAGTGAAAGATATTTTTAAAATCTATAGTTCATTGGAGGGGGGCTCGGAGATGGATCCAACATCTATTGCAAACAAAGGCTCGAGAACAAAATTAATCCTAGGTCCGACTCTGGTTAAAACAAACATGACGTCATTAGAAATTTCAATAGTATAATGAATGACATCATGGCCCAAAATGAGGTCACCTAACAAGCCAAGGAGGGTTAAACTAATAGTACCAAACCATCCCCCCATAGGATTGGGGGGAAACATAGCAACTAGGGCATAATTTTTAAAACTTATCATAGCCATGCAAAACCCTAGTTTATTAAAAAAACTTTCGACTTAAATAATTAGGGCACAACTTAATCCTACTCGAAATCAACAAGTCAAAATGCAAAAGGACCGAAAGGTAAAGTAAATAATCGAAGAACACCATATAACCACTTAGTAGATGATGGACACACCCAAAAAACCCAGGGCACAATGGTACGGGCATGAAGAAAAACATAAAAACGACTGTTGCAAAGTAAAAACAAACAAGAAAATGACAGACAACCAAATAAAACAAGAACAGAGAAAGAACCAAAGACAAAGGAAACAAAGAAAACAAAATAGAACAAAAGAAGAGAAAAAAAAACAAGCAAGGATTCAAATGAAAACAGTCTTGAGCCCCGTGAAGAATGGTAGACCAAACAAGCACAACGAACAACAACAAAAAAGACAAAGAACAAAAACCCTACCTCAAAAATAAATCCAACATGCTGGCCCTTGATGCGAATCTGCACGCAAAATGCTTGACCTCCAATTGAATCGTGCTCCCAAATGCTTTACCTCAACTCTGGTTCAATATTACTTGTTAAAAAATGATAATAACCAATGTTTTAACCTTAATTAAGGTTTTAAATCCAATTTCATACATGGGAGGTTCCTGTAATCAATGCCATTAATGCGGCGGGTCGGACGCGGAATCACGAAGACAACAAGCACAAAACTATTGTGCAACTAAAGTAAAGTCAAACATCAACAAAAAGGGTGGGTGCAGAAATGGAATGAGAACCAGGTTTGGAAAAATTTTCCAAGTTTTGAGTTTGGTTCCGATTCTAGTTCCAGTTCCGCCAACAATGAAGAAAAGGAAAGAAAAAACCAAAAGGAAAACACCGAGATCGAAACAAGGTAATCAGCATCGATCCCAAGTCCAAACAAACAAAATAGAAAGGTAGAGTTGGAAGTGAAATGGAAACAAGTTTGGAACTTCATATAAATCTTAGACTTAATATCCATTTTGAACTCGGCTCCAGCAAAGGAAAACAAAACAGACCAAAGAGACAAAACCAAAGAGATGAGCAGGATCAGAATCGGGAAGGAGTCGGGGAATGAAACTCAAAACAAGTTTAAAATCTAGATTCTAATCCAGTTCTGGTTTTGAAAAAAAAAAAGAAAAAAGTGTTGGAAGAAAGAATAACTCCAAACTTTGTTTAAAAAACAACCAAGTACAAAAACAAAAAGAGGGGGACCTATTTTGACCAAGGAAAAATATGGGGTGGTTATGCAAGGCAGAACAAATGGCGACTCGACTGGGAAAATGGTTTACCCATTTTCAAGACACTGAAGAATTTTGTCACCCAAAAACCATCTGGATTATGAATCATGTTAACTTGAATGAGATCAGATATATATAGAATAAGGTTGAGCTAGAATCTCAGATGTATGTTCTCATGAACTAGTCCGAATCTGAGTGTGTGTGTATATGGTACATCCTTCTTCATAGACACTTTCTCTACTCTTGAACAACCACACCTAAGATTCAAGCTACCTCGGTGGAGTCCTTCAACTATCGTGCAATGAAATCTTGGGCATTTCTCTGCTACCAGACATGCATCCATAGCCCTGATGGAGATACCTCTAGTTCTCTCAAAGAATTTCTCTACTGCCAGACAGACATCCATAGCCCCGATAGAGATACTTGATTCACCCATTTGATATTGAATTTTCCTTTTGTCTCTTTCTCTTTTTCTTTTTTTTTACTTAGGATTGACTTGTGGGAACTCTTTATGAACTTTTCTCAATACTTAGGTGCAATTGATCTGAAATGTGGGTTGAGAACTACAATGAATTTCATAACAGTCTTGGAATTGGATTTTTCACTTGAGTCAAAGATACAACCACCCTGGAATAAATAGGCATTTTACTTAGGTAGATGTTTATCTATTTTGTGACAGACTTCGATCATAATTCATGAGATATTCACAATGTACCTTTTTTTTTCCTTAATAACTTTTCAAACCAACATTAAAATGGTCAAAGACATGAGTTTCAGAATAAAATCCTTCAACATAAGTTCCTTGAAAATACCTAAATCAATTTCTCTCCTAGTTCCTATAGCATACTTTCAATAACAACCCCCTTTTCTTGGAATGGATAGAAATGAGGATCCCCAATGAACAAGACAAGACAAAAAGAAAACAAAGAGAAAGAAACAAAAGAAAATAGGAAAAAACCAAAAACAAAAGACATAACTAATAAAATATGATAAATATACTACAATTATTTGGAAAATCAAACCTTTATGAGCCAAAGTAATGCTTAAGAAACTAACCATTAACTGGCAATGGATCGGGTTCTTGTTATGCCTTCCATAACCACCCCATCTTTTGCCTTGGTCAAAATGGGTCCCCCTTTGTGTTTTTATCTTTTGTTGTTTTCAAACAAAGTTTGGATTCTTTCTATTTCCAACACTTTGTTTGTCTTTGTTTAGTCTATCAGAAGCCGAACCGGAACCAAATTGGGTTATGAAACTTCTTTCAGAACTTGTTCTGATCCCCATCCCGATAGTATTTCTTTTTGACCTTTTTGTTTTGTCTTTATCGAAGCTAGAACCGGAGTGGAAGTTAACTTGGTGTTTATTCAAAATTGCAAAATTATAATCCATCCCGACTTCGCCTTCGCTTTTTGAACCTTTGGTTTTAGATTAAGTCCTTGTGTTAAGTTTTATTATGTCGGTCTTTTATTTTACCTTTTTGTGTTTGGTTTCGTTTTGTGCTTTGTAGGCGAACCTGGACTCAGAACGAGAATGAAGTTGGGAAATTCCTTAAGTTTCCGAATCAGTTTCCATTCCGATTCCACTCCCGCCATTTCTGGTCGTTGACTTTTTACAGAAGTCGCACTGTAGTGAAGTGTTTTCTCTTCTCCAGTTTTGACTTTGCCTAACTACATTTAATGCATTAATGATAGCTGCCGTGTGTAGGTAGAAATTTTGATTTTTACCTTGATTAGGGATTCAACGCATTATTATTATTATTATTATCATTGTTAAGAAATCAAAGAGCGAAGTAGAGAAACTGCGGAGTCCAACTGAGTGAATCGATTGAAGGAGGAGGAGATAGTTGCTTGCGAATCAATTCAAAAGGTTAGCCAGGTTTTGCATTCAAGGTAGGGTTCCTATTCTCATTTTTCTTTTTCTTTCTTTCATGTTCTTTGTTTGTGCTGTTTGATTTAGATCTTTGGGAAAGTTCGCCATCTCATTAGGAGGGCATGTTTGTTTTTCTTTGTTTGTTTATTGTTCTTGATTTTGTTTTTATGCTTATGTTTTTGGTTTTATAGTAAGAGGGCATGGTCATTTTCACATTTTGTTGTGATTGCATCATGTTGCATTAGGTTTTAAACATGTAGATTTAATTAGGGTTCATCAGTAATGTAGATTAAATTTTGTTTTATAGTAAGGTAGATTAAAATTAGGGTTCTACAGTAAGATAGATTAAAATTAGTGTTTTGCAGTGAGTTAGGGTTTAATAAAATGGTATTTTTTACTTGGAATATTTTGCGCATTCGATCTAGTTAAATTAGGAGGGGTTAAATCCGTGCCTTAGTTTTATATCACATTTTCTAGATTAGGGTTTTATGCATTTCGGTGATCGCATTTAGAAATAGTTAAATATGATGCCCTTAAATATAGTTGTCCCCACGGTCATATGGGCATGGTCCTTTTATGCTATATTTTAAGCCCTATTTCATTTAATGTGACCTTGGTCTTCAATCATGAAGTCATGCATTAAGTTGTTAAAATCATTGATGGCATCATGGTCAACATAGGTGGAAGCGGGATCAGAATTGATTTCGGTTTTGTTGGATGTGTTTTATGATTAGTGTTAGTTTCATTTTCCATCTCATGTCCAACTCCACTTGTAGTAAGAAGCTTTTATTTCATAAAAATTTTAACCTTGTTAGAAGCAGAATCAGAATCGAAACATAATATGAAAACTGAAAATTAGAAGGAAACTGATTCAGTTTCCATTCCGGTTCCGGTTCTAGTCACTAGTTCACTTCCAACTTCGAACCCACTGCTAGTTAATACAATGTCAGTAACATTTTTTGCTCTGAGCCCGACAGTATGTTAAAAGAGGATTGTTTAAGGTCTTTGCTGCCTGGTTCCACCTCTGATGTATGTTTGAAAGGTATGATTTTAAGGACACATTTTTTGAGATGTTTTATTCAAGGATCTAACTAAAGGTTTTGTTGTAGGAAAGCTAAAAGGATGTTGGGAACATCAAGAGAAGCCTCCCAAAGGAACTAGTGTACGGGAACATAAAAGGCAACACCTAAACCAAAGAAGATGAAGCCAGAATAGTTACCTTATACCTTGAGATATAATCACAGGAGTCCTGTCGTCAAAGTAAGCAAAGTAGAATCAGATTGGTCAGATATCACCGACACAACTTTGAGGAGATGTATTCAGAAATGTTTGCTAAGGATGTGATGCCTAGAACCAAAAGAATTGTTGATTCTAGCTTGGCCCATATACCTCCATTTCCTTTATCAATCCAATGCCCAAAGTTGATCTTGACAGTTGCAGGAGCCTACAATCTAGCTACCCAGCAATGCATGGATTCCCAAAATAATGTAATTATTGATCTTACTCCTCATATGTTTCAAAGTATATTTAATGTCCCAGATCCTAAGAACTTGGTGCAGTTGGATGAGGTAGAGGGCTTTGAGAAATATAGTAAATATAAAGAATCCAACAAGTCCAACTTGAACAAAAAGTAGTTAAAAACAGAGAAGAAATCTCTAACCAAGCTTGCAGACCAACCTAAGAGGGCAGATTTCTACAAGGAGGTATTGGATTTAATAATGATGTTGTCTAGGGCTTTTGAGAAGAGAGATACATTTCATTTCAAGGAGTGGATGTTTCCCTTCATCTAGACAACTTTAAATGGCACCCATTAGTTTGATTGGCCGATGATTATATCAAATGCTATTCATGACCAACTGAATAGCATCAGGGAGACTAAATGCTTCTTTATGACTTCTTACATTGTATATGCAGCAACAGGATTGGGTATCTTCCCAGGTTTAAATAGAGTAGGGATAGTGGGAGTGTTGGATGGATAGAAGAAGGTGTGGGAGCATTATAACCAGTTGTCTCTACAAGTTGCTAAGACTCAATTCAGAAGGGTTATTGATGCATTCATATATGTGGTCATTAACCAACTCAATGGAGATGCAGGGTATAGGTTGAGTCAAGAGGCCATGGAATTTATTGTTGAATGGGGATGTTGGTATATTCAATACCCCAGGTATACATACTTTAGGTTAGCTAGTTTTGAAGGCCATCCACATTTGATGCCAAGGTGTTGCAATCATAGAAGTGTTGATGGAATTTGTATATCAGGATCTTGGAGTTAATGCCCGGTTTGGACTAAAACATAAGACAGGATGTCACAAGTTCCCCATGAAGTTGGGTGAGTATATCTGTCAACATTTGGTAGGAGCAAAGGTGGTCTACAGTGAACTGATACAGTTAAAGCTAGGTTTATACACAACTCATAAGTATTTTGACCCAAAGGGTAAGATGAATGCCTTGTTACCTTCTGTGTTTGACGCATTTTATTTTATTACAAGATTTCTAGAGTGACCAACAAGATGAGTACGATTTGAGGAAAAATAATTATGAAAGATTACCTATCACACTCATGTCAGAGTTTGGAGTTAAAAATAATATTCCTGACACATTGGTGGATGATGGAGTTGTACTGGATCCATCTTATGAAGCTTTGAATATTGGAACTAAAACTCTGGATCCAATTGACTGGGATAGTGAGGAAACTATTGATATTAAGCAAATAGGAAGAACAGTCTTCGATAGAAGTGTTCAATGGTTGGTTCTAAGAACCAAATTTCCTCAAGGACCAGCTCCTAAAAAGGGGAAAGGGTATAAAAGACTCAAAAGAAAGACACCTCCCAAAGAGCCTTTGGAGTTCCTTCCTCTAGACATTGAAGAAATAGAACTTGAAGCAGCGGTTGATGAAGCAGATATAAAAGAAGGAGATGCTCAAATTGGATCAGTTGCTTCAACACCTACATTAGGTGAATCTTCTACACAAGTCCCATTTACAAAATAGCAGAGTGAAGAATTTCAAATGGGGGCTCTTCATAGTATGGTTGAAACTACAAAGGGAAAAGATGTGGAGATGGAAATTCATGATGTTGGAACAGATTTAGATGAGACTGTATCAGAGAAAGATGTGCAAGAGAATATGCCTCTAGAGGAGGATGCTGAATAGGTAATGACATAAGAGGAGCAGTGGGAATTGTTTGAAGAAGTTAAAAAGGATGCTGATGTAAAAGCTGCTGCAATAGAGAAACAAAAGGTAATTAAGGCCAAGATACAAGATGATGCTATACTACAACAACAACAAATTCAAGCTAAGTCAAGAGCTGATGAAGTAGAGAGGTGGAAAAGGCAATAGGAGCATGAACTCAAGGTCAAAGAAGAAAATGATAAGTTAGAACTGATACAAAAAATTCATGACCTTGAGGAAGAGAAGGCAAGACACTGGAGGGAGAAAGAAGTCCTGGTTGCCAAGTTGAAGCTAGCTGAGGAGGCTCATCGAAAGGAAGAGGAAGCAGAGTGATTGCAAAAGGAGAAGGCTATCGAGGAGTTAATCAAGAAGTTGCAAAAGGAGAAATATGTTGCAGAAATGATCTAGAAGCAACAAGAAGAGAGGGAAAAGGCAGGAAATATTAAGGCTTTGGAGGCAAAAAGACTAGAGAAAGAAAAACAAGAAGCTTTAGAGAAAGAGAAACTTGAAAAGGAAGCTCTAGAGAAAGAAAAATTGGATAAGGAAAAACTAGAAAAGGAAAGATTTGAGAAAACAAGATTGGAGGAAGAGAGGTTGAAGAAAGAAGAAAAAGGTAAGAAGATATAGGAACAAAAAGATAGGGAAGAGGTTGAAAAGCTTGTACAGATGCATATGGTGCAAGAACAATAAGAGGAACTGAGGGTTGATTCTCAACCCTAAGTAAATGTGTAACCACTTTCTACTACTACTATTTCTTCTTCTTCCACTATGATGACTACTACTCCATGTGCTCCCACTTGGCTAAAATTGGACTTACAGAAAAGAACAGTAACACCTTCATAACCTCTAGATTGGGAGGATATGATGAAGGAGATTGAACAAGAAAGGCCTAAAAAGAAGGCCAAGATCTTACACTCCACCAGGCTCATGGATAAGGGAGAGATTTTTGCTGAGTGTGCCATACTGATGATGGAAAAGGAGGTAGGAGACATGCAGTTAACGGTTTATCAATTAAGTATTGTTAACTTGGGAAGGCCTACTAGAGATCAGTAGATGAATCTAATTAATGTGGTACCTTGGACAACCAAGTCAAGGATCTTAAAGGATAAGTAGAAGAAAGATGAGCTTAAGGCTCAATTAGATCAATTGCATTCCTTTTTGAAAAGTGTCTCTTCTCCCAGATCACAACAGGTAGCTACTATTGAGACTCTAATTTTGCTGAGCAAAAAGGAGGCAAATTATTTAGTACAGGTAAGGGGAAAAATGGAGATCTTAGATAGGTGGGTTGACAAGTTAAATCAAGAAGTAGGTGAAATTTTGGTCAAAATTTTTGAAGTTCACAAAGGGACAAAAGAGTTGATAGGGGAGATGCATCAATATATTAAAGCATTGGAGAAGCAGGAAAAGGAATATAAAGAATATAGTTAAAAATTGGAGAAGGTTAGTACATTTCCTTTGACTACTCTTCTTGAATAGTTAATACTCGAGGAGGATAATAAAGATTTTGTGGAAAAGACCTCTCGTATACTCTGATTTAGAATAGATTTCTTGTGCAAACATAGAAATGAGGTCCAAGATGTTGTTAATGATCTAACAGAACAATTTGAGGAGTTGGAGGCGGTCATCGCTATCATAGTAGATGTTAATATACTAACAAAGGAAGGCCTGCCTTTGAGCTAGATAAAAGAGAAATGGGGAAAGAGGTTTAAAGGAATCATGCAGAAAGGAGATGATGGTGAAGATCTGCTAATAGATCGACTGATAGATATCAAAGAAGAGATAAAGGCTACTAAAAGAGGATTGATGAAGCTGAAGGATATGAGGGGGTTTGTTGCAACAGAGTTGGAAAGAATTATGTTCGAATACAGTTGGGTTGATGGGCCAGAATTAGACGTATTATAGCAAGTCTTTGCCAGTTATGATGAGTTTATTTCAGACCCAACTTCACATGCATAAATCTCTTGCATGCATGGCTTTCTTCTTCTTTGCATGTTGCATGTAGCACTGGTAGTTCCTAAAGTGCATGACTTCCTTCCTTTTCTCTTCTATTTTTTGATCTCTAGTTTAACTAAATGTGCTAATGTAAGAACTCAAGATCAAATTGATCTGAGTTTCCAAGAGAGCTTTAGTTCCTAAAAAAGTGGATCAATCTTAAAATAAAAGTGGACTTCGAATTTTGTATATCTATAAATACCCTTTGGGTATCATATTGTAAGGGTCGGCTAATAGAGAATAGAATTTTCATAGTTGTTATAGAGATACATTGTTACTTTCATTTTGCAGTTGAATAAAATTATAGGTTTACACAATATGATGTTAGAATTGTGTTTTTACTTGATAAGGTTAATGAGTTATAATCTATCCATATGCTAGTGATTGTGCTGAAGCATGATTTGTTTCTTATGTGATGAAAGTCATTAGAAGAAACTAGATTTAAGGATTATCTTGTTAGATTATCAGTGAATTGAAGTTATTGAAGTCTGTTGATCTATGATCTTGGCAATGAATGGATGTGTGTTCTTTTGAAAAAAAATCTTGTAGATAGTTGTGATATGTGAATAGTGGTATTAAATTAAGCACCTTAGATGCATGTAATGGTATAGTTTATTCTATAAATTGTGTCATGCTTTGGTTTTTGTGATCTATTAGAAAACATTCATTGTTGAAGGTATATGTCCGGATGCTAGATAAGTTTGGGTCATGTTTACTGATTTTCCCTTTGAACTATCTTTTTTCTTTTGTTTGAAACCCCATTTTTATTTACAAGAATAGTTTGGTAAAATGAGTCATTGCTTGCATTCTTTTGTTACCAGCACAAGCCCCTTGAACATTATAGTTGCATGGACCGATTAAGTGACACCAGACAGTTGAGAACCAGCTACCAGGACCTTGGGAGTTAGGCTACTACATGTTGTCTTTCTTTTTCAGGAGAAATAGAGTAGAAATATTTTGTTTACAAGTTGTTTGTGTTATTTTCACCATCAATAGATTTGGCACTAGAAGGAGGGCCTGAAAGGACAAGCTGGCCCACATAGTGTCTTTCTCACCAAACAAATATGGAAGGATTCTGAGATCCTCTACCAACCCTAAACCATTACAAGAATTGCAAACCCCGGTTAGACCTAGACCCCATGCTCGTAGGGTTTTGATACCTACATTGTCGCTACCACTTACTCCACGTGGATTTCCTCCAAATCCACCTACACCACCACCAGTTCGACCTACATCACTACCTCCAATCAGGCATGTATCACCACCAATTCGGCCTATATCACCACCACCTACCCAACCAATCCCACTGATGGCTTACTTTGGGAATAATCCCTCCCTATTAGGGACTATTCTAGGCGGATTCCATGACTTACCAAAGAACCCAAAAAAGTTTTGTCCTAAATACATGCATGGAGAATCGAGAAGTGTTGAGGAGCATATACAAGCATTCAAAGATGCTTGCACATGAGCTCAATTTGCTCACCAGGATTTGGTATGTAGATTATTTCCTTACTGTTTAGGAGATATGGCATATAACTGGTATTTAAATCTTCCCCAGGGATCTATTCTGGGTTGGACAGATTTAGAAAATGCTTTTATTAATCAATTTAGGGTTTATGTAGACCCTGCTATATTGTATCACCAATTTTCCACCATCAAAAAGGATTATCATAAACCACTACTCTTGTTCAACACTAGGTTCTAAAGGATGTATCGTAGGCTACAAGAGCCTTACTTAGTGGTAGAGAATATGGCCATACAGGCATATCTGAGAGTTGTTGATCCTTTGATTGGCCTATTCTTGCAAAGAACTTATCAACCTGATGAGATTAACTCTCTGTCTAAAATTTACCATATGGCCATCAAATTGCAATAACAGATAACTCTATAATCAGGAGGTTTAGGAGCAGCTCTTCCCCCCATGAATTATCAGATGCCTAACCCACCATTATACAACACTATCCCAGGGATGTCTTACTCCCAATATGGACCTGTATCTGAGTTACAAGATCCACCTACTGTGCCCTTCTTTGGCAATGGCATGCAAGATCCCTCCCATCAATCTCAACAACAACCTCAAAATAAACCACAACAAATAAGAGGATCAACCCATGTCCATTCCCCATCCATAGTGCAAAATGTGCAAAATGAACAAACTGTTCAACTAACTAGTGAGTTAGAAACTCTCAAAAAGACTCTATCTCAAATGTCTAATGACATGGCACAACTTAGGAAAAACTCTCCCCATAACCAAAATCAGAATTATCAAAACTAGGGAGGTTACAAAAATCAGGAAAATTATTCCAATCAGAGTGGGAGTCATAACACCAATAGAAACTTTCAGAATCAAAATTCCTCTAACCAAAATTACCAAAATCAGAATAGAGGATATAACCAGAGGTTCAATAACAACAACAACAACAATAGGAAATGGAATATTGGACCCAACAATGGGGGAGTTCCTCATAATTATCAATCAGGAGAGGAGAGATTACATACGGCTAATGTTGCTAATCTTAATTTTATGACAAATTGGTGCAGGCTACATGATACTGCAACACATTATGAAGTTAACTACCCTGAAATGGAGAAGATTGTAAAGATTGCACAAGATTATTCCCATCCTCTAGCAGGAAATTCCAATCAAGATAATGGGATAGTCAGTGCTGCTATGACTTATGAAACTATTGAAGAAAAATATCAGTTTCCTATGCAAGGAGATAATGAGCCAGAAGAAGATTTATATGATGCTCAAGCTTTTCAATCCAAAGGAGGTCACTTTCTAAGAAATCAAAATAGGGGCCCATTCACTACATCTACACCCCCAAATAACATGGTCCCACCAAATCATAATGCAAATAACAATCCACCCCCACCAAAGGGACCCTCAAACCTTCAAAATAGAGGCAACCCACCTCCTTTTCCTAAGTATCAAGTTAGGAATGATTTAGAATTTGACTTTATTGCAGAATTGTAGAGACAGAAGACATCCCTATGATTATTTGACATCATGAAGTGGTACCCAGCTCAACGAGAGGTGGTATTGAAAGCCTTAGAGGAGACAGATCGCTTAAAGGGAAAAGGTAAAGTGACTCCAGCAAAGGAAACAAATGTAGTTATGTATAAAGGTAAGACTAGTACCCCACCTTTTCTTTTAAGTCTAAAGATCTTTGGAAATAATTTGCACAATTTTTTATTAGATTTTGGAGGATCAAGAAATGTTATGCCCTTTTTGATATGTAAGAAGTTAGGATTGAGTCCCATCCCGACCAACAAGAAAGTGATTCAGTTAGATAAAATTGAGGTCAATGTGGTAGGTGAGTTGAAGAACATGCATGTACAGGTTGGATCAGATCCAAGGATCTAGACCTATATAGATGTCCAAGTTCCTGATAACCTAGAGAAATATGGTATGCTTCTAAGTCACGAGCTAATGAAGAGTATTGGGGGATATTTGTCCTTGGACTTCTCGCACATGTGGTTACCATGGAAGGGAGTACCAACACAGATAAGTATTGAGAGTGAACCAAGACTCAAACACATGATTACAAAATATGATGCTTCAAATGAAGTAACATATTTTGAGATTGAGATAGGTGTTTATAAACAAGAGGAAGTTCTTACTTTCTCTGTGGTTAGTCCTAAGGATACATTACCCTTAGATCATAGTGACCTAATGATCCGCATCAACCAACAAGTTCTAATAAGAAAATTGCAACAAGATAGGTTGGTTTTAGGAGGAGAAACTAACTTACATAGTTTATTACTTCCTAATTGGTGTAGGATTCACTATTAAAATCATTCGGAGTTAACATTTCAGTCATGCCTGCATATTCTAAGTCATATAGATCAGCCCCAACAAAAATTTCAGGAGGAATCCAAGACTCCTATCAATAAGTTCTCTTTCAAAGTTAAGGATGCTACCATTCTTACTCTGGCTAACCGTTCTCAGGAGGAAGGTTCCTCGTCAGTAGAGAAGACTCTGGTTTTATGTTTTGAAATTCAAGAAGAGATTAAGGTATCTCAGTGCCTTTTCAATACACCTGCTCTGGATGCTTTACCAATGCCCAAGGTGCTGATGACAAATGAATTAGATGGTAAATTAACTCAAGAAATCATTTAGGAGGTAGTTGTTGAACAAATTGAGAACATAGGAAAATCTTCGATTGAGTCTTGTCCCGAGACAATTTCTGATGATCAACAAAAGTCTGAGTCACCATAAATTTTAAGGGAGTCACCCCCTATTACTTTTAAAAAGAAAGAGCTCTCAGCCAAAGATCAATTATGGACTCTTAAATTTGATGGTTCTAAATCTAAAGCAAGAAGTGGAGTAGGGATTGAACTAACTAATCTGAAAGGAAATACTTATTTTGCTTCTTATAGATTGTAGTTCGGTTGTACAAACAATGTAGCTGAGTATGAAGCACTTGCTCGGGGTCTTATGTTTGCTCATAAGAAAAAGGTCACCACTCTCACAGTTATGGGAGATTCTAAGGTTATTGTAAATTAGGTACATAGCCAATATACATGTCATAACAAAAGATTGGCTACATACAGAAATAGGGTTTGAAATTTAATTGAAGATTTCAATGCTTTTGGGATTACTCTCATCCCAAGGGAAGCTAATAAAATTGCAAATACTCTTGTTGTTTCTGCTAGTACATTGGAGCCCATGCAAGACTCTAATCTTAAGAGGTTTTCAGTGGAGTTGATTTCAGTCCTAGCTATTCCTGATAATGTCAGACATTTTCAGGTATTTAATGATGATCAACATATATTGGCCTTTTTGGAAAATTCTGATGTTTTTGAAGGACAAATAATTGATGAATCTGAAAGGGATCGAGGGGATTGGGATCTAGAGAATGATAGTCCAAAAGGGATATTGGATTTAAAGAGCAATAACATCCCAAAAGGGATGATAACATTGGAAAGAATATTTGACTCAGACCCACAAGCTTATCAGAGAGCGCCTACAAAGAGTGATGGAGGGAAGTATGAATCTATTAATTTAACTCACTCAGGCCCTGAGAGGAATGTTCTTATAGGAAAGACTTGTCCTCAAGAAATTAAGGATGAGATAATCAAAGTTTTGAAACAAAATATTGAGGCTATCACTTGGAGTTATGATGACTTGAAAACCTTTGACACTTTAGTGATTACTCATATCATCCCTCTCAAGCCAAATGCCAAGTCGTTTCACCAAAAGCAACACCCGATCAATGATTTAATTGAGCCTTTGATCCAAGAGAAGTACAAAAGATTTTAGCTGCCAGAATAATCTTTCCAATAAGACACTCTACGTGGGTAGCTAATTTGGTTCCTGTGTGGAAAAAGAATGGTGAAATCAGACTATGTGTCAATTTCAAGAATCTAAACAAGGCCTCTAAGAAGGACAATTATCCATTACCTTCTATTGATGAAGTATTACAAAAGGTGAATGGATCCCAGATGATGTCATTCTTAGATGGGTATTTTGGATACAATCAGGTACTTGTTAGTCATGAAGATAGGATGAAGACCGCTTTTACTACTAAATGGGGCACATTTGCCTACATAAGGATACATTTTGGTCTCATCAATCCAAGAGCCACTTTTCAAAGGGTAGTGGATATAGCTTGTAAGGATCTGATAGGAAAATGTATAATCATTTATGTTGATGATTTGACCATCTTCTCTAAGAATAGAGAAGATCATGCTACTGACCTAGAAAAGGTACTAAAGAAATGTATAAGTTATGGTGTCTCTCTTAACCCAAAGAAATGTGTATTTGGAGTGTTTGAAGGGAAACTCCTGGCTCATATTATATCAGAAGAGGGGATATCCATAGATCCTGACCGAGTGGAGGCCATGTTGAAATTGACAAAGCCAGGCAGTAAGAAAGAAATGAGATCTTTCTTCGGAAGGATCAATTTTGTTAGGAAATTTATAACCGGGTTTGCAGAGATTGTCAAACCCCTCAATGAAATGATGAAGAAGGATGCAAAAATCGAGTGGAGTGAAAAGGCTAAGTCTACTTTCATGTAGATTAAACAATCTATATTTGAGCCACCTGTTTTAACAAGCCTAGATTATCTAAAACCCTTTTACATTTATTCTTTTGCTTCTGACCATTCATGTGCAATAGTTTTAACATAGAGAAGAGAAGAGAGTGAGGAGAGACCGATTGATTTTATGAGCTCTCCAATTTAAGAATGAAGAAGTAAGGTATTCACCACTAGAAAAGCAAGCCTTTCCATTGGTACGAGCAGTGAAGAAGTTCAGGCATTAAATAATTCGAAGTCAAGTGATGGCCATAGTTCCAAATCCAGCTGTGAAATCTCTTCTGATGCAAAGTGAATTAGGAGAATGAAGAGGAAAATGGATGGCCATTTTACAAGAATTTCACCTAGAGATTCACCCAATGAAACTTGTTCGAGGCCAAGGTTTTTCAAAGGTGATGGTAGAAGTGGAAAAAAGTATTACTTGTCAACAATATATTGTCCAATCATTCACTAAGGATCCCTAGTATACAGATTTAGTTGTCTTCCTCCTCAATAAAAAATGTCCAAAAGGAATGAATGCTACTCAGAGGAGAGCATTGAGGATGAAGAGCACTCATTACATGCTCAAAGGGGGATCAATCTACAAAAATAATTTTCAAGGAATTTCCCTACGTTGTTTGGATCAGCAACAGGCTAAGCATGCCATTAATGAATTTCATGGAAGGCACAAAACAAGACATGGATCTGTTGATGCTTTGGCCCATCAGATTTTAAGGTTAGGCTATTATTGGCCTTATGTTTTTAGAGATGCACATCAGCACTGCAGGACTTGTCATATATGCCAAATTTTTGCACCTAGAGAAAGAAATCCTGCAAGGCCATTTGCTCAATGGGCACTTGATTTTGTGGGTGTAATTAATCCAAATTCTTCTGTAGGTCATAAATTCATCTTGCCTGCAACTAACTACTGCACACATTGGACTGAGGCACAACCTTGCAAGAATAGTACCACAGAGGTGGTTATCAAGTTTCTGACTGAGAACGTCACAACCAGATTTGGAGTTCCATTTCCTCTGGTATGTGATAACGGCCATACTTTTTCTTCTGCTAAATTCATTTCATGGACCTATGAACATAAAATTGTTTTGAAATATTCTTCCAATTACTACCCTTAGGGGAATGGAGTGGTTGAGTCCACAAATAAGAACTTGTTGGAAGTTATAAGAAATTTGTTAGAAAGTAATCCTAGGGACTGGCATACCCATTTGAGATTTGCCTTATGGGTAGATCGAACCAGAATCAAAGCAGCCCTAGGAAATTCACCTTTTAAGTTAGTCTATGGCCAAGATCCAATCTTCTCTATTCATTTACAAATACCTATTCTAAATTTTATGCAGGAGTTTTACTCCAAGGATGATAGGATTGAGGTTAGACTACTTAATTTGTTAAACATGGAAGAGCAAAGAGATGTTGCTTTGTAGCAATTCTCTAAGCATCAGGCTGTTGTCAAGTGTTGGTTTGACAAAAGAGCCAAGATAAAATCTTTTAGGATATCATATCTTGTAATGCTATGGGATAAATCTAGAGAAAAGAAGGGAGATCACCAAAATTTTGATAGACTTTGGCTAGGTCCTTATCAAGTGGCTCAAATATTAGGAGAGAATGCTTTTCATTTGAGTACCTTAATAGGAGAGTCTGTTCCATTACCAGTTAATGGTCGGTTTCTTAAGCACTATTTTGGTGCATAAAAGATCTGATGTTTTAAAAGAAAATGTATTATACTGTATCATATGTAATTAGGTTTCCTTTTTAGTTTTGTTTTTAGTTTTTTGTGTTTTGTTTTTTTTTCTTTGTTTGTTTTGTTTTGTTTTGTTTGGTCTTGTTTCATTGGGGATCTTCATTTTGTTCATTTCAAATTAAGGGGTTGTTATTCAAAGTATGCTACTGATACCAGGAGATAAATTGGTTTAAGTATTTTCATCATCATCATTGAGAAGGATTTCATTCTGAAACTTATGTTTTATGACCATTCTAGTTTGGGTTGGAAAAGTTATTAAGGATAAAAGATATATTGTGAATATCTCATGAATTATGATCAAAGATCTATCACCAAATTAGGAAAACATCTGCATGAGTAAGTACCTATTTGTTTTAGAATGGCTCTACCCTTTGATTCAAGTGAAAAATATGATTCCCAAGACTATCATGAAGTCCATAGTAGTTCTCAACCCATGTTTCAGGTTCATTATGTCTGAAGTATTGAGCAAGGTGCACAAAAGATTTCCACAAGCAACGTTTTAAAAAAATGAAATGAAAGAAAAGAAAGAAACAAGAGGCAAACTCAATATCAAGTGGGTAATCAAGTATCTCTATCGAGGCTATAGATGTTTGGCTAGTTTTAGAGCAATGCTTTGAGAGAACTAGAGGTATCTCCATTAGGGCTATGGACACCTATCTCGCAGTGGAGCAATTCCTAGGATTTTACTGCACGATAGTTAAACGACTCAACCTATGTAGCTTGAATCTTAGGTATAGTTGTTCACAAATAGAGAAATCATCTACAAAGAATGATGCACAATATATTGCACACACTCAGATTCAGAAATAACTCATGAGCACATACATCTGAGATTCTAACTCAAACTTATCCTAAATATATCTAATCTTATTCAAGTTAAAGTGTTTATAAACCAAGTAGTTTTTGGGTGACTGAAATTTTCTTTGGGTATCTTGAAAATGGGTAAACCATTTTCCCAACTGAGTCGCCATTTTGTTATTCCTTGCATAACCACCCCATCTTTTGCCTTGGTCAAAATGGGTCCCCCTTTGTGTTTTTATCTTTTGTTGTTTTCAAACAAAGCTTTGAGTCGTTCTGTTTCCAACACTTTGTGTAGTCTATCGGAAGCGGAATCGGAACCAAATCGGGTTCTGAAACTTCTTTCAAAACTTGTTCCAATCCCCATCCCTACAATATTTCTTTTTAACCTTTTTGTTTTGTCTTTATCGAAGCCGGAACCAGAGTGGATGTTAACTTGGTGTTTATTCAAAATCGCAAAATCAAAATCCATCCTGATTGCACCTTCGCTTTTTGAACCTTTGGTTTTAGATTCAGTCCTTGTGTTAAGTTTTATTATGTTGGTCTTTTATTTTACCTTTGTGTGTTTGGTTTCGTTTTGTGCTTTGTAGGTGGACCCGGACTCGGAACGGGAACAAAGTTGGGAAATTCATTAAGTTTCTGAATCAGTTTCCATTTCGATTTCGCTCCCGCCGTTTCTGGTCGTTGACTTTTTATTGAAGTCGCACTGTAGTGAAGTGTTTATTCTTCCCTAGTTTTGACTCCACCTAACTGCATTTAATGCATTAATGATAGCTGCCGTGTGTAGGTAGAAATTTTGATTTTTACATTGATTAGGGATTAAATGCATTATTATTATTATTATCATTGTTAAGAAATCAAAGAGCAAAGCAGAGCAGCTGCGGAGTCCATCTGAGTGAATTGATTGAAGGAGGAGGAGATAGTTGCTTGCGAATGAATTCAGAAGGTTAGCCAGGTTTTGTGTTCGAGGTAGGGTTCCTATTCTCATTTTTCTTTTTTTTGCTTTCGTGTTCTTTGTTCATGTTGTTTGATTTAGATCTTTGGGCAAGTTTGCAGTCTCATTAGGAGAGTGTGTTTGTTTTGCTTTGTTTGTTTGTTGTTCTTGATTTTTTTTTTATGCTTATGTTTCTGGTTTTATAGTAAGAGGGCATGGTCATTTTCATGTTTTTTCATGATTGCGTCATGTTGCATTAGGTTTTAAACACGTAGATTTAATTAGGGTTCGTCAGTAATGTAGATTAAATTCTATTTTACAGTAACGTAGATTAAAATTAGGGTTCTATAGTAAGATAGATTAAAATTAGTGTTTTGCAGTGAGTTAGGCTTTAGTAAAATGGTAGTTTTTACTTAGAATCTTCTGCACATTCAATCTAGTTAAATTAGGAGGGGTTAAATTTGTGCCCTAGTTTTATATCGCATTTTCTAGATTAGGGTTTTATGCATTTCTGTGATCGCATTTGGAAATAGTTAAATATGATGCCCTAAAATACAGTTGTCCCCACGGTCATATGGGCATGGTCCTTTTATGCTATGTTTTAAGCCCTATTTCGTTTAATGTGACTTTGGTCTTCAATCATGAAGTCATGCATTAAGTTGTTAAAATCATTGATGACATCATGGTCAACATAGGCAGAAGCAGGATCAGAACTGATTTCGGTTTTGTTGAATGTGTTTTATGATTAGTGTCAGTTTCATTTTCCATCCCATGTTCGACTCCACTTGTAGTAAGAAGCTTTTATTTCATAAAAATTTTAATCTTGTCGGAAGTAGAATCGGAACCGAAACATAATATGAACACAGAAAATCAGAAGGAAACCGATTCAATTTCCATTCCAGTTCCAGTTCCAGTCACTAGTTCACTTTCGACTCCGAGCCCACTGCTACTTAATACAATGTCAATAATAGTTTTTGCTCTAAGCCTGGCAGTATGTTAAAAGAGGATTGTTTAAGGTGTTTGCTGCCTGGTTCCACCTCTGATGTATGTTTGAAAGGTACAATTTTAAAGAAACATTTCTGAGATGTTTTATTCAAGGATCTAACTAAAGGTTTTGTTGTAGGAAAGCTAAAAGGATGTTGGGAACATCAAGAGAAGCCTCCCAAAGGAACCAGCCTACGGGAACATCAAAAGAAGCACCTAAACCAAAGAAGATGAAGCTAGAATAGTTACCTTATAAATTGAGGTATAATCATAGGAGTCCTGTTGTCAAAGTAAGCAAAGTAGAATCAGATTGGTCAGATATCACTGACACAAATTTGGGCCAATACAACTTTGAAGAGATGTATTCATAAACTTTTGCTGAGGATGTGGCCTAGAACCAAAAGAATTATTGATTTTGGCTTGGCCCATATCACTCTGTTTCCTTTATAATTCCAATGCCCAGAGTTGATCTTGACAGCTGCAGGAGCTTACAATCTAGCTACCCGGCAATGCATGGATTCCCAAAATAATGTAATTATTGATCTTACTCCTTATATGTTTCAAAGTATGTTTATTGTCTCAGATCCTAAGAACTTGGTGCAGTTGGATGAGGCAGAGGCCTTGGAGAAATATAGTAATTATAAAGAATCCTACAAGTTCCACTTGAACAAAAAGTAGTTAAACACAGAGAAGAAATCTCTAACCAAGATTGCAGACAAACCTAAGAGGGAAAATTTCTACAAGGAGGTATCGGATTTAATAATGATGTTGTCTAGGGCTTTTGGGAAGAGAGATACATTTCATTTCAAGGAGTGGATGTTTCCCTTCATCCAGAAAATTTTAAATGGCACCCATCAGTTTGATTGGCCAATGATTATATCAAATGCTATTCATGATCAATTGACCAGCATCAAGGAGACTAAATTCATCTTTATGACTTCTTACATTGTATATGCAGCAGGAAGATTGGGTATCGTCCCAGGTTTAAATAGAGTAGGGATAATGGGAGTGTTGGATGGACAGAAGAAGGTGTGGGAGCATTATAAGCAGCTGTCTCTACAAGTTGTTGAGACTCAATTCAAAAGGGTTAATGATGCATTCATATATGTGGTCATTAGTCATTAACCAACTCAATGGAGATGTAGCGTACAGATTGATTCAAGAGGCCATGCCATTTATTACTGAATGGAGATACTGGTATATTCAATACCCTAGGTATACATACTTTAGGCTAGCTATTTTTGAAGGCCATTCACATTTTTTGTAAAGGTGTTGCATTAACATAATAGTGTTGATGGAATTTGTATATTAGGCTCTTGGAGTTAGTGCTCGATTTGGACTAAAACATAAGACAAGATGTCACAAGTTCCCCATGAAGTTGGGTGAGTATAGCTGTCAGCATTTGGTAGGAGCAAAGGTGGTCTATAGTGAGTTGATATAGTTAAAGCTAGGTTTATACATAGCTCTTAAGTATTTTGACTTGAATGGTAAGACAAATGCCTTGTTTCCTTATGTCTTTGACAAGCATTTTAATTTATTAGACGATTTATGGGGTGACCGACAAGATGTGTATGATTTGAGGAAAAATAATTATGAAAGATTACCTATCACACTCATGTTAGAGTTTGGAGTTAAAAATCATATTCCTGACACATTGGTGGATGATGGAGTTGTACTGGATCCATCTTATGAAGCTTTGAATATTGGAACTAAAATTATGGATCCAATTGACTCGGATAGTGAGGAAACTATTGATAATAAGCAGATAGGAAGAATAGTCTTGGATGGAAGTGTTCAATGGTTGGTTCTAAGAACCAAAGCTGCTCAAGGACCAGCTCCTAAAAAGGGGAAAGGGAATAAAAGAATCAAAAGAAAGACACCTCCCAAAGAGCCTTTGGAGTTCCTTCCTCCAGACATTGAAGAAATATAACTTGAAGCAGCGGTTGATGAACCATAAATACAATAAGGAGATGCTCAAATTGGATTGGTTGTTTCAACACCTACATTAGGTGAATCTTCTACACAAGTCCGATTTACAAAACAACAAGGTGAAGAAGTTCAAAAGGGGGCTCTTCATAGTATGGTTGAAACTATAAAGGGAAAAGAAGTGGAGATGGAAATTCATGATGCTGGAATAGATTCAGATGAGACTGTGTCAGAGAAAGATGTGCAAGAGAATATGCCTCTAGAGGAGGATACTGAATAGGTAATGACACGAGAGGAGTAGTGGGCATTGTTTGAAGAAGTTAAAAAGGATGTTGATGCAAAAGCTGCTGCAATAGAGAAATAAAATGTAATTAAGTCCAAGACACAAGTTGATGCTATACTGCAACAACAACAAATTGAAGCTAAGTCAAGAGCTGATGAAGTAGAGAGGAAGAAAAGGCAATAGGAGAATGAACTCAAGGTCAAAGAAAAAAATGATAAGTTAGAACTGATACAAAATATTCATGACCTTGAGGAATAGAAGGCAAGACACTAGAGGGAGAAAGAAGTCCTGGTTGCCAAGTTGAAGCTAGTTAAGGAGGCTCATCGAAAGGAAGAGGAAGCAGAGTGATTGCAAAAGGAGAAGGATGCCAAGGAGTTAATCAGGAAGTTACAAAAGGAGAAAGATGTTGCAGAACTGATCCAGAAGCAACAAGAAGAGAGGGAAAAGGTAGAAAAGATTAAGGCTTTGGAGGCAGAAAGACTAGAGAAAGAAAAACAAGAAGCTTTAGAGAAAGAGAAACTAGAAAAGGAATCTCTAGAGAAAGAAAAATTGGATAAGGAAAAACTAGAAAAGGAAAGAATAGAGAAGGAGAGATTAGAAAAGGAAAGATTGGAGAAAACAAGATTTGGAGGAAGAGAGGTTGAAGAAAGAAGAAGAAGGTAAGAAGATATAGGAACAAAAAGATAGGGAAGAGGCTGAAAATCTTGTATAGATGCATATGGTGCAAGAACAAGAGGAACCAAGGGTTGATTCTCAACCCCAAGTAAATGTGCAACCACCTTCTACTACTACTATTTCTTCTTCTTCCACTATGATGACTACTGCTCCATATGCTCCCACTTGTCTGAAATTGGACTAATAGAAAAGAACAATAACACCTTCACAACCTCTCAATTGGGAGGATATAATGAATGAGATTGAATAAGAAAGGCCTAAAAAGAAGGCCAAGATCTTACACTCCACCAGGCTCATGGTCAAGGGATAGATTGTTGCTGAGTGTGCCATACCAATGATGGAAAAGGAGGTAGGAGACATGCAGTTAACGGATTATCAATTAAGTACTGTTAACTTGGGAAGGCCTACGAGAGATCAGCAGATGAATCTAATTCATGTGGTAGTTTCGACAACCAAGTGAAGGATGTTAAAGGACAAGCAGAAGAAAGATGAGCTTAAGGTTCAATTAGATCAATTGTATTCCTTTTTGAAAAGTGTCTCTTCTCCTAGATCAGAACAGGTAGCTACTATTGAGAGTGCAATTTTTTTGAGCAAAAAGGAGGTAGATGATTTAGTACAGGGAAGGGGAAAAGCGGAGATGTTAGATAGGTGGGTTGACAAGTTAAATCAAGAAGTAGGTGAAGTTTCAATCAAAATTTTTGAAGTTCACAAAGGGACAGAAGAGTTGATAGGGGAGATGCATCAATATATCGAAGCATTGGAGAAGCAGGAAGAGGAATATAAAGAATATAGTCAAAAAATTGAGAAGGTTAGTACATTGCCTTTGACTACTCTTCTTGAATCGGCAATACTCGAGGAGGATAATAAATATTTTATGGAAAATACCTCTCTTATACTCTGATTTAGAACAGATTTCTTGTGAAAACATAAAAATGAGGTCCAAGATGTTGTTAAGGATCTAACTGAACAATTTGATGAATTGGAGGTGGTCATCGCTATCATAGTAGATGTTAATATACTAACAAAGGAAGGCCTGCCTTTCAGCTAGATAAAAGAGAACTGGAGCAAAAGGTTTAAAGGATTGATGCAAAAAGGATATGATGGTGAAGATCTGTTGATAGATCGACTGATAGATATCAAAGAAGAGATAAAGGCTGCTAAAAGAGGATTGTTGAATTTGAAGGATATGAGGGGGTTTTCTGTAATAGAGTTGCAAAGAATTAAGTTCGAAGACAGTTGGGTTGATGGGCCAGAATTAGATGTATTACAACAAGTCTTCACCAGTTATGATGAGTTTATTGTAGACCCAACTTCACATGCATAAATCTCTTGCATGCATGGCTTTCTTCTTCTTTGCATGTTGCATGCAGCACTGGCAGTTCCTAAAGCGCATGACTTCCTTCTTTTTCTCTTCTATTTTCTGATCTCTAGTTTAACTAAATGTGCTAATGTAAGAACTCAAGATCAAATTGATCTGAGTTTCCAAGAGAGCTTTAGTTCCTAAAAAGGTCGATCAATCTTAAAATAGAAGTGGACTTCAAATTTTGTATATCTATAAATACCCTTTGGGTATCATATTGTAAGGGTCAGCTGATAGAGAATAGAATTGGCCACCTAAGAGTAGGAGATAGAATTTTCATAGTTGTTACAGAGATAAATTGTTACTTAAATTTTGGAGTTGAATAAAATTACAGGTTTACACAATATGATGTTAGAATTGTATTTTTACTTGATAAGATTAATGAGTTATAATCTATCTATATGCCAGTGATTGTGCTGAAGCATGATTTGTTTCTTATGTGATGAAAGTCATTAGAAGAAATTGGATTTAAGGATTTTCTTGTTTGATTATCAGTGAATTGAAGTTATTGAAGTTTGTTGATCTATGATCTTGGCAATGAATGGATGTGTGTTCTTTTGAAAAAAAAATCTTGTAGATAGTTTTGATATGTGAATAGTAGTATTAAATTAAGCACCTTAGATACATGTAATGGTATAGTTTATTCTGTAAATTGTGTCATGCTTTGGTTTTTGTGATCTGTTAGAAAACATTCATTGTTGAAGGTATATGTTCGGATGTTAGATAATTTTGGGTCATGTTTATTGATTTTCCCTCTGAACTATATTTTTTCTTTTGTTTGAAACCCCATTTTTACTTACAAGAATAGTTTGGTAAAATGAGTCATTGCTTGCATTCTTTTTTTACCAGCACAGGCCCCTTGAACATTATAGTTGCATGGACCGATTGAGTGACACCAAACAGTTGAGAACCAGCTACCAGGACCTTGGGAGTTAGGCTACTACATGTTGTCTTTCTTTTTTAGGAGAAATAGAGTAGAAATATTCTGCTTACACGTTCATTGTGTCATTTTCACCATCAAGAGTTCTCTTGTCAGGGCACTTAAACAAAAAGAATTCTCGCCTAGTATCTCAACTACTTGATATGGACCCAACCAGAGTCTATCAAACTTTTGGTGATCTCCCTTCTTCTCTTTAGCTTTGTCCCATAGTAACACAAGATCTGATATCCTAAAGGCCTTTACCTTGGCCCTCTTGTCATACCATTGTTTGATGATAGCTTGATGTTTAGAGAACTGTTGTAAAGCAGGATCTCTCTATTCTTGCATAATGAGAAAGTTGATTGTTCTGACCTCGATCCTATCATCCTTTGTATAAAATTCATGCATAAACTTGAGGACGGGTATTTGAAAATGGATTGGGAAGGCTGGATCTTGGTTGTAGACTAATTTAAATGGTGAATTTCCTAGGGTAGCTTTGATTTGAGTTTGATTTGCCCATAAGGAAAATCTCAACTGAGTGTGTCGGTCCCTAGGATTGTTTTCTAACAATTTCTTAATTACCTCCAATAGGTTTTTATTAGTGGACCCATCCACTCCAATTCCCTAAGGGTAGTAGTTAGACAAATATTTCAAAATAATCTTACGCTCATAAGCTGATTGAATAAATTTAGCTAAAGAAAAAGTAGGGCCATTATCACATACCAGGGCGAATTGCACTCCAAACCTGATGGTGATATTCTTAGTTAGAAACTTGATAACCACTTATGTGGTGTTGTTTTTGCAAGGCTGAGCCTTAGTCCAGCATGTGAAATAGTCAATTGTAGTCAGGATAAATTTATGACCTACAAAAGAATTTGGATTAATAACACCTACAAAGTCTAGTGCCCATTGAGTGAACGGTCTTACCTCATACGCTGGTCGCAAAGGCATTGCTGGATTTCTTTCCCTAGGTGTAGAGGTCTAGAATATATGACATGTCCGGACATGTTGGTGTGCATCATGAAACATATAAGGCCGGTAATAGCCTGATATAAGAATTTGATTGGCCAGAGCATCTGCAGATCCATGTACTGTACCATGTCATCCATGAAACTCAACAATGCCATGCTTAGCCTCTTTCTGATCCAAATAGTGCAAGTAAATTCCTTGAAAGTTCCTTTTGTATATAGATCCCCATTTGAGAATATAATGAGCACTCTTCATCCTTAATTCTCTCCTTTAAGTAGCATTCATCCCCTCTGGGCATCTATTGCTGAGGAGGAAGATCAAATCTATGTACTAAGGATACTTAGTGAATGACTGCACAGAGTACTGCTGACATGTGATATTCTTGTCAACATCTTTCATTGCCTTCAATAAAACCTGCCCTCAAACGAGTTTCATTGGATGAATTTCTAAGTCGAACTCTTGCAAAATGGCCATCCATTTTCCTCTTCTTTCCCCCAATTCACTTTGCATTAGGAGGGCTTTTACAGTTGGATCAGGAACTATGTCAATTACCTAACTTCAAAGAATGTAATGCCTAAATTTCTCTACTACTCAAACTAATGCAAAGGCCTACTTCTCAAGGGGTTGGTACCTAACTTTTTCATTCTTAAATGGGGAGCTCATGAAGGCAATAGGTCTTTCCTCCTCGTCACCTCTTTGTTGCATTGAAACAGCTACACATGAATGGTCAGACACAAAAGAATAGATATAGAAGGGCTTTAGATAATCTGGGTTGGTCAAGACAGGGGCCTCAAATATTTATTTTTTAATCTATGAGAAAGAAGATTTGGCCTCATTGCTCCATTCTATTTTCACATGTTTTTTCATCATCTCATAAAGGGGTTTGACGATTTCTGCAAACCCTGTTATAAATTTTCTAACAAAATTAATCCTTCCAAAGAAGGATCTCATTTCCTTCTTACTTCTTGGCCTTGTCATCTTTAACATGGCCTCTACTCTATTAAGTTCTATGGATATCCCCTCTTATGATATGATGTGGCCTAATATTTTCCCTTTAGACACTCCAAACACACACTTTTTTGGATTAAGGGAGACACCATAGCTTATGCACCTTTTGAGAACCTTTTTCCAAATCTACAACATGGTCTTCCTGATTCTTTGAGAAGATAGTTAAGTCATCCAAATAAATAATATTACACTTACCTATTAGATCCTTGAATGCTACGTCCATTGCACATTGAAAGGTTGCTCCACCATTGATAAGGCCGAATGGAATCCTCCGATAGGAAAATGTGCCCCACTTGGTGGTGAAGGTAGTTTTCATTCTATCCTCATGGCTAACAAGTACCTAATTATACCCAGAATACCCATCTAGAAATGACATCATTTGGGACTCATTGACTATTTGTAATAATTGATCAAGAGAAGGCAGTGGGTAGTTATCCTTCTCGGAAGCCTTATTTAGATTCATGAAATCAACACATAACCTGATTTCACCACTTTTCTTGCGCACAAGAACTAAATTTGCAACCCAAGTAGAATATCTGACTAGGAAGATTATTCTTGCAGATAGCAGCTTTTGCACCTCCTTCTGAATTAGGGGCTCAATCAAAGCATTGATCGGGCATTGTTTTTGATGAAAGGGCTTGGCTTATGGCTTAGGAGGTATGGTATCTATGATCATAGAAGTGTCAAAGGTCTTTAAGTCTTCATACCCCCAAGCAATGGCTACAATGTTCTACTCCAAAAACTTTAACTATCTTTTCCTTAATTTCTTTAGGACAAGTCTTTCCTATGAGAACATTCCTTTCATGACCTGAGTGAGTTAGATTAATAGATTCATACTTCCCTCCATCACTCTCTATGGGAAAAATTTGATGAGCCTGTGGGTCAGAGTCAAATATCCTTTCGAAAGCTATCATCCCCTTTGGAATACTATTGCTTTTCAACTCCAGTATCCCTTCTGTGTCACCATTCTCAGGATCCTAATCTCCCTGATCTCTTTCAGATTCATCAATTATTTGTCCTTCAAAGACATTCGAACTTGCCAAGAAGGCCAATATATGTTGGTCATCATCGAATACCTGAAAATTCTGGACATTATCTAGGACAACTGGGACTGAGACCTGTTCAACTGAAAATATTTTTAGCTTAGAGTCTTGCATAGGCTCCAAGGTGCTAGAAGTAACGACGAGGGAATCTGCAATCTGATCAATTTCTCTAGGAATCAGAGTGATCCCAAAAACATCAAAGTCTTCAATCAGATTCCAAATTCTATTTATGTATGAAACCAATCTTTTGTTATGACAAGTATACTGGCTATGTACCTGCTTTACAATTACTTCAGAATCCCCCATTACCATGAGAGCGGTGACCTTATTTTGATGGGAAAACATAAGTCCGCAAGCGAGTACTTCATATTCAGCCACATTGTTCTTGCAGCCAAACTGCAACCTATAAGATGCAAAGCAAGTCTTCCCTTTCAGGTTGGTTAGTTCAATCCCTACTCCACAACCTACTTTGGATTTAGAGCCATCAAATTTAAGACTCCATAATTGATCTTTAGTTGGGAGCTCTTTCTTTTTTGGGATAACAGGAGATGACTTGCTTGAGATGGGTGGTGGCTCGGACTATTG
Organism: Sequoiadendron giganteum; assembly: GCA_007115665.2. Lineage (NCBI taxonomy): Eukaryota > Viridiplantae > Streptophyta > Pinopsida > Cupressales > Cupressaceae > Sequoiadendron > Sequoiadendron giganteum. The sequence continues at coordinate 41,219,868 of CM021109.1, forward strand.
TTGGCCATCAAGAGTTGAAGGTGATTGAGGGCAACCTTCACTCAAAGATTCTTCTACATTTAAATCTTGTTCAAGAATCAATCCCTGAACAACTTCTTGGATCAAGTTGCAATCCGATTCATTTTTCATCAATGCCTTAGGCATTGGAAGAGTATCTAGGGTGGGTGCAATTGAGAAAGACTAAGATACCTCAATCTCATCTTGAAACTTAGAGCATAGAACCTAAGTTTGCTCAAATTGTGAGGGATCTTCCTCTTGAGAAATACTGGTTCTAGTGAGGATGGTAGCATCCTTGGCTTCAAATGGAAATTCATTGGTGGGTGCTTGAGGTTGATCTTGAAAACTCAGTTGAGGTTGGCAGACCTGATTTAAGATATCTACACAGGGTTGACATGTGAACTCAGAATGATTCTGATAGTGTATCCTACACCAATTAGGAAGCAACAAACTCCACAAATTAGTCTCTTCTCCCAATACCAGCCTATCTTGTTGCAATTTTTTTATTAGAACTTGCTGGTTGACCAAGATCATTGGGTCCTTCTATTCTAGAGGCAATGTATCATCATAATTGAATATTGAGAAGGTCATGATCTCCTCCTACTTGTAAACTCCTATCTCAGTTTCAAAGTATGTTACTTCACTGGGAGAATCATATTTAGTAATCATGTGTTTGAGCCTAGGCTCACTCTCAATTCTAATCTATGATTCTATCCCTTTCCAGGGCAGCCATATGTGAGAGAAATCCAAAGACAAATATCCCCCAATACTCTTCATTAGCTCCCAACTCAGGAGCATACCATATGTTTCTGGGATATCAGCCACTTGGATATCTATGTAAGTTTGGATCCTTGGATCCAATATAAACTATACATGCATATTTTTTAGTTCTCCTACCGCATTAACCTCAGTTTTGTCCAATTGAATCACTTTTCTTATTATTCTGGGCAGGACTTAATCCTAGCTTCTTACAAATGCAAAAGGGCATAACATTACCCGATGCTCCAGAGTCCAACAAAAAATTATGCAGATTCTTTCCAAAAATTCTTAAACTCAAAAGGAAAGGTGGGGTACTGGTATTACCTTTATAGATGGTCGCGTTCGTCTCTTTTGGAAAAGTCACTTTACCTTTTCCCTTTGAATGATTTGCCTCCTCTAGGGCTTTCAACACAACTTCTGGTTGAGCCGAGCACCACTTCATAATGTCAAAGAATGACAATGATTTCTTTTGTCTCTACAACTCTGCAATAAAATCAAACTCTGAATCATTCCTACCTTGATACTTAGGAAAAGAAGGTGGATTACATTTGTTATGAGAGTCAGAAGGCCCCTTTGGTGGTGTTGAGTTATTATCTACATTCTGATTAGTTGGGACCATGTTGTTGGGAGGTGTAGATGTAGTGAATGGGCCCTTATTCTAATTTCTCAAGAAGTGACCACCCTTAGACTGGAAGGCTTGGGCATCACACATGTCTTCTTCTAGTTCATTATCTCCCTACATGGGAAATTGATATTGTTCCTCAATGGTCTCATAATTCATAGCAGTACTTACTGGCCCACCATCTTGATTGGAATTTCCTTGTGGAGGGTGCGAATCAGCTTGCACAATCTTCACCATTTTTTCCATTTATGTGCAATTAACCTCAGAATGTGCTGCAATATCATGGAGTCTACACCAAGCAGTCATGAAATTAAGATCTACAACATTAGCAATGTGTGGTTTATCTTCACCAGATTGATAATTATGGGTGACTACCTCATTGTTGGGTCTAGTGTTCCACTACCTATTAATGTTGTTGGACCTCTGATTGTATCCTTTGTTCTTATTTTGATAATTTTGGTTAGAGGAGTTTTGGTTCTGGAAGTTCCTATTGGTTTTCTGATTTGTATTCTGATTAGAGTAACCATCTTGGTTGTTATAACCTCCCTGATTCTGGTAATTCTGATTTTGGTTCTATGGGAGGTTATGTCTAAGCTATGCCATGTCATTGGACATTTGTGATAGAGTCTTTTTGAGAGTTTCTACCTCATTGGTTAGTTGAATAGTGCGTTGATTTTGCACAGTCTATCCTACAGATGGAGGGTGAACATGAGTTGACCCTCCCCCTTGCTGCTAGTAGTTTTGAGGTTGCTGGGAAGAATCCTGAACGCCATTAGTGAAAAAGGGAATGGTAGGTGAGGCTTATAACTTAGAAATAGGTCCATATTATGAGTAAGACATCCTTGGGACCATATTGAATAAAGGTGGATTAGACATCTGATAACCCATAGGGGGAAGAGCTCCTCCTAAACTTCCTAATTGCAAATTTATCTGTTGTTGCAATGTAATGGCTAGATGATAAACTTTAGACAAAGATTCAATCTCATTGGCAGCATATGTTCTTTGCAAGAATAGGCCAATCAAGGGATCAACAACTCTTAAATATTCCAGAATAGCAATATTTTTAGCCACCAAGTAAGGATCTTGTAACCTACAGAACATTCTTTGGAATCTAGTGCTGAATAACAAAAATGGTTCATGATGTTCCTTTCTTATGGTAGCTAATTGATGGTACAAGATGGTTGAGTCTACATAGACCCTGAACTGATTAATAAAGGCATTTTGTAAATCTTCCCAGCTTAGAATAGATCCTTGGGGTAGATTTAGATACTAGTTGTATGCCATGTCTTCCAAAAAATAAGGAAACAACCTCCATACAACATCTTGGTGAGCCACCTGAGCATGGGTATAGGCATCCTTGAATGCTTGTTTATGTTCCTCAACACTTCTTGATTCTCCATGCATATACTTGGGGAAAAACCTTTGTGTATTTTTTGGTAGATCATGTATTCCACCAGGGATAGTCCCTAGTGGAGAGGGGTTATTTACGAAATAAGCCATGGGTGGTGGTTGGATTGGTTGAAGTGGTGGTGATATTGGCTGAACTGGTGGTGGTGTGTGTGGATTAGGTTGTTGGGGTGATAAAGATGGATTTGGTGAAAATCCAGGTTGAGTAAGTTGGGGTGACAATGGTGGGATCAAAACTCTACAAGATTGGGGTTTTTATCTAACCGGGGTTTGATGTTCTACTAATGGTTCAGGGTTGGTAGAGGATCTAAGAATCCTCCCATACTTTTCTGGTGAGAATAACCCAATCCGAGCCAACTTGTTCATTTAGGCCCTCCTTCTAGCGCCAGATCTGTTGATGGTCAAAATGACACAAACAACTAAAAAATAGAATATTTCTGCTCTATTTTCTCCTAAAAAAGAAAGACAACATATAGTAGCCTAACTTCCAAGGTCCTAGTAGTTGGTTCTCAACTTTCGAATGTCACTCAGTTGGTCAATGCGGCTGTAATATTCAAGGGGCCTTTTTTGGTGATAAGGAATAAAAACTATATCAGATTGATCAATCTATTTTTAATGGGGGGGTTTAAATAAATAGAAAAAGGATAGATCAAGGCAAAGATCAACAAAAAATGAACAAAATTCTTTAACATCCAGACATATATTCTTAACAATGATTGTTTCTTAACAGATCAAAACCATAACATGATGTAGTTTATAGAATAATCCATAACATTGCATACATTCACAATGCTTAACTTAATCATGACAACCATTCATCGAAATACCACAAGATTCAAAAAATAAACTCATCATTCATTGCCAATAATATAGATCAACAGACATATAACAATTCCATTCATAGACAATTTAATGAAATAATATTTAAAATATGGTTTCCCCTATTGATTCACATCAAATAAGAAACATTTATGCACAAAAAACTCATTAGCATAAAGATCGATTATGGTTCATTAACCTCATCCAAGAAGTTCAATTCCAACATAAAACTGTATAAAAAGTGTATCTAAAATCAACATGAACTTAAAGAGTATCTTTGCTCAAAGCTATAAAAATTCTATCTGCTATCATCAGGTGGCTAATTCTACTTTTATCAGCCCCCTTTAAAATATGGAGCTCAAAAGTACATATAGACATGTTACGCATAAATCCCTCTCGATCAAAAATTGAGATCCACTAATCAAGGAGTCAAAACTGCACCAAGAAACTAGACTAGCTAATCTGCAATTCAAAAGTTGATTGCCTTGTTGTGCAAAATTTGACACCAAAAAAGAGACAGGACTAGCTAATGAAAACTTTCAGTTCAAAAGTTGATTGCCCTGTGAAATAGGAGAGAAAAAGGGAAGTCATGTGCCTGAAATAGGATATTTTGCTACTAGCTCAATCCTGCATTGTTTTCTCAAGAAGATATTCATCATAGCTAGAGAACACTTGTTGAAGGATGTCCACATTAGGCCCATCGACCCAACTATCTTCAAATTTGATTCTTTTCAACTCTGCTAAGGCAAATCCCTACATATCTTTCAGTTCGGTCAACTCCCTCTTGGCACCTTTTACCTCTTCTTTAATGTCCATCAGTCTATCCAAAAATAAATATTCTCCATCATCTTCTTTTTGCATGACCTCTTGAAATATGTTGTTCCATTTCTCCTTCAATTGATCCAAAGGCATGCCTTCTTTAACCGGTATGTCTACATTGACTAAAATAGGTATTACAGCTTCTAGTTCATCAAGTTGCTCATTCAAGTCTTTACTAGCATCTTGAATTTCATTCCTATGTTTATATATGAAATCAGACCTAAACCAGATTATGCTTGAGGCTTTTTCAAGAAATTTGCATTATCTTCTTCGAGGATTGATTGCTCTAGAAGAGTTTATTTTGGAAACTTACTGATATCTTTCATTTTTTGAACATACCCCCTATATTCCTCCTCCTGTTCTCCTAGAGTTTCGGTATGATGACCCATTTCCTCTATCAACTCAAGTGTTGTTTTATGAATTTCAAAACTTTTTACTATCACTTCACCCACTTCCTAGTTAAGCTTATCGATCATTCTATCCAGCATCCCAGACTTACTCCTCATTTGTACTAAATCATCAACTTCTCTTTTTTGACTAAAACTAGAGTTTCTAAGGCAGTAGCTTGTTGTGACCTGGGAGTGGAAACATCTCTTAAGAAACTATGCAGTTGATCCAATTGAGCCTTAAGATCATCCTTTCTTTGTTTATCTTTGATCATTCTGGACTTTATGGATGAAGCTACAACATCAGTCGAATTCATTTGATAATTCCTTGTAGACCTTCCCAAATTGACTGTACCCAGTTGATAATCAATCACTTGCATACATCCTCTATCCTTGTCCACCACTAGAATTGCACATTCTACAATGATCTCTCATGCCTCTATGAGCCTTATGGAATGAAGAAATCTAGACTTTTTCTTTGGTCTCTCCTTTTCTATCTCCTTCATCATTTCTTCCCAATTAAGAGGTTGTGGTGGATCTATCTACTTCTTCTCAAGATCTAGCTTTAACCATGTAGGTGCACTAGGAGTGGTAGCCATCATTGTAGAGGAAGAGGTTGTAGTAGTAGAAAATAGTGACTGCAATAAAGTAAATTTAGGTTGAGAATCAACCTCCTGGACATTTTTTTGTTCTTTTTCTACATTCTCTTGTACAACCCTCTTGGCCTCTTCCTTATCCTTCTGCTCCTGTATCCTTTTAGCTTCTTGTTCCTTTTTCAAACGCTCTTCCTCTAGCCTCTTTTCTTCAAGCAATTTATCCATCTCTCTCTCCAAGTCTTTAATCTTTTCCCATGCTTCCTTTTCCTTTTGTTGTTGCTTAGCAAGCTCCTCAGCATCCTTTTCCTTTTGCAAGTGTTCTTCTTCCTCCCTTTTCTTATAGGCCTCTTCAACCATTTTAAATTTAGCCTCAAGGGCTTCCCTTTCTCTTCTTTTCTTAGCCTTTTCTTCTTCAAGATTAAGGATCCTTTTTAGAATTTCTAACTTGTCATTCTCCTCCTTTACTCTAAGCTCCTGCTCCTTTTTTTGTTGTTGTTTGGCCAACTCATCAGCTTTCTATTTGGCCTCTAATTTCTATTGCTGGAGTAATGCATCAGCTTGCGCCTTTGCATCTAATGCTCTCTTAGCTGCTTCGAACAACATCCATTGGTTCTCCTCTATCAAAACATGCTCAATTCCTACATCCCCAATTTCATCAAGAGGTGTCTCCTCCAATGTATCCTTATCCAGCAAAGTACCCTTAGAGTCTATCTCTACTTCATGGATTTCAACCTCAAGACCCTTTCCTTTTAAAGTTTTAGCTTCCTTATAAAGGGTTCCCCTAGGTATTTCTCCACTAGGTTGCTCTGTAGGAGGGGGTTGAGTAGACAATTCACCTACAACTGATGTTGATGCCCCAGGTCCTATTGGGACTTCTTCTTCATGTGCTTCAGGTAGATGTTGAGTTGGTACTTCAAGTTCAAACTCCTCTATATTAGGAGGGAAGAATTCCAAGGGTTCCTTAGGAGGAATTCTCCTTTTCATCCTCTTGTACCCTTGAGTGGTACTTGCACCTTTCCTTTTCTTGGAAGTTTGACCTCGAGGCTCCTTGGTTCTTAGCACGACCCATTGGATGCTTCTATCCAACATTGGCCTTGCTATCTATTTAATATCTATAGTCTCCTTTGCACCCCAATCTACAAGATCCAAGTCCTTGGTACCTATATTTTGTGCCTCATATAGGGGATCCAAAATCACCCCACCATCTGATAATGCTTTAGGAATGTCCTCCTTGACCCCACACTCCACCATGAGTGGGATAGGCAATCTTTCATAATTTATTTTCCTTAAGTCATACTCATCCTGAAGATCACTCCAAAAGTCTTCTAATAGATTGAAGTGCTTATAAAAAATAGAAGCAAGCAAAGCATTCATCTTCTTCTTTGGATCAAAGTGCTTCCTAGCAGTGTACAAGCCCAACTTCAGATGCATCAATTCATTACAAACAACCTTTTCTCCCATAAGGTGTGGACAACTATATTCACCCAACTTCATGGGGAACTTATGACAACCAAGCTTATGTTTCATACCAAATTTAGCATTGACCCCCAAGGCTTGATAAATAAACTCCATTAAAACAATCTTGTTGCTACAACATCTAGGGAGTAGGTGAGGATGACCATCAAATCCAACTAGCCTAAAATAAGTAAACTTGGGGTATTGGATAAATCAATATCCCCACTCTGTGATGAATGTCATGTCCTCCTTCCTCAATCTATATCCTACATCTCTCGTAAGCTGGTTAATAATGACATTAAAAAATGCTACATTAACCCTTCTGTAATGCAGTTCAGAATTCTTCAAGGTGAGCTAATCATAATGATTCGATACCTTGTTCTGTCCATCTGCTTCTCCCAAAATCCCCACTCTGTTTAAACCTAGAAAAATGCCTCTCCTTGCTGCTACATAAATGACATAAGAGTGCATGAAGAAACTCTTGGTTTCTCTCACTCTAATCATTTGGTTGTGAATTCTTTCAGATACAATCATGGGCTAATAAGATTGTTGCATTCCATCTAGGATTGTCTGAATGAATGGGAAAATCCATTCTTTAAAGTGAAGAGTATCCCTTTTCCCAAACACTCTGGAAAGAATCGTTATAATGTCCCTAACCTACTTGTAGAACTCTACCCTTTTAGGCTGATTTCGAAGCTTTACTAGAGACTTTTTCTCAGTTCTCATCCATTTCTTATTCAAATAAGTTTTGTTGGCCTCCTTATGATTAGTATATATTTTCAAAGCCTCCGCCTCATTGAGTTTCTTAGGATTCTTTAGATTGGGCACATAGAACATAAATTGAAACATTTGAGGAGTTAAATCAATGATGACATTGCCCTGTGAATCCACACACTGTCTAGTAGTAGGATTATAGGTTCCACCTATTTTCATTATTAATTTAGGACATTGGATTGACAGGGGAAATATAGTAATATGAGCCAAGCCAGTTTCAACTATTCTTTGGGTCCTCCCTATTACCTCTTCAAAAAATGTTTCAAAGTACAATTATTCGCAATGGAATGGACCCAAGTTGGTATCAGTTATATCTGCCCAATCAGAATCCACTATACTGGCAGTGATGGCCAGACCCTGACGATTATACTTTAAGGTATAAGGGAGTTGTTCTAGGTTAACCTTTTTAGGCTTTGCTCCTAGTTTTGAAGTCTTTGCAAGTTGACTCCTTTGAGAAGCCTCACTCGATGCTCTAGACATCTTAATATCTACATAAAAAACCCAATATTAGATCCACAAGAACTATGAAAAACCAGGTCAGAAATCTCACCTTTCATATACTCTAGAAGCAGGACTAGGCAAAAGACATCCTTAGAAATATTTTAAAAAAATGTCAGGATCAGGACTAGAATGAACATTGAACTCACAACAAACCATATAGAAATATTGGAGATGGAGTCAAAATGGTAATTAGGTTTGGGATTAGAATGGGAGTCAGACTTGGTACAATGACAAAGTTTCAAATTTATATTCCATTCCACTTCCGCTTCCAATAGAGTGAAAGATATTTTAATAATTTATAATTCATCGGAAGTGGGCTCAAAGATGGATCTGACATCTATTGCAAACAAAGGCTTGAGAACAAAATTAATCTTGGATTTAACTCTGGTTAAAACAAACATGATATCATTAGAAATTTTGACAGTAGAATGAATGACATCATGGAGAAAAATAAGGTCACCTCACAAGCCAAGGAGGCTTAAACTAATAGTACCAAACCATCCCCCATACAACCGGGGGGAAACACAGCAACTAGGGCATAAATTTTAAAAATTATCAGAGCCACCTAAAACCCTAGTTTATTAAAAAAAAAATTGACTTAAATAATTAGGCCACAACATAACCCTACTCAAAATCAATAATTCAAAACACAAAAGGACTGATAGGTAAAGTAACAGATCGAAGAACACCATATAACTAGGTAGTAGATGATGGGCACACCCAAAAAACCCAGGGCACAATGGTACGGTTGTGAAGAAAAACATGAAAACAACCATTGCCAAGTAAAAACAAACAAGAAAATGATAGACAGCCAAATAAAACAAGAACAGAGAAAGAACTGAAGACAAAGGAAACAAAAAAAGAAAATAAAATAAAAACAAACAAGCAAGGATTCAAACAAAAAAAATCATGAACCCCATGAAGAATGGCAGACCAAACAACCACAATGAATGACAACAAAGAAGACAAAGAACAGAAACCAATAGGTTGGCCCTTCATGCGAATCCAGGCACAAAATGCTTGACCTCCGATTGAATCATGCTCCCAAATGCTTTACCTCAACTCTGGTTCAATATTACTTGTTAAACAATGATAATAACCAATGTTTTAACCTTAATTAAGGTTTAAAACCCAATTTCATACGTGGGAGGTGCTTGTAATCAATACCATCAATGCGATGGGTTGGACACGGAATTGCGATGGGAATAGGCACAAAACTATTGTGCGACTGAAGTAAAGTCAAATAGCAACAAAAATGGCGGGAGCGGAAATGGAATGAGAACCAGGTTTGGAAACTTTGTCCAAGTTTTGAGTTTGGTTCTAGTTCCCGTTCCGGTTCCACCAACAATGAAGAAAAGGAAAGAAAGAACCAAAAGGAAAACACTGAGATCGAAACAAGGGAATCAACATTGATCCCAAGTCCAAACAAACAAAATAGAAAGGTAGAGGAGGAAGCGGGATGAAACAAGTTTGGAACTTCATATAAATCCTAGACTTAATATCCATTCTGAACTCGGCTCCGACAAAGGAAAGAAAGACAAATGAAAGAGACAAAAAAAAAGAGACAAGCGGGATCGGAATCGGGAAGGAGTGAGGGAATGAAACTCAAAACAAGTTTGAAATCCAGATTTTGATCCGGTTCTAGTTCTAACAGAACAAAAGAAAACAAAGTGTTGGAAGAAAGAATAGCTCCAAAATTTGTATAAAAAACAACCAAGGACAAAAAAGAAGAAGAGGGGGACCCATTTTGACCAAGGAAAAATATCGGGTGCTAATACAAGGCATAACAAGAAGCAGTGATAAGGAGAGAGAGTGTTACCCATGGATCAAGACCCTCTTCCGAAGCACACAGGTGCACCTTAATGTGCTTGTTTGAGAGCTGGTAGCTACTGGAGAGTTGGTAGTTATTGGGGGGATCTCAATCTAGCATGGCTTCACCAGTGAAAGTACTACTACTAAAGGACAAAAATTACCGAAGACTAGAGAAAGTGGTGGCAATGCTTGAATTGATAGCTTCCAACCCCAAAATGAGGGCCAAAAGGAGTTCTTAATGCATGCAAGTGCGACACAAAGCTATTTGACTCAAGACCTAACCACCAGGATGCATGTCGCAAGGGTCAGGGTTCTAGATTCATCATTTCAAACTCAGAAAACCACTAGGATACTAGCGCACCACATGGACATCTGCGTGCCACGCAAGCGTCCAAGGCCTAGATTTTTGGGAAACGTCTTGTCAAGCTTCTACCATTTTTCCATGTGTCCGCATGAAGCTAGAATCGCAAAATTCTATCTCACGAGATATTTTCATTAATGCTCCAAATGTGTCATAAATGCTAGGAAAGATGCAAAAATGTGGAATTTCCCTTAGCTGTAATGTTGCGACATTACAAAAATAGTCAATTATGAAGGGATGCTTTAATATTTGTGTTGAATATCCTAGAATTCCTTGTGCTACTATAGTTGATAGATCAATCAATAGAAAATTAAGGCAAGGGGATGAGATTCTTGTTGTTGATCATAAAAGCTTGCATCTCTCTAACAATCTTATGGGAAATTCAATGAGTGGCAGACAATATGCATCTCACTGAATACCTTCAGGATTTTTATAGAATGTCGACTCTTCTCTGAGTTTGGGAAAAGGGAAAAAGAAATGTAAATAGTAAAAAATGAAAGATGGTGATGTGCCAATGCTTGTACAACATTTCAAAATAAAAAACTTCCCTATATGAGTGATATGAAAGACACAGAACACCACTTCCCTTCATTGGTAGGAGGAGAACAAATAGTAGAGGCTCGATACAAGCATATATGTAGTCATTCAATCAACCCTTAGAAAATTCGTATTAAGATCCGAATCAAACATAGAAGTTCCAGACTTAACAGAAAAAAATTCTAGAAGAAATATAGGCCCTTCCTATTAATATAGCATATTATGAAAAAATGATAACCTTACAAAGAAAACAGAGAATTCCAATGACATAGTTTAGTTTCTAAAGCTTATCATTCAGTCATATACACAAACAAAATTGAAATCCGATAACCAAAACTATTCAGATCAACAAGATATAGTGTTCTATTCTAGACAAGGATATAATGAAAGAAATATTGAAAAAGACCATATCATGCATAGTTTCAAGTATTTCTTCAAAATAGCTTGTATTTTAGACTCAAATGAACTTTAAAACAAATATTAGATCCCAATCCGATAATAGTTTGATCATAAAATAGACATAACATGCCAGAGTGAAGCAGTATTCTATAAAATTTTAAAAGAAATTCTTCTTCTAACTAAGAAAACTAAAGAACACTTTTCCAATAGGAAAATTTTTTGGAACCCTTGCTTCATGTTTTTGTTTCTAATATATAGTCACCTCAAAAGAGAAAATGTCGACCTCTTCTAGAGTTAATGACTGCCAAATGTCCAAACTTGATAGCTTGGAAATTCGGCTCTAGATTTCAGCTACCATATTTACGTCATTTAGATATTTCAAAAGGATCAGCCCTTGTAATTGCTCTGATCCCAGAAGATAGTCTAACAATAGTCCTATCGATCACCCAAGTGGCTTTGGTAGCACTGACTCATATATCTTCACTGGAAAAAGGTACAACACATTTTGACAAACTCCAAGTTGAACATTCCTTTTATAGAGTTACAACGCGAAGGGGTGATGTGTTAAAAGGGCAAACAACTTCATCTCTGCAAAAAGCAGAAATAAGAAAATGCCTGTTGGATCGACACATCATCTGATTTTTGACTAGAGAGAAAATGTTCATTGAGACATGCACAACCACCATGTTGTGCATTGTGCATCTGTCAAAAATACAAACTCCTTGCGCAAGGATCCTCTAGAGGACAAAATACACAAAGGAAAAAAATTCTTCACAAATTTGGCAACTCATAGGGGGCCTTTACTTATGAAGGCATGAACCCAGACCTCTAGTCATTCTTGGAGTTGAAGGAAGGTGAAATGAAACATCTCCCAATTTGCATCATTTGGTCTGTCAAGGCTATTGAATGCCTTATATGCTTGATCCAACTCAAAGACCTCCTTGAAAGAAACAAGTCCTCATCTCACCGAAACAATGCCCAAGTGATAGTAAATATGTGAAAGCTGAAGGACCTCACTCTCAATGGCATATGCTATTGGTGCTAAGCTTGGGCTTGGGAGATCTAAAATAGCCTAAACCTTGTTCCGGACCTCTTCTGTAATCTACTCAACTAACAGTGCATCTCCATTTTTTGACAAGACAGGAGGCAACCCATAAATATATAAGATCTCAAAATCCTTCTTGATTTCATTGACCCTCTTATTTAAAATTTCATAGTTGTTCTTGGTCTTAGATGCCACCTTATGGCAGTAGGTGAATTCACCTACTTTACTAGAGGTTTCCCTTTGATTCGTTATGCCTGCACCTTTCAAGGCCTCATCTGTTGCCACACAAAGCTTGGAGATTAAATTCTGGGACTCAACCAGTCAGGGAGTGTATTCTTGAAGGGTTTGATTGGTCAGTGGGCCAACCCTTTCATTTATTTCTTAGGCATCCCCCAGGAATTGTAAGGTCAGTTTTAGAACGATGAACGAAATAATGATTCACTCCCAGTAAGAAGATACCAACTTCTTCTATATATGAAGGTTGTAGATTTTTGTGTAGTAGATAACTCCTCCCATACCTGAGCCTCTTTCACTTTCAATCTCTGTTCTAGTTGATCTCTCTTGTCGAGGGATTCTCCCAACTTCAAAACTAGATTTTGGGTTTCCTGAATCCAAGCATGTAAAGCAACCTCGACCTCTTGTTTATCACTTCTTAGCTTTTCAATCTCCTGTCAAGCCTTTTACATCTCATCACAAGCATGAGCTCGGATGCTATCTAACTCCTTATTTACATCTTCCTGAACTTTAATACATTGATGCTCAGTTGCAAGTTCACTCCTCAATCTATCAATCTCAGTGTAAAGCTGGATCCACTCATCTTGGAGCGCTGCAAGAGATCCTGCCGATTTGTTTTATCGGTCTTGTACCTGCAATATGTGGGTCAACTCTTCATTTTGGGCCCTGAGCTCTGACTGCAAACAATTTACCATCCCTTTTACATTTTCCAATTCACCCTCGCACTTTCTCAGCTTTCGATCTAGCCACTTGTAGTCTACGTATACCACCTTCTAAGTGGTCTTTGCCAAATTCACCTTGTCGCATGAGCGAATCTCATTCAAATCTAGGCCTACTACTTGGATATCGTAATCCTCCAGCTGCATATGCCCCTTAGGTTGGGCTGCGAGTGGCTTCATGGTGGTGATCCCTAGAGAATTCTTCTCTTCATTAAAACATGTCTGAATCTTCTTAGAGGTTGGTAGTTTGGCATTCTTCTCCCTTCTTTTTTGCTTTCTATTTTGTCGGGCTTGCCTAGTTGCATCAAAATACTTTTGAAGAGTCTATGGGGTATCAATACTCTATGCTGCCATAGAAGCACCAGGAGGGAGACTGAAAAGAGTAACAAAAGGGGATACTTTGGATGTATGGGCATGTGGGGAGGAAAATGGGAGAGTAATCATTGAGAATGGTAGGATGCCAAATTGAGATAGGGGACCTGGAGTACCAGTTGGAGTAAAAAGAGTAATAGACAGGGCAAGAAACTTCTGTCCGACTGCAGATGAGCCTGGGGTAACAGGTAGCATGGGTGACTTAGCTTTTTCTATGGGGGCCTTGGACAGGGTGATCAGAGAGTCAATGGTTGCCGAAGTGGATACTGCTTGCTGACATGTGGTGTCACATTACTTGATACATTAAAAATAGTAGGGGTTTCATTTAACACTAATAACTCTGGGTCTGAAGGCAGAGGGTTCTTTTCAATAGGTGGTGGCAAAGGATTAACCAAAGATGTAGAAGTAGAAAGAAGAGTGGGAGCAAGACTTACTTGAATCATGATAGTCCAAACATTCTAGAGAGCGGACTCTACTTCTTCTTCATTTTTTATTGCTTCATCATATTGTCCAGGTCTCAGACTCACCATAACTTTTTCTGTCTTGAACTGGAACATCCTGACCCTTTCATTGATGATCCTACCGAAGCCTAGCCTTCATTTTCCATGGCTGATCCTCTTGGGGACCATCGAGTCCTCTTTCCTTTGCTTCAGAACTAGTGGAGGACACAACCTATGAGTCCTTTTGCTTAGAACTCATTCCCTTGTCAGATTCCTGTAGGTAGGGAGCATGGCATGGAAGTTGTTCCTCAGTTACTTCATGGCTGGACTCTAGATTGTTGTTGTTGAAATCAACCTCTTTGTCATAAATGTCTTCAAACTGTTCATCATATGGTTGAAAGTCCTCAAGCTACTTTTGGGTGTTACCCATTTCTTGTCAGAATATCTAGAAGTTTGTCATTTTACATTCTCCGCCATTTCATCTGATTCTTTAAGGTCTTGTCTATCAAAATCTCCCTCTGATATCTTGCCTCTAGAGTATAGAAACTCAACCACTTCGGTCTCTTCATGCTTATGAGGGCTAGGTTGACATACAAATATAGCCTTTCCTATGTCAGGGTTCTCTTAGATTCCACATATTCCCACACCTCATGCTTCAAGGGAAGTTTCCTTGATGGATTATAGTCCCACTCATCACATATGAGGACTAAGCCCAGAGACGCCAACAAATTGGATAATTCATTTTGTGCTTTATGCTTCTCCAGCACTACCCCGCCATTTTTAATGTAGAGGGGGAGCAGAAATAACTTTTTTTTGTTCCTTCCTCTGCCATACACATTGTCGGGAAGAGTTGCCTATCAACATGCCTCTAATGTGAAGTCCCGATCTGTTACAAATCTAGGGAGTTGAAAAGGCTCTCTGAAAAAACCATGATACCTTATAAATGTAAAATCCTCCTCAAAGAAATAATCCACCTAAGGCAATGATTTTTTAATCCACAACAAAACTCCAGGAGACAAGCGGTCACTAGATCAAGGTAATAACTCTTGCAATACTGGTCTCAGAAAAAGGTGCACAAACCAATAATAGCTACTTGTCCTTGATAGGACACCAGTCCTTGACAGGACACCAGTCCATACAAAAAGTGGCTGATTTTAACCCCCCTTATCTACCCTAGATATAGGCAAATTTCAAGTTCTAAAAACTTGAAGTTCTGATGTAGGATCAAATGGACCAAGAAAGAAGAATAACTGAATTTAGACTCAACTTGGTAATTTTTTAGTTGCAGCAACATATTGGAAGCTATCACATTGGAAAAGTCAAAACACCTCTACTCCCACTCGTGCTTGAGTATCAGAGAGAGGGCCATCTGAAAGGGGTGAACCTTCTCATCATTGTCCAAACTGAAAACCAAGGCTACAATTGAAAAAAGGTCTTGTTTGTTTTCTGGGAACATCTTTAATGCCAAAGGGAAAACCAATACGACATTCGGCTGGCCTTTCCTCTATTTCATGATTGTAGAAATTCTCCTTTTCATTCGATTCCTCCCAATAGGTCTCCATATCTTCTTCGATGAACATCTCAATATGCTGGTTGTAAGGGATACAAAACATCTCTCATATAGCTAGGGCAAAGATTACTACCTTTATCCTATTGCATGTTATGCTCCCAGTTTCTTCATCGAATCTCTTGGCACATACATCTACCCACTCTAGACACAGGTGTATGATAGGTATCATGAACTGTGGCAACCCACAATTCTAGAGCCGAGAGGAAAAATTATTAGAGTTACCATAATTTTTCATTCTTCAAAAAGCTCCTTCTCTGAGATTTTTAGGGTTCTTAGCCAACTTGGGGTCAAAAATATTATCAGCAACATCTCGTACCGCTTTCCTTTTAACACTTTTATCTATCGACACTCTTTTACAGAACTCAAAAGGTCGCTCCTCAAGCACCGGGGCATTGGAAAATGATTTTCGTCCAAAAAGATTGGCAAAAATAGGCCGCCTTGGTGCAGATTCCGCTCTTCTCCCAATCGTTTGTTGGTTCCACCATGGATGCTTCAAAATTTGTATATATTTTACTAAAATGGTCACTTGCTCTTTGCTTCCTTTGAAAAAAACTACTTTTTGTGCAATTAATTCTCGAAGAAGTACATGCAATTAAGGCAAGGTCGTTACCGCTAGTCCATTAAATGTTGCCACTAAGGTGATACATGTGGGTAGAGGATCCGTATCCCTCAGGAATTCTAAAACCCTACAAGAATGGATTTAGTACATTTCTTTTTGCCATGTCTTTTCTCAAATAAACTTGTTGTCTTGGGGAAAGTGTCATTACTTATGTCAATCTTTGTTTAGTGATACGAAGTACCCTTGAAAATACTTGCTCATTAATTTGTTAGGCATTAGCACAATAATCCATGTTCTTTCACTTATGAAAGCTCACTGATGTTGATGATGGCCAAGGATAGATGTCAAAAATCAGCTCATATGGGCATTTACTCTCAACGTTCAAACATTAATTTCAAACCTTATCACAGATTTTTCATATGATCTATTCTTCATTCACTGATTGCCTCAACGTTTCCTGTTATCATCTGACCAAAAATAGAACTTTCATTTTTAGCCATTGTGGCACCTCTTTTCTATAAATAGTTATACCACCTCAAGGCTATATTCATTTGAAAAAGAAAAACTTCAAAGTTTAGCTATCTTCTTTCCATCCACAATATTGCCTTTTGCTTTACTATTCCAACCATGGCTGCTAGTCTGGGTACTCCCATCCACCTTCTCCCATGCAGCCCACAATATTCCTTCACTAGGGAGGTTACAAGTGAGAGAATTAAGCGCCTGGTAAAGAAATGCGACCGCTTGGGGGTAATTTATTTCTGGTGGGTCGTGGGCATGGACTTTATTGAAGATGAGAACCAAATGTGCACTAAATGCAATGTCCTATCCCAGTTCGTGGCCTTTCTGTTGGACCTGAAAATCACCAAGACTACAATAGTTGAGCTCTTCCGCCACATGTTTGATGTCTCTCTATTGGAAGGGCTTGGTGATATAGTGCAAGTCCCTTTCCCTGGCATCGACATTCCTACTGCAATGGACCTTCGCAGGTTTGTTTTTTCATGGCATTGGCATGCCTTGGCTTCCCTTTCTTAGTGACTTTCACAACGTGAACTTGAATAGCCATTGTGTCTTGTCTCTACCTACTGCTACCTATCTCCTTTGGGAGTATGGCGTTGATGAAGCTCCAACTCAATATGGCTTCAAAAAGAAGTTCGATCTCATCGTCTTTGGCCATGTAGAATGAGGTTGATGTTCGTGAATTGTGTCCCTACTTCTTGTGAGTTAAGAAGAAGAAGAAAATAAAGAAAAAAAAATGATTATGGGCAACAAGCCCCTATAATGATGGCTAGAGGCCTTCCTTTTGTATTCTTTTTTTGTAAAAATGCCTCCATTTTGTCCCTTTTTTTGCATTTTTCTCGAATACCCACTTCTAGGTTTTGCTTGAATAGAGATTTTCTGCTAAAATATGAGCCTTAGGCTACCCCACACTGTAAATTCGATAAAAATATACAATATAATAGCTTTTCACACTTCTTATGTTCTCTCACTTATTCTTAAAACTAAAACCTAAGCATTTTACAATTTTTTTACATATGGTACATATTTGTGATTTTTTTTTAAATAATATCATACTTTAATGGAATGGTTTTAGATGAATACCATTCACTGGTATCCCCAAAGCATTACCTTCCATATCTTCTAATTCATATGCATTCCTTTCTTTGCACACACTGATTTGGAAAGGACCCTTCCACAATGCTTTGAATTTGGTATGTTGTCCTAGTTTTATGGTGCACTCATCGTATTTTAGAACTAAGCTCCCTTCCTAGAAATCTGGGTTGGAAGTTTTTTTGTCAAACCATCGCTTGAATTTTTGTTGGCAGCTAATCATAGCTTCAAAATGTTTCTCTTTTTTTTCCTCCAATTCGAGAAGTTCGGCTATCCATATTTCCATTCCAATATTTTCCTCTATTTCTAGGGATTTTAGTAATTGCAATATAGGTAGTTCCATAGAAAAAGGAAAAACTACCTCCTTTCCATAGACTAACTCATAAGGAGACATTTTCAAGATCTGTTTTGGCGTAATTCGATCTGCCCACATAGTGGCTCATAGATGTTCATGTCATTCCCTTTGCCATTCAAACCCAATGTGCTTGATTAACCTAATTAGGTTTTTATTTGTTGAATCTGCTAGACCATTCCCTTATGGGTATTAATTTGAAGAGGTCTTGAGATAGATCCCATTCTTGATGGAAAAATCTGATACCTTTGAACTTACGAAGGCCCTAGCATTGTCAGGTATGATGGTCTTTGGTGAACCAAACCTAGTCACCAACCCTTCTAGAAAGTTAACAATCTCACCCTATGTAGTGCCTTTCAGGGAGACAACTTCTATCCATCTTGTAAAATAATCAGTTGTTGTGAGAATCCACTTATGACCAGCACTGGAGATAGGATTTATCATTTTGAAAAAATCCAAACCCCACTAAGAAAAAGGTTCCTCAGTTACAATGAGACTCAAAGGCAAAGCATAATTCTTTCTCTTTCCAGCAAAGAATTGGCACTGAGTGCATTTCTGTACCAAAAGGTGTGCTTTCAAAAACATTGAGGGCCAATAGTATCCTACTCGCATAATTTTTAGAGCAATTTTTTTAGCAGAAAACTGCCCTCCCACAAACCTGCTATGAAATTTTGTCAAAATGCTATCTAACTGATATTTATCTAAATATTGAAGCAACACTCCGTCATAGTTTCTTTTGAATAAAATTCCTTCGATTAATATTTAAGTAGTGCCTTACAATCGATAGTATCTTCATTTGTGGGGGGAAAGGGCCATCAGGTAATATCCCTTCTTCATGTATAATGTCTGATCCATTACCCAAGATTTGTCAGATTCAAACTAGTTTGAGAAAACTTGATCAATCTCTTTGTCAGGTTTAGAACTCAACTCTTGTGCAAGATATTCTCATAGGCCTCTTTCTCACACAAGCTCGGTTGGATTGATGTCCATGTCATACTCTATTATTTTGGTGATCCAATTGGATCTTTTTTCGGTTATCTCTCCCTCTGTGATATATTCCATTACACTTGGGTGAGCAACTAAAATAGTGATCTTATTGGCCGACACTAGGTGTCATAACTTTTTGAGACTCTTGACAATGGAAAACACCTATTTTTCTACAAATTTATATCTAGCCTCATAGCCTTTGAGATTTCTTGAATGAAAATAAATTGGATGCTCTCCATTCTCCTTCTTGTCCTTTTGAGTGAGCACAGACACTATGCTATGTTGTCCATTGTATAGACATAACAAGAAATTCTTAGAGAAGTCTGGATTAGCAAATACTGGAGCAGTGGAAATAGCCTTCTTTATTTGTTCAAAAGATTCTTTGCCTTCGGAAGTCCATTTGAAATTTATATTCTTTTTTAGCATTAAGGTGATGGGCCTTGCGATGCTTGCAAATTCGGAGATGAAATGATTGAAAAAATTAATCTTCCCTGAGAAAGACTGTAACCCATTTTGATTTACTGGTAAAGGAAAATCCGATATGGATTTGAATCTTTTGGAGTCTATTGCAATTCCTTCCTTGGACACCACAAAACCAAGAAGTTTACCTTGAGGTACTCCAAAAACACATTTTTTGGGATTTAAAGAAATCCCGAACTTTTGGCACCTCTGAAAGATCTTCTCTAGGTGTTCAAAATGATCAACTTCCACCTTTGAAAAGATTGTAAGATCATCTAGGTAAATTAAAATGATTGAATTAATCAATCCTATAAAAGCGATGTCCATGGCCTGTTGAAAGGTCACGCTAGACTTTTAGAGTCCAAAGGGAATATTTGCATATGCAAACGTGCCCCATTTGGTGGTGAACGTTGTCATGTGTTGATCGCTCTCCTTGACAAGTACTTGATTGTACCCTGAAAAGCCATCAAGTAATGAAAACATCTCAGACCTGACCATTGTTTGCAAGATCTGCTCCATGGATGGCAAAGGGTAATGATCCTTCAGTGAGGATTTATTCAGGTCCCAAAAATTGACACAAAGCATGATGTCTTTCGAACCGGTACCATATTAGACAACCAAGTTGAGTGTTTAATCGGATAAATGATTCAACACTCGATCAACTTAGTGAGCTCTTGCACCATCAGTGCTTCGACCTTCAGATTAATAGGCCTTTGTTTCTATCGGACAGGTTTTGAACCCTCTGCCAAGTCGATGGTATGTTGAATTATACTAGGGTCATATCCTTTGAGATCGTCGTAAGTCACTGCTATAACACCTTCATACTTAGAGCACAGATTCCTCAATCTTTCTTTGTCTTCCCACTATACATTTCTCCCATCTTTCAGTCTTATGTTGCTGCTGACATCCAACTCTTCATAATCATTTTCGTTAGTTGTGAACTATTGCTTTCCGTTCCTCACATCTTCACAATCAAAAATATTCTCAAGGGAAATCAAACCTCAAGGAAATTTATTTCCTTTTAGCTGAATGACCTGTCCTTCGGATGGCTGAAACTCTGATTCTGAATGGTCAGAAAGTCATTCAGACTTTTGAATGAAGGTGGCTATCTGGGCATCATCTTCAAATACCTGTTAGTTTTATTCATTTTCAAGAATTGATGGTCAGACAACAATGCATATTTCACTTTGTTTAGAGTTAGAAATAGGCTCAAATTGTGACCTGATCGAAGCCATTTGATCTACTACATCATTCAAGGGTCGGGGAATAACTTGCACATTGAAAGATTCAAAACCTTCAATCAAGTCCCATATCCGATGTCTATAGGCCTTCATCCTAGTATTTTTTTTCACTTCTTGGACACAAACTTGGCTTACTATCAACTGGGAGTCTCCAAATACTTGTAATCTTTTCGCACCCATCCGCTCGACAAGGAAAAGACCATGCATTAAGGCTTCATACTCCACATCATTATTTGAGCATGAAAACTAGAAATGATAAGCCTTAAGGGTCTCAAATCCTATTGGATACATCAATCAAACTCCTACTCTAGAAATGGATTTTCATTTAATGCGATCAAAGTACAAGGTCCACAAGTGATTATCCATTGGATCATTATAGCTTACCAATCTTCCATCAACTTCGGATGTACCATGTCGTCATCAAATATGACATAAGTACCCAGTCCTGTGGCATGGAAATTGCCAAATGGTTCAGAATCGATGAACTGGTTAAGGAGAACCTCCTCTTCAGGGGTTGGTTCACTTGTGCCTTCTTCCTCTTCTAACATCTCAATGCAGTACCCTTCTTGTTTTGGAAAAGAAGTATGCACATCCTCAAAGCAGAGAACAACATTATCCACTATGTGTTCAGAATGTAGAGATTTTGAAAGAATCTTCATATTTGCTCCATGCTTAGTCCTTAGTATCAAGTGAGACCAAATATTCGCCCAACTTTCTGGTGAAATCTCTAGAGAGACACATTCTGAAGACCAAAGGAATGTTGATTATCACTACCTCTTGTGAGATTGTCTGGCTTAGACATGAAAAAAGAGTTAAGGATAAATATTTTATCTGACCAACTCTCAGAACTTTATTTCCATCCAACTACATGATTCCCTTTTCCAAAGGTTCATACTTGAGCATTAAGGCATCAACCACTTGCTTCAACATGATTATCGTACTAGCTCTTGAATCAATCATATTATTATGCATAATCTTTTCCCCCACAATTAATATTAAAAATAAAGGAGTGGGCTTTGGCTTACTTACCTCTCCTTATTTTTCTTTTTTTGTGTCATTTGTATAGGCTACCACCTTTGGATTTTGAGGATCCGACGTGGGGACTTCGCTTTCATTCGGATTACATGGCAGAGCTTCATCCACATGCGACCTTGGTTCTTCATTTCTCAATGCTCCTTCAAGCAATGAAATTTTCTCTAGGATGGATATTACATCCCATAGAGACACATTAGCGAGTGCATTATTCATCTATTCTACTACATTAAGCATTCCAATCGGCTGAACCTCAAGTCTGAATGGTGGAATCTCCCTGAGCTTCTATGGAAAGCAATCCATTGTGAATGGATTGAATGTATTATCAGGAAATATGTTGGGTACTAATGGAATCTAATGTTGCGACTTGGTTGAACAGTTAACCGAACATCCGATTGAGGCCATTGTCCTTCAAACGATGGCAACTGGCAAGGTTGGGAACAAGGGAGAGACTGCAGCACATACTCCTCAATGAGTCTTCTCTTGGATCTGGTAATGCAATCCGACTGTACCTTCAAAGGGATTGTTGTTGAGGCTTCATTCAAAAAAATTGAATCCTATTCTTCCATCCAAGAGAAAAGCACCTAATCGGGTGGTATGTCCAACTCTTGTTCCACAAACATCCCTTGAATTTGCACTCTAAATCAAGCTTTCTCCATCTTGAGAGACTCATATTACTCTATGTTGGGTTGTATGTCTTTGTTCCTCTTCTCCGCTAATGTCTGCTACAATTTTCCTCTGGGAAAATCCTAAGGCATGTGGTTATCCTTGCAGGGAAAACACAATGCATTTTCATCATCTGCCAAGTTGTTTTAGCTTGGTATCAACTCTTTTCCCTGGCTATCTTTGACCATTTGCAATGGCATAGTAACTAGGACTATTTGATTTATTGAAGTTGCTTGCTAACCTCCCCAGCCCGAAGGTCCTTTATATGTACTCTATTGATTTTGTTGATAGAGAGGTCTACCCCCTTGGTATGTTTGAGTTGCTTGTTTCAGAGGATCTTCTTGATGCCACTTGAAGAGAAATAGCTCATTAGCAAAAGATTACATCAGGATTTTCATGTCATTATGGTTCACCATCACAGAGGAAGAACTTGATGTACTTGGTTGTGCAGTAGGGTACACATACATAGAATAGGGTGGAGTTGGACTTGTTGTTTGGGTTGCTAGAGTGCCCAAAGAAGACTTGTCAAAGCAGAGCATCTAAGATTTCAGGAAAGATGAGCATTAGAGGTTGTGGTGGAAGCTTTCCTGCATCTATCAAACTATTATCCATCTAGACTGCCAAATCATAGGAATTGATTAAAGTATCTCCTCCCATGGAAGTTATTTGGATCACTATATCTAAATTGATAGATTTTAGAAAGAACATGAAGGCCATAGCAATTGGAGGTCATGTAGTTTTTGAGATCCTCTGTCAGGTTTTGTTAGACCTATTGTTAAATTCACTCATAGTTTCCTGCGGGGCTCTCTTGATGGTGATTAGTTGATGTAGTAGTGAGAAACGATCTCCCTTCTTCGAAAAGTGTTTGAAATTTTTTTGTTTGATCCCATCCCATGAAGTGATAGATCTTGAAGCCAAAGATTTGTACCAGTCTTGTGCCTTCCCTTTGAAAGAAGCAGCTAGTAATCTCATAGCAATATTTTCCTTCATGATATTGTGTACCCTACATACCTCTGCTACATCTTGAAGGTGTTGAGAAGGGGTTTTAAAATCCTCTCCCAAAAATTTCAAAATAGCCTTGGGGGAATTAGCGGGTATGGTGGGCCAGACATCGGGCGAAGCAGGTGGCTGCAGTGCACTACCATTGTCCCATGTTATAAATTTTCTAGGAGCGGGAGGGCGTATATGGGCCATAGAGAAAAGATTCATGTGAATTGGATAAACTGGTATTCTTATTTGGAAACTTTAGCCTCTAGGTGGAGTAGACAAAGCTCTAAACTCTGGACTCCTACTTCTTACTCTTCTACTTCTCATAGGTGATACAGAATCTACGACTCTTCTTCTCCTACGTACTGAGGTTGGTAACTCAGAATACCAAAAATTACCCTTCGATGATGCTCTTGTTTGAACCCTGGGCATGAAACTTTTAGTTTCTTTCCTCTGGCCTGATCTAGAGATATTTTTGAATTCTAATCAGGCTTTTGAAATAAGTCCCACTGGGCGTGCTAGAAAAAGAATTGTTGATCATAAAATCTTGCACCTCTCCGACAATCTTATGGGAAATTCAATGAGTGGGGGACAATATGCATCTCACTGAATACCTCTTGGATTTTTATAGAAAGTTGGCTCTTCTCTGAGTTTGGGAAAAGGGAAAAAGAAATGTAAATAGTAAAACCTGAAAGATGGTGATGCACCAATGCTTTTACAATATTTCAAAATCACAAACTTCCCTCTATGAGTGATATGAAAGACATAGAACACCACTTCCCTTCATTGGTGGGAGGAGAATGAACAAACAAAGGCTCGATACAAGCACAAATGTAGTCATTCAATCAACCCTTAGGAAATGCATATTAACATTTGAATCAAACATAGAAGTTCTAGACTTAATAGAAAAACATTCTAAAAGCAATACAAACCCTTCCTCTTAATATAGCATATTATATAAAAATGATAACCTTACAAAGAAAATAGAGAAGTCCAATGACATAGTCGAGTTTCTAAAGCTTATGATTCAGTCATATACACAAACAACATGGAAATCCAATAACCAAAACTATTCAGATCAGCAAGACATAGTGTTCTATTCAGGATAAGGATATAATGAAAGAAATATTGAAAAAGACCATATCATGCACAATTTTAAGTATTTGTTCATAATAGCTTGTATTTCAGACTCAAATGAACTTTAAAACAAAGATCAGATCCCAATCCATTAATAGTTTGATCATAAAATAGACATAACATGTTAGAGTGAAGCAATATTCTATAAACTTTTAAAAGAAATTCTTCTTCTAACTAAGAAAACTAAAGAACGCTTTTCCAACAAGAAATTTTTTTGGAATCCTTGCTTCATGCTATCATTTCTAATATATAGCCACCTTGGAAGAGAAAATGTCGACCTCCTCCAGAGTTAATGACTTCTAGACATACAAACCTAACAGCTTGAAAATTTGGCTCTAGATCATTTTTAGCTACCATATTTATGTCATTTAGATATTTCAAAAGGATCAGCCCTTGTAATTTCTCTGATCCCAAAAGATAGTTTGACAACAGTCCTATCGATCACCAAAGTGGCTTTGGTGGCACCGACTCATATCTCTTCATTGAAAAAAGGTACAACACATTTTGACAAACTCAGAGTTGAACATTCCTTTTGTAGAGCGACAACATGAAGAGTTGACATGTCATTTGAAAGGGTAGACAACTTCATCTCTACAAAAAGCAGAAATAAGAAAACACCCGCCAAATTGGCACGTGGTCTGATTTATGACTAGAGAGAAAATGTTCATTGAGACACAAACAACCACCACGTGGCACATTACGTATCTATCAGAAATACAAACTCCTTATGCGAGGATCTTCCTGAGGACAAAATAAAGCCAAAAGATAAAAAATACACAAAGGAAAAATTTGCTTCACACCTTCTATTCCAAGTCCTACATTAACACCACATGAAGATCATGATGGATCTGAAGGGGAATGTGTTCCTATATGTAGCAGAGTTGACCGAGTAACTACAATTAAGAGGTTGTATGATTTTCAAAGGCATGAAGGGGAATCTCTTGACCATCTTTTCTCTAGATTTGTGGATGCCTTGTTTGGAATACCCAAAAATGTTAGGCCTAATATCCCAGTGTGCATTGATTTGTTTTATGAATTGTATCAGTCTAGATTGAGTGCTTTACCAGAGGAATTGAAGCATCATTCCTTGAGCCAATTCATTGATTGGATACGGGTTGTTGAGGGAGCTCATGATGAATATACTAGGTAGTTATCACCTTAGAATGTTACTAATGAGGCCCATTATCAAGAGGATCAAGAATATTTACAATTGGGCCAAGATGATGTGTTAGAGCATGAATTGTTGGTCAATGATGTTTTTTTTACAAGTGATATGGATATTGAGGCACATCTTGATGATGAAGAGGTGATGTATGATCTCCACCCTTTGGGATGTTATGGATAATGAAAAAAAGTGAGGGAAGGTGCCACATTTTGGTTTGATTAGAGATCATGATACACAATCCAATGGTTCATCTGGTGATGAGTTTGATTTAGAGTAGTTTTTTGTTTGTTATAAATCATCTTATGAAGTGGAACTGGAATCTATGGCCTCGAGTAGAGGATATGTTGGAAATCTTGAGGGGACACAAATGATTAAGGATGAAAAATTTTCTTCATGTGATGAATTTTCAAAGTGTGGATCCATAATTTTGAGTACAAGTGAGGAAGATGATTATGAGAAGATCTCTTTTTGTTCCTTGAAGGACTATGACATAGAGGATTGTGATCCACATTCTAGGGAAACAAGGGTGAATGTAATTACAATGAGGATATGGTAGAACCCCCTGTATGATGAACCTTCACTAGTAGATGAGGTGATAGAAAGATATTTTTATTGGTGTAGGAATAATCCATTGTTTGTTGCAAATTTTGATGATTTCTTGGTAGATGTGTCTTGTAAGGATATTGGAGATAATGCAGGTAAGATGAAAAAAGTAGAAGTCAGAATGGTATTAATGATTTTGATTCTGCCCTCACATATGTTGACTTGGATTGATCAACTTCCCAGTCACCAAAGGGATGTAGTGATAAGAATACTGGTGTTAATACTGGTAATGAATGGACTAAGGTTGGGAATGTTATTTCTTGTCATGATGATATTTCATGCAATACCACTGCTCGTGAGGATATTCAGGATGAATCAATAAATTTCTATTGTGATGAGGCAAGAGTTGGTGCATATATTCCTACTCTTGTGGTTCAGGATAATGGCATTGAAGTAATGATTGAGGTGTTATTCTTCCATAGTGAAGAAGATGACATACACCCTAGTAAAGGGAGAGGCTTACCTTTGGGTAATTGAGTTGTTGATCTAGAGTTGGTTATGTTATGTGATGAAAAGCAATTGCATGGTGATGAACCCTCACATCATGTGAATATGGCAGGGTTGTTGTTAAATAGTATGAATGCGCACTTAAATTTTTTGCAGATACCCCTAAGCTTTTGGATCTTATCACCGAATTGCTCCTACCAAATAATGAAAACACTCACCTCAACTATAAGGAGGATGTTATTGAATATGGATCATTTCTTTTTGACATCACAGAGGTTGAGTCTAGTATGCAACAATGTATGTATGAAGGTTTCCAATTTGATGTCTGAATCTGCAATCAGACAACTTATAAATGTTTTACTACTCCAGTTCAATCTGATGAGATCTAGGTCCAGTCAGCTAATGAAAGGGAGAGTAGTATACTAGATGGGATTGGGGATACCAATTGTAATGATGATGATTTTCCTAGAATACTCGACACACTTGTGTGCCCATTGTAAGTGAAACAAGAAAAGGTTTTTGATAGAGGAAAGAATTGATTGTCCTTATCCATTTGGTGGCTCAGTGCCACCAAACCAAGTTAGAAAGGAGGAAGGAGAAAGCATGTATAGGAGCTATTTGAGAGCACCTAATTGATTTGGCCTTTGGTCTACTTCTACCTAAGATTCTAAGATCATTTTATGCTTGTAGGAGGCATACATCCCCAGTCGGAGCCACTGGTGGAACCCCTAAAATTTTCTTGGTTCCACTAAAATTTTGTGATTAAACCCTAATAATCACTATCTTGTTTGTCACCAGGGTTGAGTTTTTACATGTTTTATTCATGCTTACACCCTTGTTTGGTCTTCAGGCTTCTAATTTTGAGTTGACTGGTTGTATCCGATTCCCGATCATTTTATACTCTTTCTTGGCTTTAAGTCCCATGGTGTTACCAACCCCTTCTTTTCTTTTCCCATTGGGGTTAGGTGGCCCCCTTTTTAAAACAATATCTAGCCCATGTTTTTTGAACACATCCTAAGGCACTCCCCGAGTGTTGTATCACTTATTGCTTGTTGAGTTTTAAATATCCTTGTGCAACCCACAATGAGCGCTGCCCTTTCTTTCCCTCTGGTTGGCCATCCCTAGTCCCTCTTGTGTTTTTTTACCTCGGTCGGGATGTAACACCCAATGGGTGATGCAGTTAATATTTTAACCCATTACTACCCTTCTACCTTTCGCCGGTTATCTTACGTAGATTAAGGAGGAACCCGCAACCATCGATGTGTTGGTTATTTCCCATCATTGGGAGATGATGCTTTGTTGGCTGGCATCGGTCTAAGGAGGGATGATGCACGATGAGCGATGATGGATGTCCATGGTGGCCAAGGGTTTGTTGCAGTTCACATCACTTACTTCCCTACTATTTCTTGCCATCCTTTTCATTTTAAAGTGGAACCCATGACTGCCAATGGGTTGAGTTCCTCCCCATTGCACGGGCTTGGTCTATTGTGGGTTGGGATTGTTTGGATGGATGTCTACGCGTGATGGGTGATGCAAGCAGTTATCTATTTTCAAGACCCTTCTAAGACCGTAATCGATGGTTGATGTCTCATCATTGGCCTTAGTGCCATCACGTGATAGGATTCTTGTGGGAAGGATGAACTCATGATGGGCGATGTGTTTCAATTTGTGGCCCAGATTTACCCATGATTGTCAAGATTGATGACACACATGTCAAGGTTGATGGAATTAGGATGCAGTTGAGTATGTGGAAGTTTTAAAGCATCTCATCATTGTTTAAAAGTATGATTGATAAAGAAAGTGGCGATCCTTAATGATCCTCATTGATTGAGTTTTAAATCCTTGGAAATTGATGGTTGAGATGTGAGATGCAAGTGACTGATGTTTTCACTCATGCGAGCGAACTGGGATGACCATTAATTGCAGCATGCCTTCAATTCCTCTATTTAATGAGGATTTTTTTGTAGTTTGTTTGCTTTTCTACATTTATCAGTGCTTATTGTTAACTGTCATGGGTGTTGGATTGATTATTTTAAGAATTTCTTGCCAAGGTGGCTTACTGGTATATTGATGTATATGGTTTTCTTGTTGTGTTTTGGTGATCTCTTCTGTGTCTAGTGCTTGTGGGGCTCACATTTTCTGCACATAGGAGTATTCTGGGGGTTGTAGCTAGTATTCTCCTTACATAATTAGCACTAGGTTGGTGTTGAGTGAAAAATGAGTTGACCAAGTTCCTCTGTTGCACCAGTTCATAAGTCACAGAGGTTAACTCTACAAGAGTCATTGGCTTATGAGCCAGAGGTGAAACCCATGGTGGCGAAAGTGCCAATTATTCTAAAGGATAGAAGGATTGCTTGTAGAAGGGTAGAGATAAATGTCATCAAAAGCACCTACAATCTCAAAACAAGGACCTGTTTCAAAGAATTGGTCAAAGTTAAAGGGAAAGGGTCTGAAAAACTTGCAAAAGAATTAACGAGACTAGATGCAAAACCTAGGGTTTTTTCGGAGAAGCCCAACTCTCTGGTCATAATTATTGATAGCTCTTCGGAGGAAGGTGAAGGATTCAACCTTGGTGTTGTCCATTACCCTATTTCTTTGGTGCCATATATCGACTCAGATGATGAGGTGGTAGTTGCAACTCCACTCTCTATGAAGAAGTTTGGTGAGGGTGTTCACTCAGCGGCTAACAAGGTTGGGTGATACTCGTGTTTCCTATCTTGCTAGTGTCTGGTTCCTAGGTGTTGTAATGTGTACTTCCTACATGGATAGTTTAATGGTTTTTGGCTTTTGGTGGTGTTGGTTCCTTTTGGAAGGCTTGTGTGGCATCTTTGACAAATGGCTTAGCACTCCTTTTTGCCTTTTTCCTTTTGCTTTCCCGTGGTGTGTAAATTATGAAATGTAATGGTTTAGGAACATAACCCCACAAAATGAAATTAACATCGAAATTATCAAAATGTAACTATAATGAGCCCTTTGCTTGTTTCTCCCTTGGCTTATAAAAGGGATTTCAAGGCTCATTGTAGGGAGTCATATTTTGAGTACAAAATGACTTAGGTAGAATACAGAAAACTAAAGCAATATAGAATGTATAATGAACATGCTAGAATATTATCTTGGGTACAAGTTTTGTATGTGATATTATTAAAAGGGTTTTGCATGGATTCTTGACATCAAAAAAAATCAACAAAGCTAAAGAATGTACTCTCCTATACGCAATTACTATATATTATAAATGTAAAAACCAAGAGTCTTTTCATTTGTCTTTAATGCTTATTTGAATGTATGATTATGTTCTTGTTTTAGCTCAAGGGGTTAATTAAAATACTTGAAGGGAATTGTAGGTATGTAAAAAATTGCTCAGGATTCTAATAAGAAGTCATGTTTTAGGAACTAGGAGTTTTTATAATGTAAGGCATTGTGAAGATAAGCCACTTATTTCATGGTTAGTTAATTCATGCATTACTTAGTGTCACATATTCGACTCTACTCCCAATTGACAAGACACTAGTCTACTCATTGTAAATTCTTGTAATCTAATGTATCAACTAAAATATCTAGCCATGGGTTCATAATGATGACAATGTTAAATCAAATTTTATCAATTTTGAGATATAATTCTGAAGTATACCCTTGTTCTTAGCAAATAGATGATTATTTGTGTAAAATTCGGCCACACTTTTGTTTAATGATGTTTGTTTTCATGAGAAAGGAACCTATCTGTGTAGAAGTGTTCACCATTGTAACACAATACTTGTGAACACAGCTGAGAAATACCCTCCTTGGTTCCATAGAGCCTAAAGTGTAGGGGTTAGAGGTTTGAAAACCTTTACGCATCAAGTTAGTCTTTCATCTTTGGGATATTTAGTGATGGAGGTTGGCTACCTTCTAGGGTCTTCCTAAGGTGTACTGGAACACAAGCATCAAGCACTCTAAGCACTTCAAGCCTCAGTCCATTGGAGCTGAATACTTGCATATCTTCATACTTCTTCATCACGGGTTTGGTGAGTTGTTGCACTTGTATGTTGTTCAATCATCTCTCCCTTTAAATTTCATTTCATTATTTAGGGTTTGATTACCAAAATGGGGTTTGACTAAGGCAAACCCCTATTCTCTAACCCTAAACCCTTTTCCCCTCTTTGCATGTGTATTTTCAAACTTTGTATGTAGATTTTTCAAAGAGTAAGGTGCTAATAGGTTGTTAGAGTAAAGGTCTTAACTTAATTATCTTGACTAAGTTACCTTTATTCCCTTCTTAAGATTTCACGTTAGTTTGCATAATGTGACATTTAATAATTATATTAATTATTAAATGTTTTCCTATTAGGGCTTCTATTAGGGTTTTTCCTATTAGGGTTTTATTAGGGTTTGCATGATCTCCTTTTTATAAGGATTGATCCCATTATATTTCATATCAATTCATTCTCTCATTCTCTCTGATATATACATTTTCAGTTTTCAGAGAACCCTTGTTTGTTTGTCTCCATCTCTTCTTTTGTGATAGGTTATTTGCATGCAGGTGATCTTCGGGATTTGTGGTGTTGTATTTTCTCAACTCCTACATGGTATCAGAGCTCCACACCTGTTGCTTCCTATTCTTGTTTTGAAGACTTTTGGAGCTTCAAGGGTTTGGGGTTTGTTTTCTTGATCTAGGGCATACCTGCAATTTTGAAGCATTTTCAGCTCAAACAGACTTATCCATTGCGTCTGCAGCGGTCCAAAACCCCTAAATCGACTGTCTATTTGTCCATTTTGGACAAAGTCAAAATCTGAGACAAAATTATTTTACAATTCGACCGTACGGCCGTCCATTTGCTGGTAAAAAAATATTTCTTTTTTTTTCCATCATTTTTTTTTTCCGGAAAATTACTGTATATTTTTTTAAAAAAGAAATCAAGAAATTTTTTATTTTCGGCCGAAATATTTTAAAGCCTTTTAAAGGTTTGCTTAGGCCTGCGGGCTCCTTGCGCAGGTAGGGACTATACCCAAGGGTACCGTCACCTATCCTTACGGCAGGCGATGGCCCTTGGGCACCGCCCCCACCTGCAGCGGACGGTACCGCATGGGTACTACCTGCCACATTGGTAGGTGGTGGCCCATGAGAGACCCGCCCATACCAAAAAATTTAAAAAACAATTTTTTCGAAAATAAGCCCAGTTGTGCTTTTACGGTGACGGTTGTTTGGCCATCAAATTTAACCTAGTGTTTTTGCTGCAATAGCTGTATGACTGTCAAATTTAACCCAACACTGGTTTTTCCCTCTTTGGAGCTGATTTATTCCGGAGGCTGTAACTTGGGCATACGATATCGTTTTTTGGTAAACGAGATATCATCGGAAAGCTAGTTTTCTCATCTTTCCAATGGTGTGGGTCTCATCACTTCTTTTTTCCGTTGGTGCATTCTACAGTCAGTTGAAGACAAAGGGGCTATTTTCAGTCTCAAGCTCATAACTTTTGATCAGTTTCTCCGTTTTTCGCAATCTCAGTGGCATTGGAACCATATTTCAGAGCTCTTCAATTTCATCATGCCATTTTTCCAGATTTCACTCTAGGTATATTTTGTTCAGTTATTTGTGTTTTCACACTCTAGTGGATTACCTGGGCATATTTTCTCTTGGAAACATTTTGTTTGCATGTGATGCTTCATTTTTTGTTATTCTTCATGTATTTCCAGCATCTTGTCCTTTTTGGACATTTTTGAGCATCATTTGTAAGCTATCTTTTATGTAAACTCATTGAGATAAAGTGTCACACTATTGTACATGCATCTTTTGGGATTTTGCACATAAGGTTGTGCCATATTTTGTACTCGCACTGATATTATAAAGTGCCATGAGGGGCTGTGTAGTTTTCCTTTGTTTTGCCATCACATCTTTGTCTAGTGAGTGTCCCTCCACGACGACAGTGAATCCATATTATTCCAGCCTCATGCATGTGTGCTTTGTTTTGCACACCACTTTTTCAGTTGCAGGTGCTTTCTTGTCCACTTTCAGATGTTGTATCTTCTTCATGCACTACAGGGTGTTGCACACCATTTTAGTTGATCTGTCAGGTTCCCAGTTCAGCATTATGGGGGGTATTATACTGTTCATGCTAATGCTTCCTTGGTTTCACCTTGGAAGGAATCTTCCATTCTCAGTTGATCAGTGTTTCAGACTATTGGTTCATGTACCATTTGTATCTTCATTCTAGGTGTTTGCCTTTGTTTGCCATCTAATTCAAGTAGTGTCGTTTGGGGCACTCATGCAGATTGTTGTCTTCTTGACAGACTATTGGTACTTATTCCATTTGTATCTTCATTCTAGATGTTGCCTTTGTTTGCCATCTGATTCGAGTAGTGTCATTTGGGGGACTCATGTAGATTTTGTATCTTCGTTCTAGGTGTTTGCCTTTGTTTTCCATCTGATTCGAGTAGTGTCATATGGGGCACTCATACAAATTGTTGTCTTTTTGATCCTGATCATCTTATCTTTAGCAGAGGTTCTTCAGCACCATAGCAGTCATCTTTCGACAGTTGTTTGCAGCTTCTTCTGCTTCAGTGATGTCTCTTCTTGGCTTTCTTCTTCTCCTTTTGGAGTAGAGCTTTTTCCCATGAGGTTTTCTCTATTTCTCCATTTTACAAAGATTTGGTTGTATTTGGGTACCTGATCTGGCCTAGTTGCCGGGACCCATGTTTGCCTTCTTGTATTGTAGTTATCTTTGCTTTCTTTCATTTGTTTGTAGCTGCACTATTGCTCATCTTAAGGGGGGGTGTTAGAGTAAAGGTCTTAACTTAATTATGTTGATTAAGTTACCTTTATTTCCTTCTTAAGATTTCACGTTAGTTTGCATAATGTGACATTTAATAATTATATTAATTATTAAATGTTTTCCTATTAGGGCTTCTATTAGGGTTTTATTAGGGTTTGTATGATCTCCTTTTTATAAGGATTGATCCCATTATATTTCATATCAATTCATTCTCTCATTCTCTCTGATATATACATTTTTAGTTTTCAGAGAACCCTTGCTTGTTTGTCTCCATCTCTTCTTTTGTGATAGGTTATTTGTATGCAAGTGATCTTCGAGGTTTGTGGTGTTTTATTTTCTCAACTCCTACACAGGTGTCAAATTTACATCAACATCATTCAAAGTCAACAAACCCCAAAAGGAGCTTGAGGACAATCTATAGGTCAACATCTAAAGATTCAGACCCAGTTCTCTGTCAGAAATAGAAGTACAAGTTGATAGCTACAGATTCTAGTCTCAATATTCCACAAATCTATAGGTGGACTAAGTCACCATCATTGGTGAATTAGTCCCACTACCAGGCTTGAAAAGTGATCTCTGCAGATCTAGACACCCATTTCCCTGAAACATGTTTTGACAAAGTTTCCCCGAAGCAAGACTAAGTTTCCCAGCTTGGCATAAGTGTCCCAATGGCCTTCAATAGTAGATTTTGGAAGATTCTAGAGCTCCTCAACATCACACTTCAATTTCTAGGTGCACCACTTCTATTCCATTAAGTTTTGTTACATTTTGCATACATTTTAGGTCATTTTACATAGTTTTTTCAATAAATTTGCATTACATTAGTTTGCATTCAATAAGTAGTTCCTTTCATTATTTTGAAACATTTAGAAACATTCCAAATCACACACACATCACACATTTAACTCTTAATCTTGAATGAACCCCCTAGATCTTGGGTGTGAATGAATTCTCTCTTTTTAGGTGAAAACCCTAGAAGTGTTGGAGAACCCCCTTTCCCTCAAAATCCATGGTTCGGTTCTTTAATTTATAAATTATGTTATGGTTTTGTTAGTTTTAAGAGATCCAATTAAAACATAAATAGAATTCAAATTTGAGTAATTATGGACACACACATAGAATAAACACATACAACAACAAATTATGTGGTTCATCGTAATGGCTACATCCATGAGAAAAGAAAGACAAATAGCTCTTATTATTTTGCAACAACAAGATTACAATTCATCTTTGTGTATCACCAAGTGAAGAATATATATTGTTCTCTCTTTAGAATAGATGAAGAGTCATGAGAAGACGAAGAGAAAGGGTAGCCGTTGAGCTTCACATTCAACAGGTTTTGGGTTTGAATAAGAAAAAATTGTTGGAGATTATAATCACACCTACTCACTTAAATATGCCAACTACTACTTATATTAGCTCTATATCTTCCAAATCTAAAGTCTATCTCTCAACATTAAAGACTAACTTTGGAACATATCTTGCTAAGCGTTCAAATGGATTTTCAATTACTCCTCCAACTTGTCCCTATCAAATCATCTGCAAGTTTCACATAGATTGTGGGTAGTTTAGAAAATTCTATTTTATTATGTTCTCTCTCTCCTCCATATACGCATAGCTCTTTATATATTGAATCTGTGCATTTTTTATTCTCTCTTTCAAGAGTCCAACTCCGTAGAGCTATAAGAAGCCATTTCAAGAAGTTGTAAGAATTTTTGGATATGTTGTATGAAGTTGTCTATGAAAGAGCCCAAGCTCAGATGATGGAATTACTAATGTAATGTTTTATCTAAATGAATATAAAGTTTTTTGTGTTTATTTTTCTTTTTCCGCTCCCTTGTTTCCTTAAAAAATTGGATTATTTAAAGGTTTGAACAAAACAATAAAGGTTCTATTAGGGTTTGAACAAAAATCAGAATTTTGTTACAGTTTCCACAAAAAAAAAACTATGCTAACACTTGAACAAAAAATGAGAGCTTTGTTAAGATTAGAATAAAAAATGAGAGTTTTGTTATGGTTTGAATCAAAATGATGGTTGTGTTTTAGAACAAAAGGATGAATGTTCTAATGGTTTGAGTGATACATTATGCCTTCAACAAAAAATAATGAGGATTTCATTATGATTAGAATAGAACCGATCGTTACCTAGAAATTTTTACAAAAGAAGGGTTTCGCCAGGGTTTGAACAAAAATGAAAAATTCTTCTAGGTTTTAAACCAAAAATAAAGAAATTTGATTAAAATAATTGAGTAGATATTTGAAAGTATAGTATAGGAGGTCCAGAGTTCAGAGCTCACTCATTATTTTGACCTCAAGAGCGCCATCATGAAAGATCTCGTTGAACCACTCGCCAAGCATACCATAATCAAAAGGATCTTTGTGGGAATGATGAGTGTACACGACTGGAATGTTCTAGGCTTAGCAGGATTTGATTGTGCATTGAATTACAGTGATAATGGGCATGTTGAAGCCCTGAAAATAGAGCTGAATTTTTATAACTAGAAGGGTTGCATTGTGTGGCTCAGGATTGCGCTACCTCGTCTCATAATTTCTACGTATGATTCCCCCATTGCAATTGTTTTTCTCTGGATTAACAAATCCCTGGCATAGTTACCTACAATCGGATTATGCAAAGTATCCCATGTTATTCATAGAGATTCTTATTTAATGTGATTGGAAAATAAACACTCGACGGTGATGGGTATTTGGGGATTGGCTTCCATGAGATTTATTTGATTGGTAAGTCTGGAATGTTGGAGTGATGCACAACAACTACTATTCTTGTGGGGTTATGTTCAATTCCTACCCAACCCAATCAAATTCATTCATGGGGGACTTCCTTTTCACCATTTAGGATAAGGTTTCATGGAGGGGGGCTTCCTTAAAAATCTTAGCGTATGGTGTTCTTGGTCCCATGGATTTAATCTTGCAATTTTGTTTAAAATTTTAAGTTCCAAAATTTAAGGAATGAAATGTAGTGCTTTGATAAAAAATAATAAATAAATCAAAATTTTCTCATTTTTTATTTTCTAATAAGAATTTAAAATTTTAGATAAGAGACAAGGTGTATAAAAAACTCCTAAGTTGTAGGGGCAATTTCTAGTCCCACCCCAATTTCACCAGCTAAAATATTCATTCATAAAAGATAGGAGCTCCTATTTTTCGATTCCAATGAATCCTATAACATAATTTTTTTTCCATAAGACCTCCTACTCATGAAAATAGAAGCCCAAACCCCCCATGGAACCATATAATTAAATCACTGCCTGGACATCCTTACCATGAACCTCTCTCTACTGATGTTTTAAACAATACACATTAATGCACCCATACATGGATCATGCCCATAATGTTGTAACAGTTTGAAAGTTGT
The DNA here is from genome assembly GCA_007115665.2 of Sequoiadendron giganteum. NCBI lineage: Eukaryota > Viridiplantae > Streptophyta > Pinopsida > Cupressales > Cupressaceae > Sequoiadendron > Sequoiadendron giganteum. Next base: position 41,256,854 of record CM021109.1, read on the forward strand.
ATTTACTATTTTAGGACAGTCGTTAAACGCTAGATAATTATTACTCCCTTGCACTCCCCTTTTAATGCTAGATAATATTTTTGATCTTCTTGGATTTCATTTACTCATATGTGTCACTAGGTTCATTGTAATTTCATCTTGGGTTATCTAGTATCCATTGTGAGAAAAATAATATCACAATGTATCATTTGTTTTAGTTAGGACCGGTTAGAAGATTTTAAAAAAATATTTTCTTTTGATATGGATTAGTATTGTATAAGGAAGATAGTGTGGTGGACGTTTGACTCCATGCCATTAAAATTATGGAAGTGTATTTTTTTTTTATAAGTTCAGAGTTATTTATTCTATAAATTCTAATTTATTCTATTTTTTTATAAATATATATTAATTTAAAATTATTAGAACAAATTATTTTAAGAAAGCAATTGTAATAAATAATATCTATTTAATTTTTTTAATTCAAGAATGTGTTCAATTTGGAATACTATATTATTTTGGACATTTATGATCTAAAATGACTAATATTTAGTGTGAAATATTTAAAATTTAATATCAAATATTAAAATTAAAACCATTTTCAAAAAATTACTTTTTCTAATTCTTAGTTATTTTAATGAAAATGGACACAAAAATTAAAATGAATAACAAAAAATGTATAAATAAAATATAAATTGGAGAATATAATATAATATAAAACATAAAGCTCCATTTTAGCCCGCACAGGTAGCGGAGTTGGCTTGGTTTGTGGGTTTGCTCCTCATAGGTGTTGGGTTCGACTCCAAAACTTGGACTTTCACCTCAGCTCGCTTTGTAAAGGGAATGTCATGGGGACACCCCTAGGTTACCAAAAAAAAAAAAGCTCCATTTCAATCTTCAAAAAAAATTATAGAGTTTAATAAAAATGGCTAGCAAAGTAGTTAAAAAAAATATAGTGTAATTAAAAAATATAAAATATATAACTTCAAAATAAATAAAATATAATATAATATATTTCAAAATTCTATAATAATACTATAAATTACTTAGAAAATAGAATTTAATTTAAAGTATAGAATTAAATGTAGAATATATAGTGAGTTGTGAAACATCTAATATTTTTTTCAGTAAAAAATAAAGTTTAATAATATCTAATCATTTATTACATAGTTTCCATTATATAATTATCAAATATCAAACCATTTACACTAGCATTTGTGTGTAGTGACATGCAACGATAAGTTGATAGGCGGAGGGGAAGTGCAAATGGCAGGTATGTATACATACATAGAAGGAATTAAGAATAAGACACATACATATATGCACTTAGGGAATGATAAGCTATATTTTAAGTGTTATAGAAAACATCAATCTCACCATTGATCGCAGTGATTAACAATAGCATGTGCAAACAACATTGATACATACTTACACGTTCATTGAATCATAAACCATATCTTGAGTGTTATATGGAACATTGATGTCACCATTGTTTGCAGTGATGGAGAATGTATTTTCCATATGTGCAGATATGTATGTATGTCGTAGTAGATGCAAACACAATTGATAGATACTGATCCCATCATGTCATATAGAACATTGATGCAACCATTAATTGGTTTCAACAAACAATATAGTCTTTTATGAACAACTTATCGAAGATTGAAACAATATAGCCTTTTCAACAATACCTTATCAAAAATGGAACAATATAGCCTAAGGTAGAGAACAACAATCAACAATGGCTTACACAAATCAACATAAACTATATAACATTAGCTATTTTATTGCATTACAAGCATAGCCACTAAACATAAGCCATAAATCACACAATATTGGTTTCAACAACGGGCCAGATGGAAAAGCCACAAAACACAAAAATTCACAATAACAAACGTATACAAAAATAGTCTTTTTTTAACAGCATAATAGCAAAAATTGAAACAATATACTAACACATTATTGGAATGATAAGCCCTATTTTGTGTGTTATATGGAACATTGATGTCACCATTGTTTGTAGTGATGGAGGATGTATTTTGGCTATGTGCAAATATGTGTGTATGTCTTAGTAGATGCAAACACCATCGATACATATTGATCCCTATGTGTTATTAAGAACATTGATGCAACCATTAATCAGATTTGAGAAACAATCTAGACTTTCTAAACAACACCTTATCAAAGATTGAAACAATATAGCCTTTTCAACAACACCTTATCAAAAATGGAAAATATAGCCTAAGCTAGAGAACAACAATGAACAATGCCTTATGCAAGTCAACATAATTTGTATAGCATTAACTATTCTATTGCATTGCAAGCATAGCCACAAAATAGAAGCCATAAATCAAACAATATTGGTTTCAATAGTGGTCCAGATGGCAAAAAACCCACAAAACAAAAAATTCCCAGTAACAAACAAATGCCAAAACATAGTCTTTTTCCAACAACACAGTAACGAAAATTGAAATAATATAGCCTTTTCAGCACAACCTTTTAATAATCCATTTATCATACCATTACACTGAGACAATAGATCATAGATGACATTGACATAGATATATATTATCTAAAAATGATAATACAATTATGTGAAAGATCAGAATATAATTGAAATGTCAAATAAGTGTATTTGCATAAGTCATGCACAACCTTAACAATAAAGAGATAATTGCATTCATATAATTCTATTGAAGATTGATACAAAAAATTTAAATTATATTTTTGTATTTTATTTCTAACCATTCTAACCGATTTTGTAATAATTGAGTATTCTCAAAGTGTTGAAATGTGCACAAGGCAACTGAGGGGGGGGGGTGAATCAATTGTATCAAAAACCTTTACTTATAAACTTAATCAATTCCACTTTTCTTTAATTTGTTATTAAGTATGAAAATGAGATGCAAATAACAAAAGCACAATACCAGAGACACCAGATTTATATGGAAAACCCAATGAGGAAAAAATCATGGTGAGGATTAACTCACAATATAGTAGTAATGCAATACCGGATACACAGGCTCACTGCCTGAGGGATCACTTCCCAAATATAAAGGCTCACTGCCTTAGGACTCACTATCTAGAAAAAGGAGGCTCACTGCCTACAAAAGATACAAAGAAATAGATAATGATCCACCACTAGAAGTTACACACACTTCACAACTTGATCAGAAGATTGTGAATACAATGAAGTACCGTTGCCTCAATTCGCTCTTCCACACTCTGCTTTTTGAACTTTTTCGCACACTCTTCTCTTGCTCGAATTGAATGATGGATGGATATGAAATTCATTACAACTCAACTTGCTTTTATACCATCTTCAACCTTAGAAACATTCTCCAAGGTCGGCTTAGACAATTTCATTTTATAAATTCAAACTAGGTTGGCTACTCAACATTCCTGTGGTGGCTAGGAATGTCAGAGGACCAATTACATATTTAATTTAAGGACCCAATCAACATCTTGGATCATGCACATGATTCCTCAAGTCGATGGAAAAAATCAAATGTAACATGTAGACACCATGTTAGCCAAACCTAATGAAAACACAAATGAACTTGAAGTACACACATCATCAACAAGATAAACACACGCGGATTGCTCAACACGCTTCACTAGTCTTTTTACCATCTTTGAGAACAACTCAAATACATCCACAACAAATTCAACAAACTTCATTTGTAGAGAAAACTTCACCAGTTCAACCGGGACAACTAGCAAAAGACAGAGACTTCGGAGAAGGTCTTCCAAAGCTCCAAACCACAAAAAAATCTACCAGAACACATAAACCATCAAAAGGAATAATCTCCCAAATCCACAAGATCTGAGGCCAAATAACAGAAGACTGTGGGGCCAAAACATTTCTCCTAGTCAATAACTAGATAATTCTGATAAACTAGTTCACACACCAGTGAACATAATTTTTAATTTCCATCACACTAGAAGCTAAAAATTGGAATATAGAACTCATTTAAGCTCATGAACACACCATCAAATCCACATGGACATTGGATCAATATAGAGAGAATGCGGACCACATTACCAGAGCATGCTCATAATACAACTTCAACATAGCTTTCCTTATTTCTCAAATTTTCTCAAAAGAACTTGGCAAATAACTTACTCAACCTGTAAAGTGTTGACATCAATGACAACACTAATGAAATCACCACCAAACACATCCATACTTGCAAAAATATCCCCCTTTTCCATTGATGGCAACACATGATGTGAAAAACCATCAAAGACAACATAAATGATTCTCATAAGTGACAATCTACCAAGCATAGAAGATACATGATCTCTCTCCCATATTCTACATGATTTTCAAAAGTGACAACCTGCCAAGCATACAATTTTCGCATGATTCTCTCTCCCCCTTTGACATCAATGGAAAAGGATATTATTACCATATAAATCCCTATTCACTCCCCCTAAGGAATACATCCACATCACATACTGCAACAATGCACTTCTCTACTCCCCTTGAGGAGTAGACCTCAATCATTAGTCCGGAACAAAAGAGTCTATGAATCCACTAGACTGATGCACCTCCATGTGCACTTAGTTCAAAGAAGGAGGGGTAGAAACCCCTAACTTCTCTCTGAGATACTCAAAATTATCATTTGGAAGGGCCTTAGTGAATATGTCTCCAATTTGTTCTTTTGTAGTGAACCACCAAAAATATAACACTAAAAGGGAAAGAGGATTCCCTTTACTAGGCCCCTGGGGTTTTTCACCTAGGAGCACTTGGTGTAGGAATGACTCCTTTCCACTTGATGGTTATGTTGTTTTTGGTAGTTACGTTCAAAGGAAGGGATTGGATGAGGTTGTGTTGTGTGTGTCTGAAAATTGAAATGCAATGAAGCTAATGTAATCTATGAAATGAAAAACAAAGAAAATGTAAGTAAATGCAAGCTAAACTATATGCCCTAAATGTATGCAATATGGAAACTAAAAAGAAGTAATAGAGAGTGTGCACTTGGGAAACAAAACTTGTAGATGAGGGGCCTTGGAATATTATGGAAATTTTCTAAAATCAATAGAGGGACACTTACACCAAGCTAGGTGATCTAGTCCTCATATCGATTAACTTTGTCAGATTGGGTTTCAAGGAAAAGGGTACCCAGAAATACAAAAAGCCTTTTTCAGGCTTAGCACAGGGACAAGGTTGCCAATACTGGTGACCTAGTCCTCCTGGTGCTTTTGGAAGATTTAGGTTTTGATTTTGTGGATCCCAATTGGTACTTTCCTTTTCTGCAATAGTCTGTGTCTGAATCTCCCGAAGGTGACCTGTAACTTGTCCTTTTGCTCCTTCTAGGATTTGATGTCTTGATGTGACTTGAATGGAATGTTTATAATTTCTCCAACACTTTGTACCTTGATAAATATGAGTACAAACTACAAAACACATGCACAGACAAAGAGAATGTTGGGGTTAGGGAATAGGGGTTTGCCTAAGTCAAACCCCTTTGATGGTAACTTAAAACCAAATAAAATAGAAAGCAAAGGAGAGATGCTTGAATGATAAAACAATGTAAATGCTCACCAAATCCTTCATTTTTGAAGTTTGCAACATGCAAGAATCAGCTCCAATGGAGGTTGCTTGTGTTTCCTTGTGCTTGATTGCTTGCTTTGGAAGCTTGAGTGCAAGAGTACTTGTGAAGAGATGTAAAAATGAGCTTGGGAGAGAGATAAATGAAAGTGAAAACCCTTATTTATACAACATATGCCCTAATTTCTTGAAAATGAAACATTATAGGCTAACACTAGGGTTTTGGAGGCAAATTCCCGTTAGGTTTTTGTCTTAAATTTGATATTTTTGTCAAAAGGGACTAGGTCGCCAAAGGGGGCGACCTAGTCCACTTGGACAATTTCAAGTGGTGGTTAGGAATAAAATGTGATTAATTATGTTTATTAGGTTTTCCTCTCAAAAACACTTAAGTTGGGCCTAAAATTACATAAAGGGGACAAATTAACATAAGAAAATGGTTAATTAGTGAATGATAAACCTAGGAAAGTGCGAAAATGCCTTACGAAACTTTACAACATTTTGACACAAGGCTTGAAAAGCGGTAAAGAGGGGTTATTTAGGTGAATTATGTTAAAAGGGTCTTAGAAAAGTGGGAAGATTTTTTACAACAGTTCACAACACCTTAGTAAAACCCTATTGGAATACTGTTGATTTGCAAGCTTTCAAGACTAAATCAAGGCAAAACAAGGCCAAAATGAGTGAAAAAGTGCCAAAGACTACACTTTTTGGCGACACATTTATCCCCCACTTTAGTGAGAGGATGAACTTGCTTCAAACTCAAACTAAAGTAATTGAATCATGTGTGTCGAGTGGGATCTAATGTAATCATGTTAGTAAGGTGGGATTACTATGATCAAGAGGGGTGATCAAGCCCCCAAGATCAAGATCCCATTGAAAACCAAACATAAGTACAAAGGATCATACAAGAGGTGATGTGAAAGAGTGAAGAGAGAGATAAGTCAGATCAAGCTTTGACCGTTTGTCCAACCAGTTGTCGATTAGATCTAAGTTGTTTGTCTGAAAGGAAAGGAATGTACTCACTCTAGGTCGACGAGACTTTCGGTTGTCTATCAAGTGAGAATTCCAAAAGGAGGTGAGAAACATATGCTTAGTTGGTATGCACTCACACACATGAAAAGGTGGCTATGGGGAAAGTCGTGTTGCTAGTTGGGCTTCCCGCTCAACCATACCAAAGTTATACCTCCTGATAACTTTGATAAAGCACCACAAAAGACAAGGGTGTAGTTCATGAGACAAGAAAAGCCTTGGATGCTTAGAACTCATGAACAAGTGCAAGATGGAACCACAGTCATGCAAGTTGTATTATGCAAGGTGGCCATGTATGCACAATGCAAAGATCCAAAATGAAAAAATGTAAAAAGAGTGTTTCAAGGAGTCTTGTTTAGTTCATATGAGGTCTTTAACTTAGGGAACATTGTGTCTAATGTCTCCAAGAGAGGACCTATTAAAGGATAGAAAATTCACAACTTAGGGGATGCAGTGTATCGCATCAGGCCACTAAGAGGAATGTAATATGCTAAGATAAGTCACACTTATGAAGAAAATTACGCCAAATGTCATCCAAAAAGTGAGAAAATGCATCATGTGAAGTGATAAGGCTGCACTAGGAACCAAGGACAAAGAAAAAAATATGAAAATACAAAATAAATAGTGCCAATGTATGCCCCCACTTTAAAGGAATTGATAAACACCATTTTGTGAGAAATTACTTTAAACTAGAGAAAGGAACAAGGAAAAAAGGGGAAAAAAAGGACATGAGAGCCTACCTGGAAAGCCCTATGTCAAGTGATAGGTGTCTAGGAAAGGCTGTGTCATGTGAAAAGAAAGAAAGCAAGGGAAACACGGTTTGCCTCCAAAATGAAAAACCACAAACACATAAGGGATCTATGGATTTGGGGTTAGTATGTTCGTTGGTGCGATGTTCATGTAAGGAGTGCGAAACTATCATCATTCCCTCAAATACATAGAACTGGAAGAAGACACAAAGAGATCAAAAGAAAATGAAAGAAAGAGTCAAATGTGGGTCAACATGGAAGAGACTTAGGATGTCTCGACACTTTGCATCATTCCCAAAAGGATAACAAAAGCATAAAGGAAAAAGGAAAACAAGCCTTGTTTTTGAATCAACAAAAAGGAGACATTGTAGTCTCAATGACTTGCATCATCCTCAAATGGAAGGCATAAAGGAAACAAAAGGAAAAGAGTCTATTTGGGCCAACATGAAGGAGACATTGGGGTTCCAATGCCTTGCATCATCCCCAAATGAAATTCAAGAAGGAATGCACGACATATAGAAGAATAGAGATGCATATAGAAGAATGTCACAAAGAGGAGGAATATCAAATATGACAATATAGGGAACACATGACACAAGCAAACACACAACTAGTAAAGCAAGTACGAGTCAACCATTAAGAAAAGTATTTTCCTCCCAATCTTGGTGGGTATAAGTGGGAGGTGGACAATGAAGCTAAGGGACAAGAGAAAATGCATTACTAGGACAATGCTAGCAACCTCTTGCCCCCACCGAGTGCAGGGCTAGAGTGAGCAGAGATAGGTGATGGGAAAGAGCATGTAATAATGAGAAGGGCATGTTCTACAACTATTACATGAAAAGGTGCATGAGAGGAGTTTTAGGGGTCAATAGGGTAGCACTCAGTACCAACGAAGTGATACTTACTCAGTATCTCTTGCAGATGGTGACACTCATCACTTCTATGGCCAAGAACATGATTGTAAGCACAATGTGGTACATTAGAATATTTAGGAAATAAACCAACTAATTACGATGGGGTAAGGTGATGAGCCCTTTGTTTAAGAGGATGTATAATTTTCACTCACATTCAAGTGGTGGACAGAGAGGAAATTTAAGTTTATGTGATTTATAGGGCCTCTTGTGTTTACTAGATTCACCAACTTTGAAAGAGGAGACTAGGGTAGGAGGTTCAGAAATGATCGTAGGGTAAAATTTGTTATTATTTTGAGGGGAGGGTAACCATTCCTTAGGAAGGAGAACATCCAAATTGGGAGGGGAATCAAAGATCATTGTGCCATCATCATGGAGCCTAAGATAATCTCAAGGAAGCACCCTGTCATGAGGGGGATCTTGATAACCTATGCCCATTGTATGTTTATCAAGTGATAATTGTTCATAAAATTTGTGAATGGCATGTTCATTCATCATATCACCACCTTTCTTTCTTAGGATGGTAAACCCTTTTCCATAAGTCTGTTGAAGATTAATGGGAGGGTGGGTGACCTAGTTATGGTAAAAGGGTGGATGAGTGGCAGGATTAGAGGAACTAGGCCCACCTTACATAGGTAGCTTAGGTTCAGTATTTGTTTCCGGATGGAGGTAAGAAAATGTATCTAAGGGTGACATGTTGGGCAATGGGGGTTATTGCATGGATGGGTAAAAGGTTGCATTAGCTTCAAGATTTTCATGGAAGTCATTGAGGAACCTATACATGCTAGCATCATCATATCTAATGATGTCTAATTGAGTAGGAGGACACTGATTGGGAGTTGATTGAGTAGGAGTAGGTTCAAGGTCATTAGGATCAGTGGAAAAGGTGAAACTTGACATATCCCTTAAGGATTTGAGGGATTTCCAAAAAAATTCGAAAGACATGGCTATGATGAAAGAAACGTAAGGATAAGAAATGGACTAAAAGAGAAAATATCGAAATGGAAATAGAAAGACAATTACAGATAGCATAAATGCAGACAATGTGTTGAAATGATAGAAACTATTATGCAAAATGTGCAAGAGGACTAGATCATCCAGTGTGGTGACTTAGTCCTAATAGAGATTGTCTTAACAATTTTAGAAAGTTTTTAATACTTTGTCTAATTTTTATTCTTTCTCAATGCAAGTACATAATAAAAATGCAAAGTGTTTTGTTCTTTTTCCAATAAAATGAAATGCAAAGTACAATCTAGCATGAAATTTCACTAATTCCCTTTTCTACAAACCCTAGGATGCAAACAATGCAAAATTTTCAATGCAATGCAAGCTATGTCCTAAGATGAAATGCAAAATCAGAAAGTTAGCAAGTGGTCTATAGTCGGGTTCATCAAAATGAACCACCAAAAATATAACACTAAAAGGGAAAGATGATTCCCTTTACTAGGCCCCTGGGGTTTTTCACCTAGGAGCACTTGGTGTAGGAATGGCTCTCTTTCAACTTGATGGTTATGCTGTTTTTGGCAGTTGCATTCAAAGGAAGGGATTGGATGAGGTTTTGTTGTGTGTGATAAGTGTGGCTTAAAACTAAAATGCAATGAAGCTAATCTAATCTATGAAATGTAAACAAAGCAAATGTAATTAAATGAAAGCTAAACTATATGCCCTAAATCTATGGAATCTAGAAACTAACAGGAAGTAACAAAGAGTGAGCACCTAGGAAATGAAACTTGTAGATGAGGGGCCTCAAAATAATCTAGAAATTATCTAAAATTAGTAGAGGGACACTTACGCCAAGCTGCACGATCTAGTCCTCCTGTTAGGAAAACTTTTCCATATTGGGCTTCGGGGAAAAGGGTACCCAAAAATACAAAAACCCTTTTCTCAGGCTTAGCACAGGGACAAGGTTTCCAATAGTGGTGACCTAGTCCTCCTGGTGCTTTTGGAAGATTTAGGGTTTGATTCTATGGGTCCCAGTTGGTACTTTCCTTTTCTACAGTAGTTTATGGACCTAAATCTCTCGAATGTGACCTGTAACTTGTCCTTTCGCTCCTTCTAGGGTTTGATGTCTTGATTTGACATGAATGGAATGCTTGTACTTTCTCCAACACTTTGTACCATGCTAAATCTAAGTACAAACTGCAAAACACATGCACAAACAAAGAGAATGTTGGGGTTAGGGAATAGGGGTTTGCCTAAGTCAAACCCCTTTGATGGTAACTTAAAACCAAATAAAATAGAAAGCAAAGGAGAGATGCTTGAATGATAAAACAATGTAAATTCTCACCAAATCCTTTGTTGTTGAAGTCTGCAACATGCAAGAATCAGCTCCAATGGAGGTTGCTTGTGTTGCCTTGTTCTTGATTGCTTGCTTTGGAAGCTTGAGTGCAAGAGTACTTGTGAAGAGATGTAAAAATGAGCTTTGGAGAGAGATAAATGAAGGTGAAAACCCTTATTTATACAACATATGCCCTAATTTCCCAAAAATGCAACATGATAGGCTGACACTAGGGTTTTGGAGGCAAATTCCGTTAGTTTTTTGTCTAAATTTGAAAAAAAAATCAAAAGGGACTAGGTCGCTCAACGTGGCAACCTAGTCCACTTGGACAATTTCAAGTGATGGTCAAGAATAAAATGGCGATTAATGATGTTTATTAGGTTTTCCTCCTGAAACACACTTAAGTCTGGCCTAAAATTACATAATGGGGACAAATTAACATAAGAAAAGGGTTCATTAGTGAATGATAAAGCTAAGAAAGTGTGAAAATTCCTTACAACACTTTACAACATTTTGACACAAGTCTTGAAAAGGGGTAAAGAGGGGTTATTTAGGTGAATTATGTTGAAAGGGTCTTAGAAAAGTGGGAAGATTTGTTACAAAAATTCACAACACCTTAGTAAAACACCATTAGAATATTTTTGGTTTGCAAGCTTTCAAGACTAAATTGAGGCAAAACAAGGCCAAAATGAGTGAAAATGTGCCAGAGACTAAACGTTTTGGTGATACAGGTAGGTACATATTCAAGTCTTGATTCCTCAATACTTTCTCCCTCAAGAAGTGATACTTGATAGATATATGCTTTGTTCTAGAATGCATCACTGGATTCTTTGATATTTTTATAGAACTTGTATTATCACATAATATAATGGTAGGTTCATCACTCAACACACCTATGTCCATTAAATTTTGCTTCATCCACAGTACCTGTGTACAACACGATTTTGTTGCAATATACTCTACTTCAACAGTGGATAAAGAAATTGAATCTTGCTTCTTGCTCAACTAGAAAACTAATCTTTCTCCAAGAAAATCTTCCACTTGTACTCTTCCTATCATCTACACATCCAACCCAAACAATGTCAGTGTAGGAACTCAACTTGAAATCATTGTTACTTGGATACCATAGCCCATAGTTTGAAGTTCCTTTAAGATATCTGAATATCCTCTTCACAACTTTGACATGTGCTTCCTTTGGTTCTGCTTTAAATCTTGCAAGTAAGCATACTGCATGCATAATGTCAGGTCTAGTAGCAGTAAGATACAACAATCCTCCAATCATGGATTTTTACATGCTTTGATCAACTTTAGCAGATCAATCATCCTTACTCAGCTTGCATCTACTTACCATAGGGGTATATACTAGTTTAGAATCATCCATTCCAAACTTATTTAACAATTCCTTAACATACTTAGATTATGAAATGAATATCCCTTTGTCAATTTGATTAACTTGAAGCCCAAGGAATAAATTTAGTTCACCAATCATAGACATTTCAAATTATTTTTGCATCTCTTCATAAAACTTCTTACACATACCTTCATTACCACCAAAAATGATATCATCAACATAGACAACAACTATCTATATTTTGTCTCTCTCAACTTTGAAGTAAATATTGTTGTCTGCATACCCTTTGTTGAATCCCTATTTTGTCAAGTATTTATCCAATCTATCATACCAAGCTCTGGGAGATTGCTTCAGTCCATATAATGATTTCTTTAACTTACAAACCATGTCTAGTTTGTCTGACAGTGAAAAGCCTTTTGGTTGCTCCATATATACTTTTTCTTCCAGTTCCCCATTCAGAAATGCACATTTGACATCCATCTGATATACTTTGAAGTATTTATGAGCTCAAAATGCCAAGAACATTTAAATGGCTTCCATTATTGCTACATATGCAAAAGTTTCTTCAAAATCTATTCCTTCAACCTGTGAGTATCCTTTACATACAAGTCTGTCTTTATTTCTTACCACTTCACCATCTTCATTCAACTTGTTTCTGAATAGCCATTTTGAACCAATTACATTCTTGTTTTTAGGTCTAGGGACTAGTTCCCATGTATTATTCTTCTTTATCTGTTGTAATTCCTCTTTCATTGCTCTAACCAAACTTTCATCATCACATGCTTCATTCACAGTCTTAGTTTCAATCTTAGAAAGTAAACATAAGTTTACCTCAACCACTTTTTTTCTTGTCTTTACTTCTTCACTTTTGTCTCGAATTATCTATTCCTCGAGATGATTTCTCTGAACATATTTAGGAGTCTTAGGTGTCGGTTCCGTTTTTTCTTCTTCTTCACTTTGCTCTTTCTCTTCTTTTTCTTCTTGTATTTTCACATGGATAGGCTCATCAGGTTCAACTTCAGTTGTCTCCACCGATCTATACATAGCTACATCAACCTTCACATTAGTAATTTCAATGATTTTTTTCAATATCTTATTAAAAAATCTGTAAACCTTACTATTATTTGAGTATCCAAGGAAAATTCCTTCATCACATCTAGCATCAAACTTTCCAAGATTTTCTTCATATCTTCTAATGTAACATCTACTGCCAAATACCTTAAAGTATTTCACTGTAGGAGTTTTACCAGTCCATAACTCATAAGGAATCTTAGTGTTGTTACCTCTAACTTGAACTCTGTTAAGAATGTAAACAAAACTGTGAATGGACTATTTCCAATACACATCAAGAACATTTGCTTCTTTCATCATATTTCTAGCTACCTCTTGCATAGTGTGGTTCTTTCTCTCAACAACTCCATTATGCTGCGGGGTTCTAGGAGTAGAATAATGTCTTTTTATGGCATGCTCTTCACATAATGCATTGAACTCCTCGGATGTAAACTCTCCACCTCTATCAGATCTTAAGCATTTAATTCTCAAGTTTACTTCATTTTCTACTCTTGCCTTAAACACCTTGAATCTATCAAGAGCCTAATACTTCTCTCTAAGAAATGTAGCCCATGTCATCCTAGAGTAATCATCAATTAAAAGCATAAAGTATGTGTCACCACTTAGGCTTTCTATTCTTGGACTATAGAGGTTTGTATGAATTAATTCAAGCATTCTGATAAAAGATCAATCCTTTGTTTTAAAATGGTTACTTGTTTGTTTTCCCATCTGACAACTTTTGCAAATTGAATTTGAAGGTTTTGTGATTCTAGGCAGATCCCTCACAACTTCTCTAGAACCGATCCTAACTAGATTGTCAAAATTCACATGTTTGAGGAAGAAGGTAAAGAAAAGAAAGATGATGACAATGGTTTGGGTGCTCCTCTTGATGTCACTCCAGACCCCGCTGATGCATGGGGGAAGAATACGGATGACAGAGACCCTCCCGAATCTCTTGGCACTACTTTAGTTGCATAATGGCTTATTTATTATTTTTCTATTTTATTCTCTTGGACTTCTGGGCTGGGCCTATGGGACTTGTTAAATTTTGGTAATTTTTGGGCAATGCTCATGTGACTTTTGGGGTGTGCCTTTCTACCACCCACCCCTTTTTTGTGAATATGTACTCTTATCTTCAATTTAATATAGATAGCTACCTATTCACCCAAAAAAAATCACATGTCCCATCCTCCGATGCCAGAGCCAACTCTCACTGATCTGAGAAACAAAACATTGACCATTGCCACCTTTGAGTTGATAGATGTTTCCATGAGTTCTTCTTCCAGCTGCAACCACAGTTCTAGATCCTTTTCTGATCTCACAAGTGTTATCCTGAAACACAAGCTTAAAACCTTTGTTTCACATTTGTCTAACACTCAAAAGATTATTCCTTAAACCCTTTACATAATAGACATCATCAGTGTTATTTTTTCCATCAAAGCTAATTGTTCCTTTACCAATAATCTTAGCACCAAAATTATCTCCAAACATGACTATAACTCCATCATACTTCTCAAGTTTAGTAAACTTACTCTTATCTCCAATCATATGATTTGAACATCTGTTGTCAATTACCTAAAAATCTTCATCCTATCTATAATGACAAGCAGTTACCAGAGTAACTTTTGATTAATTATTCTTACACTCCAGACTAGGTTCTTTTGCACATTTATTTTCCAAGGCTAGAAATAAACATTCATCTTTGTCTTCCTCAAGATCTGATTCATCATTAGAAATTCCTGCATCTTCTTTAACATAATATAACTTTGTAAGCTTCCTATCCTTCTTATCCTTAAAATTACTGTTATTATCCTTGTTCTTCTTTTTTGGAGCTCTATTAGGACATCTTGATTCATAATGACTAATATTTCCATAACTGAAACATTTAAAGGGAAATTTACCTTTGTATTTACTAGTACCTTCGTTCAATCTCCTTGTGAAATTTTCTTCCAAATCTTCTACATCTTCATCATCATCATATTCTATCTTCAAGGCTTTAAAGGTTGTTTATGTCTTCTCAATATCTCTTGCAAATGCATTCAAGACACCAAATAGATGTTCCTTAGTAAATTTCTTCAGATCATATTGTTCTTCTAGTGCAAATACTTTTTCACTATAACTTTTTGGTAAGGTCATCAAGATATTCTCAATTATATCTTCATCCTTCATGGTACCTCCTTTATTCTTGATTTTAGTTTCTATAGTTTCAACTCTCTGATAATAGCTTACAATGTCTTCTCCATATTCCATTCTCAGATTCTCAAATTTTTTCTTAGTAGTTAGTTTCCTTGACAAATTTACTCTCTCATTCCCTTCATAAATATCTTTCAATTTTGTCCACATTTCATTAGTATTACCTAAAGAGATAACTTTTGATCTTTCAGTTTTAGAAAATGCACTAAAGATAGAAAACCTTTCTTTTTAATTCTCTTCAAAGGTTGCAACTTCATTAGTAGTAGAAGGTCCGACTGCTAGAATCACATACTTTGTCTCCACAACTTTCTAGCTATTAAAACTAATTGAAATCAAATAACTTCTCATATGTTCTTTCTAGTCACTATAATCAGCTCCATCAAACATAGCAAGCTACAATTTGTGCGCCATCTGATCTACCTCAAGAAGTTAAGCTTTTCACCAAGGAACGAAATCTCTGATACCACTTTTTTAAATGCACACAAGAAAACTAAGAGGGGGGGGTGAATCGGTTGTATCAAAAACCTTTACTTATAAACTTAATCAATTCCAATTTATCTTTAATCTATTATTAAGTATGAACATGAGATGTAAACAACAGAAACACAATACTAGAGACACTAGATTTACATGGAAAACCCAATGAGGTAAAAACCATGGTGAGGATTAACTCACAATATAGTAGTAATGCAATATCGGATACATAGGATCACTGCCCAACTACAAAGGCTCACTACCCAAATCAAGGGCTCACTACTTTAGGACTCAATATCTAGAAAAAGGAGGCTCACTTCCTATAGAAGATACAAAGAAATAGATAATGATCCACCACTAGAAGTTACATACACTTCGCAATTTGATCAGAAGATTGTGAATACTAATGCCTCAATTTTCTCTTCCACACTCTTCTTTTCTCACTTGTTCACACACTCTTCTCTTGCTCGAATTGAATGATGGATGGATATGTATTTTTTTAAAACTCAACTTGCTTTTATACCATTTTCAACCTTAGAAACATTCTCCAAGGCCAACTTATACAATTTCATTTTACAAATTCAAACTAGGTTGGCTACTCAACATTCTTGCGGTGGATAAGAATGTGAGAGGACCAATTACATATTTAATTTAGGACCCAAACAACATCTTGGATCATGCACATGCTTCCTCAAGTTGATGCAAAAAATCAAATGTAATGTGTAGACACCAGGTCGACCAAACCTGAGGAAAACACAAATGAAATTTGAAGTACACACATCATCAACAAGATAAACACATGCGGATTGATCAACATGCTTCACCAATATTTTTACCATCTTTGTGAACAAGTCAAATACATCCGCAACAACTTCAAAAAAAATCATTTGTAGAGAACACTTCACTAGTTCAACCGAGACAACCAACAAAGCATAGAGACTCTGGAGAAGGTCTTCCAAAGCTCCAAACCACAAGAAACTCCATGAGAACACAAAACCATCAAAATGAATAATCTCCTAGATCCGCAATATTTGAGGTCAAATAATAGAAGACTATGGAGGCAAAACATTTCTCCTAGTCAATAACTAGATAATTTTGACAAACCAATTCACACACTAGTGAATGTAATTTTTACTTTCCATCACACCAAAAGTTGAAACTTAGAATATAGAATACATTTAAGCTCATGAACACACCATCATATCCACATGGAAATTGGATCAATATAAAGAGAATGTGCACCACATTACCAGAGCACGCTCATAATACAACTTCAACACAACTTTCCTTATTTCTCAAATTTTCTCAAAAGCACTTGGCAAATAACTTACTCAACCTGTAAAGTGTTGACATCAATGAAAAAATTAATGACAACACCACCAAACACATCCATACTTGCAACACAAAGGTCATTTATAAGACATTACTTCATCAAAATCCTAATTGTGCGATTTGAAAACTCCACAAATCCAGGATCATAACAAAAAGCTAAACCATTATGAATGTCAGGAGTCATGAAAGACAAAAATAAGAAGTTGATAGAGCCTAGTTGAAAGCCTTGCAGCAAGGCTAACTTTGTAGAAGATATAATTCTGTGAAATGATCCATAGTACTCATGAATATAAACTGAGATAAAATATCCCTACCTAAGACATTACTATATTATGTGAGACACAATTGTTTTGTTGGATTTTATGGTTGTGCTGCTGATATGTGGTTGTCATTGATGTCAACGCTATTAGCATTGGTGATTCTAAAGGTTGTATATGTCGAGGAGATTGAGAAAATTGTAATAAATATATTGTAGGCAACTAGTGAAGCTGAGAAGGTCCGGGTAATGAAAATTTCTATACGTTGATGATAAGGAGGCATGCACTAAAGGGTTTGTTACTAAGCCTATCTAGTATGTTGTTTGAAAGTTTCAATGGTATGCATCAAGAATTGAGGAAGTTATGAAATTTGGTGTTCCTATAGTTATTCAGTTACTGTAGCAAGTGTTTCTGGAAGATGACATTCCAATTATAGTGAATTGAGTTGTTGTGTATGTTTCTGAGGTGTTCAGTGATGTTTCTAGATTATGCCCTATCAGTTTGGTACGTCTGATTTGATCAGTGTGTTTGTGATTGAATATTTTTCCTTGTGTGTTTAATGTTTTCATGTTCTTGGATGACATGATGGTGGTAGTGTGTTGTGGATAATTATGGATTAATATTTTATTTTTTGGCATGTTCGAGGATGTTGATTTAGGTCCTCAATATGTTGTGACCAGCTTAGGTTGGTGTGCATTAAGATTTTTTCATGTATTGAGGCCGACAATTGTGATTTATTCTTTATTTGTGGTCGGCAGAGTTGTTGATATAAACCTGTGTAGCAGATATATAAGAGTGATTGTTTATTCATTTTGATGTATGCTCAGAGTATGTTCGATGAATGTGTGTGAAGTATATGTGTGAATAAATATTAGATCATTCAAGCGAAGAGAATAGTGTGAAGAATATTGAGGGAAGTGTGAAGAAGTGTTTCTATACCTAACTAGAACTATAATCAAGCTTTTGTAGAAGCTAATTTCTCAGTTCAACCTCATCAGATGGATTTAATCTAATTGTCTTATGTAAGGCAGTGATACTTCCCTTTGAGAAATGAGCTCTAGGTAGTGTGCCTAAATGCATGTGCATTCCCTATTCATTTCTTTCATTATACTTCTAACAGGGTATAATCTTCCCTTAACAGGGTTTCCACGTATACAAATCTTGGTGTTCATGTGTCTCTATTGCATTGTTGATTTATGCTTGCAATGTTAATTATAATATTTGAGATTAAAATTTGTTTAAGGTTGAATAAGCTTAATTTTTGTAACAACTGATTCACCCCCCCTCTCAGTTGTTTATCCTTGTTTTTCCAATAATTGGTATCAGAGCTAGTTCCTCTAAAGAAGTCTAACAGCTTGAGGTGATCCGAGATGGCATCATACAAGAAGGATAGTCCTAGATTCATTGGTACAAACTACTCTCTATGGAAATTGAGAATGGAGTGTCATTTTAAGTGCATTGGTGAGCCTTTCTAGAAGATTACAAAGAATGCATACACAATTCCTCAGAATGGTCCCTCTACTGCTGATGAGATCAAAGAAGCATAAAATAGTACCAGAGCTATAGAATCATTGCAAGTGCTTTGAAAAATTCATAGATGACAAATGTAATAGTTTTAAATACTGCACATGAGATATAGATAAAATTGGAAACATTGTATGAAGGAGATGCACTAGTGAAAGTTGCTAAGCTGCAAAGTCTGAAAGGCAAGTGGGAGAACATGAAGATGAGGGAAGATGAAAATATCTTTTCTTTCTCACAAAAGGTAAATCAATTAGTGATGGACATTATATGTGTTGGTGGAGCCTTGGAAGAAGATGATATTGTGGCTAAGATACTTAGATCTGTGCCTACTTCTTACAAAACAAAAGCTCATGCTATTGAAGAGCTCAGGACAGTAACAAATGTGACAAAAGACATGTTGATTGGAAAAATTTCTGCATTTGAGTTGAGTGAATTTGGTGAATCGTTTCCTAAGACAAAGTCTACATTCAAAGCTACTATATCTAGAAAAAACCAACAAAGAAATGATCCGGGAGAGAGTTCCAAGAAAATATTCAAGTATGAAGAAGAGATGAAATTGATTGAAGATGAAGAAAGGGAGCTAGAAGAACTGGAAGCACTGATTATGAAAAAAGAAGTCATAGGATAAGTTAAGTACAAATGAAATCTACCTATTAAATGTTTCTCTTGCAGTAAGATAGGTCATTTTGCATCAAGATGTCCTGAAAGAGTCTCTAAGTATAAACCCAATAAGACTAGATTTCGAAAGAAATGTTATTATGCTGAAAAAGGAGTTACTGATAATCAATCTAATAAAGAAACTAGAAATGAAGATGAATGGGTATTCATTTCTATCAAGTAAAATGGTCTGATGTCCACTGAATTAGCTAGTAATCAAAATATTGAGAAAGCTCTTGCAACCAGAATTGATGAGAAAGATGAGTGGGTGATCGACAACAGATACTCACATCATATGACTGGTGATTTCTAAGCTTGGAAAAGTATGACGGTGGTGTTGTAAGATTTGGAGATAACAATGCTAGTGTGATTTGTGGTAGAGGCACTATTTCTCTTAGTGGAAAATGCAATATTGATGATGTTCTTTATGTTGAAGGATTGAAGCATAATTTGTTGAGTTTTTGACAAATGGTTGACAAAGGTTACAATTTTCAGTTCAAAGATGCTAAGTGTGGGATATTGGGAAGCTCAAGAAATGTAATTTCTTCAAGTACAAAGACAAGAGGTAATATTTTTCACTTGAATGTTGCCAGTGAAATTTGTTTGATTGCTCAATTTGATGTAAGTTGGTTATGGCATAGAAGGTTGTGTCATGTGAACTTTGATAACATTGTCAAAATAAGATCCATAAAAGTAGTTAGAGATCTACCTAAGTTAGTGAAGCCTACCAACACTATATGCAAGGAATGTCAGGTGGGAAAGCAAACAAGAATTTCATTTTGAAGCATACAACATCATTCCAATGGAGTACTGGATTTGGTACATATTGATCTATATGGTCCATCTAGAATCAGAAGTCTACAAGGAGAAAGGTACTTTATGTTGCTTGTTGATGATTATTCTAGAATGGTTTGGGTTGCTTTCTTAAGAGAAAAAAATGAGGCATTAGAGAAATTCAAAAGCTTCAAATCTTTTGTAGAAACTGAGATAAGTTTGAAGATCAAATTTTTTAAGATCAGACAGAGGTGGTGAATTCACTTCCCATGAGTTCAATTCATTCTATGAAGAGCATGGAATAAAAAGATAGTTATTTGCCCCCCGGACCCCATAACAAAATAGAGTTATTGAGAGAAAGAGAAAATTATTTTAGATACTTCCAGAACTATGATGTTGGAAGGTAATTTTCCTCATTTCTTCTTGGGAAAGAAGCTGGTGTCTTGGCTAAGTAAAAAATATAATTCCATTTCCTTATCTAATGTTGAGGTAGAATATATTGTTACAGAAAACAATTGTACTCAAGTGTTGTGGATGAAGTAGATGCTGAGATACATAAAAATTGAGTATGATGAACCTATTGCTATATTTTGTGACAACTCAAGTGCCATAAACATTTCTAAGAATCTAGTGCTACACTCAAAGACAAAACATATATCTATCAAGTATCACTTTTTGAGAGACAAGGTGAGTAACAAAGAAGTCAAATTAGAATATGTGCCTACAAAGGAACAAATTGCAGATATATTTACTAAACTGTTTCCTAAGGATACTTTTGAGTATCTCAAAGGAAATTCAGGGGTAATTTCCCCTCCTAATCTAAACTAAGATGCAAGTCTTTGCATCAATCTGTGGACTTATAGTCAGATCTTATTTTGGATTGATGTTATGGTGGCTGCTACTCAAGGGGAGTAGTCGGATGTTTCAGATGATATGTGGATCAGACCATGTGCACCCTTGCCATTGATTTCAAAATGGGAGAGGAACAATTGGAAAAAATCTTGAAGGGGGAGAAGAATCAAGAAAGGGAGAGAAGAGCAAGGAAAGAAGTATGTGAACAACTAGTTGTATTGATGGTACTATTTTCCACATCATGTGTTGCCATCAATGCCGAAGGGTGAGATTGTTGGATGTTGTGGTTGTGTTGCTGTTATGTGGTTGTCATTGATGTCAACACTATTAGCATTGGTGATTTTGAAGTTTGTATATATCGAGGAGATTGAGAAAATTGTAATAAATGTTTCGCATGCAGCTAGTGAAGCTGAGAAGGTCTGAGTGATGAAAAGTTTTGTATGTTGATGATTAGGAGGCATGCACTAAAGGGTTTTTTTTTTAGCCTATCTAGTATGTTGTCCGAAAGTTCCACTGCTATGCATCAAGAATTAAGGAAGTTATGAAATTATGTGTTCCTATAGTTATTCAGTTACTGTAGCAAGTGTTTCTAGTAGATGCAATTGCAATTCTGGTGAACTGAGTTGTTGCGTATGTTTCTGAGGTGTTTAGTGATGTTTCTAGATTGTTCTCTATCATTTTGGTATGTCCCTATTGATCGATGTGTCTGTGATTGAATATTTTTCCTTGTGTGTTTAAGGTTTTCATGTTCTTAGCCGACATGATGGTGGTAGCGCATTGTGGATCCTTATGGATTAATATTTTATTGTTTGGCATGTTTGAGGATGTTGATTTAGGTCCTAAATATGTGGTGACTAACTTAGGTTGGTGTGCATTAAGATTTTTTCATGTATTGAGGTTGAAAATTATGATTTATTCTTTATTTATGGCCAATAGAGTTGTTGATGTAAATACATGTAGCGGATATATAAGAGTGATTTTTTATTCATTTTCAAGTATGCTCAAAGTATGTTCAATGAATGTGTGTGGAGTATATGTGTGAATAAAGATCAGATCATTAGAGTGCAGAGAAAAGTGTGAAGAATATTGAGAGAAGTGTGAAGAAGTGTTTCTATACCTAACCAAAACTGTAATCAAGCTTTTGTAGAAACTAATTTCTAAGTTCAACCTCATCAAATGGATTTAATTTGATTGTCTTATGTAAGGAAGTGAGCCTTCCCTTTGAGTAGTGAGCTCTAGGCAGTGTTCCTGAATGCATGTGCATTCCCTATTCATTTCTTTCATTATACTTCTTACAGGGTATAATCTTGTGGAATAACATCCACCATGGTTTTTCCCCTAACAGCATTTCCAAGTATAAAAATATTGGTGTTCATGTGTCTCTAATGTGTTGTTGATTTATTCTTGCAATGTAAATTATTAGATCTAAGATTAAAATTTGTTTAAGGTTGAATAAGATTAATTTCTATAACAACTGATTCACCCCCCCCCCCCCCCTCAGTTGTCCATCCTTGTTTTGACAACATGTTTGTGTTGAGTATGTTCTACAAAAATCAAAGGAAACTGTGAAGTTTAGTGCAATAAGAATGTCTCATTGGTAGACAATATGTAAATTAGGAAATATAAAGAGTCCTATAATTTATAACAAATAATATGCAATGCATGTGCAATAAAAGTGATTAAATGAATAAGATATAGGCATACCTTGTGGGTGCAACGAGATGTAGTATGAATAGAAGAGAAGAAGGCCTACTCTCCAACCTACCATATTGGGTGATGTAGGCTCATGGGATGCCACCAAATCCCCAAACAAGAACATACATTGGCCACCACTATGATTAATAGTGAAACCAATGTTTCGACACCTGATAATTTTCTTTAGTTGAAATCACTTTTATACATTTTTAAAAGTATTTATAGTTGTATCATTTATGAGAAATAATTTGATGTGTAGTTGTTAAATAAGAGATGGGGTAAAGGACATATAGCCTTACCTTCTATATAAATAGAATGTAGTTGCATCTTGTACACCATGTGCCAAACATGTGATCACAAAGCTATTTTGTATTGTGGAGATGTGCAACTACAATTGAAAACATTTTCA
Source organism: Sequoiadendron giganteum (assembly GCA_007115665.2). Taxonomy (NCBI): domain Eukaryota; kingdom Viridiplantae; phylum Streptophyta; class Pinopsida; order Cupressales; family Cupressaceae; genus Sequoiadendron; species Sequoiadendron giganteum. The sequence continues at coordinate 41,279,919 of CM021109.1, forward strand.
ATCTAAAATGGTTTCAATTAGATATAGTTAGACAAATGAAAAATGTGAAGTTTAGTATGGTGAGCATGTGTCATTGGTAGAGAATATCTAAATTAGGAAATATAAACAATTCTATAGTTTATAAAAAATAATATGTAATTCATCTGCAATAGAAGAGATCGCATAAACAAGATGCAGTCATACCTTGTGGAGAGAATATGACACAACATGTTAACAATTATAACTCCCATATAATTCTATTTTGGTACCTAATAATTTTGTTGAGTTGAAATCAACATTATTCATTTTTGAAAGTATGTACAGTTGTGTCATTTTTCAAAAAGAATTTGAGATGTAGTTGTAAAATAAGAGATGGAATAAAAGAGATATAGAATTACCTTGTATATAAATGGAATGTAGTTGAAAATCATACATCATGGAAAATTTGTGATCACGAAGATATTAAACATTGTCAAGATCTGTAGTTAAAACTAAGAAGATTTGTAATCTAGATTGGTTAGAATCTAATATAATTAGACACAAATGGTTTGAAGGCGAGAGCATCGGCAACAGGATTATTGACCAAAGAAGAGGAAGGTATCTAGAGCAACATATAATATAAATGTTATTTGGGCAAGCAAAGAAGAAGGAATCCAAGTTTGTCATTGGAGTAGACGAGAAGCATAATGCAAGAATAAAATAGCAACTTCTCTTAGTAAACACCATCGAAGAAAAACTTTGGCTAGCTTGGCAGCACTAATTGCAACTAGACTATGTAGGGAATGACAAGGAAGAAAAATTAGAAATGGTGGGAATTCTAAATGCATTGAAATGAATAGTGAAAGAAGAAGTGACATAGTTGTCATAAAGAATAGAAACATCTCATCATGATGGAAATGTAGAAAATTGTTGGAGGTGATCCTCTTCTTTGATTCAAAGTACACTGTATTTGTTTAAATGTAGTCTAGAGTATAGATGTCAAAAGAGAAAGGTAGATCCATATGTATTCCTGTTATTGATTTTACACAGGAAACATTTGTGAACATTAGCCCTTGTCTTTCTTTAGTTCCAATATCTATTGTATCTCTCTCTAGTGTCAAACCTTGAGATTTATGTATTGTTATTTCCCAAAACATTTTAAAGGGTACAACTATCTTCAGCTGCCCCGTGTGATTGGGGTAATGGGGATAGATTTTGGGTTGTTGTGATCCCATGATAGACCAATGCAATTTGGGAAGTGGACAACAACATATTCAAGCGTACCCCTAGCATATATGATAGACTTCACAAAACCCAATGGTCCATTAACCAAGTCAGATGCCACCCAAAGATTTTTTGTTAACATTACTTGTTCACCAATTGCAAGTAAGAGCTTTAATTGAAGTTGCTCATCATCACCATAATCAAGTGTGTTTTTCTGAGTAGTTTCAACAACACTAATTGCAATGGGTACATTTAATTATTGAAGCATTTTCCTATTGTGCAAGGCAATCAACCTATTTGTTGGGAATAAGTTAATAGATGCATCAAAATCTTGTCTTTCTTTAGCTAAAAGCATGAATTTTTTTTTATTCATAAGACTTTTCCAATAATCTTGAGATGCCTAGAAATTTATAATATTAAAAAGAAGTCTTTTTTTCTATTGTTCTGAATCAAATTGTCCACGCTGGCAGAAGACTGTGTCGAGAATGACAATAATATTAAAAGTGTGCCAAAGAGCCAAGGCCATGGAGTGAGAAGCATAGATAGGCCTATCTAAAATAGGTGGAAATTATCCTAGGTCACCCACAAGTATTAGAGAGGCACCACCAAATGGTTGCATATGTGTAGCAAGAAACACTTGCCATAATTGACTATCTATTTTGAGCAACAACTTGGGCCCCAAGAATCTCATTTCATCAATTAAGATGTAAATAATATGTTTAAAGCCCTCTTAAAATATGGTCAATGGTTGTCCTTTTAACAAATTCACACCTCTAATTGCTATTCAAAGAGATGTATGCACTGTAGAGGCTCGTATATTGTAGGTGGCCAGCCCCGTTGGTGCCAAAGTAAGCAAAGGATTCATTCTCTAGTTTGGTGATGTATTTAGTGTTCTTCAAATGTTTTCCATAATAAATAATTTAGCTGTACCAGAAGTACCTTGAATAATCATACGCAACAGTGATGATGAAGATGGGGCAAGATGGTGTTGTTCAATAATATTTAGAGCAATCTTTTTCTTTGGAGAAAGCTGATGACAAAGTGTAGGTGCAGCCAGTGGGCAAAGAGTATATTCAACTATATGAAAATTACTTGTTGAGATGAACTTTACAACAATGTTATGAAAATTCTTAGGAACATCATGTGCACCCCACATGTGATTTAAATCAAAGTCTCATCTACCCAATAGTTGTAACTAGTCAAAGAAAACATTATTTGTAGTGCCAAGGTGAGAAAGAAGCTCCCATTTGTATTCATCTATGGGAGGGGAAGACTGGGTGTTGTCGGTATCACTATTACCTTCCTCTTTATTGGTGGGGGGATAAATTAACTCTATTGAAATTCCAAGGGTGATAGCCAACAACATTAAATAGCCTCAAGTTCTATGTTATACTATCTCTAGTGAGGCCTATGTCTGCTTAAAAATTTCAGAAAGGCTTGTGCAATAGCAATTCTGACCAGAAAAATGTTTCAAAGGTATCACTATGCTCCAGGGGGGCAAAATTGAATAGTGGGAAAAAAATGATGATAGCACGGTGTGGGTGCAAATGCCAACCACCACCTTTGTGATTTTTCTAAAATGTATACAATTATACAAATTGAATAAGGGATATAGTCTCCATTTTGGTTGGTCTTTGCATGCAACAATGAATATAACCACTTGAAAGATCATCATCATTATTAGTTGTTCTCAAATGATGGAATGTTTGCCTAATCATGTTCAAAGACAAGAAATGCTTGCTTGAGATGAAAGGGGGCAACTTTTGTAGCATATGGCATGTTTCTTATGCACAAATGTCATGATATGCAACCAAGTTAATCATGAATTTTTAATAGGAAAGCAACACTTTATCCCTAGATGAATTTATATTTGCAAGCCTTTGAAAGATATCAATATACCTTTCAAACTTTTTTCAAACTTTGGTGCATATTTAGAAATGTAGTTTAGCACAATTTGTCTTGACAAGACTGGCTGGCAATCAGAATTTGCTCGCTAGATTGCAAGAATCTCAAGGTTTTGGATATTAACACGCTCATCATTTCTTGCTATCTTATAGAATTTGTTTGATTCACTGTCAATTCCCAATGTCGATGATGGTTGTGCATTCCAAGGAGCTTTGTAGCGACACTGTAATTGGTGGCCTTTTTTCCTGAGGCAAGTGTACTAAGTATATTTGGTATGCCTTTGTACTGTATTCAAAATATATTCTTAATCGACCATTGGATTTGTTAAAACATTCAAATTTTCAAATTTCAAATGCCCATGTTGAAAAATTTTCCTTTGCACACTCAAAAGTGCACCTACAAAATCTTCCCAAGTGACTTACTTTGGAGGGTCACAATTCGGAGCTAGTTGATTTTCATGTAAAATAGATTGTTACTATCCATTATCCCCACATTAATGTACTCCTTGGTCTGATTTCAAAGCCTCATGATCATATTTTATATTTTTACTAGGCCAAAAGAAAATGTAGTTTGCTCTATTTTCACACTTGGATTTTTAGAACTTTTCAAGGTGGTCAAGCTTGACCCTCAATATCTTTTGATGAATGATGATTCAATGGAATCCCTCTTTCACACATACTCAGTGTACCCAAATGACCTAGTGTGTAGTGGTAGTTCCCCAAGAGATGATTTGGTATTTTTCAAAGTAGCAACTTGTTGAGCTTTAATTAGTTTCAAATAGGTATAGTTGCAGAAAAGTCTGAGTAGGCCACTTTGATATTGAATATTTAATACCTCGTGATTTTTTTTGTTGAGTCATTTATTGCACTCCATTATTAGGTCAAATTTCTGCGTGCTTGTAAGTTTTCATGGTTTGAGGTCATTTGACTGGTTTTCAAGGGAAATTCCAAAGGCTACTTGACCTATTTGACCCACTATTCAAATATGCTAGAAAGCAAGATTTAATGGCAACCCAGATTATTTTTTCACCTCAAGAGCATTCAAAAGCAGTGTTAGGTCAATTTGAGCATAAAACTTGTTTCAAAAGGATTTTTTTTAGGCGGGCCCACATGGGGACCCGACATGCATCACACAATTATGAAGTTGTATGTGCTCCAATGTTGGTAATTGAGACATAGTTAATAATGTTGTCATTAAAGAACCAAATGAATAAGGTGACAGGCTTGAGAAGGATTTGGAACTATATTGTAAAGTCAGGGTGCAAAAAAACATGAGGAATTTTGCTACTGATAGGGCTGCCATCGATCTTGCAAGGTGTCAAAATTTGATATTGCAAAGGAGAACATTAGCATTGCTACACTTTTCAGGTTCCACAGTTCAAAGCATAGAGGATAGAGGAATTTTTTTAGAAAAATTTGTGCCTTAAAGGACGACATTGCAACATTGAAAAGGCATATACAAAATTGGTTTGTTGAAAAGTCTTCAAAAAATTTCAAACAAATGCTAATACTGCAGAGGTGCGACCAACTTTCTAGAATAGAGGGTGCCATCACCAACTAAAAGGGATCTATCTAGAATGAGCTAGCGCCTATAGTTAAAATTTACTTGTTGCTTATTCTAGCACTAAAAGCTTGATTGTCACCAAATGTTTATTTGGCTCAAACATTGGGACACCATTGAAGGATTTCATTTTGCAGTTTGAAAGACTCCCCGCCAGACCGGATGATATTTTGATGCCATGAGAAAATAGATTAGGGAAATAGGCATTGGTTGAAAGCCAAGGTGAGCCCAGTAATATTTTAAGTTTTTTAAAATGTTTTGCCCATATGTATAGTTTTAAAGTCCTCTTTTAAAATGTAAAATTTTAACATCAGGTGAGAGGTGAAAGCATGAGGGAAATAAAGGTAAGAAACTTTATGTTGGGAATTTAAATGTGTAATTTGAAAGATATGAAGGCACAGGTGAATAGTTTTAATGACTTGATAAGAATTTTCAAATGCCTTTGAAGATAAAGTTCCAGAAAAATAAAAATGGAAGGTATACATAGGTGAAACTTTATAAAGTGAATAAAATATTCACTGAATGCAATTTTTTGCTGGAGAAGAGTTTTCATGGAGACAACCTTTTTTCATGGAGCAGGGTGAAAAATGAACAAAGAGGTGAAATATTTTCATAAGGAAAGGATATTTTTCAACTGCAAGTGGAATAAAGGGAATGATGATTATTCATGTTGGGGAATATTTTTCTATTCAAGAGTCGTAGGCGCAAGAAGCGTGAATCAAATTGCAGATTAGGGGCTTCTCTTCAGGCACTAGGAAGTTATCCATCAATGAACCTGAATGTGCCAAGTGTCTTCTTCTTATGTGCATTTAGGGTTTATTTCTCCTTAAGTGCAAAATTTTTGATTCATTGTAAGGGGTTAGTTGTTCTAGAATTATTCACGGTGAATATTGTAAAACAAAAAATTTCAAAGTTAAGTCTTAGATTTTGAGTTTGTCAATATGTATGTAATTTTGATAGCAATACTGACATAATAATATTGAATGGTGCAAATTGAGGTCATTTTCTCTCCTATGTACTAGATTCACAAGCTATTAATAAAATAATCAAGAGTTATTTTATTTGTCTCCATCAAATTCTAGTGGATGTTTAGTTTTTTTCATGCTTATTGATTCAAGGAATTGGTGTAAATTCTTGAGTGAGGCTATTGGTCTATGTTAAACTAAGTGTTAGGATTCTAATAAGAAAAAATGGTTGAGATTTTATGTTGAAATACTGTAATACAGTATCTTCAAAGCTTAGATGATGTTGTGTATTAAATTGTTATCAAGTTCCACATGTATTGAATTTGACTCTGTTCCAATGGATCAAGCATTGATCTAAGTGTGTTATTCTTGTTTCATTCTATTGGTTAATTCAGAAGCAAATCACAATTTTTAATCAAATTACTTATCAATCTCAAATTTTGTGTGTGTTGAGTTCATTTTATTACATATCTGATGTTTGAATTGAACAATGCCATGAAGGACAACCAAACCTTTAGGGTACTCTGTTTTTCAAAAAATTAGAGGAGAAACATTTGTATATAGTATATTTGATAATTTGACACATAAGAGTATTTATAAGTATATTGTTCGGATTACCGTACATGGTTTAACAGAGCCAAAAGTGTAGAATATTTCAATCTCTTTGATTGAATCTTGTTCATTGGCCAAATCCATCTTTGAGTCTAAATATGAGAGAGTGGCTACTCTTTGGGACTCATTACATTTGCTGATTTGGGAACCAACAAACTAGTGACTCTGTTAGGGAGTAACTTGAGAAAATTATGATAGAAGATCACCTTGCCATAAGAGTCAAAAGAAATGAATGAATAGTTTAGAAGTTGAAGAAGTTCCATATCTGCAAATTGATTTGTAGTAGCCCCAATTTAAAAATATTGTGAAGTGACTATATTGGAAGAATGTAGAGAATTTATTTGCATTGATGAAGATGTCCTTGCTTCAAAGGTTTTCCTCTTGTTGAAGAGGTGGCAACTCTGCTCTACAATTTATGCATAGGAAGGGTTGTTGTTTGTTATTGTGACCTAAAATTTCTCTATTCAAATTGCAACAGTTGGAGATATGAAGGTACATGGTTCTCTACATATTTTCATTTGCTAAACCTACCATATTGAATACAATTATCGTTCTATTTAAATAATTTTTCTAACTATTCAAAAAAATTCTAGTATGGATGGTTAGAATTAATTTTTATATCCTATGGATTTCTATCCATTTTCATTATCATATTTTTCAAGCCGAGGTTACAGTTATATTAGAAATTATCCTAGTGATCTTTCATATTATCATGGTTATAATTATGCACAATTAAGGTAAACCCATATTTGCATACATCTATGGATTACCAAAGGGAAATAACCATGCCACTAGATACCTTAATTCATATTGTTAAAAAGCTTTAGGAGTCTAATAATCCTCAAACAATTGACACCAAAAAGTACAAGAACCCAAGTGTGGACAAGCCTAGATTTAGTTGAGAATGGAAGGTTGTGTTTGAGAAGAAAAATAAAGATAACAAAAAGCACTTGATGGCTATACAAGTTTAGTTAAGAGATAATCATACTAGGTCTACTAGAAAAAATTTTGCACCTTTTGTCAAAAATTTTGATCCATTGTATGACCAACTAGACTTGTCATGGGTTGATTACAAGGTTAAAAGTATGCCAGGTCGAGTTTATAAGAAGATGCCTAGATTTGATGGACACAATGTATGTGAAGGAGATGCACATGTCCAAATTTTTTATAGCTTCATGGTGACACATTAATTTGGAGATCAAGATATGTGCATGAGATTTTTTTTCAGATCTCTTGAAGCTAGAGCTAGGGATTGGTACTTAAGTTTTCCTAAGAAGTCCTTTCCTTTTTGGGATAAACTAATGGATGCTTAAAGAAAAGAATTTGTAAAAGAACATTTTGAATTTCTCACAAGGTTAAAGAAGCTTAAGAAATATGATGAAGAGTCAAGCATTGTTTTTAATCACAATTTCTTTGTTTCTCTTTCATTAATCCTTGAAAATTTCAGACCTAGTACTTCAAATTGCATTCATATGTATTTTGAAGCTTTTGAGGAGGGATCTAGTGCACTGTTAAAGGATTTTAGAATATTGAGTATGCAGATGGATTACATATGTTTAGATAATATGAAAAAAATAAGGAATGAATATGTGCAAGGTTTGTTGTCTTCAATTGTGGATAAAAATGTTGATGAAATCAACAACTGTGTAAAATCAAATGATTAGATGTTTTCAATTTCAAATACAGATAAGTGCATGCTTGAGAAGGGAAAATTTAAGAATGATGCAATGTCTACCATTAATGATCATGATAGTGAAAATGTTTGTCTCTATCCTCAAGAGGATGTAAATGACCAACTCAATGATGACACCCAGTCCAAAGTTGAAATGAAGAAAGATGTAGATTGTTGTCATGACAACCCGAAAGTAAGCAAGAATGAACAAATGGAGAGCCTATCCTCTATAACAGATTGTGAGCATTCTTTTGACAAGGTTGTTAGTGATTAAAACTCCTATGATTGGGAGGACCTAGTTTATGATCTTCCAATTGAGTTTTCAGATTTTGATGATGGTGACATCATAGTGTATCCTGATTTAAAAACTTGGTAATGTATGTAGTTCTAGTGGAAGTCAAGAAGAGGAAGTGGTTGAGAGAATGGATTAGAAAAATGGTCTATTAAGCAATGAACAAATTTCAAATTTGTTGACCAATGAATATCAAAAATATACACATGGGAGTAAACCTCGGTTGTTGTGTATTGCCCATATTGATTTTGATAGTGATCTTCACTATGCAAGATATGAAGCATGTGAATATTCTCTTCCTTCCAATTATGAACTAGTTGGTCAGTATGATGATGATGTGGATAAAGACAAGCAACCATTTGATTTTAATGATGCATTGTATGATGAATGTGAAAGTGTGCAGGTTGATGCAAGTTTAGAAACTAGTTTTGATGAGTTAGAAACAATAGATAACCATGAGGCTTATGTATCTGATAAGACAAGTTTTGAGAATTTTAATGCAAATTTGGACAAGTGTTTGATCCAGGACTTAGATGAGCCTAGTTATGAGTCATTTCATGTGGATGAGGAGGTAATTTTCAAAGAGAAATCAGATTATCTTTGTGAATCAAAATTGCTCGTTTTTGAACAAGCTTTGGATGCTAAAGATGTCGATATGTTATGTTTAGAGGATATCAAAGTGAGCAAGGTTGAGGATAGGTTAGATATTCTTGATGATTCTCTATACCAGGATTTTGGGGCACATAAATAGTGTGTGCCAATGTATGAGTGTATCTCTCTACATACACTCAAAGATAGTTTGCATGATGTGCCTAATCCTTTGATTAGTTCTCATGACTGTTTCACCTTTGACATGAAAACTAACAAACAAATTGAACCAGATGGCATCAACCATGTGGAAGAATATGAGTGCTACTATTTTTAGTTGGATGAAGTTTTAATAAAGTTTGGCAATGTGCAAAACATTGAAGAAGGTTGTTTTCAACCTGACAATGTTTTAAATGATAAATATTATAAGTTGTTTCCACATGAAAATCAGTGTTTTAAGGGTATGCCTGATTTTCAATTGCTTGGTATTTGTAAATTTTTTGATAATGTTGTATACAATGGGCTACTAGGAGATGCCAACATGTTTAATTAGGCAAATTGTAGTGTTATTTTCAGATTGGTTTCAATGAAGTTTGATGAGAACTTTGTCTCTGACAAAGGTAAGAAGAGGCCTATAGTTTTTGGTGGCCTTGGGCCATTAGATATGGTTTGACTTGTCAAACTAGAGCAGTAAGGGGCATAGATGATCTTTTGACTCTATCACCCAATGAAGTAGGCACTCGGTCTACTTCTCTAGAGGATCTAAATTCTTGCTATTCCCATAAAGGGAATACATCTATATTTGGAGCCACTGTTGGCACCTTCAAATTTTCAAATTTGGAGTACCCATGTTGAAAAAATTACCTTTGCACACTCGCAAGTGAACGTACAAAATCTGCCTAGACCTACTTTGCAGGGTCACTATTCAGATCTAGTTGATTTTCATGTCAAACAGATTATTGACCTCTATTCTCCCCACATCCATGTACTCCCTGGTCCAATTTCAAAGCTTCATGATTAGATTTACTATTTTTACTAGGCTAAAAGAAAATGCATTTTGATTTGCTTTCACACGTGCATTTTCAAAACTTTTCAAGGTGGCCAAGTTTGACCCTCAATATCTTTTGACGAATGATGATTCAAGGGAATCCATATTGCACACATACTTTGTGTACCCAAACTACCTAGTGTGTCTAGTGGAAGTTCCCCAAGAGATGATTTGGTATTTTTTCAAAGTAGCAAATTGTTGAGCTTTAATTAGTTTTAAATAGGTACAGTTGCAAAAAAGTCTGAGTAGGCCACTTTGATATTGAATATTTTTCACCTCGTGATTTTTTTTGCTAAACCATTTGTTTCACTTGATTATTGGGTCAAATGTTTGCATTCTTGTAAGTATTCATGACTTGAGGAGGTTGTTTGACTAGTTTTCAAGGGCAATTGCACATGCTACTTGACCTGTTTGACTCACTATTCAAATATGCCAAAAAGAAAGTTTTAATGGCAACCCAGATAATTTTTTCACCTCAAGAGAATTTAGAAGAAATGTCAAGTCAATTTGAGCATGAAACTTGTTTCAAAATTTTATTTTTTTTAGCCAAACCCACATGGAGACCCTGCATGCATCACATAGTTATGAAGTTGTATGTGCTCCAATGTTGTTAATGGAGACACAGTTAATGATGCTCTCATAAAGAACCAAATGAATGAGATGACAATATTGAGAAGGATTTGAAACTATATTGTAAAGTTAGGGAACAAAAAACTGAGGAATTTTGCTGCTGATAGTGCTATCATTGAGCCTGCAAGGTGTCAAACTTGATATTGCAAAGGAGAACATTAACATTGCTACAGTTTTCAGGTTCCACACTTCAAAGCACATAGGATAGATGAATTTTGTTTTAATGGCCAAATAATAATTTTAAAATGCCTTCAAAGATAAAGTGCTAGCAAAATAAAAATAGAATGTATACACAGGTGAAACTTTATAAAGTGAATAAAATATTCACTGAATGAATTGTTTTTGCTGGAGAATAGTTTTTCATGGAGAGAGCCCATTTTCATGGAGCAGGGTGAAAAATGAACAAAGAGGTGAAATATTTTCACAAGGAAAGGATATTTTTCAACTGTAGGTGAAATAAAGGGAATGATGGTTATTCAATCCGGGGAATTATTTTTTGTTGAAAAGCAGGAGGTGCAAGAAGTGTGAATCAGATTGTGGATTAGGACTTCTCTTCAGGCAATGGGCAGTTATCCATCAATGAACCTGAATGTTCCAAGTGTCTTCTTCCGATGTGAATTGAGGGTTTCTTTCTCCTTAAGTGCAATTTTTTTGATTCATTGTAAGGGTTTAGTTATTTTGGAATTACTCATGGTGAATATCGTAATACAAAATTTTTTAGAGTTAAGTCTTAGGTTTTGATTTTATCAATATGTATGTAATTTTAATAGCAATACTCGCATAATAATACTAAATGGTGCAAATTGAAGCTATTTTCTCTCCTATGTACTAGTTTCACAAGCTATTAATACCATAATCAAGAGTCATTTTATTTGTCTCCATTGAATTCCAGTGGATGTTTAGTTTTTTTCATGCTTATTGATTCAAGGAATTGATGTAAATGCTTGAGTGAGGCCACTGGTTTGTGTTAAACTCGGTGCTAGGATTCTGATAAGAAGTTATGATTGAGATGTTATGTTGAAATACTGTAATACAATATCTTCAAAGCTTATATGATGCTATGTATTAAATTGTTATCCAGTTGCACAGGTATTTAAGTTGACTCCATTCCAATGGATGAAGAACTGATCTAAGTGTGTTATTCTTGTTTCATTCTATTGATTAATTCAACACCAAAACACAATTTTAAATCAAATTACTTATCAATCTTAGTTTGCTAGTGTGTTGAGTTCATTTTATTACATCTCTCATGTTTGAATTAAACATTATCATGAAGGACAACCAAACCTTTAGGGTAGTATGTTTTTCAAAAAATTAGAGGAGAAACATCTATTTACAGTATATTTGATACTTTGGCACACAATAATATCTATAAGTGTACTGCTAGGATTACCCTCCCTAGTTTAATAGAGCCAAAAGTGTAGAATATTTCAATCTCTTTGATTGAATCTTGTTCATTGGCCAAATCCATCTTTGAGTCTGAATATTAGAGAGTGGCTAACCTTTAGGACTCATTGCATTTGCTGATTTAGGAACCAACAAATTGGTGAATCTGCTAGGGAGTAACTTGAGAAAATTTTGATAGAAGATCACCTTGCCTTAAGAGTCAAAAGGAATAAATGACTAGTTCAAAAGTTGAAGAAGTTCCAGATCTGCATATTGATTTGTAGCAGCCCCAAATTCAAAATACTATGAAGTGACTCTACTGAAAGAACTCAGAGAATTTATTTTCATTGATGAAGATGTCCTTGCTTCAAAGGTTCTCCTCTTGTTGAAGAGGTGGCGACTCTTAGCTACAATTTATGCATAGGAAGAGCTATTGTTTGTTATTGTGTCTTGAAATTTCTCTATTCAAATTTTCAGCAGTTGGAGATGTGAAGGTACATGGTTCTTTGCATATTTTCATTTGTTGAACCAGTCACATTGAATACATTTGATGCTCCATTTAAATAATTTGTCTAACTATTCACAAAATTTCTAGTATCGATGGTTAGAGTGAATTTGTATATCCTAGGGATTTATGTCCATTTGCATTATCATATGTTTCAAGCCTAGGTTACTATCATATTAGTAATTATCCTAGTGATATTTCATATTGTAATGGTTATAATTATTCACAATTAAGTTAAACCCAGATTTGCATGCATCTATAGGTTACCAAAGGGAAATAACCATGTCATTAGATACATTAATGCATATTGTCAAAAATCTTCAGGAGTCTAATAACCTCAAACAGTTGAGACCACAAAGTACAGGAACCCAAGTGTGAACAAGCCTAGGTTTAGTTGAGAATAGAAGGCTATGTTTGAGAAGAAAATTAAAGATAACAAAAGGAACCTGATGACTATACAAGCTCAGTTAAGAGATAATCATACTAGGTCTACTAGACAAATTGTTGCATATTTTTTCAATTCTTTTGATCCATTGTATGACCAACTAGACTTTTCATGGGTTGATTACAAAGTTAAAAGTATGTCAGGCCGAGTCTATAAGCAGATGCCTAGATTTGATAGATACAATGTATGTGAATGAGATGCACATGTCCAAAGTTTTTATAGCTTCATGGTGAAACATTCATTTGGAGATCTTAGGATATGTGGATGATAGTTTTTGTTAGATCTATTGAAGCTAGACCTAGGGATCGGTGCTTAAGTTTTCCTGAGAAGTCCTTTCCTTGCTGGGATAAACTAATGGATGCTTATAGAAAAGAATTTGTAAAAGAACCTTCTGACCTTCTCACAAGGTTAAAGCAGCTTAAGAAACATGATAAAGAGACAAGAATTGTTTTCATTCGTAGGTTTTCTATTGCTCTTTCATTAATCCATAAAAATCTCATACCTAGTACTTCATATTTCATTCATATGTATTTTGAAGCTTTTGAGGAGGGATCTAGTGCACTATTAAAGGATTTTAGAATATTGAGTATGCAAATGGCATACACATTTTTAGATAATATGAAAAAAATGAATAATGGATATGTGCAAGGCTTCTTGTCTTTATTTGTGGATAAACATGTTGATGAAATCAGCAACCATGTAAAATAAAATGATCAGATTTTTTCATTTTAAAATACAAATAAGTGCATGCTTGAGAAGGAAAAAGTTAAGAATGTTGCAATGTCTACCATTGATGATCATGATAGTGAAATTGGTTATCTCTATCCTCAAGAGGATGTAAATGAACAACTCAATGATGACATCCAGTCCAATGTTAAAATGAAGAAAGATGTATATTTTTGTCATGATAGCCCAAAAGTAAGCAAGAATGAACAAATGGACAACTTATCCTCTATGACGGATTATGAACATGATTTTGACAAGGTTGTTAGTGATTCAAACTCCTATGATTCGAAGGACCTAGTTTATGATTAGCCCATTGAGTTTTTAGATTTTGATGATGGTGACATCATAAAATATCCTGATTTACAACTTGGTAATGCATGTAGTTCTAGTGGAAGTCAAGAAGAGGAAGTGGCTGATATAATGGATTAGAAAAATGGTCTATTAAGAAATGAACAAATTTCAAATTTTTTGACCAATGAATATTAGAAATATACACATGGGAGTAAACCTCAGTTGATGTGTATTTCCCATATTGATTTTGATAGTGATCTTCACTATGCAAGATATGAATCATGTCAATCTTCTCTTCCTTCCAGTTATGAACTAGTTGGTCAATATGATGATGATGTGGATAAATAAAAGAAACCATTTGATTTTAATGATGCATTGTATGATGAATGTGAAAGTTTCCAGGCTGATGCAAGTTCAAAAATGTGTTTTGATGAGTCAGCAATAGTAGATAACCATGAGGCTTATGTATCTGATAAGACAATTTTTGAGAATTTTAATGCATATCTAGACAAGTGTTTGATCTAGGACTTAGATGAGCCTGGTTATGAGTCATTTCATGTGGATGAGGAGGTTGTTTTCAAAGAGAAATTAAATTATCTTTGTTAAACAGAGTTGCTCACCTTCGAAAAATCTTTGGATGCTAAAGATGTTGATATTTTATGTTAAGAGGATATCAAAGTGAGCAAGGTTGAGGATGGGTTAGAGATGCTTGATGATTCTCTATATTAGCATGTTGGGGCACAAAAATAGTGTGTTCCAATGTATGAGTGTATCTCTCTACATTCACTTGGAGATAGTTTGCATGATTTTCCTAATCCTTTGATTAGTTCTCATGATTGTTTCACCTTTGACATGTAAAATAACAAACATATTGAACCTAATGGTACCAACCATGTGGCAGAATATGAGTGCTGCTATTTTCAGCTAGATGGAGTTTTAATAAAGTGTGGCAATGCGTAAAACATTGAAGAAGGTTGTTTTCAGCCTAACAATGTTTTAAATGATAAATAGTATAAGTTGTTGCCACATGAAAATAAGTTTTTTAAGGGTATGCCTTATTTTCAAATGCTTGGTATTTGTAGAATTGTTGATAATGTTGTATATAATGGGTTGTTGGGAGATGCCAACATGTTTAATCAAGCAGATTGTAGTGGTATTTTCAGATTGGTTTCAGTGATGTGTGATGAGAACTTTTTCTATGATAGAGGTAAGAAGAGGCCTATAATTTTTGGTGGCCTTGGGCCATCAAATATGGTTTGACTTGTCAACCCAGAGAAATAGAGGGCAAAGATGATTTTTTGACTCTATCACCCAATGAAGTAGGCACCTGGTCTGCTTCTCTAGAGGATCTAAATTCTTGCTATTCCCATAAGGGGAATACATTCATAGTCAGAGCCACTTTTGGAACCTTCAAATTTTCAAATTTGGAGTGCCCATGTTGAAAAATTTGCCTTTGCACACTCAAAAGTGCACTTGCAAAATCTACCCAAGTGACCTACATTGGAGGGTCACCATTCAGATCCAGTTTATTTTCATGTCAAACATATTTTTTTTCTCCATTCTCCGCACATTCATGTACTCCCTGGTCCAATTTCAAAACTTCATGATCAGATTTTCTATTTTTACTAGGCCAAAAGCAAATGCAATTTGCTTTGTTTTCACACCTACATTTTCAAAACTTTTCAAGGTGGAAGTTTGACCCTCAATATCTTTTGATGAATGATGATTCAAGGGAATCCCTCTTGAGCACATGCTTAGTGTACCCAAATTACCTAGTGTGTCTAGTGGAAGTTCCCCAGGAGATGATTTGGTATTTTTTCAAAGTAGCAACTTGCTGAGCTTTAATTAGTTTTAAACATGTACAGTTGCAGAAAATTTTGGTAGGCAACTTTGATATTGAATATTTTTCACCTCATGATTTGTTTTTTTGAGCCATTTTTTGTACTCCATTCTTGGGTCAAATGTTTGCATGCCAGTAAGTATTCATGACTTTGGAGGGTCACTATTCAAAGCCAGTTGATTTTCATGTCAAACAAATTGTTGCTCTCCATTCTCCCCACATTCATGTACTCCCTAATCCGATTTAAAAGCCTCATGATCAGATATTCTATTTTTATTGAGCTAAAAGAAAATGTAGTTTGCTTTGTTTCACACTTGCATTTTCAAAACTTTTCAAGGCGATCAAGTTTGACCCTCAATATCTTTTGACGATTGATGATTCAAGGGAATCCCTCTTGCACACATACTCATTGTACCCAAATGACCTAGTGTGTCCAGTGGTAGTTCCCCAAGAGATGATTTGGTATTTTTTACAAGTAGCAACTTGTTAAGCTTTAATTAGTTTTATATACGTATAGTTGCAAAAAAGTTTGAGTAGGCCACTTTGATATTGAATATTTTTCACCTCATGTTTTGTTTTGTTGATTCATTTGTTGCACTCCATTCTTGGGTAAAATTCTTACATTCTTGTAAGTTTTCATGACTTGAGGAGGTCGTTTGATTGGTTTTCAAGGGTAATTCCAGAGGCTACTTGACCTGTTTGACTCACTGTTCAAATATGCCAAAAAACAAGTTTTAATTGCAACCAGTTTATTTTTTCACCTTAGGAGAATTCAAAAGTAGTGTTAGGTCAATTTGAGAATTAAACTTGTTTCAAAATGATTTTTTTTAGCCAGGCCTACATGGGGACCCGACATGCATCACACAGTTATGAAGTTGTATGTGCTCCAATGTTTGTAATGGAGACATACTTAATGATTCTATCATTAAAGAGCCAAATGAATAAGGTGACGGGCTTGAGAAGGCTTTGGAACTATATTATAAAGTCAAGGCACAAAAAACATGAGGAATTTTGCTGTTAATAGGGCCACCATCGGGCCTGCAAGGTGTCAAATTTGATATTGCTAAGGAGAGCATTGCTACAATTTTTAGGTTCCACACTTCAAAGCAAAAAGGATAGAGTAATTTTGTTTAAAAAAATTTGCACATTAAAGGAAGATGTAATGAAATTGAAAAGGAATATACTAAATGGGTTTGTTGAAAATTCTTCAAAAAATTTCAAGCAAATTCTTATATTGCAGAGGTGCGACCAACTTGCTAGAATGGAGGGTGACATCACTAGCTAAAAGGGATCTATAGAATGAGCTAGCGCCTACAAGGAATATGTATGTGTTGCTTATTATAACACTAAGAGCCTGACTGTCACCAAATGTTTATGTGGCTTAAACATTGGGACACCATTGAAGGATTTGTGAAGATGCAGAAAGGGAAACGGGTTTTGCCTGCTAGCCCGTGATAAATGGGGCTGAGTTTCTAAAGAAGCAACAGGGGCATGGGGATTGGTTTCTCCAAAACAAATATTTTATGTTTTAAAAATATTTCATTCTGTAGTTTGAAAGGCTCCCCACCAACCCAAATGAAATTTTGATGCCATGAGAAAATAGATCGGGGAAACAGGCATTGGTTGAAAGCCAAGGTGGGCTCAGTAATATTTTAAGTTTTTTTAAATGTTTCGCTCAAATGTATAGTTTTAAATTTCTCTTTTAAAATGTAAAATTTTAACATCAGGTGAGGTGAAAACATGAGGGAAAATATTTTGATAAAATATTTCCATCGTCTGGGTAAAATAAAGGTAGGAATCTTTATGATGGGCATTTAAATGTGTAATTTGAAAGATATGAAGGAACGAGTAAATAGTTTTAATGGCTCGATAAGAATTTTTAAATTCCTTCAAAGATAAAGTGCTAGAAAAATAAAAATAGAAGGTATACATAGGTGAAACATTATAAAGTGAATAAAATATTCACTGAATGACACTTTTTTGCTGGAGAAGAGTTTTTCATGGAGAGAGCTTGTTTTCACGGAGCAGGTGAAAAATGAACAAAGAGGTGAAATATTTCACAAGGCAAGGATATTTTTCAACTGCATGTGGAATAAAGGGAATGGAGATTATTTAAGTTGGGGAATATTTTTCTATTGAAGAGAAGCAAGTGCAAGAAGCGTGAATTATATTGTAGATTAGGGCTTCTCTTCAGGCATTGGGTAGTTATCCATCAACAAACCTGAATGTGCCAAGTGTCTTCTTCTGATGTGCATTTAGGGTTTCTCTCTCCTCAACTGAAAAATTTATGATTCATTGTAAGGGGTTAGTTGTTCTGGAATTATTCACAGTGAATATTGTAATACAGAACATTTCAGAGTTAAGTCTTAGCTTTTGAGTTTTTCAATACATATGTAATTTTGATAGAAATAATGGCATAATAATACTGAATGGTGCAAATTGAGGCCATTTTCTCTCCTATGTATTGGTTTCACAAGCTATGAATAACATAATCAAGAGTTATTTTATTCATCTCCATTGAATTCCGGTGGATGTTTAATTTTGTTCATGTTAATTGATTCAAGGAATTGATGTAAATGCTTGAGTGAGGCTACTATATTGTGTTAAACTGAGTGCTAGGATTTTGATAAGAAGTTATGATTGAGATGTTATGTTAAAATATTGTAATACAGTATCTTCAAAGCTTAAATGATGTTGTGTATTAAATTGTTATCAGGTTGCACAAGTATTGAAGTTGACTTTGTTCCAATGGATGAAGCATTGATCTAAGTGTGTTATTCTTGTTTTATTATGTTGATTAATTTAGCAAAAAATCATAATTTTAAATCAAATTACTTATCAATCTCAATTTTTTTGTGTGTTGAGTTCATTTTATTACATCTCTCATGTTTGAATTGAATACTGCCATGAAGGAAAACCAAACCTTTAGGGTACTATTTTTTTCAAACAATTAGAGGAGAAATATCTATTTACAGTATATTTAATACTTTGGCACACAAGAGTATCTATAATTATGCTATTGGGATTACCCTCCCTGGTTTAATAGAGCCATAAGTGTAGAAGATTTCAATATCTTTGACTGAATCTTGTTCGTAAGCCAAATCCATCTTTGAGTTTGAATATGAGAGAGTGGCTACTCTTTAGGACTCATTGCATCTATTAATTTGGGAACCAACAAGATCCATGCAAGAAATTTGTGAACTGTCAAGAAAACACGGTTCCTCCAAAGAAGAGTAGTGGACTCTTGATATTAGTTGCTCTACGGAACGAGGATTCCATTCTGAAACATAGCGATCAAAGAAGGTTTCTTTTGTTGAAGCTAATAAGGTTTGGACCAATCAAGCATGTCCATACTCGAGGCACTTGGAAGCCACAAGAAACCATGGACATGTGTTGATCCATAGTGTTGCCACTCATACCTATCCTAGTAATCCTTTGTATGGAAAAGCCTCTTGATAACCTCTCCACAAGTGTATGTACAAGGTTGTTATGTGTGGACTATGGATGACATTGTCTATGTAGCATCTTCGGGAGTATGACATACGTAGCTAGGCATGAGGGTCAATTACCTTGTACAAATCATGCCATTTTATGTCTGCAAAACTCAAAGTGAAGAAGAGAGTCAGTGTGCCAAGCTCATGGATCACTGTGGCAAGATCTTGCCTACACTTGCCCCAATATGAGCGATTCCCTCACAAAGATGCACCAAATTGAACAAGTTGCTTTGCTATCTGGGTGTCTAGTGCATCTCGAAGCAATTGTCACAAAGCATCAATAGACTTTGGGATCCTTTCTTCTAAGTTTGTTTTCATGAAGATAGAAGCCAACAGTTGGCTTCGATGTCTCATTATCAAATTATAAAGGTAATATATATCTAAATTTGGCATGCCTTCCAAATCTATTATCATAGTATCGTGTCAAGTGCAATGCATATTATGTAAGTGAATCTATATGCTTCTCGATTGTAGGGGAATTGTTGTTCCAGTGGGGAAAAATGTTGGAAAATCCATGCTTAATAACCCTTCTATATTGTATTCATTGATAGGGTTAGAATTTATCTCAAGCCAAGGCAAATTATGTTGACTATAGTCTTCAATCTGCAAGGCATCTCTAATTTCCTACAATTCTCAGGGAGGGTTAGGCATCAATGGAATAAATGATGGTGAGTCCTCAAGCTCGGCTTCCTCATCAACAATACTTTCTAGAGTTTACATTGGTTCAACTATGTTATGTGTTGGTTCTTACATTGTGTGTAGAAAATTATTGATGTCAGTACTTATAGCAGGCAACAAATTTAACGAATCACAATTAATTGCAACATCACTATAGTATGGATCATTCTCAATTTTGTATATTAATGCAGCCATGACATTTGTACACATGTAAAATTGACCTAACACCTATCAAACAACATCAAACAACACTGAACAACATCGAACAGACTCAAACAAATTCAAACGATATGAAACATCATCTGTAATCATCTCGGATAACTCAGAATCATCCTGTAACACTTTAGAATGACTCAGAATCATCTCATAACACTTCACAATGACTCAAAATCATCTCGTAATGCTTTGAAATGACTCAGAATCATCCTACAATAATTTAGAATGACTCAGAATAATCCCGTAACACTTTGAAATGACTCAGAATCATCTCGTAACATCTTGAAGTGACTCAGAATCATCCCATAATGCCTTGGAATGACTCAAAATCATCCCATTACACCTTGGAATGACTCATAATCATCCCATAACACTTCAGAATGACTCAAAATCATCTTGTAATGCCTCAAAATGACTCAGAATCATCTTGTAACACCTCGAAATGACTCAAAATCTTCTCGTAACACTTTAGAATGACTCAGAATCATCCTAAAATAACTTAGGATCATCCCATAACATCTCATAATAACTCAAAATTATCTCATAACACCTCATAATAACTCAAAATCATCCCATAACATCTTGAATCATCTTGAAATTACCCCAAAATAGTTCATAATCATCCCGTAATGTCTCTGATAGTCTCGCATCATCCCAAAATCATCTTGGAACATCTTGGAAATTATCCTGTAATGTCTCAGATCATCTCAAAATCATACTGCAACATTCCTGCATCACACCACATTGCACCACATCAAAACGACATCAAAAACCCTAATTCCCCTATTAATTGAATAATACAACATTATTTAATTAATTCACTTTTTCATCATTTCAAACAAATTTTATAAATTTCATTTATTTAATAAAGTCCCAAAAATCCTAATTCCTCTATTAATTAAATAAAACAACATTATTTGATAAATTCACATTTCATCATTTCGACCAATTAAATAAATCTCATTTATTTATTAAAGTCCTAATCCCACTTTATTTCATCTTGATTAATTAAATAACACCAATTATTTAATTACATCACTAAATCACCTTATTCCCCTAAGTGGATTAAATTATTAAATAATAATTTAATTATGACACTTTCCCTCTAAAATTTGAATAATTAAATCAAACAATTCAAATCAATTATCGAAAATCAAGTCAAGACTAATGCAACTTTGTTTGCAAAATTCAAACTTGATTTTCACATTCAAACTCTAAAAAGGAATTAATTAATTAAATCAATTAATTCATATTCCTCACCCACTTTATGATTGAGTAAATTACGATTGTTGACTAACCAATCTAATTTTTTAACTAATCAATCTATTTTGTTAACTAAAACATCACATTCCTAACTAAGCCATCACAATCCTAATTGATCAATCTATTATGTTAACTGATCAATCACATTCCTCGTTGGCCAATCTATTTCCCAATCACACAAATTGTGCAATCAACTCTTCCCAATTCTCTCATGTCTAAATCCTCTCAACACACTCTGACCATTGATCTGGATATTATTCAAAACAATCTTGATCATCCATTTCAAATCTCATTTTATATATAACAAACCTCTCTCCTCACAAAAAAGGGATCGAAGAATCAACATACATTGAGCAATGAAGTGTTGTCAAGATCATCCTTGAGAGAGCTTCATCCATTGTCTTTGATAAACCAAACAAAACAAGCATTCATCCACACTTTGCACACGAACTTTGGAGGCTTCATTGTGATAAGGGCAATCCAATATCAAGTAAATACACTCTACTATGGGATGGTGAAACTATCTTTTTCTTTCAGTTCATATGATAGTTAGTAGGTTTCTTATTATGTTTGCATTAAAATAGTTCAATTTCATATGTGTAGGAGTTTCTAGATTTTAGATTTAAGCTTTTTGGTTGTAGATTAGATTTCTTCATCAGATTTCTTTCATGTCCCTCTTAGATCATTAATCTAACATCCTTTCTCACCCTTACACATTTTAGCATGCTCGGTAGGACCCTTGTCCATTCCTCTAACATTCATTTGAGTCGTTTTTGAAGCTGCAAGTCTCAAAAATGCTTTTGTCAAAATATTCATGCGCTCATCCAAAAGACCTGAGCATTTGTCCGGAAAGTCTAAGCATTTTCTTGTCAATAAATTTGTGCATTTGTCTAAAGAATGGTGCATTTATCAGAACTACACATTTTTCATGGGAATGGCACATTCGTCTGAACTGGTGCATTTGTTATTTCTTAAGTTAGCATTTGTCTAACAAGGTTTTTTAGCACTTGTTTCTAAAACTATGCAATTATCTAAAACTTCTGCATTTGTATTTTTTATTCCGAGTAGTTGTTCTGACAGACAAATGCACCAATCTTGCACTCTTGTAATTTTTTTTAACTAACAGGTGTTTTTTTTGGATGTGTAAGCAGGAATTGACATATTTGATGCAAGATTCCAATGACTAACATATTTATTGTTGGGAAGATGATCGGTCCCAATTGTCAAGTTACTTTTAATTAACTTAGGAATTTTCATTTTAGTGCTCTAAAAATGAACAACAAGAAACTCACACTTTGATTTTGGTTTTGTTAAAAAGAACAAATTTTAAATTTTTTTAACTTAGGAATTTTTATTTTAGTGCTCTAAAAATGAACAACAACAAACTCACACTTTATTTTGGTGTTGAAAAAATGAACAAATTTTAAAGCTTTTTAACTTAGGATCTTTCATTTCGTGCTCATAAAAAGAACAAAAACACTTCAGTTTTTGGCTCTAAAAATAAACACATTTAATTTTTTCATAAGTAGGAACCTTTAATATTGGTGCATAAAAAGAGCGAAATCATTTTTCATTTTGTTGACGCACGCACATTTTTACATTTGTTGACCAAGATAAGACAAGGATTTCCTTTCTTAGAAACACCTCTATTGGAGCTCATAAAAATCAACAAATGTTTCTTTATGATATTTCACCATTTCTATCTTAATTGATTGATGTCTTGAATATTTTGTATTGGTACAAGTTAAAAAGAACTTTTTTTTATTTATTCACAAATTTTTGGGGATAACATCACTCAAGGTGTTTAAAATGAATCAATTTTTTATGGATTGTTCACTATCCATTCATTGATTGGAAAAGCTAAAGTGTTTTATCTTCTCCCCTCACAACTTTTGGTGATATTGGGTGAGCGAAAGAACATGTTTGAGAATTTCAGTTTACTTTTAAATTTTACCTTAAAGAGGGGGCTTTCCTTGAGATACATCCCACACTGGAGAAATCAGTGTAAGGTCTCAAAGCATGTTTATTGGCCGGCTATATTAAAGGTTACAAACTCATAAGAAAGTAGCTTCAATAAGTGCAAACAATAGACTCCACCTAATCCCATACCTTAAGTGGAACAGGAATGGTTAAAGAGCCTTAAGTGGCCACTAGGTGAGTGTCATATTTTCACGTTCATAGTTACCACTAAGAACCAAATTGTTTAAGAGACCACCCTATTATCCAAAAAAATTCTTTGGAAGTGGTGCATCAAAATTTACTTATGAGAAGATACTTTTCATGTTTGAATACAAGCTCGTGCCATAAGTTGCATGTAAA
Organism: Sequoiadendron giganteum; assembly: GCA_007115665.2. Classification (NCBI taxonomy): domain Eukaryota; kingdom Viridiplantae; phylum Streptophyta; class Pinopsida; order Cupressales; family Cupressaceae; genus Sequoiadendron; species Sequoiadendron giganteum. The sequence continues at coordinate 41,303,536 of CM021109.1, forward strand.
ATCATCTCCTTGGAGCATGAGGTAAGCCTACCTAAGAGAATGGTGTCTATCCCCTAAGGTTGTAATTTCTAGTTTATGTTAAACTTAGCCCATTACATTGAAAACAATTTGACATCAAATTTTGTGTTTTATTTAAAGAAAAAGAACACATTCAAAACAAACATTGAACAAGATGGTTAAACCACAAACCCTTTGATTTAATGTACACTTGTGAGAGAATCCTTATGTTAGCACTCTTTTGAAAGGATCTTTCCTTAAAGGTTTCTGAACATTTTGGCTTTGATTTCAGGGTACATTAATCAAAGTAAACATTTGGGAACTATGGCTTGGGTGTTGTGATTTCACAACCTAAGTTATAGACATGAAGGTTACATATGTCCATGCTTTCTAATTCAGTCCAAGTGTTGTCTTATCACTTTTGATACTTCAAAACACAAAGAAAAAATTGAAAAAGAGTTGTTCACAAAATCATTGCTCAAACCAAAACAATTGGAAAAACAGAAGGTCAAATAGTCCCATATCCATTATTTCCATCCTACATATTTGAAATAAAAATCATACAAACCATTAAGGTCACTCCAGTTAGACAGACATGATATTAACGGTTACTTGGTACTCACAGATAATACAAGTAGACTTTCCCACAACTTATCCTCTAGACAAGGGAGTGGAATATAGACCTTAGTTCTTCAACATTTTGATTCCCAAAGAAGTATTATCATTCCAAAACAACACTCAAACCCTAGGGTCTTGAGATTCACAACAACCATCCCATAACACCACCAAACTTTATGACCATTTGGCAACCAACTACCCCAATTCAACAACCAAATATTTTAGCATCAATCCTTCAACCTAGTCTCACATATATCGAAGGTGAACAAACAAACATCATAAGCAATTTAAGAAACTTCATTTTTTAGAAGAATGAAAATCCTGCCAGTTTCTCACTACATCAATTGTTCTAGACGAAGAGGAAGAGAAAGTTGACATAGCAGAAAAGAGACTCATATTACCACCACCCACGTGACAATAATTACCCCCTTCATGATCTCATGCAAGGTGAAGATACCTAAGGTAAATTCCATAGGTCATCATTTCAAACTTAGGCATCTTAGTCCAAAAGCTCTCAAGAAACACCTTTTAGTGCTACATAAAAACCAAGGCAAATTGGTAGAAAACTTTTAATAGACGTGCTTCCAAGGATAATCTAGAGTTATATATGTTCTTCTTTGGTCAAAATCCTAGTCTTTTTCATGATACTGAACTTCTCTAGAGGAAAGAACCAGATTTACACCACTTTTAGGACAACACCAGATCTTTGTAATTTGAGTCAACTAGAGAGTACACCACTCTCCCACAAGAGACCCATGTTTTTTATGACAACCACGAGATCACAACATAGGAATAAAATGAAAGCAAGCAAGAACGACACTAGTAGCCCACCAACAAAAACCACAAATGATGGAAGTGGCCCATGAGGATATAAACCAAGTGACCTTTTGATAGGGTATTGAATATCAAAACATCCCCAAAACATGTTGATCTATTACCCAAATCATTTTTTATCAAGGTTCATAATATCAAATAGGGAAAAAACATCAAGGGATTCAAATCCTCATCAAGGAATAAGTCTAGAACATCAAAATTCCCTAGATAAAATTGAGAGAGATCTTGAAGAAATTAAACGAAACAAAAATACAACATATCGTCGATGCCATGTGTAAATTCAAGACATTACAAATGAGCATCATTCCACAATCACTTCAACAACACTTCCAATATCTACAATATTAGGAAGTTTTTCAACACCAAGGTGTACCTCATATGCAATATCAAAATGTACCTCATGTGCAATATCAAAATGTAACTCAAATAGAGTATCAAGGAGTTTTGTAAAATGAAGAGAAAAACAATCAAGAAAAGCCACAGAGGAAAGATTACTAACCAATAAGTAAATTCACCCCTTTGGGAGATACTTTAGAGGTAATCATGTAAAAGCTAGTACAACAAGACCTTATCAAAATCAATGACAGTCCAACTTATGATGAACCAAGCTTTAAACTACCTTGGTATAACCAATACGAATGATGTGAGTTCCACAAAATCAAGGGTCACCCAACAAATAGATGTGCAACACTCAAAAACCTCAGCCAAGACCTCATTGATCAGGGAGAAATAGCTATAAAAAATGACATTCAAGGGCCATCTACTAATGAAAACAATGATAATTTCTCAAACTCAAAATTTTAAAGCAATGATCAAGAGCTATCTATCATCGATCACATTGACAATGTTTCTACATCATCTAGTGAGTAAGAGGACATACATCAAGAATTTAATCCCAAGCACGATCAAAATCAATCACCCAAATCTAGCAATGATTCAGTCCAAGATATATTGACATCATCCAACCTCATGGTAGTACATGTTAATGATCAAGAGACTCTTGACTCAAAAATTATACCCAATGCAGAAAATCTAAGCCAAGATTCATTACCCATATGTCCACATTTTGAGGAAATCCAAGGATCCTTTGCAAGAAATTCCCTTCTTTGAAATTGATCCATGTCAACAATGTGATCCAAAGCATATAAAAAATGATACCACATAAAGTAAAGATCAAGAAACCTTACCATCAAAATACTACAATGAATTGGTAGATACCTTCCAAGACATCCCATGTTTTCCAGAAGAAGAAAAAATCCATATATTGAGCACACATACATCTTCCCATGAGATGCTTTCTCTTAATGGGTATGTAGATGATATTCATCTAAGACAAGAGTCCCATTCTCTTGAAATCAGTACCAAAGAACAAGATTCGCTTACTCTTAACATTTGTACACAAGATCAAGACATGGCAAAAGCTAGAGACATATTGGAAAAGGATCATGAAGAAGACTTATACATAAGTTGTGAATCAGAAACATCCTATGGAGACATATTAGAAATGGATCATAAAGAAGACTTATACATAAGTTATGAATCAGAAACATCCTGTGGAGACATATCAGAAATGGATCATAAAGAAGACTTATACATAAGTTGTGAATCAGAAACATCCTATGAAGACATATAAAAAATGAATCATGAAGAAGACTTATACATAAGTTGTGAATCAGAAACATCTTATGAAGACATATCAGAAATTAATCATAAAGATGAATTATATATAAGTTGTGAATCAAAAACATCCTATGAAGACATATCAAAAAGGAATCATGAGGAAGACTTTTACATGGATAGTAAACCAAGAAAACCTCTTCAAGAAGCATTAAAATCTGATATTTCACCAAATCAGGCTGAAGATATCAATCAAGAAGGTATCCCACATTTAAAGGATCGTATTAGTGAAGAATCTATCACATTTGAAGATCCACAACAGAGCAAAGAAAGAATAACACCTTATTTCCAAGGTAAGACATATCCTATTGCAAATCAAAATTTTCAAAGGATTCAGTATCAAGATAGAGGATTAGGCCTACATGACCAGGGTATCTTAGAACCAGAAGTAGATTTTGGGAAATCCTAAGCATAAAGGTCTTGATTATTTAGCAACTAAGGGGGATAAACACATCAAGGATACCTCCATAATACTGTAGGCAACTTTATCTAATGCAAGCATGAACATAAAGAGTACAAAGAGTCCTTATGATGAAATTGATACCAACACTACAACTAGCCATGCCATGAATCATAATTCGCATATATTTTCATCCTCTGATTAGGACCAACAACAAGAGAAAAATATTTATACAAGAATGAAACAAGTTCTTCAAGAAAAAGAATTGGAAAAGCAAAATGGACAAGAAAAAGTCAAATGGATAGAAAAGAAAAATCAAGAAAATCATCCCTATCAAACTCCATTAAAACTATGGGAAAAAATAAAAAAGGGAAGTTCATCCATCAAAGATGTCCAATAATACAAAAGAAATATTCAAGAGCAACTTACAAGGTATATCAAGATGTTGGTTCCAATAAAATCTCCATATCCACTTGTCATTGCTCATCATCCCAATTTTGGAGATTCAAAGGTTCCAAACTATCAACCAACCCATCTAATTATCATATCCCTCACCGTATTTTACCATCCATGATATCCAAATCTCACATTGGCCATGTGTTGGCAAAAAATATTTATCATAAGGACTCTAAGGGAACTCTATCATGATGTGTGCACCAAGGTAAGGTTAACTTTGATATCAACAAGGAAGATAATAATTATCAGGGGTTACATTCAAGCGTTCATATCCAAGCAAAACAACTCCTCCAAGAAGGATGTCATTGGCACATCATGAAAACAACAACAATAATATCAGCACTAGGTGGTCCAACATGAGGAAAAAAGTGTCACCATGATGAATTCCTAGCAAACAGGCGTCTTATGTGACATTAGAAATCAAGAAAATCAAGAAAAAAAATCAAGAGAAAAAGTTAAGAGAAAAAAATCGTCCTCCAGTGAAAACCACTATGGTGGCTCTTTGGACAAGTACCATGATGAAAACCTAGAAAATAGGTGTCATGTGTAGAATCGATCATCTATGTGTTACATTCTAGGTGGAAGCATCTCATCTTATCCATAACGAATCTAAGCCATTGTTTCCAAAATCCAACTTATCTTGATCTTAACAAATGTTTGGTATACATTTTACACTTGCTTATGGAAATTTTTTTGGCATGGGTCCCTTTCATTGATCCTATTCTATCTATCATTATCTAGGCCATGAGGAATTTTTCCAAAGGGTGTACTCTATCCAAACATGTTATCCTATAACAAGATAATCCATCACCTACATTGCTAGACACTAGGGGCAAATGCTTGCATCCTACTTCAAAAAAAAATTTGATCTAAGTCTTCTATCTCACGTTGTGATCTAGTCATTTATCCCAACAAGGTATACCCACCAATGCACTATCATGATAACCTTCGAAACAATTCATCCCAAAATCAGGGTGTACCACCAATTCACTACCAAGACAACATTCAAGGATGAAAATAACATGGATTATTCCTTCACTCAAAAATTCTAAGATATCAATAGTTGCTTGAACCCTATAGCTAGTTTAAGTATGCTTTTCCATAACATATCCTCTAGAAAAACAAAGTGAAGTATCAATCCAATTTTTCAACATCTTATCCCCTAGGCAAAAGGGTAAAAATCCAAAAACATCTAAAAATATTAAAAGCAAAACAACTATTGGAAACAAGCTACACTAAGAGGGGGTTGAATCAATTTTGTGAAAAAATTAACTTTATTAACCTTTATCTTCAAAGCATTAACAATATTCAACCATAATGCATAAACATGAAGCAAATGAACACAACACCATAACACACATATTTTTATGTGGAAACCCTATTAGGGGAAAACCATGGTGGATGGCCAATCCACAATTCAATCTAAGTATAGTCAAGTGAAGTTTACAATAAGGGGAATGCACTTGCATTCAAGCACATTTCCTAGAGCTCACTACTCAAAGGGAAGGCTCACTTCCTTACAAAGAAAATTAGATTAAAACCATATGAGAGTTTGAACTGCGAAAAGTAGCATCTACATATGCCTGATTATAGTTCCGGTTAGGCACAATATTTAATCTTCTATCCTGCATATTGATTTTGTACTTCTACTCTGATCTGCTCACACTCACAACACAAATTCTCTATGCGCAAGTGAAACTACACATTATCACTCTTTTTCTCTACTCTAAATCACAATTTGCATCAACACACATTCACACTTCTTCCAAAATGATACGAATGGTCTAATATATATATCCACAACATAGAATTCATTTACAATTTATCGGCTTCAATAGAACACAAAAATATTTACAACCATTGGAACAAATCATTAATACTATGTAATGTGTATCCACAATAGTTAGCCACAACTTGGCTAGGACCCAAACAAAGATGTACAAACACAAAAATACTTAACCAATTGATTCTCATACATCTGCGGCATAATTCATTCATGAAGTCGGCTCCAGTACTGGTAAAACTAATAATTATTCAACCAAACCTTCTAACTTATACACGAATCAATACGTGACATTGCGCTTCAGTATTAATAGAGATAATATACCCAAAAACATTTCCAAAGATGTGCAACACAAAACAATAACATTAAATATTCATACGGATCGATGAACACTGTGTTAACAGATACTTTGTTCTTCCTTGTTAATTTTTAATCTATCTATCGATATGATCAAATGATGATGTGTGTATTTGATCATCGATTAGAGTTTCCATCAATGAAAACACCAAGTGATACTACAGTGTCTCTTGCCAACAATCTCCCCCTTTGGCATTGATGGCAACACTTAGTGAAAAATGACTAAGTGTTAGATCAATAATAAGATAGACTGCACTGCCATCTCCAAAATTCCAAAAATACAATTCTCGCCCTGAGATGATTACGCATTTTCACTCCACTCTTCTCCCCCTTTGACATCAATGGAAAATGTAGGGGTGCGCATACCAAAAATGGATCAATCAATCAAAACTATTATACAAAAATGCTTCTTTAACTTACATAAGCTAAAAAATGTCTGCAAAATCTTTCTTTAGCTGCATCAGATTTGCATCCCAAACTCTTTTGAGACTATCCATGATTGTTATGTGACCACATATTAGGTAGGACTGTGTCTCTTTAGATTCCAAGTTGGTTGGATCACCAACTGACATAGTTTCCTCTCCTTCCTTTAGAGCGCTTGACATTATCTCAATTTTTGGACAAATTATGCTTCTGAGTTCACATGGTCTCGCAACAATTTCATCATTCTCATGATTCAAGAATTTTATTTTGTTAAGAATAGACATCACTTCACCTTCTATCTTTCCAAAACCACTGGTTAGAGGATCAAATGCTTAATAAATATTACTTACTTTCTTCTCCATATCTTTAACTTTTTTCTCATTAGCTTCAATAAATTTTGCAAAAGAAAAAAATGATTTGTAGATCTTTCCACCTTCTGATAAAGAATTTTGTACATCCTTCACACATATGGCTAAAATGGTTTTATCTTTAGCAATCAATACTTTCAATCCACTAAACATTTTGACATCAAACTCTTTTTTCACTTTCACCATAGCTGATTTTTTGAGTGACTCAAAGTGAGTACTCAAAGAGTTGATAATATTTTTCAATTCACTGGAGGAGGAACCAATCAAATATTTCACATAAGAAGGCATTATCTTCTCCAATACTCTAGATGCAATATTTAGCAGTTCACTATCTTCAATGTGTGACTTCAGTATCTCTTCTTTGGCTTGTTCTTAAGTGAATGAAGCTACTTTCATCTTCTGGATTGGGCTCAAAGTAGATAGGTCAATGGGACCTTCAATCAGTTCTGAATCCAATTCTTCTTTATGTTCAACCAAAAATTTCTTCACTGCCTCAGCAGTGTCTCTTGCCTCTACTAGGGTTGGCTTTACATCATCTATCTTTTCTTCAGCTGTTACTTCCATAGTTACAAGTTCTGGTTTATCTTTTGGTATCTCTACGTCCTCAACTGATACATTTTTATGTAACTCAACTTCCATAGAAATTTCGGTGTTGACTTCTACAGGATGAATCTATGAATCCTCAACTGTATCAATATTTCTTCTTCTACTTCCTTTATCGGACCAAATGGAGAAACTTCAACATGTTTTTCCTTAGCAACAACATCAATTCTTTCATTCAACAATATCTCCCTCAGGATTTGCTCAGTTTATTTTGTAACTTCATTGGTTAGACCAATCATTAGCTTGTTCACCCTTGTTTTTCTTTTAAATTTCATTTTGGATTTATTCAAGAGTGCCTGCATGTCATCCATAGACATTACTAGACATAATTCTACAAGAATCATTTATCTCATTTTTTCTTCTTCTCTTATGGCATTAAGTCTCCTCATTTCCAGAATGTCATATAGAATTTTGGGCAAGTTAGGCATAATTTCAATCAAAACTTTACTGAAAAACATTCATATGTTTTATTGTCACTTCAAGAATTATTTTATCAGAATCATCAAAAGACTCATACCATTTACAGATAGGCTTGATATTTCCATCCTTAACTAAATCCTTTTCAACTTCTCCAACTGACATACCTGAATTGTCAGTCTTTGTCTTCTTCTTTGCCTAAACATCTTCACCAAAGGGTTTTCCTTTAGTAACAATTGTTTCCTTGGTGCCTTGATGTTTGATTTATTTGAAACCTTCATCAGACTCAGTTTCCTCATCATCAGAAACAACCATATATATATTTTTTCTCTTATCTTTCTTCTTCTTACCTTCTTTGTCGGATCCCTTGGATTTTGTTTTCATAGGGATTGATTTTACCGCAGAAGTTGAATAAGATGCAAAAATTCTATTTGTTCTGGCTTGGGTAGATGGTGCTACCGGACCAGCTGATTGAATTGTTTCTACTTCCTTAGCTTCTTTTTTTTTTGCTTCAGCTTCTTCCCTTTTCTTTCTAGCTTCTTTCAATTTCTCTGCGGATATGCCCAAACTTTCTTCAAGAACTTCTACATCTTTTCTAACTCTTTTAGTTATCATAGATTTCCTAGGCTCATTGTGAACTTATGTGTCCTTCGCTGCATATGTACTGAACCTTTCTTCTATTGGATCCAAAGGTTTTCTTAGCAAGTGTTGTGTATAGATATCTAAAATTTTCTCTTCAACTTCATACCCCATAGGCATGATCCAAATTTTTCTCGAATCAACAGCTTCCATCATACACTGATCAACATATATCATGAAGCAAATTGAATCCATGTACTTCTACAAAGAATCAACTATCTTGGGATACTTTAAGATTTTTCAGACTATGATGCAAGCTAGGGAGAGGATTCCCACCTCTATTGTTTTGGTGTCTACAAAATTGTGCAATAGATCTTTGATCTGTGTGGCTATCAACATGTCCTTTTGCCAATGATTTTTTCAACTCCCAGAACTTCACCCATGAAATAAAATAATAAACAAAAAATTAGGTTACCATATTTGAAATATTTTTTCTTATCTTTCTTAATATTTGCAATATTTTTCATTAGGTGACTCCTCAACAATTCACATAGATCATAATCTACATTTTCCTCCACCATTTGATAGGCGAAATAAATTATTGTTCTAAACACAAAGTTGTCTCGGCTAGAATGATAAATATTGTATCCAATCACTATAGATGCAAATTTGACATTTATTTCAATAATGTTATCAATAGGCATTGCCCTTCTATCATACTTGGAGCTTGTAGCATCAGTGACCATTTGATTTTTCACAGACTTCAAAATTGATAGTCCACTAGAATATTTTAGACCGATTACTGCACTGATAGCTTCCTTTGTGATTTTAAATGGAATTATTAACCACATAAATTCATCATGGACTCGACTCAAAAATAACAAACCCACTTCGACTCTTCAAACATGGGAAATTTGACAATTTGAGTAAATTTATTTACTTCAAGGATTTTATGTTTTGGCGTTATACAGTAATCTTCACCAATGATATGATTATTGTACAAATTCAGGAGTTGAGAACTTACTATTTCTTCAATATTCACATGAATATAAACCCTAATATCCTCCATATGTAACACTCCATGCAAAACAGACGAAAATGCTCCTAACAGATTGGTCTTAAGAGACTTGTAAGGATTCCATTTGAACTTAGGATGAGGTCTATCCTTAACTTCAACTACTAGAGGAGTATTCATTTTGACTAATTCACACATTCGCAGAGTTTTTTGAAAATACCTTTTTCGTCAGATCAGAATTTGATTTCCGAATCACTTTCACACTTGAATCTCGCCTCAATTCACCAAAGATCACCTATGATCTCTCCAAACTTATTTTCTTCCAAATGCAAAGTGAAAAGTGAAGAATATAAATGAATTTTTATCACTTGCATACCTAACCCTTTTTGTTGCAATAAATGCATTAACCCTAATTCATCCAATTACCTTGTTTCTATGCAATGTGATGGATAAATCTTCTGCAGACCTCCAATATGGCATACCACTTCCTCCAATGAATTCAAAAACATTTTTTGATCATCAATGCATCTAGTGTACACATCCACATCCTATGTTACTTACCGGTTAGGGGATTATATGATTTTCTTGACAGCTCCCCCTAGGCCAAGGGCCTGAAACTAATTACTAGAAGTAGGTTCTAGTGCTGGCACATTTTCTTCAACAAAGGGATCTTTCTTCACCCATTTATTTTGCATCTATTGTCTGGCCACATCTGTAGTGATTTTTCCTTTTCCCTTGATATCCTTCTTCATTTTTTTCCTTTGATTTACCGGACATTCTCTGTTCCAACATAATGTAGCAATGTGTCCAATTTTGTTGTAGTTATAGCACACAACATTTATCTTTCTAGACCAATTATTCCACTAATTTCCTCTTGATCTGCACTGGTTAGCAGTATGTCCAAGTCGATTGCATGTGTAGCATCTGATATTTTTTATGAAATTGATTCATCACATTTATGCATTCATTTGACTTATGACCAACCATATGAAAATTAAAACACCGACCTGAGAATGATGGACCACATGCTTTCATCGTACTTCTACATTGAGTAGCCATGTATCCAAATTTATTACAACCAAAATAGTATCCATTAAATCTTTGTGCATTAGGTTGAATTATCAGATGCCTTCCAGATTTGTTCATTTGATTTCCTTACTTGAATCTCCTTTGCTCAGATCTAGAAATTTCTCTTTCTTCATATCCAAGACCTCGCTTGTCACCATGAATCCTATAATTTCTAATTAGTTCATCAAGCATAGCTAAGATAGCTTTGAACTTCTCTTTGTACTCATTTTCAGAAGCAAGTTCATTTTTGAGGTCATCCATCCGCTTTTCAAGTGCCTCTTCATTGTTTTTATATTTTTCCAATTCATCATCCAATCGGTTGCATACTTCAGATTTTTCTTTCAGGGACTTTGCTAGGTTCTCTTAATTATTATTTCTATCTTCAATCTCCTTGGTCATCTTCATCATGATAGATTCTATCTCATGCTTTAGGACTGTATTGTCTCTCGTAAGCTTTTCACATTCTTCTATATTTTCTTTCAGGGCTTGACTAAGTTCTTCTTCTTCAATGCTCTTACTGTCACTCTACTTAATCTGATCACAAAGTTCCTTTCTCTTCTCTCTAGACATTGATTTTTTCCTTCAAAGACTGAATAAATTTATTAGTATCTGAGAGGTTTTCTTGCAATTTTTGAACTTCAACCTTTGACTAATCAAGATCATCCAGGGCCACCAAAATTTATTGTTGAAGAATACTTGAATCCATTGAAACACTCTCCAAGATCTCCCCAAGATATTAGACTTCTTCAGAGGAACTAGCTTTGATACCAATTGTTGGAAACATGCTACACTAAGAAGGGGGGTGAATCGGTGTTGTGCAAAAATTAACTTTATTAAAATTTATCTCCAAAGCATTAATAATATTCAACCATGATGCATAAACATGAAGAAAATGAACACAACACCATAACACACAAATTTTTACATGGAAACCTTGTTAGGGGAAAAACCACAGTGGATGGCCAATCCACAATTTAATCTATGTATACTCAAATGAAGTTTATAATAAGGGGAATTCACTTGCATTCATGCACACTACCTAGAGCTCACTGCTCAAAGGGAAGGCTCACTACCTTACAAAGAAAATCAGATTAAAACCATCTGAGAGTTTGAACTAAGAAAAATGGTATCTACATATGCCTGATTATAGTTCTAGTTACACACAATATTTAATCTTTTGTCTTGCAGACTGATTATGTACTTTTTCTCTATTCTACTCACACTCGCAACACAGATTGTCTATGTGCAAGTGAAACTACACATTATCACTCTTTTTCTCTGCTCTAACTCACAATTCACATCAACACACACTCCATAATTCTTCCAAAATTATATGGATGATATTATATATATCTACAACATAGAATTCATTTACACTTTGTTGACTTCAATAGAACACACAAATAATTACAACCGTCAACTCAAATCATGAATAATATGCAATGCGTATCCACAACATTTGGCCACAACTTGGCTAGAACCCAAAAAAAAATGTATGAACACAAAAATACTCAACCAATTGCTTCTCATACATCCACAACATAATTCATTCATGAAGTCGGCTCCAGTACTAGTAAAACTGAGAATTAGTCAACCAGACCTTCTAAATTTCACACGAATTGATACGATCCATTGCACTTCAGTAGCAACAGAGATAATATACACAAAAACATTTCCAGAGATGCACAACACAAAACAATAACATGAAATCTTCATACGGATCGATGAACACTGTGTTACTGGATACTCTATTCTTCCTTGTCAATCTTCAATTTATCTATCGATATGATCGAATGATGATGTGCGTATTTGATCATTGATTAGAGTTGTCATCAATGACAACACCAAGTGATACCGCAGTGTCTCTTACCAACAACAACATCATTGGATTATTCCTTCACTCAAACATTCTATGATATCAAAATTTGCTTGAACCCCATAACTAGTTTAAGTAGATTTCCTGCAACATATCCTCTAGACACGGAAGTGGAATATCAATCCAAGAATTTTTTATCCCCCAAAAAAAAATGCTTTGAATCAAATGGTCAAACTACATAGTCTTTGTGTGTACAATGTAGGAAAGGATTTTTAGCCCCCAATACCCTAGGTCAATCCCCTTAGGTTTCCAACATGCTTTATTTTACTTGGTCAAAAAATACAAAATCCAAACAAATTCAAAAATACAAAATCCCAAAATCATAAAAAAGAAAAGGTCAAACCAAGTGAACTATGAGCCTCTGCGTGGACAACGTAGGCAAGTCTTATCTTTGATGATCCCGCGAGGCCCTAGGCTAGTCCCCTAAAAACAAAACAAAGCCAACATCATAGAAACTTAGAAAAAAAAAAAGGCTCATCCCGTCGTCAATGTCCACAATAAAAATTTCAACCATAATAAACAAATTGTCCCAATCACCCTTTTGAAAAAACAAAAAAACAAACAAAGCAAAAATCAAAACTTTCAAGCAATAATAATCGCATAAGAGTTGACTATAAATAGACAAAAATAAGGCCAAAATATCAACTACCTATCTTTTTAAACAATTCCCAACAACATCCTGAGATATGCCTTAATGGATTCATTCATCAACAAAAAATAATAGTCCCACCCTAAATAGATATGGCAAGTGATATTGCAACTTTTTTTTTATATTTTGTGGTCTTATGTGATTTATTTTATCGACTCATTCCTAGGATCTCTCAAGGATGTCCATAAGGATTTAGAGAAGAAGGAATGGGGGAAATTGAGCATCATTTCGATTTGTTGTTTGTAAGATATGTTTGTAATATTACCATGGTGAATATTTTCTTTATTGAGTATGGAAGTTGTATTAGAATGGTTTGTGAAGTAGTTGCATGTTAGGTGTTCTATACCTCTCTATGTGATTGGTCCGAAACATTTTTCACACAATTCCCCCTATACTTCAAACAAAGTTTATGTATGTCTAGTATGAACAAAGATACTCTTTGTTTGTAGAGTCAAAGCCCACACAATGGATAAAAATTCACCTTGGTAATTCATACCCTGGTGCATCATATCCATTTTGCTACATCAAGAAGGATTGTTCAAACAATGAAGTATCTAAAGTGAAGCAAAGTCACATCATCAATTCTATCCATCATCATATTTCTAATAACTAACAAACATCATCATATTTATTCTAATTAACTTCATTTTTTTCTACCTATCATCATAATTCTTCTAAATTAACAATCATCCTACATAGCACATCATTAGTACCATATCCATTTTATATCCACAAATGTTATCAAAACATATCATGATGATAATATACCAATTAAAAACATCATGTATCATGTATGGGGCATTCATCTATCAACATCCATTATCATAAAATGAGACAAGTATGATTCCTACATCTACATCATATCCATACATTAGAAAAGCACAAAAACACATATAAACATACGTCATCATATATCACCATCACATAAACATACAATGAGGCTGAATTGAAGAAGGTATATTTCATCATCAAAAAAGAATATGTCATATGTACATTTACAATGACATAAGTGTGATAGGAAAATACAAAAAAATAATAACATATATAAGAGGTCTCGACTAGATCAATGAATATTTATAACACACATGTCTACAAAATGCCTCTACACCATGAAACATCATAAAGATCAAGTATCAAAAATGATAAAACCCCAACAAGACAAAAAAAACACTACTAAAAACCAAAATGATCTAGCTATCTCACATAATGATCACTTACACTAGCACTAGCACTTCCATCATTGTCGCTCGCAACACTAGGCTCCCCAAACATGGATGTCGTGAGGCCCTAGGAATAATAGCATCATATAAAGTCTAATAATAGGTAGATTCCTATAGATACCTATCTCACTCTACTCACATACCATCATGCTCTATCTAGAGAGTATCTCTCTCTACTATCAGTAACAATACTTGAGCCTCTGCAACATGTCATCTACCAATATCACTCTCCCAATCTACCTGAAGATAATCTCTCTCTGATGTCAGTAATACTACATACGCCTATGCCACATGTAGTCCACCGATCGCACTATCTCACTCAACCTTCATAGTATCTCGTTCAACCCTCAAAGTATCTACCAAATCCTTTGCAACCTATCACCATGCAACCTCTACATCTCTATCCAAAGTCATCTGAGCTATCATCCACCAATATCACTCTCCCAATCTACCTGAAGATAATCTCTCTCTGATGTCAGTAATACTACATACGCCTATGCCACATGTAGTCTACCGATCGCACTATCTCACTCAACCTTCATAGTATCTCGTTCAACCCTCAAAGTATCTACCAAAGCCTTTGCAACCTATCGCCATGCAACCTCTACATCTCTATCCAAAGTCATCTAAGCTAGCAACAAATCAACATCCCTAGCTAGTGGAGGAGGATCTGGAACCTATCTTTGACCCTGTGCACAAGGCACTCACTCATCCTAAATATCCTCTGCCTCATCATGTCGAGATTTCCCAATTGCTCTACTAGAACCTCAGCACGCTGTTGCTCACCATGACAACCTATGATGCTAGTTTTTCCCACAATAGGACCACCTCTAGGATCAATAAGCCTCAAAAGCCTATGTTGTGTCCACCACTCCTCATAATCGTGAGTAGTACCTGGATTTTCCAATCCAATTGATCAACCCCAACTAACTGGGGAAAGTGTTGCAAACTCGATAGTAACAATATCTACATCAACCTTGATACCCCATATATAGACCTCCCAATAGGTTCAACCAAATTGAGCCTCATAGGCATCATGAATTTGCCCCTATCTCTCACAAAATTGATGACAAACTCGATCGAGTAGATAATGCTCTATCACGGATGATGAATGACCAAGCAACCAATGAGTCTGTCAACAATACACAAGCTAATTTGCATCCTCTTTCCAAACCTCGTAGCTCATGTAAGGTCTCCATACAAAACCAGGCATCTCATCAAACACACGGTGCCAATAATGTAGATCCCTAGGAAAAGTGTAGTGCATAAAATCCCCATAATGATAATAGTATGGATCAACCAGAGAACAATCCTAAATCCTATTAGGATGAGTCACTGCAATATGCTCGCATGCCCAAACATGAAAAAGGGATACACCTACAGACAATGACCTCCCACCCTGATACACCACCTTGTGCATATCTTGGTAAAGGCGGGCAAGAAAATAGGCACCCTAGGCATATCTCGTACCATGCTCAAGCATACTCTTAATACATACACACTAGCCCACTACAAACTGTCGACCTCATCTATCAGGAATAACTAATCCTAATACCAAGTTGCAAAGGAAAAGAATGATAGGGTTTGCACTATCTGCAAAATCAGATAAATCAATCTCTACATCACGAACATGCACATATACCACTCCTAACAATCACTACATAGCATAGGCACCTCGATGAATCTGGTACATAATAATATCACCATGAATAGGAAGATGAAGAATCCTCGACACATCCTCCAGAGTAATGGTTGCCTCCCCTATAGGAAAAGGAAAAGAGGATGTCTTTGAGTGCCACCTCTCCATGAGAGCGGTCAACATAGTTGTATGGGTCTTGATAGGAAGCATATAATAGATATGATACAAACCCATTGCATCAAGAAAGTCCCGCTCCAATACACCGAACTGGGAAATAGGATCAAACAAGTGACAAAGACCTCTCTCTCATCATGAGCAGTCGAAGATTCGCCTGCAAGTGACATAAACCAAGAAATTAGGGTCTCACTCTAAACAAGTGAAGAAACATAAAATGACACATGCTAGATGACAAATGACATGTATGATTCTAAACAGACACAAGCTAGGGTTTACAACACAGGCATTGTAACAAAACGATGCTTAACAAAAAATGAATATAAGCTAGGGTGTCACTCTAAACAAGCAAAGAAACATAAAACAATACATGCTAGATGAAAAATGACATGTATGATGCTAAATGAACACAAGCTAGGGTTTACAACATAGGCATGGTAACAAAATGATGCTTAAACAAAAAATGAACACAAACTAGGGTTTCACTCTAAACAAGCGAAGCAACATAAAACAACACTTGCTAGGTACAAAGGATAGTTGAGATGGTAAACAAACACAAGCCAAGGTTTTAAAACACAAACATGATGATAAATGGCATTCATGATGGTAAACAGACACATGCTTGGGTTTAGAACAAATCTAAGAGGAAAACAATGAACAAAGAGTCAATTAATAGGTTTTGAGACAAATGCTCAACATAAGCTAGACAAAAGTGCCATTTCATGACAAAAGCATAGTTTTAGGACAATTGCACAAAAAATTAGGCACAATTTCCAAACAAGTGCTCAGTTCTAGGACAATTGTGCAGTTTTCAAATAATTGTGCAGTTTTTGAAAAACTACTCAAGACAAATGTGCCAGTTTTGAACAACTGTGCAGTTTTTGGATAGATTCACCAAAATCACTTGAAAAATGCGTCAAAACTGAGACAAATACACATGAATCTCAAAACCAGTGCATTTTTCTGGAAGAAATTTGCACACACAAAATAAGAATAAAAATATGAGGGAAGCAAAAGTTGAAAAGGTACATACCAGGGCACCAATGTCTGAAGGCCATCTATACTCTCGAACGAGCTTGAAATGATGTGGGGAAACCTCAAATCTTGAAATTCTCCCTCAACAACTGATAAAATGTGGAATCCAGAGACAAGAATTAGCAAAAGGAACCAAGCACTAATGATCTAATTTGAAGACAAATTTCCTATATAAAACCTCAAGGAAACCCTAATTTCATCTAGGAAGCCCTAATTACACTTATGAAATCTTCCCACTTACAAATTAGAAGCTCGAAAATCAGAAACAATGTACATTAACAAAGAATATTTCAACCAAAAACATCGAAACAACAATACAATAGTGTCAAGAGCCTGAATTTAAAGAATGAAATTTTGGATCAACCTCTCGAAGGGGCAACATAGAGTCCTACCATCATTCCATTGAACACTGGGGCATAGTGGGGGATAATTTAGAAGAAAAAAATAGAATATTTGAAACAAACCAACTAGTACTTTGTATCAAAGAGGGGCAAAATGTAGACATGTAAAATTGACTTGACACCTATCACACAACCTCGAATGGCGTGAAACAACACTAAATGACATCAAACAAATCTAAACAACATTGAACAAACTCAAACAATGTAAAATTATATGAAACATCATCTTTGATCATCTCATAATAACTTAGAATCATCCCACAACACTTCAAAATGACTCGAAATCATCCTATAATGCTTCAGAATGACTCAAAATCATCTCGTAACACTTTAGAATGAATTGAAATCATCTCGTAACACTTCAGAATGAATTTAAATCATCCTGTAATAGTTCAAAATGAATCAGAATCATCTTGTAACGCTTTGGAATGACTCAAAATCATCTCGTAACATCTCAGAATGACTCAGAATAATCTTGTAACCCCTCGAAATGACTCAGAATCATCCCATAAGAGCTCAAAATGACTCAGAATCATCTCATAACACTTTGAAATGACTTACAATTATCTTGTAATGCCTCATAATGACTCAGAATCATCCTGTAACACCTCAGAATGATTAGGAATAATCTTGTAACACTTTAAAATGACTCAGAATCATCCCATAACATCTCATAATAAATCAGAATCATCTTGTAACACCTCATAATAACTTATAATCATCCCATAATGTCTTAAATCATCTCGTAATCACCCTAAAATAAGTCAGAATCATCTCGTAATGTCTTGGATCATCTCGCATCATCTTAAAATCATCCTGAAACATCTCAGAATTATCCCGTAATGTCTCAGATCATCTCAAAAGCATACCACAATGTTCTCGCATCAGTTCACATTGCACCACATCAAAACAACATCAAAAACCCTAATTCCTCTATTAATTGAATAATACAACATTATTTAATTAATTCACTTTTTCATCATTTCAAACAAATTTAATAAATTACATTTATTTAATAAAGTCCCAAAAACCCTAATTCCTTTATTAATTTAATAAAATAATAGTATTTGATTATTTCACGTTTCATCATTTCGACCAATTAAATAAATCGCATTTATTTAATAAAGTCCTAATCCCACCTTATTTCATCCTGATTAATTAAATAATGCCAATTATTTAATTATGTCACTAAACCACCTTATTCCCCTAAGTGGATTAATTATTAAATAATAATTTAATTACGACACTTTCCCTCTAAAATTTGAATAATTAAATCAAACTATTCAAATCAATTATCAAAAATCAAATCAAAACTAATGCAACTTTGTTTGCAAAAGTCAAAGTTGATTTGTACATTCAAACTCCAAAAGGGAATTAATTAATTAAATCAATTAATTCATATTCCTCACCAACTTTCTGATTGAGTAAATTACGATTGCTGACTAAGAAATATAATTTGTTAACTAATCAATCAATTCTATTAACTAAAACATCACATTCCTAACTAAGCCATCACAATTCTGACTGATCAATCTATTCTATTAACTGATCAATCACATTTCTAACTAGCTAATCTATTTCCCAATCACACAATTGTGCAATCCACTTTGCACAATTCTCTCATGTCTAAATCCTCTCAACACACTTTGACCGTTGATTTGGATATTCTTCAAAATGATCTTGATCATCCATTTCAAATCTCATTTTCTATATAACAAACCTCTCTCCTCACAAATAAAGGGATCGGAGAATCAACATACATTGAGAAACAAAGTGTTGTCGAGATCATCCTTGAAATAGCTTCATCCATTGTCTTCGATCAACCAAACACAACAAGCATTCATCCACACTTTGCAGACAAACTTTGGAGGATTTTCTATGATAAGAGAAATCCAACATCAAGTGAATACACTCCACTACGGGATGGTGAAACTATCTTTTTCTTTTAGTTCATATGATAATTAGTAGGTTTCTTATTATGTTTGCATTAGTATAGTTCAATTTCATATGTGTAGGAGTTTCTAGATTTTATATTTAATATTTTTGGCTATAGATTATATTTCTTTGTCAGATTGCTTTCATGTCCCTCTTGGATCATTAATCTAACACCCTTTCTCACCCTCACACAACATTATGTTTGTCAACATAGCAATCATAGTTCATCCCTTGAATGCCAGTTTTTCAAACAATCACCACTTCAAGATCATGTAGGTGACATGGTAACAAAGTTGTAATGGCTATGATGTTTTGAGGGAAGCTTATAGTATGGACACTATATTTGTATTGGCCTCCCCTAGCATGGGTCACTTGCAAAACTGGAGCAACTCTAGCTATAATAATTTCTTCAACCTGATCAAGATTTGCAAGGACAAGAGGTTGTTGTCTCATATCCATCTTGTTAACTAAATTAAATCTATGGACACCTTTTTCACAAGCACAATGCAAATATACAATGTTTGCGTTTGATGATCACACTTTCATTCCAACAAATCTTTTCTTGCAAATACTACAAACTTTCAAATCAAACAAAGCATCAATGTGCTAGCGGAAGGATTGCAATGAAGTGTGAAAAGAATCTCCAAAAATGTTGCTAAAGCGGTGGGGGGCTGATGCAGTGGACGAAAAGGCATGCTCGGCAAGGGTTTTTTACAGTCTACAGTTGCCTATGGTTGGGGTTCCTTCACTGGGAAGGTTGTGTGGAAGCTAAGAAGGGATGGGGGGTGCAAGACTATATAAGAAAGCATGTTCTTCCAATGATTTTGGAAGCAACTACGTTGTACCCACCTAATCAAGCGGGGCCAAGCAAGGACGGGATATAGTAGCTCTTTGTTGCAAGTATTTGGCTCGACAGATAGCACAAATTTGGTCTCTATGGTGAACATAATTGAATTGGTTTATTTGGTGTTTTCCCACCTTTTCCAGTCCATAGTTGATGAAGGGCTGGAACTTGAACAAGGCTCAAGAGCCTACAACCATAATATGAGAAAAATAATAAAATGCTTATAAACACCAACTTAAAGGACAATGGCATAACTAAAGAGGTCAAGCCAATTGAGTATGAAACAAAATAGCCAAAGGTAGCGAGCAACACTCAAAAATGCCTTATGGAAAACAACATAAACTCTATAACATTAACTATTATACTAGATTGCAACCATTGACACAAAACATAAGCCATAAATGAAACAATATTGGTTTCAACAACACCACAAATGGAAAACTACAAAACAAAAGAATCCAAAGTAACATAATCATGCACAAAAAAAACCCGCACATGTACAAATTATTTTTGTCAACAATGCATTATGGAAAGCAACCAAAGCATACATATATGCATATGTATATGTAAATGTATCTATCCACATTCAATGCATTTTAAATGGAGATTGTAATGAAGGGAAGGTATGATGCATATTTTAAAGGAGAATGTAATGTTGTTGCTGCTTATGCTTATGCATCATTCCTTCCTTCATTCCACTCTCCATTTAAAAGGAATTCACTTTCCTGATTGCATACACACACACACACATATATATATACATATACATATGCATATATTATGACGAAGATGATAAAGGTCTTGCAAACACCAACTTAAAGAGAAACAGTGTAGCTAAAGAACAAATAGGAAATATAAAATGAAACAAAACAAAGGAACGCTTGCTCTCCACCCTACCATATTGGGTCATGGAGCCCCATCGGCTCTTGCCAAACCCTTGAGTAAGAACATACATTGTCCACCACTTTGATCAATGGTGAACCCAATTTTTTTTATTACACTTAATATACATCTTATCATTGTAATAACTCCTTTTTTGAGGGTCAAAGAAATAATAACTAAAAACATGCATCTAACTTCAAATACCTATATATTGGTGTACATTTTATTTTCCAAGAAGATATGTAGGCATTCCATGTTTAATATTACACTTAATATACAACCTACCATACATACAAATGTTATGAGCATCTAATCTCACAAACATACATATGAAACACACCAAAAGCAAGCCTTCTTTGCACCCTACCATATTGGGTCATGGAGCATCATGGGCTCTCTCCAAACCCCCGAGCAAGAACATATATTTTCCACCACTATGATCAATGGCAAAACTAATGTTGCTTATTACACCCAATATAGAGCCTATCATTCTAATAGTTCCTTTTATGAGGCTAAAAGGAATAATAGCTAAGACGTGGCAACCAACATCATGCATTGGATGTATATGTAGGGATTTTCTGCTTGGAAATATAAAACCATACATTAAATAAAGAAAAAAAAACCCACACATGCACAAATTCCCTTTTCAATATTTCCTTATGGAGAACAACCAAAGCATACATATATGCATATGTATGTATAAATATAACTATGTATATGCAATGCATGTTTGATGGAGACTCTAATGAATGGAAGGTACGATGCACTCTTTAAAGGAGAGTGTACTGCTACTACTATTGCTTATGGTTATGCATCGTGCCTTCATTCTAGCCTCCATCTAAAATAACTTCACTTCTTTGATTACACATGCATATATTACGATGAAGCCAATAAAGTTGCAAACACCAACTTAAAGAGCCACAGTGCAGCCAAATAGAAAATAGTAAATATAAAATGTAACACAACAAAACAAGGCTTGATCTCCACCATACCATATTGGGTCATGGAGCCCCATGGGCTCTCACCAAACCCCCGAGAAACAACATACATGGTCCACCACTTGGATCAATGGTGAAATGAATATTTCTTATTACACTTAATATACATCTAACAACTCATTTTTGAGGTTGAAAGAAATAATTACTCAAAAGTTGCATCTAACTTATATACATATACATATGCATATATTATGATGAAGACGATAAAGTGTTTGCAAACACCAACTTAAAGAGCAATAGTGCAGCTAAAGAATAGATAGGAAATATAAAATGAAACAAAACAAAGGAATGCTTGCTCTCCACCCTACCATATTGGGTCATGGAACCCCAACGGCTTTCACCAAACCCTTGAGAAAGAACATACATTGTCCACCACTTCGATCAATGGTGAAACCAAATTTTCTTATTACACTTAATATATAGCTTATCATTGTAATGACTCCTTTTTTGAGGTTGAAATAAATAATAACTAAAAACATGCATCTAACTTCAAATACCTATATATGTAAATGTATTTATGCATATGCAATGCATTTTCGATGGAGACTGTAATGAATGGAAGGTATGATGCACTCTTTAAAGAAGAGTGTAATGTTGTCGCTACTTATGGTTATGCATCGTGCCTTCCTTTATTCCAACCTCCATCTAACGATTGCACATGCATATATACATATACATATACATAAGCATATATTACGATGAAGACAATAAAGCTCTTAAAAACACCAACTTTAAGAGCCATAGTGCAGCTAAATAGCAAATAATAAATATAAAATGAAATGCAACAAAACAAGACCTGCAATCCACCATACCATATTGGGTCATGGAGCCCCATGGGCTCTCACCAAACCCCCGAGCAAGAACATACATGGTCCACCACTTGGATCAACGGTGAAACAAATATTTCTTATTACACTTAATATAGAACCTATCATTCTAACAACTCCTTTTTGAGGCTGAAAGAAACAATAACTAAAAAGGTGCATCTAACTTTGAGCAAATATATATCGGTGAACATTTTGTTTTACAAGGACATATCTTGCATGCGCATGATGCATTTATAGGAACCCATTGCACTCATATATATATATTGTTGAATAACCTAGTTCAACTAAAGAACCCAATTCAAGTGAAGAAATTGTTTAGATACCGATAGAATTTCAGGTGTGTTGATAGTTGTCATTTTATTGGTGTTGTGTATTTCCTGTATGTGTTTTGGTCGGGGTTCTTTTCTCTAAAATTCTATTGGTATGTAAATAACGTGTAACAACAATTTACTCACTTGAATTGGGTTCTACAGTTGAACTGGGCTCTCTAGCAATATGCATAGGTCTACCTTTCTCTCTTGTCAGTGTGTCACAAAAAAGTGTAGCCTTGAAAGTTTTCACTCATTTGGGCCTTTTCCCTTGGATTTTGGCCTGATTTTGCTTAAATCTAATATTGTAATGTGGCCAACACATTCACATTAGGCCTTGAACATTTGCAAATCAACAAGAACCTAATGATGTATTGCAAAAGTGTTATGAAGAGTTGTAACACATTTCTTCACTTTTCTAGGATGTTTCTACAATAATTCATGTAATAACCCCTTTCCAAGCCTTATTCCAAAGTGTTATAAGGTGTTGTAACCAAGACTCACACTTTCCTAGGCTTGTCATCACTAATTCAACCCTTTTTTATGATATAATGGCCCCTTAATGCACTTATAGGCCCGACCTAAGTGTGTTTCGAGAGACAATCTTGTTAATCAACACTAATCACCTTTTAATTCTCGACAACCACTTGAATTTGTCCAAGTGGACTAAGTCACCACTATTGTGCAATTTTTTGCACATGCCCCACTAGAGGTGGGGACCCTCTTTTTTTTTCTTTTCCATCTCCTCATCTTGGCTTGGTCAAACTTTCAGTTTTTCTCTTCTTGGGAGGTTATTTTGAGATTAAGTCTAGATTTGATTTGATGAAGGCAATATTTTGAGGCATCTTGACGGTTTGGGAGAAATCCACCTACCTTGGATTTTGGAAATAGGGATTTTGAAGTGAATTTTCAATGTCATGTATAAATATTTTTTGTACCCATGGAAAGATGACGAAAAATTAGGCGGGGTTTCTTTTTCAATTTTTTGAAAATTCCTTCTAAAAAAAAAGTTATGGAGTTTAGGGGATTTTGAATTGTCTTGGATTTCGGAAAATCCAAGGTAGCTTAGATTTCCCATGGTTAATTCGCATGGAAAATCCAAGGTAGCTCGGATTTCCCATGGTTTAATCCTCATGGAAAATCCGAGGTAGCTTGGATTTTCCAAAATCCATGCCAGATCAAAATTCCCGAAGTTACCATTTTCGGAAAATCTAAGGTCCATCAAAATCTTGAAATTTTCCAAAATTGGAATTTTTTTTTTCGAAATGCATTTTTTTCCAAAATGGACTTTTTTGAGATGTATTTTTTTCTCTAAATGGGAAATTTCCAAAATGGAAAAATTCTTGAAATTTTAAAATGTTCCAAAGTAAACAAAATTCTTGAAATTGAAAAAATTTAAAATAAAAAATTCCAAAAATAGAAAATTTTCGAAAGTAGAATTTTTTCCAAAAATGGAAAGTTTTCCTAAAAGAGTCAAAATTTTCAAATTTTTATTTGGATATTTTCTGGATGGGATTTTTTAACATGTGGGCTACTAATGATGATATTTTCTTCTTAGGATTAAATAAATAAAAAGGGGACTTGCATATGGAAGCATGCTCAAGTGGTGGAGTTTCATACTGTTTTTTAATGCACCTACATGAGAATCTGTGCGACAACCTGTCTACAGCTGGATGATATATTTTCAAACCAAAAAAGACATGTGAGGTTGTTTAATTGCTCCAATCAAGATTGTCATTAATGTCAAGACGAAAGAATATTGTTTTGTCATTGCTCCATAATGTAACTACTTGAATGTTATTGGATGATGATGCACCACATTTGTAAAACTCCAATGTAACTTATTGATGCTTCTGGAGGATTGATCTCAGCCCTTGGATTGATTTAATCCTGGCCTTTCATCCTAAAATGTAAAATCTATAAAAGGCCTTTGCCTTCTCATTTGTAGGGGGTGAGAATTCTAAGTTAAAGTAGTTAAAGAGCCAAAATCGGCTAAGTTAGGAGTTAGATTCTACAAGTCAGTAGTTGTAGGAGAGAAGAGAGCAGGAAGATTGTTATGTAAATGTTGGAGAAGACAATGCAAATGGGTTGTTGATTTGACAAACTTTGTATTCAACTTTGACAGTTTATGGTTTTTTATTCTTGATTCTCAATGTTAGTTATTAGATTTCAGTTCTTTCATAATGATGGTGAAATGTGAATGATGTTTGATCGATCTTTGGTCTATACTTCTAGAAATTTTATGACTATAGGTTGTTGTGTAAAGTTATTTTGGGCCCTATTTTGTGCTAAGTTCAACTGTGAATGTTTTTTTATGTTGCACCAATTATTGGGTATGTGGATGAATATTCATAGTTTGAAAATCTTTCGATTTCCTTAGAAGATTGCACCATTTTTGTGTAGTGGGTTTGTCCTTGATCAAGAAGAGATTGGTTTTATTGGGGGTTTGTCCATTTAAAAAATTCATCATTGTTGTGATCGATCTTAGGTGTTAGATTTAGAATACCTCTAAAACCTTATCTTTTGATCTAAGATTGAAAGCATCACCATATTGTTGCATCTGATGAAAGTATACTTCCAACATTGTTCATTTGTATGGCCCCTTGGGATTACTATCATTTTCACATTATCTCTGAGTTGCTTTATTGTATTTGTCAAGACTTGACATTAGAGACCTTGGGATTATTTCTTGAGGCTTGCTGATAGAGATTTAACTTTCAAGAGAGATATGGTATTATATTATGTCTGAGTTGTTGCTGTGCAGAAAACACCATCAATAGATTGGCACTAGAAAGAGGGCTTGAACGTAGGTGAAATTGCTAGAAGTTGAATGAGCGTTCTTGTTGAAAATATGAGATATGATAGATCTCTAAATCTGCAAGTACAAATTTTGAGTCATGATGGAAAAGCAGTCTTATGTTTTTCATGATGGGAATAGTCATTAGATTGATTTTCCTCAACTTTGTGAGTCTTTGAATAAGAGATTGGATCTTTGGAACAGTAAGGGTTTGTAGCAGTATGCGTTATCAAACTAATGTAGAATCCATAATACCTGTAGGCACAATTAATTTGAATGCTTGGCATTTTTAAGTAGAATTGAGATGGTTTTGCAAAGGGACATTTCATGTCAAACCTAACTGAGCCGCTAGCCTTCATAGATTTAGAGTTAATTGATGTTGCAGTTGCATTCACATAATTAGTTAAAGATCAGCTTGGTGGTGGTAAGTGTTTGCAAGATTTCATCTCATCTAAATGTTGTAGAGTTCATAATGCATCTCATTCAGAATTCACTTGACATTCATGTGTGGACATTATCATTAAAGTTGGGAGATATCTAGAATGGAAAGAATAGTCAGTCAAGGAATGTACTATAGAGAAGAAAAATTCTGGATCTAGAGAATGTGTAGCAGGTGTTGAGCCATCCACAAACCAAGCAACATGCCAAAAGGAATAATCTCAAATATCCAAGGCAACAGAGGTAGCTGATGACCATTTAAGTGAAGATATGCTAGTAAAGATCAAGGAGGATGTTCCTACAAGAGCTAACCAAGAGTCTGAAATGAAAATAAAGTTGAGGATGAACCACAAGAAGAAGAAGTGATACATCAAATTTCCTCTGTTCATGATGAAGATTCAATACAACTTCGATATGAAGAGTTTGTTGCCAAATTTATGAAGGACCAGGTGAGCTTGACATACAAATTCCATCTAGAAGAATTATTGATACCAACTTGGTGCAAGATACATGAAGAGGAGCATTCAGAATTCGTGTGTTTCCAATGCTAGACAACAATTAAGGAGGTGGAAGAAAGAGTGCAAGAGTTGAACCATACTGAGGATGCACATAAAACTACATCAAATGAATATTCAATCAAGGAACTTCAACAAATTGCTGATGAATGTCTCATGGAGCAAGTTGAAGGAGTTGATATTCTTGATAAAGAAGTTGATGTTCTTGATGGCTATGGTCAAAAATTTGAACCAATGCCAATAGAAGATGAATTCAGGGAGTTCTCTCATTTATCAAATTCTATTTTTTGTCTATCTATTGGTGAATTTAGCATTGAAAATTACTTTATGCATTAATGATGAGATAGCTAATGTGGTTCATATTGATGTGCAAGAAAACCTAAATGATGCTGAAAACAGTAATATTACAGTCATAATTGATGTGTTTAATAACATAGTTGCAGGTGAAAATGTTCTTGAGGATCAGTCTTTGATGCCTCTTGATGACCATCTTATTGAGGAAGTTGTACATGACGATGCCCCTACATTCTCATCATTGATCCCTCATGATGAAATGCAAATAGGTGAAAAGTTTCATGATGTTAATTCTGAATTTATTCAATCTGATGTTTATCTTGAATTGCTTATTGATGACTCTACTACTATTTTGCATGTTCTGAATGTGAGAAGGATACTGCACCATCAAGGGAGACCTCTTGATGACTTGGATATTAAATCTTCACAATTGGAAGCCAGCAAGCACCACATGTTGCTCTAATGAGGGTCACACTAGGTTGTTTCTTTCCTCACTATGAATTTTGGAGCTTATCAATTTGATTATGGAGGTTTAGGAAACACAACTTCCATATGGATTGATCATGGTTTCAATGAGTTGCCTCAGTTGTTGATTATTCCTATTGATGAGGTTGAGTTTGAATGTTCCATTATTGAGTTTTATTTTTCTAAACATAAAGATGAATTTGCATTCTTGAGGACTGTTACCATCACCTTATGGCTTGTCCATGCACTGATGAACCATATGGGGTTGGGACTTAGTTTTCCATGTATAACCATGATTTGTTTTAAGTCTTGTATATAATTTGATTTGAATAAATGCAGCTTGCCCTATTGTTCTTTTTCTTTAGTCTACTTTTTTTTTCTTTAGGATAGATGGCTTTAGTTTAGATTACTTTGCTTTACCTTTGGTTTGCTTCTATTTTGGTTAGTTTATGTTTGCTTTGGGTTTCAGTTTGGTTGTTATTTTGCTTCTCCAGCTTGGGTTCCCCTATTTTCTATTGGGAGTGTCTTATTTGCACAACAACAATTATTTTATCTAGGACTATTCTAAGTGTTTTCTTTACAAACTTTAATCATCCTTCCAAGATATATTGGTGGAAGTCTTCTATTTAGTGTCACATGTGCCAAATATTTAAAGTGGAGAAGTCATTGGATTGAGTTAGCTCCTGAATGTGCTCAAATCTTATATTTCTTACATACATCTTAAGAATCTTGAGGTTGTTGTTTGGTTCCTTGCGAGGTCTATTTAAGTGAAAAATATTATATTATGATTCAGTGCCATTGTGATTCTCAACCCTGAGTGTGAGCTTCATTTCTTATGAGTTGAAATGAAAAAGAAGAAAAAAAAATATCAAAAAAGAAACAACGAAAAAAAAAGAAAATATTGAAGGTCAAAAGAAAGTGAATTCAACTTTTCAAGAGGATTTGAATATCTCTACCGGGGCTATGGATGCATGGCTGGAAGTAAAGCTATGTTCAAGAGAATCACAACAATAACCTCATCAGGGCTATGGATGCTTGATTGACAGTGAGGCTCTATCCAGGCTGCTTTTGAAGTTAGAATCTTTATGTAGGTTAACTTGATTGAACTTGGTTCTTGTATTAGCTTAAGGAGGGAAATTTATACACTTGCACACACTTGGATTTCCAGCATAGGAAGGAATAGCTTGTTCATTGATTTTGAGTCTTTAGTTTATGGGTGACTTGATGCGGGGATCAAAACCAAAGATTCTAGGTTCTTAATTCCAGTTTGTCATCGAAATACTCTGGAGCATTTTCCCAACAGGAGTCGCCATTTGTTATGCAATTTTTTGCACACACGCCCCACTAGAGGCAGGGACCCGTTTTTTTTTTTCTTTTGCATCCCTGCATCTTGGCTTGGTCAAAGTTTTCATTTTTCTCTTCTTGGGAGGTTATTTTGAGATTAAGTCCGGATTTGATTTGATGAAGGAAATATTTTGAGGCATCTTGAGGGTCTGGGAGATATCCACCTACCTCAGATTTTGGAAATAGAGATTTTGAAGTGAATTTTCAATGTCATGTATAAATATTTTTTGCACCCATGGAAATAGGATGAAAAATTAGGTGGGGTTGCTTTTTGAATTTTTTGAAAATTCCTTCTAGAAAAAAAGTTATGGGGTTTAGGGGATTTTGACTTGTCTTGGATTTCAGAAAATTTGAGGTAGCTCGGATTTCCCATGGTTTAATTCTCATGGAAAATCTAAGGTAGCTCAGATTTCCCATGGTTTAATCCTCATGGAAAATCTGAGGTAGCTCGGATTTCACATGGTTTAGTTCTCATGGAAAATCCGAGGTAGCTTGGATTTTTCAAAATCCATGCCATATCAAAATTCCTGAAGTTTTGATTTTCGAAAAATCCAAGGTCCATCAAAAATCTCAAAATTTTCCAAAAATGGAATTTCTTTTACCGAAATGCATTTTTTCCAAAAATGGACTTTTTTTCTTGAAATGTTTTTTTTCCAAACGAAAATTTCCAAAAATGGAAAATTTCCAAAATAAAAATTTTCTTGAAATTTTAAAATATTCTTGAAAGTAAAAATAAAAAATCTTGAAATGGAATTTTTTCAAAATAAAAGTTCCAAAATTAGAAAATTTCAAAAGTGGAAAATTTTCCAAAAATGGGAAGTTTTCTTAAAAGGGCCAATTTTTTTTTAAAATTATTTGGATATTTTATGGATGGGATTTTAACGTGTGGGCTACTAATGGTGATATTTTATTTCCAGGATTAAATAAATAAAAATGGGACTTGCATAATGTTCAAAGGGTGAAGTTTCACACTGTTTTAAATGCACCTACATAAGAATTTGTGCCATAGCCTATCTACAACTGGAGGATATATTTTCAAATAAAAGAAAACATGTGAGGTTGTTTAATTTCTCCAATCAAGATTCTCATTAATGTCAAGATGGAAGAATTGTAGAAGTTGTGAAATCCAACTTCACAGACCCTGAAGATCACCTGCATGCAAATAACCTATCACAGAAGAAGACATTGGACACAAAAAAGCAAGGGTGCTCTGAAAGCTGAAAAATGTATTAATTAGAGAGAGTAAAATACAATGAGATCAATCCTTAAGAAAGGAGATCATGCAAAACCTAAAAGTAACCCTAATAGGTAAGCATTTGATAATTAATATAATTATTAAATGTCACATTATGCAAACTAAAGTGAAATATTAAGAGAGGAATAAAGGTAACTTAATTAACATAATTAAGTTAAAACCTTTACTCTAACAAGAATATTGTTTTTTCATTGCTCCATAATGTAACTGCTTGAATGTAATTGGATAATGATGTACCACATTTGTAAAACCCCAATGTAACTTCTTGAAGCTTCTGGAGGATTGATCTCGGCCCTTGGATTGATTTAATCTTGGCCTTTCATCCTAAAATGTAAAATCTATAAAAGGCCTTTGCCTTCTCATTTGTAGGGGGGTGAGAATTCTGAGTTAAGGTAGTTAAAGAGCCAGAATTGGCTAAGTTAGGAGTTAGATTCTACAAGTCAGTAGCTATAGGAGAGGAGAGAGTAGGAAGACTATTATGTAAATGTTGGAGAAGATAATGCAAATGAGTTGCTGATTTGACAAACTTTGTATTTAGCTTTGAAAATTTATGGTTTCTTGTTCTTGATTCTTAATGTTAGTTATTAGATGTTAGTTCTTTCATAGTGATGGTGAAATGTGAATGATGTTTGATCGATCTCTGGTCCATAATTTTAGCAATTTTCTTACTGTAGGTTGTTGTGTAAAGTTAGCCTAGGCCCTATTTTGTGCTAAGTTCAACTATGAATATTTTTTTACATTGTTCCAGTTATTGGGTATGTGGATGAATGTTCATAGTTTGAAAATCTTCAGATTTCCTTCGAAGATCACACCATTTCTATGAAGTTGTGGGTTTGTCCTTGATCAAGTAGAGATTGGTTTTACTGGGGATTTGTCCATTTGAAGCATTCATCATTGTTGTGATCAATCTTAGGTGTTAGATTTAGAATATCTCTAAAACCTTATCTTTTGATCTTTCTTTAAATATGGGTTAGTTTTAGGATTGAAAGCATCACCATATTGTTACATCTAATGAAAGTATACTTCCAACATTGTTCATTTGTAAGGCCCCTTGGGATTACCAACATTTTCATATTATCTCTGAGCTGTTTTATTGCATTTGTCAAGAATTGACATTAGAGACCTTGGGGTTATCTCTTGAGGCTTGCTAATAAAGATTTACCTTTCAAGAGAGATATGATATTATAGTTTGTCTGAGTTGTTGTTGTGCAAAAAACACCATCAACAACCACCTTGGGTGATTAGTCCCATTTGACATAAAAATCAAAATTAAATCAAATTTCTAGCGGGATTTTCTCTCCAAAACCCTAAGGTTGACCTGTGATGTGTTATTTTTGAGGAATTAGGGCATCACATGTATAAATTAGGGTGTTTCTCCTCATTTTATCCCCCCAACAATATCTTTCATCTTCGCAAGCAATCAAGAAATCTATCTTCTCAAGCAAGCATTCAAGCACTAAGCACTTCACATAACATCTATTGGAGCTGGTTCTTGCATATCTTCAGACTTCTTCAACAAGGGCTTGGTGAGTTGTTTTACTTACATTTTATTCAATCATCTTTCCCTTTACATTCTATTTAATCATTTAGGGTTTGATTACTGACATGGGGTTTGACTAAGGAAAACCCCTATTCTCTAAACCTAACCCTTTTCCCCCTCTTTGCATGTGTTCTTTGCAAGTTTGTATGCAGATTAATCAAAGAGTAAGGTGTTAAAAATGTGTCAATATTTTATCCACACCATTCCATGTCAACAAACCCTAAAAGGAGCTAAAAGACAACTTGCAGGTCAGATTCTGACATGGGTCTTTATTAGAAACAAAAGTACAAGTGGGTACTTATAGATTCCAACCTTGAAACTCTCGAAAGTTCTAGGTGGACTAAGTCACCATATTGGTGAATTAGTCCCAGTACTAGGCCTAAAAAGTGGTTTCTATGTTTCTGGATACCCATTTTCCAGAAACTCGTTTCAGCAAAGCTCCCCAAGAGAAGGACTAAGTCACCCAATCTAGTGTAAGTATCCCAGTCAACATCAACAGTAGAGTCTAGAAGATTCCAAAGCTCCTCTCCATCAACCTTCAATTTATAGGTGCACCATTTCTACTTTCTTAAGTTTTATTATAGTTTGCATGCATTTTAGGTCATCATTAGGTCATTTTACATAGTTTACATTTCATAGTTATTTCATTACATTACTTTACAACACTTAGGTAGACATATCACACCTATCCAAACCCCTAATATTGAATGAAACACCAAAAATACTTGGGCATGAAGGAGGCACAATTTCTCAACCAATTCCTAGGTGAAAAACCCTAGGATCCCATTGGGGAATCCTCTTTCCCATATTTCATTTTTGGATGGTTCATTTTTGTGAACCCATCCTTAGAACACTTCTTTTTCACTTTTCATTTTGCATTTGCATCCTAGGAAAAAGCTTGCATTAGGGTTTTGCATTGCTTGCATTCTAGGGTCCTTAAAAGTACATTACTGAAAAGCTCATGTTAGCTTGCATTTTGCATTGCATTTTCATTGAAAAAGTCCAAAAAAAATTTACATTTTCATTCTGTGTTTACATCAGAAAAGCATAAAAATCATAAAAACCAGTCAATTTTTTTAAAAACTACTAAAAAAATCACTATTGGGACTAATTCACCACACTAGGAGACTTAGTCCACTTGCACCATTTACACTGTATTTCATGGAATTTTCAGAGAATTTTTTGCACTTTTGTTTTTTGTTTTTGCATTTTTATATTGTTTTCTAGAATTTTAGTTATAAGCATTTTAGTATCCTTTGTTTGCATTGCATTTACATCCACCCCACATTTAGGAAATATTGCATGAGTGTTTGGTGTCCTATTTATGATACTTTAGTGAGATGAAGTTCAAGACTCATGGCATCTCATGACAACACAGTTGTTGTAGATCTTGGGTTATCTTAAACTTGCACTCCTACTATTGATATTAGTACACTAGGCCTATAAACTACCCTTAGTAACTCTCTACATTTAGGAAACACACATGTTCATAATAAACCTAATGATCTACCACATGAAAAAATATTTCACATTCATGCAAACCTAATAAACCTCAAACATTAAGTGAGCTTTGAGATCATTTCCACCACTTCTATCCCCACTATAGAAAACATTCATCGTATGCTTGACAGTGATGATGGACTAGGTGTTGTAAAAAAAATAGTTGAGATATATCAAAAACATGCCCATTCCACATCTAGGGTCTCTCAACCAACCACACCTATCATTATCCAATGAGGACCTCAAATTCCTCCTCCCTCAATGGTAGCCTCCATTCCTACCTATGCTTCCTCTAATGCCACAACTACAATGCAACCAGTTAGCAATGTGATTCCTTCCCTTAGTATTCCTACTAGTATTCCTACCTCCTATGTCACATCACATGCTTTATCTTCTTCCACCATGCCACCCATTAGTATTCCAGTCATTTTCCCTACCACTAAATTCACCTTATCCCCACTTCCCCTTCCACCTAATACCACTTACACCGATCCTCTCATCACACAACTTTTCAACACTATTTCACCAATGCAACAACAAATCTCTAGACTCAATCAAAACTAGCATGGTTCACCCACATACTATGTTTGCAACAATCCCTTGTCCTTATAAACCTTACGAACCCCGATTCCACAAGGAATAGAAATACCTAGATTTGAGAAGTATGGAGGGAAGGGTGATTCTTCTAACTGCGTTAATGCTTACACTTCTTTGTGTAGTGATTTTTCTCTTGATTATAAATTGCTAGCTAAACTATTTCCTAGAACCTTAAAAGACACTACCTTGGATTGGTTCTCTCTTTACCGAATAATTCTAGTCATTCATTCAATGAGCTTGTTGATGCCTTTATAAACCATTTCCAAGTGCACATGACTCCGAAAAAAAACTTGGTCGATTTGATGAGATGTAAGAAAAACAATGATGAAAATATAAAAAACTTTATCTCATGTTATCAGTCGCTTTATTCCCAAATTGATGTCAAGATCCCCGATACACATCTTCAAAAGATTTTTACTGAAAACTTGGTAACACACCTTTAAGACAAAATCATCATGATGAAGTTTCCTTCCTTTATGCATTTATGCACAATGCTTTGTGATTATCACAATTCAACGAGTAGTCATGATACATGATCCACTTCTAGTCAAATTGATAAATCTAACACTACCAACCAAACCACCTCTCAACCATTTCGAAAGCCAAATAAAGGGCTTTTAACCCTCCTTCACAAACCCCTCCACCTGTTAATAATAAAATAGCAGTTGTTAATACCATAGTTGCTTTCAGTTATGGAGACCCAAAACAAAAATTATGTTGGATGTTGTGGTTGTGTTGCTGATATGTGGTTTTGATTGATGTCAACACTATTAGCATTGAATCTCCTTAAGGCTATATATGTCGAGGATATTGAGAAAATTGTAAAAAATATAGTACAGGAAGCTAGTGGAGCTGAGAAGGTCAAAATGTTGTAAAGCTTTGTGTGTTGAAGATCTGAAGGTGTTCTTCAAAGGGCTTGCTGCTAAAGTTCTCTAGTATGTTGTTTGAAAGTTTCAGAGGTTCGCATAAAGATTTGTGGAAGTTATGAAGATTTGTGTGCCTATAGTTACTTAGTTTCTATAGATGGTGTTCTTGGTTGAAACAGATGAAATTCTAGTAATTTCATGTATTGTGCATGTACCTGTGATGATCAGGGATGAGTCTAGATCAGGCTCTATCCTTGTTGTATGTTCACATTGATTTAAGTGTTTGTGATCAAAGATTCTTCCGATGTGTGCCCGATTTTTCATGTTCTTGGCCGACATGATGATGTTAGCGTGTTGTGGATCCATGATGATTAATATTTTATTGTTTGTTAAGTTTGGAGGTGTTTGTTTGGGTCCTCACTATGTTGTGACCGACTTGTGTTGGTGTGTATTGCAATTTATTCATGTATCAAGGCCAACAGTTGTAATTCATTCTTGATTTGTGGTTGACTAAATAGTGGTTGTAAATTCGTATAGAGGATATATATATATGAGATTGTTTTCCTCATTTAGTGTGAAGTGCTCAAGTTTACAAGTGATGTACATGTGAGAATAAAGGTCATATCATTTAGAGCAGAGTGTGGAAGAGGTTGAGAAGAGGGTGGAAGAGTTTGAAAAAGTTTTTATGCGCCTAACTGGAACTGTAATCAGGCTTTTGTAGAAGCTAATTTCTCAGTTCAACTTCATCAGATGGATTTGATATGCTTACTGTATGTAAGGTAGTGAGCCTTCCCTTTGAGCAGTGTGCTCTAGGTAGTTCACTTGAATGCAAGTTCATTCCCTTTTTATTTTTCATTATACTTCTAATAGGGTATAATCTTGTGGACTAACATCCATCATGGCTTTTCCCCCAATAGGGTTTCCACGTATAAAATATTGGTGTTCATGTGTCTGTGATGAGTTGTTTATTTAATGCTTGCACTGCTAATTATCAGATCTATGATATAAGGTTGATTAATGTTGTATAAGTTTGATTTTGGTAACAACTGATTCACCCCCCTCTTAGTTGCCTATCCTTGTTTTTCCAACAATTCGTGATCATAGCCTATGTAACTTTTCCATTGATGTCAAAGGGGGAGAGGAAAAATGTGAAAAATGTGGGAAAGAAAATAAATGAAGGAAATAGGAAAGAGCGCACAATCTCAGAAGGAGATTGTTGAAGAAGAGTTAGTTCGGTTGATGGTATTATTTTTCACATCATGTGTTGCCATCAATTCCAAAGGGGGGGATTGTTGGATTTTGTGGTTGTCATTGATGTCAACACTATTAGCATTGAATTTGCTTAAGGCTGTATATGTCGAGGATATTGAGAAAATTATAAAAAATATAGTATAGGTAGCCAGTGGAGTTAAGAAGGTCAGATTGTTGTAAAGATCTATGTGTTAAAGATCTAAAGGTGTGCTTCAAAGGGTTTGTTTTTGAATCTCTCTATTATGTTATCCAAAATTTTCAGAGGTTCACATAAATACTTGTGGAAGTTATGAAGATCTGTGTGCCTACAATTACTCAGTTTCGATAGATGGTGTTCTTGGTTGAAAGGGATGAAATTCTAGTAATTTCATGTGTTGCACATGTACCTATGACATTCATGGATGAGTCTATATTGTGCTTTATCCTTGTTGTACATCCGCATTGATTGAAGTGTTCGTGATTAGAGATTCTTCTGATGTGTGCCCGATTTTTCATGTTCTTGGCCGACATGATGATGTTAGCGTGTTGCGGATCCATGAGGATTAATATTTTATTGTTTTCCATGTTTGGAGGTGTTTGTTTGGGTCCTCACTATGTTGTGACTGACTTGTGTTGGTGGTCATTGCAATTTATTCATGTATCAAAGCCAACAATTGTAATTCATTCTTTATTTGTGGCCGATTGAATAGTGGTTGTAAATCCGTATAGCGGATATATATGAGATTATTTTCCTCATTTAGTGTGAATAAAGGTCAGATCATTTAGAGAAGAGTGTGGAAGAGTTTCAGTAGAGGGTGGAAGAGTTTGAAGAAGTTTTTGTGCACCTAACTGGAACTGTAATCAGGCTTTTGTAGAAGCTAATTTTTCAGTTCAACTTCATTAGATGGATTTAATTTGATTATTGTATGTAAGATAGTGAGCCTTCCCTTTGAGCAGTGTGCTCTAGGTAGTGCACCTAAATGCAAGTGCATTCCCTTTTTATTTTTCATTATACTTCTTGTAACTATGAGAATTTTCCTAGGGTTAGCAAATCAAATGCAAAACATGAAAACCCATAGTGATAATGAAGTGCAAAGGAATAACATGAAACAATCTCACCAAAATGTCTTCATTATCCATGGCTGACCTCCATTATACCTTCTCAACTTGCTGAAAATATGATGTTTCCCTCATATTTATGATGAGCAATCTAATGACAATGACAAACCCTAAGAAAAAGTTGAAGGATTTGAGTAACTACATGCAATACAATGCTATAATGCAACTAGTAAGCCTCTAAAATATGTCTAAATTATTCCAAATGAGATGTAAATATGCCTATGACAAAATAAAAAGAATGCAAGAGTATGAGATTGCAAGATCATGAGGTTGCAAGATCATGACGTTGCCATATGACAAAATGAGACCAAAATTGTCATTTTATAGAAAATGCAATTTTGAGTGAATGGCCAAGATTAAAAGTTGACTAGTGCCCTAGAATCAATGGATAAGATTCAATATGACAACCCATAATTAGGGTTAGGGTAACATTAGGTCAAATTTGAAATGAATGGACAAGATTGATTTTTAGAAAATCAAATCAAGGGTTGACAATGCATGTAATAAGAGATAAGATTGGCACATAAAAAGAGGTCACTAGAGAATCAAATAATAATAGAAATTACTTGATTTTTGGAGGACAAAGACTATTTTGAATTGAAAATTAAATTTAATTCAAAAGGTGGGGTCACATGATAGTAAATAATTAATTTGAATTTTTTACTAAAAAGACGAAAATTAGAAAGTGGGACTATTTTAAATAAATAATTTTATTTAAAATGAGCAAAGACAAAGAGGTGATAGGAAAAATTAAATAATAACAATTATTTAATTTAGGTGGCTAATGAATAATTAAATAATAAAGATATTATTTAATTATAGAAGAATGTGACAAAGGGAATCTTTTGAATTAAATATAATGATTTAATTCAGAATTCAAGAGAGTGGACCAAATTAAATAAATAAAATATATTTAATTTAGGAGAGAAAAGGTTGATGAATAATTAAATAATTAAAAATAATTATTTAATTATAGTGGAAAGTGGACAAAATTTAAATAAATAATAATTTATTTAATTTTAGAAAGAAGAGGACTTAATTAGTGACGTAATTAAATAAATAAAATTTAATTAATTAATCAAGAAGGAATAAAGATAAAATAAAATTAATTAATTAAATAATTAAAATTATATAATTAATAGAAGAATTATGACTTTAGAAAATAATTAAATAATTAAAATTATTTAATTATCAAGGACAAAAGGGGAAATGATGGAGAATTTAGAAATCGCAAAGCTCAGACAATTTTTAGTGACTACACTTCTAACAGGGTATAATCTTGTGGACTAACATCCACCATGGTTTTTCCCCTAACAGGGTTTCCACGTATCAAATATTGGTGTTCATGTGTCTCTGATGTCTTGATGATTTAATGCTTGCCCTGCTAGTTGTCAGATCTATGATATAAGGTTGATTAATGTTGTATAAGTTTGATTTGGTAACAAATGATTCAACCCCACCTCTAAGTTATCTATCCTTGTTTTTCCAACAACTTCACACCTTTACCTGATACCCTCCATAATACAATGACCCAAATTTTACAGCAAAACATGATTACCTTAGCTATTGTCCATGCACCCAATCCTAATAAGCCTTTACCTCCATCCTTTAACTCCAATACTTATTGTTATTTTCATAGACATAATGGACATGAAACTGAACAATGTAAGCCTCTTAAGAACCTTATTCAAGACCTCATTGATTCAGGCCATCTATCTATTGTTGGTGTTAATGATAAAGGAAATAAGTCTGTTTCACTCCCAAACAAAAATTCTTTCACTAATCTTATGCCTAAACATAACATTTCATTTTTCAAAGCTAGTGAAACTCCACAAAATGATGTTATGAATGTTGATACACAAGATGAACATTCTGATCTTCTTCAAAATGTGACCCATGTCAAGCCTATGGATGAAATGGTAGGCACGATAGACATTAACCCTCATAAGGGCCAAACCAAAACATCTCTTGATATAGGTTTTTCACCTCAAGACATACACAAAAATCTTCCCAATGGTCCTCTCTACATAGTTGGCCGAATCTATGACAAGCCCACTAATGGGATACAAATAGATCCCGCCTATGGAGAGAATGTGATCACGAAAGAATTTTTGGTACTACATGATCTTTATCAAGACATTTATGATAAACCTAATACATGGATCAAAACACATAATGGTTTTTCTCGCCCTACAATTGGATCGATCGTCCTCCCATTAAAAATAGGCCTCAAGACATTGGATGTTACATTCTCTATCATCTCGCAGTCAGACCAATTTCATTTACGGCTAGGTCATCCATGGCTTCACTCAATGAAAGTGGTTCCCTTGGTTCTTCAAAAATGCTTGAATTTTCCCTTTGACAACAAAATATTCACCATCCACCATAGTGGCTTCAATACCTTATCTTCCAAAGGAAAATTTTCCTTAGAAGCCTTTTGGACTAAGTCCATGGAACCCATCACTCCCCGAAGAGATTTATCTTTCATTTCTTATCAAAAATTCAAAGCTAAGAAAATATCTAAATTATTTTTCCGCAACATTCCCCCATCAACTTCTAAAACTCCCATCCTTGACAAAACTATGATACAACCCAAATCAGCCTTGCCTAGCCAGACAACACTTGAAACCTCCTCTAGATTGTCAAAGAGGCCTTGAGATCCTAATAGTAATTCTATCCTACCTCCTCACATCAAGCAAGTTTATAAAGCCAAGGAGAAAGTGGTTGACCCACCTATCATTCCTCCCCCTAGGAATGGAAAGCAACCTATGGTTGATCAACCCGCTCCTTCTTAGATGCAACTTGTCAATAAAATAAAATGAAATAAAGGAGCTAGGGAGCATAGGTGTTGTCGTCGTGCTATTGCTCGCAAGTCATGCGATGAAGAAAATCCTTAAAATCATAATCCACATTTTCTAGAATCAATGCATGACAACCCTCCTCCCCCATCATCGCAACCTGATCCTATATCTCCATCACAACTAGTGTTAGATGCTTCCACTGATATTGTCATTTTCCCTCCTATTGTCATCAATCTAGATGATGACTATGAGGAGATTTCTAAAATAGATGAAGAGGTACATAAAAGTTTGAATACATTATTTTCCTCTTCCATGAGCTAACATGATAACTCTCCTCGAACAAGCATTGACCATGACACTAGTTCTATAATTGTTGCTATCCCTCTAGCTAGTCGCCCTACCAAACTTTACACTGAACAAGAATGGGGGGAAAATGACTTGCTCAATGGTTGATGAGCATTTTATTTACTAGTCTCTTTCTTTTTATTTTGCATGATTTCTTTTGTGTAATTTTTTCCCTCATACCATTCTATTTGATGTTCTCTCTCTTTGTGACATTATTCTATTTGTCTCTTCATTCTTCTACATTTTATGACTTTTCTTTCACTTTTTCTTTTTTCTTTTTCTTTCCTTTTGGGGATGATGCAAGGCATTGAGACCACAATTTCTCCTTCATGTTGACCCAAAAGGATCTTTTCACTTCTCTTTTTCTCTTTCTTTTGTTGTCCTTTTGGGGATGATGCAAAGCGTTGAGACATCCTATGTCTCCTCCATGTTGACCCAAAACAACTCTTTCCTTTTTCTTTGTTTTCGCTCCTTTTGTGTCCTTCTAGTTCTATGTATTTGGGGAAATGATGATAGTTCTGAGCTCTCTAAAAAAAAATTGTAGTAATGAACATACTAACCCCAATTCCATAGATCCCTTATGTGTTTGTGTTTTCACTTTGGGGGCAACCCCTTTCTATTTTCTTTCTTTCTTTTTCCTTGGCATCTCACAGCCTCACTTGGTAACATATCACTTGGCATAGGACTTTCCAAGTTGGCTCTCATGTTCTTCTTTCTTATTTTCATTTTCCCTTTTGCTACTTTAAAGTAATTTCTCACAATATGGTGTTTCACAATTCCTTTAAAGTGGGGGCATACACTAGCACTATCTCTCTTTGCATTTTTTTCTTGGTTCTTAGTGCAACCTTATTATTTCATACGATGTATTTCTTTCTTTGTGGATGAAATTGGGTGTGTTTTCCTTCATAAAAGTGACCTATCTAAGCATATTGCATTCCTATTAGTGGCTTGTTGTGACACACTGTATCCCCTAAGTTGTGAGTTTACTATTCTTTGATTGGTCCTCTCTTGGAGACATTAGACACAATGTTCCCTAAGTTAAAGACCTTGCATGAACTAAGCAAGAATCCTTTGAACATCCCCTTTTTATTTTACCTTTTTCATTTTACATGTCACATTTTGCACTTTGCATACATGGCCACCTTAAATAACAAAGCTTCCATTCTTGTGGTGCCATCTTGCACTTATTCAAGAGTTATAAGCATACACAGCTTTGCTTGTCTCATGAACCTCAAAACCCTTATCTTTTGTGGTGCCTTATCAAAGTTATCAATAGGTATAACTTTGGTATAGTTAAGTGAGAAGCTCAACCAACAACATGACTTTCCCCATATCCACCTACTTGTGTGTGGGTACATACCAACCGTATTTTTATCACCTTCTGAGCCTTCTCACCTAGTGGACAACCAAAAGTCTCATCGCCCTAGAGTGAGTACACTTCTTTCGGACAAAAAACCTAGATTTAATCCACAACTAACTAGATAGATGGTCAAAGCTTTATCTAACTTTTCCTTTCTCTTCACTCTTTCACATCACTTCCTTGTGTGATCTTTTGTGCTGATGTTTGGTCTACCATGGGATCTTGATCTTGGGGGCTTGATCATCCCTCTCAATTATATTTGTCTCATCTCACTAGCATGAGTATATTTAGATCCCTCTTGATATGCATATCCTGTCTACTTTAGTGTGAGTTTGAAGCAATTTCATCCTCTCACTAAAGTGGGGGCTAAATGTGTCACAAAAAAGTGTAGCCTTAACACTTTTCACTAATTTGGGAATTTTCCCTTCGATTTTGGCTTGTTTTTTCTTAGATCTAATGTTGTAATGTGGCCAACACATTCACATTAGGCCTTGAATGCTTGCAAATCAACAAGAACCTAATGATGTCTTGAAAAAGTGTTGTGATGTGTTGTAACACATTTCTTCACTTTTCTAGGACTTTTCTACAATAATTCATCTAAATAACCACTTTCCAATCCTTATTCCAAAGTGTTGTAAGGTGTTGTAACTAACCCTCACACTTTCCTAGACTTTTAATCACTAATTCAACCCTTTCTTATGATATAATGGCCCCTTAATGCACTTATAGGCCTGACTTAAGTGTGTTTCAGGAGAAAATCTCGTTAATCAACACTAATCACCTTTTAATTCTTGACAACCACTTGAATTTTTCCAAGTGGACTAAGTTGCCACCATGGGTGACTTAGTCCCATTTGACATAAAAATCAAAATTAAATCAAATTTCTAGTAGGATTTTGTCTCCAAAACCCCAAGGTTGGCCTATGATGTGTTATTTTTGGGGAATTAGGGAGTCAAATGTATAAATAAGGGTTTTTATCCTCATTTTATCCCCCCAAACAACATATTTCATCTTCATAGGAAATCAAGAAATCTATCTTCTTAAGAAACCATTCAAGCACTAAGCAATTCACACAACATCCATTGGAGTTGGTTCTTGCATATCTTCAAACTTCTTCAACAAGGGCTTGGTGAGTTGTACTTGCATGTTATTCAATCATATTTCCCTTTACATTCTATTTCATCATTTAGGGTTTGATTACCAACATGGGGTTTGACTAAGGCAAACCCCTATTCTCTAACCATAACCCTTTTTCCCCTCTTTGCATGTGTGCTTTGCAGGTTTGTATGCAGATTAATCAAAGAGTGAGGTGCTAAAAAGGTGTCAATATTTTATCCACACCATTCTAAGTCAACAAGCCCTAAAAGGAGCTAAAAGACAACTTGCAGGTCAGATTTTGAAGATTCTGACATGGGTCTCTATCAGAAATATAAGTACAAGTGGGTACCTACAGATTCCAACCTCAAAACTCCTAAAAGTTCCAAGTGGACTAAGTTGCCATCATTGGAAAATTAGTCCTGATACCAGGCCTAAAAAATGGTTTATGTGTTTCTGGATACCCATTTGTTAGAAACTTGTTCCGAAAAAGTTTCTTGATAGAAGGACTAAGTCGCCCAATTGGTGTAAGTGTCCCAATAAACATCAAAAAAAGATTATGGAAGATTGTAGAGCTCCTCTCCATCAACCTTCAGTTTCTAGGTGCACCATTTCTACTTTCTTAAGTTTTGTTACATTTTGCATGCATTTTAGGTCATCATTAAGTCAT
Organism: Sequoiadendron giganteum; assembly: GCA_007115665.2. Lineage (NCBI taxonomy): Eukaryota > Viridiplantae > Streptophyta > Pinopsida > Cupressales > Cupressaceae > Sequoiadendron > Sequoiadendron giganteum. The sequence continues at coordinate 41,347,150 of CM021109.1, forward strand.
TTTACATAGTTTACATTTGCATTAGTTTAAATTTCATAGTTAGTTCATTACATTACTTTACAACAATTAGGCACACATATCATACCTATCCAAACCCATAATCTTGAATGAAACACCCAAAATACTCGGGCGTGAAAGAGGCACAATTTCTCAACCAACTCTTAGGTGAAAAACCCTAGGAGCCCATTGGGGAATCCTCTTTTTCATATTTCATTTTTTGGGTGGTTCAGTTAGTTACTCTAGAATACATGGAAACAAATAAAAATCGACACCATGCATTGGATGCATATGTAGGAATTTGTTGCTTAGAAATATACACACTAAAAAAGTATGTGTAGAAATTTATGTACATGGCATTAGATGTAGACAATAAACATATATAGATGAATGGAAACTTATAGATATACATACGTACTGATACATGTGTTGAACAGGGTGATCAAACTTCAACCTTCAAAGAATCTCACAATCCTGGCTCACAGCTTTGATAGTAGGTAAAGCCACAGAAGAACACCCAACAATGCCTTATTGAAAATTATGAAGACTTTTGTTGCCTCTTCTAACATTTTAAATGGTAGGTGTTATTACAACCATCACCACTACACAAGAACTATACAATAGTTATTATAGATGCTAGGAGGGTGAGATTCTATGAAGGTGCAATTTTGAGCATCCATTGTGAAGTTTCTATGAAGGTGGTTACAGGTTATTTTATGTTTTATGCATGGGGAAATGATTCCAAAAGAAATATAAAAGTCTTGGTAATGGTCCTATTGATTAGAGCGATGGACAATGTATGTACCCCATGTATAGATATGTATGTATGTCATAGAAGATGCAAACAACATTGACTCCATAAGACAATGTTGATTGTTGTTCTCTAGCTTAGGGTATACTACTTCATTTTTGATAAGAGACTGTTCAAAAGACTATATTGTTTCATTTTTGATAAGTTGTTGTTGAGAAAGGACTATTTTTGCATAGGTTTGTTACAGTGATTTTTTTTTTATACAAACATTGATCACAGTGATGGCCAATGTATTTTCCCTATGTGCATATATTTATGTATGTCATAGTAGATGCAAACAATGTTGATATATAGTGCTATTTTTATTTTGTTGGGACATTCTTGGAATGATAAGCTTTATTTTAAGTGTTAAATGGAACATTGATGCCACCATTGATCTAACTTTAGAAAATCACATTTTGCAACAATATACTCTACGCTCATCCAAGACAAGAAGATTAAAACTACAAAAATCAAATGACAAAATTTTGGAAACCTCCAATTGTGTGGTTTTCCCCTATTGTGTGAACTTTGGTGGGAATTTTCTTCAGCCTTCCCGGTCTTCAAGCCTTCTAGCACCTAGTTTTCGGTCAAGAAAAAGGTGGCGGATTTTTTTGTAATTTTTAAATTAAAAGTGTTTGGCACGTTGATAGAGAAGGCCAACAAAATTAAACATTGATTGGCATCAACATTAATTTTTGTATTGTTCCTCTGTGGTGACAATTTTTGCAAAGTAATAAAATAGTCCATGTTCTTGTTGAAGGATATTTTTTATTTGTTTAAACCTCATTAAATATTTCTTACAATGGGAGACTGTATATTGAGTTTCAGATAAAAAATTGATGAAATACTTATTGAGGCCTAGGAAAATAACAACTATCCTTGAAGCCATACAAAAATAGGCAACAACGCCTTATCATGAAGAAAATGAACTATTTTATCACTTTCCAACCATTCCCACCGAGCAAAAACCATAGATCAAATAATTTATTCGAGGCCACAAAACATCAATTAACATAAATAAATTTCTTTATGGACAATAGCATAAACTATTTTATTACTATGAAAAATAAGAACAATTTCAATAAATGCACTATGCTTCTCTCAAATAGGAGAACTGCAACTGTCAATCAAATCATATGCACCTTTTCTTTTTTCAATGGTTGCAACAATTTTGGATGAATGGACACAAGGCCAAGCCATGCCAAGCAACAATATTGTTTTGTGGAGAATTTTAAGTATAGGCCTAAAAAAAATTGTATCGTATGAAAATAATAAGCATAGGAAGGAGTATATATGAATGTTGTTTTCATCTAATTTCACATACATACATACTTGTGGAGAAGAAAAGAAGAATGAAACACTACAAAAGAGACACCTACTTTTTTGTGTGTATATATTTCCTAGCAATAGATTCCTACATATACATCCAACACATGCAATACATATATTTGTAGTTGCAAAAAAAATCTACATTGATATATATGTATCCAAAGTTAAATGCACATATATACACATTGTTGATTGTTGTTGAACAACTCTGAAAATATTATTTTATTTATGGTTTCCATGTAGTGGAAATGGGTGGAAAGCAATAAAAGAGTATACATATATGCTTACAAAGGAAGATCTATACAGATATATATACATCTAAAGTTATATGTAGACAACACACATATATATCCATAGGTGGACTTCAAACATATGAATGTTGTCTACATCTAATGTTAGAAACACACAAATATGCACATAGGAAATATAAAATGTAACACAACAAAATGAGGCATGCTCTCCACCCTACCATATTGGGTCATGGAGCTCATGGTCTCTCACCAAACCCCCAAGCAAGAACATACATCATGCACTACTCTGGTTAATGGTGAAATGAATTTTCCTTATTACATTTACTATACAACCTATCATTCTAACAACTCCTTTTTTGAGGCTGAAAGAAATAATAACTGAAAAGGTGCATTTAACTTCAGATTCCCCAAGCAATAAATATGGTGAGAAGTATATATGAATGTTGTCTACACCTAATTTCACATACATACATATCTGCACACAACAAAAGAGAAATGAAATACAAGAAAAGAGACACATACTTTTTGTGTTTGTATATTTCCAAGCAATAGATTCCTACATATGCATCCAACACATGCAATACATATATATGCAGCTCCAAAACAAAAGCTACACCAATATATATAAATTATATATATATATATATATATATATCTGAAGTTAGATGCACATATATACACATTGTTGATTGTTGCATAACTTTGCACATTTTATTTCATTTATGGTTTTCATGTAGTGGTGATAGTTGCAAAGCAATAAAATAGTCCACATATACAACCACAATAATATTTAGAATTCTAAAGTTACCAAAGCAATTAAACAATTTATGTTATTAACAAAAAAGCCATTGTTGACTATTGTTCTATAGCTCCAGGTTATAACTAGAGATAGAGAAGAACAATCAACAATTCCTTGTAGAAAACAACATAAACTGCATAGTGTTCCAACCATCACCACAAAAAGAAAGCCTTAAATGAAACAATGATGGTTTCAACAAATACCTAGAAAATTATTTTTTCAAAAGAAACCTATCAATAGATGCAAGAACAAATATAGATAAGTTTAAATCTAGATACATATATTTGTTGCCTGAGCAGAGGAAATAAACATCACTTGGTACCACTTGTGATGGGAAAATTACTTCATGTATGGGCTACATATATTGGTGATGGTTGCAATAATAGGTTCCATTAAAAACTTAGCACAATAATTAAGCAATTTATGTTATTTTCATAAACGGCATTCTTCAGTGCAGAGTTGTAGCTTGAGCTGCACAACATACATAGTTATCCACACCTGTATTTGTCAATGCATGTATGTACATATATATGTATAAGTTTAAATGAAATTACATGTATCAAAAAGTATAAATGTAGATGTACATGTGTGTAGGTAAACTCAAGCTAAATAACAAAAGTATTGTGTAGTAAACATGCCACAATCATGATTGAACATCACATAGGAAATATTATAAAAAAAATGAAGTTATATGAAACTGTAATAAAATGAAAGACACATAAATAGCTACACATAGGATACTCCCAAATTGCTAGCAAACAAAAAGGAGGACACATAAATAGCTAAAATATAAATAATTAAGACTATACATTATAAGCAACGCCAGTTCAAGAAAATAATTTTCACAGCTCGCTGGATGCACACAACAAAGAGCCAATACAAGTCTTAGTAGCAAAAAGGAAACAAGGAATAGACCTACAGGATTGGCACTCGAGGGTTGTCCAATAGCCAGGGGAGAGCTAGAGTCCACTAACATTGTTGGTGTTTCTCTTTAAAAAGACGAGAGCTACAACGCCGGTGGATGGATACGAGCTCTATGCGAGAACAACATAAGGTTCAAAGGTTCAATTAAAGCAACAAAGGATGACAAGCTCTATTCCCAAATTTTTATTTCAAAATTTTTTCTTTCAATTTTTTTGTGGAGACATTAACAATATGAGTGAAAATAAATAATATAAAAAAGCCACATCTGGAAAAGGTTTTGTAAATAATTTTGAAAATATTGTATGTTTTTGCAAAACAACCAACCATGAACATGCATTGTCCATCATTGAAATCAATGCTGGGATCAATGTTCCATATAACAGTTAAAATATAGCTTATCATTTCAAGAATTTCCCAACAAAATAAACATAGGGATTAGTATCTATCAATGTTGTTTGCATCTACTATGACATACATACATATCTACACATAGGAGAAATACATTGTCCATCACTGCAATCAATGGTGGCATCAATGTTCCATATAATACTTAAAATACAGATTATCATTCCAAGGATGTCTCAGTATGTATCAATATTGTTTGCATCCAGTGTGGCATACATATATATCTAGACATAGGAGAAATAAAGTAAAACACAATGAAACAAGGCATTATTCATAACTACGATCAATGGTAACATCAATGTTCCATATAACATTTAAAATATAACCTATCATTCTCTACATCCAGATATGTATGTATCTGATTTTTTGTGGTGATGACATTTAAAATACAACCTATCATTCCCTATGTGTTGATATGTATGTATCTATTGTTTTGTGGTGATGGTTGGAACATGATAAAATAGTTAATGTTATACAACCTTTATTATTTTGCGTAAGGAATTATTGTTTATTGTTCTCTAGCTTTGGCTATTTTGTTTCATTATTGATAAGGTACTAGTGGGGAGAAGAATTTATCTATATGCCTAGGATAGTCACTCTGAATTCTTCTCTTTTGTGCATTTTTTCCATCTGGGTCACTGTTGAAACTAATATTGTTTCATTTATGATTCACGTTTTGTGGCGGGTTACTGTGAATTCTTTTGTTTTTGTCTAGTTTTTCCATCTGGATCATTGTTGAAACCAGTATTGTTTGATTCATGGCTTCCATTTTTTTCCAAGTTGCAATGCAATTAAATAGTTAATGTTATATAATTTATGTTGATTTTCAAAAGGCATTGTTGATTGTTGAGCTCTAAGTTAGGTTATATTGTTTCATTTTTTATAAGGTGTTGTTGAGAAAATACTATATTGTTTATTAATACAAATATTGTGTTATTTATGGCTTTTATGTATTGATTTTGCAACCATCACCCCATGCAAAAAAAAAATCCTCCAACCACCTTCATAGAAGCTTGACAATGGGTAATCGAACTTGCACTTTCACAGTAGCTCACTGTTGTGGCATGAACATTAATTTTTATATGGCTTTCGTGTAGTGGCAACAGGTGTACAGGAGCCCGCCATTGTGGCATACACATTAATTGTTGTATGGTTTCCATGTAGTGGTGATATTTGTAATAACACGTGCCACTTTAAACCCCATGCAACATAGTGAAACTCTACGTAATTTCCTATACGGTGTTGTTGGGCATTATTTTGCGGCTTTGCCTACTATCAGATTTGTGAGCCAAAACGACCAACTTTTCTAAAGGTACAAGTTCGACCATGCAATTCAACACATGTATCAATATTTTCAGGTACTCTTATATATACTTAGTGGACATGTTTGTTTGCATGTATACATATACATATGCATATACATAAACATATATGTATGCAATTGAAATTTCTGAGAGCATACAACATGTTTATTCAAACGTGTGTAAATATATGTGTCTATAATACATTTGTATGCATACATGCATCGAGGAGTAGTATCACCAAAGCCACAGCCCAACAACCACCAATGCCTTAGCGAAAATAACATGAACTATTTTCATACTTCATGACCATCACCATTGCACATAAACCATACAATAATTAATTTTCATCCCAATCGCCATTTTAATTTCAATGGACTTCTCTATTAGCTTTCCAAACAATATTAGGTGCAATAAGAAACATTGATTTCACCATTGGTGATAGTGGTGGCCAATGTATCTTGTTGTTTGGTTTGTGTTTGGTGGCAATGGTTTTGGATGGGTTTATGTATAAGCATGAATTTTCACCCCTAACAAAAATTCCCTTTTACCCCCTTGCACTTTAGAAAACCTAAGGCAAAGGCTTAATTCCACTTAATCCTGGTGCTCACATTCCACTTGGCACCTATTTTGTGTGTCGGTGGGGGAATTTATGTTAGGGACACCCATGTGGCACACAAACATCTGTGCGGAATTCTTACGTCCCTGGTAGATTCTTGCGGTTGAAGTCCGCAGAGACGTTACATTTTTTATTGGAAGTCAAAGAGTAACACCTCCCTTCGGCTGGCTGACCCAAATATGGTCATTTTCCATCCTTTCCTTCATAATCTTGACCATTCCATCCATTCTCAAGTTTTGCAAGATTGATTTGAGCACTCTCTCCATTTCCATTCATCCATTTAGGCTTTGTAGAAAAATTTTACACTCCATTGCATCAATCCACTACTCCATCATTTTGATAGTGTGAATGCAAGACAAACACCATTGCAATAGAGGCTTGAATTCCTCTTATTTTCTCCTCCACAAGCCTTGAGTGCTTTGGATAGAGATGGTAAGCTCCTCTCATCTCTTCTATCATCTTTGGTTGAATAAGCACATACTATTTGTAGATTTTTTTGTTTACATAGCTTGTATTCCATTCTTTATCTTTATTTCTATCATTGCAAACTTGGTTGTCCGTGGAGGTGGAAACACCAAAACAAGGGTTTGGTTGAGGCAGACCCCTATACAGCCCCAAAATTTTCCCCTTTTATGTGCATAGGTGGATAGATCTTGGAGCAAGCTGGTGAGAATATTGTTGTGCGAAATCATCTTCTTCACCCTTGTGATAATCTATTTCCTTTATCACATTTGTCTATATATTCCACTCTTCTTAGTATTGTTCTACACTTCCCAAAACTCATAAACTAGGTTGTTAGCCCTTTTTCAGAGCTTAAACCTTGTCTCTCTAGTTTTATGGCCATATGAATGCCAACATACCTATGAGACACCATCACGTCGTGATGTCATCTTAGAACCGCACTTTTGTCCTATGATAGAAAGCTACCTGAGATGCGGAGTTGACTCTAAAAAGTGACTCATCTAGTCTCCCTTCAAATCACAATATTTTAGAGTGATCTAAGAACACATATTCCTCATCATTCTCATCCCTCCTATCCTAATCTTCCTTGAAATTGAAGCAATTTAGGGCATCCTTTTCACTCTCGGCCTTTCGTGATCGGAGGCCTTGCAGTGGTCGGTCCCCCTCTTTTAATTTTTTGGTGAACCCGACTTGAACCATTTTGATTATGTTTTGCAATACTAAAATCTCCTTTCCTCGTATCCTAGGAGTGTTGTGGGTGTGAGTGTTGTGAGGCTTTCACCTTGCAACCCAACATGCAACCCCTAGTAGGCGTAGTTGGAAGGTTCCAAAGTATTACGTAGTGAAACCTTAATTGGGTCACTACCTTATCTCATAAACCTTAGGAGGCTCAATAGAAGTACTGTTTGGTGTGCACAATGGCCACTTTCTTAAATCAACCTACTCCCTCTATGCAGACTATGAGTAGTGGTACTAGTATAACCTTCACTTCACAGGACCTACCGATGGGCTTCAATAGAGATCCATATCCTCTTTACATTCCTACAAGGATAAATGGAAATACTATAGCATGTGTTCTCGTTGATCCGACATCCCAAGGAAATACCATAACTGAGGAGATCATGTTGATTAACTTCCCACATAAGGATGGGTATGATGAACTTGAGAGTATTGTCTGCACACATGACAAAATTTTCATACCTCCTACAGGAAGTATTGTCCTACTGGTCCTTGTTGGGCCTAAATCTATGAGCCTTAGGTTTGAAATCATCCCGAGGTCTGAACTCATTAGAGTGAAGCTAGGTATCCCCTAGTTGGTAGCTATGAATGTAGTTCCCTTGATTGTGCACAAATGCCTAAATTTTGTTCATGGAGGTTCGGTACATGTTGTCTATCACACTGGTTGCACATGGTAGCTATACCCTAGATTACTTTTGGAATGCATCTCTTGGTCCTCTCCCACCTAGGAAGGATCTCCTATATCCTACATATCAAAACTATAAGAAAGGGTGTGCTAGGCCAAAAGTGAGGTTCCCTCCTTCACCTTATGTTGTTTCGCATAGAGCTTGCTTAAAAGCTAATAGTGATGTTGCCAAGATGCATAGAAGAGAAGAAGAGAAGTGGTCCCAAGATTGTCCTTCTCCCTCTTCCATTGTTCATCCTGATGCTTCCTCTCACCCTTTTGTGGTGTGATCTACTTTTGTGTCATGCTTGGGATAGAATCCCATGGTGCCCACCTGGTGAAAGGCCAAGCATCCTAAATTTGAGCTTCCTATCTTACCCACGAAGCCTAGGCCTGTTTAGTATGGAAAATGAAATCCACCCCATAGAGATTCCTCTTTTTCTCGACCTTCGTAGCCTCCTATTGTTCTTGTTTCCAAAATAGTGAACGAGAAGAGTCCCACTGCCGAGGTGCTAGAGTCGATTCCCCCCATTTTTACTGAACCTACCCCTTTTGTTCCCATTTAGGAGTTTGTCCTTCTATTGGAAACAACTATGGAAGACACTACCATGGCTGAGAAAAATCATTCCATCCCTTTACAAGTCCTGACTTCTGGTTTGAAGAGTCATAGGAACCGCCTTGCGCATGAGCGTAAGAATTGGTGAAAGGCTCTCGTGGCTGAGCAAGCCTCCTCACAAAGGAAGAAATAAGAGAAGATGACACCTCCTATTGTGTCCTCCTCTTTCCCCTCTTCTGCCTCTAATCTAACTAGTTTTTAATCTCTTTCAGCTCCCGCTATGAGCACACATGCACTTGGAAGGGTGCAGGTGTTTATCGCTCCTTCAATGGAGCCACCCCTACTGACCTCCATTCTAGATGTCTCACCTTTCCCAAAGCCCATGGATATGGTTAATACTTCAGTTGTATCCACTGCAGTTCTATCTCCTTTGACCCTCTTTGCTTTGTCTATGGGGAGTTCACCTCCTCCAATGAAAAAGAAGGTAGAGCGTTGTCCCTCCAACAAGGGAGGACATAATAATATCCCACCTTCTCTGAAAGGTGGCCCCGCACTATCTTGTTCTATCCTAGTGATAGAACCAGTCCTGACCTCCCCTGAGTTTTCCATTGCTCTCGAGTCTCTCGGTGAGCTTAGTAGTGAACCTCATATGCAAACTCCTTTGTCCACCAAGGTGAAACATGAAACTCCCATCAAGTGTATGTTTAACTTGGTAGATGAAGTTTCGACCTTGTCAGTGATCTTCGCAAGTTCATTGAACTTAGACCCACAAGAGCTAAGTGATGGAGACCTCACTAGTCCCTGTGCCTTGGCCCTTGTTGTAGGAGAATCAAAAGCTTCTCCCCTTAACATTGCACCATTGAAAGCTCAACATCCTTCCCACTATGATGATCTAGAGTGGGAAGCTAATGACCTCTTGGTAGACCAGTGTTAAGGGGAGACCCTCTTCTTGATCTTTAGATTAGACGTGAGCATGGGTGTTGTGATGTGTTCCCCTGTGATCGTACTATATGTGCCTGGATGACCCTCGTTACCCCTGTTGGTGCTTGGATATGGGCATGGTTTTTGTGTTGTAAACCTTCCTCTATGTGTATCTTCATTCTTCCATGTTTTTGATTGAATTTCAGTAAATTGGGGATGATGCAAAGCATCAGGATAATTTAGGCCTCCTTCCATGTTGACCCAAATTTTTATTTTTACTTTTTTTTTCCATGCATTCTTCCTGATCTGGTTGCCGATTGATGATATTTCACCTCTTACCATGGTTACCTACTACTTGTCAATAAAGGAAAATCTGACCCTGCAAAACTAGATCCCCCTATACCCTTTGTGTATAATCCCTTTTCTTTTATCTTTCCCTTTATCTTTCTCTCTTCTTTGCTTGGTTTGTCCCTTTCATGTGTGACAACATTAATTCTACACTAGTTGGTCTTTAGAAAATGCATTCATTGTCAAGTGAATATTTTCTCAAAATCCCTCACACACTTCTTCGTTAGGATTGCATTCTCAACTTGAAACCCCAACTCAACATGTTTCATACATCATGGGTTCATAAAGAAAGGACTTGGAAACCCTCCTCCGAAGCCAGAACAGTCGTAGTCTTCTCCTCACATGGGAATACCTCCTTCCCTTCCAATTCCTTGATGAAGTGAACATCTTTTGAAAGGATTCCTTAATGATGAATCGATTCGAGAAAGAAGACGGTAAATTTTGGATAGCGTGTCCCTTGAGTGGACCCCTCGCTTTCATCTTGGGTTCCTAAGAGATCCCTTTGAAAGCTTTTAGCAAAATTCTATGGTGTCTAGATTGGGGGCATCCTAGCTAGACTGGTTTCACATGTTCATGTCTAGCCTGGGGTAGCCCAACTAGACCAATTTTACTTCTTCACGTCTAGTTTGGGGCAACTCGACTAGACATGCTTCGCATCCCTACATCTAGCTTGGGGGCAACTCGACTAGACTTCACTTTTCAAATAGTGTGTCCCTTGAGCGGACCCTCCTTCCTTTTGAGGGTTCCCAAGGGACCCCTTTGAAAGTTGTACAACTTAGAAATGGTTTATGTAACTGTCCATAAATTGGCCTATGCGGTCACTTCCTGATGTGTTCTACTTGCAGGTAAACTTGTCGCTTTCTCTAACTTTGGAGAGTCCCCTTTGCTCGGTCTCCCTCATGTGAGAGTTCTTGGGGGATACCTTACTTGTAGATCTGTGGGTCTATAAGGTGATTTTCCTAGTTTCCTTCATGTGAAAGTTCTTGAAGGATACCTTCCTTCTAGAACCGTGAGCCTGTGAGGTGCTTTCATTCTTCAGCTTTGTAGTTCTATGGAACTATGAAGTCTTTCCCTACACTTCTGAGTTTACCAAACTGTGCTTTGCTTCCTCATCGGCTCAAGTATACTTCTCTTACTTTGTTACTTCTTTACTACTCTAATTTACTGAAGCAGTCATCAGTACTCATGCTCGCTAAAGTGGGGGAGAAAAGTATAAGCATGAATTTGCACCCCTAACACAAATTCTCTTTTACCCCCTTGCACTTTAGAAAACCTCAGGCGGAGGATTAATTCACTTAAGTTCATTGCTCACATTTCACTTGGCGCCTATTTTGTGTATCGCTGGGGGAGTTTCTATTGAGGATGCCTGCGCAACGCATAAACCTTCGTGTGACATGTAGACATTCGCACAATGCACTTATGTCCCTGGTAGATTCCTATGACTCAAGTCTATAGATACGTTACATTTTCAATTGGAAGTCGAAGAGTAATGCCTCCCTTCGATTGGCTGCCCCAAATATGGTCGTTTTTCATCCTTTCCTTCATATTCTTGATTATTCCATCCATTCTCAAGTTTTGCAAGATTGATTTGAGCACTCTCTTCATTTTCATTCATCCATTCAAGATTTGGAGCACCATTTTGCTCTCCATTACAACAATCCACTACTCCATCACTCTGATAGTGTGAATGCAAGACAAACACCATTACAACAAAGGATTGAGTTCCTCTCATTTTCTCCTCCACAAGACTTGAGTACTTTGGATGGAGGTGGTAAGCTCCTCTCATCTCTTCTATCATTTTTGGTTGAGTAAGCACATATTCTTTGTAGTGTTTTTTGTTTACGTAGCTTATATTCCCTTCTTTATCTTTATTTCTATCATTGCAAACTTGGTTGTCCATGGAGGTGGAAACACCAAAACGGGGGTTTGACTAAGGCATACACCTATACAGCCCCAACATTTTCCCCTTTTCTGTGTGGAGGTGAAGATATCTTGGAGCAAGCTGGTGAGAAAATTGTTGTGCAAAATCATCTTCATCACCCTTGCGATAATCTATTTCCTTTATCACATTCGTCTATATATTCCACTCTTCTTAGTATTGTTCTACACTTCCCGAAACTCATAAACTAGGTTGTTAGCCATTTTTTAGAGCTTAACCTCATCTCTCTATTTTTTTGGTTGTACAAATGCCAGCACACCGCAAATTCATCCTAGAACCATGCTTTTTTCCTCTGATAGAAAGCTACTTGAGATGCAGAGTTGACTCTGAAAATAGACTCATATAGTCTCCCTTCAACTCTTGGGATTGCAGAGTGGTTGAAGAACACATAGTCATCATTATCATCCCTCCTATCATAATCTTCCTTGAAACTAAGGTAAGTTAGGGCAGCCTTTCTACTCTTATCCTTTCATGACTTGGGGCCTTACAATGGTCAATCACCCTCTCTTATAGTTTGGTACTGTGAATATTTTCTGTTTTGTGGGTTTTTCCATCTGGGCTGCTATTGTAACCAATGTTGTTGGGTGATCCCACAATAGTGGTTTACAATTTTTGGCCAAACTGGACACCGAAATTATTATTTTTAACTAAATCTTCATATTCGGGAACCTATAGCGGCTAAACCATGAGGAATTTGAAGATGATGCAAACTAGAGTCTCATCAAATTTTGTCTGTAGATTCTAAAAATATTTTTTTCAAAATTTTTGGAATTAGATTGCACTTTTTTTTCCATATCCCACAAAAACTGGTTTTTTTCAGAAAACTACATTTTTAAAAAGTGACACTCACTGTATACAACATAAAAATTTTTGTATGAAGGATAAAATTCTAATTTTTTTGAATTTAGATTTTTAACTACGATATCTAGCACTTTCATTTGGTCTCATAGTTTTCTATTGAATATTTTTTCCTTAATCAAGTTTCAAAGTCAAACCAATTGCAATTCAGACATAAGCAGACTGTATACAACATAACTTCTTTTGTATGAATCAAAATTCAATTTTATTTTTTTAATGGATCAAGGACATCAATACCCAGCCTCAACATATTTTGATAATCTGCTATTTTTCCACATGTGCAAAACAAAGAGCTTGATTTTCGGTGAAAAACCTATGTTTAATAAAACTAAAAAAACACATACATAATAAAACCAAAACATATTAAAATTTAATTCGTTATATAGCTCGTTCTGAGGACTACCATCTTCCAGTTGGGTTTGTGAAGTCTCCTCCATTTTCATCCTCAACCTGAGCTTCGAAGGGCAGAAATCTGCTAAAATTTGGTGGAAGAGGGGGAGAAGGGGAAAAAAGGGGGGTTCAAGCGAACCCCCCTTCGCTCGAAAGGGTGAAGGGGGGTTTGCTCGAACCCCCTTTTTTTTTAATTTTCCATTCATTTCTATTGAGAAACGTGGCATTATAGGGTTCGAGCAAACCCACCATGCAAAAGGGGATTCGCTCGAACTAGGGGTTCAATTGAACCCCTCTTTTGGGTTCGTGCGAACCCCCTAGTTCGAATGAACCCTTTAAAACATGAAATTTTGAATGTGTGCGCATTTTTACAAATTTCCTTCCTCATGAAAATTGTACACCACTATTATGGGTTTACCTTGTTTGATTTATGGCCTCCATTTTGTGATGATGGTTGCAACACAATAAAATAGTTAATGTTATATAGTCTATGATGTTTTTCCTTCTTTGTTTGTGTGCCATATAATTTTTCCTATGCACAGATATGTAAATTGCTTAAATTAGATGCAGCCAACATTCATATGTACGAAAACTTGAATATTAATTGTAATAAAAAACATTGATATCACCATTGAATACATTTGTGGACAATGTATGCATGCTTGCCACAAAATAGCATAAACTGTTTTAATATTGTTTCATTTATGGCCTCCATTTTGTGGTGATGGTTGCAACACAATAAAATAGTTAATGGTATATAGTTTATATTATTTTTCCTTCTTTTGTTGTGTGCCAATTAATTTTCCCTATCCGTAGATATCTATATTTGTAAAATTAGATGCAAACAAAATTGATACATACAATAGCCTATTTATTAAGTGTAATAAAAAAAATTGATATCACCATTGAATATGTTGGTGGACAATGTATGCACGCCTACCATAGAATAGCATAAACTATTCTACTAATTCAACAAGTTTTAAATGATAGGCTTGGAAGACCGAAATGGAACATATCAATCAATAAGAGAAATAGCTATATAAATTTGAGTCATTCTAATATGCAATAATTGAATCGTGAAAATATTATTATAACTAAAACTAATAATATCTTTTTGATTGAACCTTATGGTCCTTATTCTCAAATTCTATGATTACATCTTTGACCCTTAGCACCTTGTTATGCTAATTAAGTATCGTATGAATCATGAAACATTATTTAGATAGGTAAACAAAACATTCACACTCAACAAAGTCTAGATTCTCTATATTTTATTTTCTCACATTCCATGTATGAGAATTTCCCCTTATAAAATGATGAATTTATGGCTTGTGGGATTATGTCCAACTTTTACATCTTTATCAAACACAAATAAAGAACATTAGGCCATGTTGTCTTCAAAAATAAGAAATAATTTTGATTTATAACCATGGAAAGAAAATCATTCTTTATATACCAATAAATAGTGAAGGTATTGATGAACATTTAAAAAAAATACTATGTTGGAGATAGACATGACATGTGATCGCATTTATTATTGGTTGGTTATTCATTATGATGAAGTTATTATGAATTTATCATTGGTTTATTAGTGCATAACCATGCTATTACATCTTGAATTTCATAGAGATACCTTAGTCAATAAGCCCACATCAAAGAAATTTTTTAAAAATAGTGGATTAGATGGGCATAACCACAAAATAAAAGAATTCACAACAATAAACACATGCATTTAATTGGCTATATATCAAGACAATACTTAGTAACTTGACATATCTATTGTAACCCTATTTAACACATGTATATTATTATTTACAACTGTTAAATTTTCTTCCAACCATCAACACCACATAGGAAGCACAAATGAAACAATATTTGTTTCAACAATGCCTTATCAAAAATGCAACAATGTAGCTAAAGCCATAGAACAATAGCTGACAATGCCTTGTGGATAAAAAATGAACTCTATAACATTTACTATTTTATTACAAATCAAATATGAAACAATATAGCCAAACCTAGAGAATGAAACTCAAAATTTCCCTACAAAAAATAACACAAACTCTATAACATTAACTATTTTACTGCATTGCAAGCATTGACATAAAATGGAAGCCATAAATGAAAAAATATAAACTGTATAGCACTGCAACCATCATGTTCATAAGAGACACTGAGAATATCATTTTTTGCTGTCACTGATGGAAGCCCTAGTTGGTGATTAGATCTGTGCATCATCATTTGATCACATCGACAGTCAGATTACAAACAGTTAAGTACAAATCATCTGACAGTTTTGGGTTCATCGATTCACATACAGATATTCAGTTAATATTTTTTGTTGCATATCTTAGTGAAGGTTGATCAATGTATGCTTAGTTTTATTTGTAAATCTCAGTGCCTCATATTGATCCGTGTGTGAGTTAAAAGATTTGGTTGGCTAATTCTCTACTTTATTAGTACTAAAGCCGACTTCACGAATGTATCATGTCGCGAATTTATGGGAAGTAATTAGTTAAGTATTTTTGTGTTTGTGCATATTTTTTTGGGTCCTAGCTAAGTTGTGGCCAACCGTTGTGGATGGACATTATACTTTACTCATTATTTGAGCCAATAGTTGTAAATATTCTTTTGTTCTATTGAACCTAACATATTACAATTGAATTCTTAGTTGTGGATATATATATGATATCATTCATATTATTTTGAAGTGTGTGTTGATGTGAATTGCAAATAAGACCAGAGCAGAAGAGCGATAATGCACAGTTTCACTTGTGCATGAAGGATCTATGTTGCGAGTGTGAGAAGAATAGAGCAGAAGTACATAATCAGTTTGTAGGACATAAGATTGAATACTGAGCCTAACCAAAACTATAATCAAGCATATGTAGATTCTATTTTTCTCTTCAAACTCTCAAATGGTTTTAATTTGATTCTCTTCGCAAGGCAATGAACCTTCCCTTTGAGTAGTGAGCTCTAGGTAGTGCGCCTAAATGCAAGTGCATTCCCCATATTGTAAAATTTACTTGAGTATACTCAAATCATTTTGTGGATTGTCCATCCATCATGGTTTTTCCCCTAACAAGGTTTCCACGTAAAAATTATTGTGTTATGGTGTTGTGATTGTTTTCTTCTTGTTCATGCATTTTGGTTGAATGTTACAAGTGCTTTGAAGATAAAGGTTAATAAAGTTAATTTTTGCACAACACTAATTCACCCCCGTATCAGTGTAGCTTGTTTCCAACAATTGGTATCAGATCCAGTTCCTTAGAAGAAGAAATCTAACAACTTGGGGAGATCTTGGAAAGTCTTTCAATAGATTCAAGAAATCTTCAACAATAAATTTTGGTGGTTGTAGATGATCTTGATCAGTCAAAGTATGAAGTCTATAAATTGCAAGAAAACCTCATGGATGCTAAAAAAATCATTGAATATTTGAAAGACAAAACCAACAAGTCTAGAGAGAAGAGAAAGGAATTATGCGATCAAATTAAGCAGAATGATAGTAAGAGCATTGAAGATGAACTTAATCAAGCCCTAAAGGAAAAGATCAAAGAATGTGAAAAGCTTACTAGAGATAATATTGTCCTAAAGCATGAGATGGAATCTATCATGATGAGGATGACCAAGGAGATTGAAGATAGAAATAAAAATGAAGAGAACCTAGCACAGTCTCTAAAAGAAAAATCTGAAATATGTAGTCGATTGGACAATGAATTGGATCAATCTAAAAACAATGAGGAACTACCTGAAAAGAAGATTGATGATCTCAGAGATGAACTTCCTATTGTAAATGAGTACAAGGAGAAGTTAAAATTTAGCTCAGCCAAGCTTGATGAACTAACTAGTAGTCAGAGGACAAATCATGAAAAGTGAGGTCTTGGATATGAAGAAGGAGAAAGTTACAGATCCGTTCAAAGGAGTTTTAGGAAAGGAAATCAAATGAAAAAATCTGGAAGGTACCTGGTAAGACAAATAATGCTCATAAATTTCATGGATATTATTTTAGTTGCAATAAATTTGGAAACATGGCTTCTCAGTGTAGAAGTAGGATGAATCAAAGTGGTCCATAATTCTCAGGTCAGTGTTTTAATTTTCATAAATTTGTTCACAAGTCAAATGAATGCAAAAATGTGATGAACAAATTCTATAGAAATGTCAGATGATATACATGCAATAGATTTGGGCATATTGCTAATGAGTGCAAATGAATAGAAAATCAGTGGAACAACTGGTCTAGACAGAAAAATGTTGTTTGCTACAACTGGAAAAAATTTGGTCACATTGCTACATTTTGTTGGAACAAAAGAGGTCCAGTAAATCAAAGGAAGAACATGCAAAAGGATTTTAAAGGAAAAGGAAAAGTAACTATAAATGTGGTTAGGAAGAAAATGTAGAAGAAATGGGTGAAGAAGAGTCCCTCTAATGAAGAAAATGCACCAGCACCAGAACCTGCTTAGGTAGTTCATCCAAGAATTAGTTTCAGGCCTTTAGCCTAGGGGGAGCTGTCAAGAATGTTTTTTAACCCCCTGCTGGTAATTGACACCGGAATGTAGATAAGTTTAGTAAAGCGCATAGATTCTCAACATAGGCTATTAAACCTATTAGAGAAAGTATTATGCAATGTTGATGGTCCATAGAAGATTTATCTGTCACAGTGCACGAAAAACAGTGTAACTGGATGAGTTAGGGTAAATGCATTTATTGCGTAAAAAAAGATTAAGTATGCGAGTGATAAAAATTCATTTCTATCTTTCATTTATCACTCTTCATTTTGAAGAAAAGAAGTTTGAAGAGCTTTGAGGCAAATTAAAGCGAGTTGAGGTGAAATCCAAGTGCGAAGAAGCTTTCTGAAATCAAATTGTGATTCGACGGAAAGGTATTTATCGATAAAACTCTGTGAACTTGTGAATTGATAATGGCTACTCCATTGGTAGTAGAAGTTAAGCATAGACCCCATCCAAAATTTAAATGGCATCCCTACAAGTCTGTTGAGACCGATCTGTTAGGAGATTTTTTATCCGTTCTGTCCAATGTGTTACACACAAAAGATATTAGGGCTTATATTCATGTGAATATTGATGAGCTAGGAAGCTCACAACTGCCGAATTTGTATAACAATCACATCATAGGTGAATATTTATGTGTGAAGCTGAAATATAAAACCCTAGAAGAAAAGAAGTTTACATAGATTTTCAAATTTCTCATCTTTGAAGAGTCTGAATGGGTTTGTTACATCTTGAGTTGAGTCCATGATGAATTCATGTGGTTAAGTATACCCTTCAAAATCTTAAAGGAGGCTATTAGTGTTGTAACAGGTCTAAATTTTTTCAGTGGATTACCGATTCTAAAATCAGTGAAGAATCAAATGGTCACTGATGCTATAGGTTGTAATTATGACAGAGGAGCAATGAAAATTGATGACATTGTTGATCTAGATGTCAAATTTTCATCTATGGTTATTGGGTACAAGATTTATCATTCCAACCAAGACAACTCTATGTCTAGTACAACCATTTATGTTGCCAATTAGATGGTAAAAGAAAATGCAGACTATGATCTTTGTGAATTGCTAAGAACTTAGCTGATAGAAAAACTTGTGAAGATCAAGAAGGATAAGAAGAATTATTTTAAGTATGGTAACTTTCTATTATGCCTATTCTTTTACTTCATGGATGAGGTTCTGGGATTTGAAAAGATTCATTCACAATAAGATAAACTGGTAGCTACTCAAATCAAAGATCTCTTTCATAGATTTGCAGACATTAAGACAAAGAATTCCACTATCTGGGGATATTTCAAAAGTTTTCAGAGTGTAATGCAAGCTAGAGAGAGGATTCCCACTTCTATTATAGAGAAATATAAGGATATAATTTTCTTCATGGTCGATATTGATCAATGTATGATGGAAGCCATTGATCCCAGAATAATATGGATCATGCCAATGGGATATGAAGTTGAGGAGTGCATTCTAGAAATGTATGTAGAAAATTTGTTGATCAAGCCTCTAGATCAATCAAAAGAGAGATTTGACACTTATGCAAAAAATAATATACAAGTACACAATGAACTTAGAAGACTTGTAATAGTTAAAAGAGTTAGAAAAGAGGTGGAAGTTTTAGCAGAAAGTATGGGGATACCGACAAAAAAATTAAAGGAAGATAGAAGGAAAAGATAAGAAGCTCAAGCAGAAAAGGAGGCAATAAAAATTGAATCTGTTGGTCTGGAAACACCATCTTCCTGAGCTAGGTGAACTAGAAGCTCTACATCCCTATCTTCCCCTGTACTAAAGCCAATCTCTATGAAAATTCAATCTAAGGGATCTGGTAAAGATGGAAAAAGGAAGAAAGATAAAAGAAAAAGAGTCGTTATAGAAGTTTTTGAGGATGAAGAAACAAAGTCTGATGAAGGTGTCAGAGAAATCAAGCATCAAGGTACTAAGGAAAAAACTATTACAAAAAGAAAACCCTTGGTGAAGATGATCAAACAAAGAAGAAGGCAAAAACTGACCAACCAGGTATGTTAGTGGAAGAAGTTGAAAAAGATTTGGTTAAGGATGGAAATCTCAAGCCACTTTGCAAATGGTATGAATCTTTTAGTGTATGTGATAACTTGAAGAGGTAAAAATAAAACATTTGAATATTTTCAATAAAGTTTTGATTGAAATAATACCTAATTTACCCAAAAGCTTATATGAAATTTTAGAGATGAGGAGACTTAATGCCAGATCAAAGGAAGAGTAGATGAGAGAAAGAATTCTTGCTAAATTATGTCTAGTAGTATCTATGAAAGAAATGATGTCAATACTAAGTAAAGCCAAGAAGGAATTCAAAAGAAAAACAAGAGTGAATAAGCTAATGATTGGTCAAAACAAAGAAGTTGCTAAAGAGAAAGAACAAATTTTGAGAAATTTTTGTTAAATAGTAGAATTGATGTTATCCCTAAAGGAAATCATGATGTTTCATCTGGTCCAGGAAAAGAAGAAGAAGAGAAACAAGATGCAGCTAAAGATATTTAGATCCGTCCTGAAGTGGACAATGTAGAAATACCTATAGAAATTAAAGTTCTGAAAAGTGTATCATTTGAGAAAGTGGAGATCCTTGAAGATAAGTCAGAACTTGCAACTAAGGAAGTAATGGTTGAAGAGAAGAAAGATGATGTAAAGACAATTCTAGTAGAAGCAAGATACACTGTAGAGGCAGTGAATAATTTTTTTGTTGAATAGAAAGAAGAGTTTGATCCTGAATTGATTGAAGGTCCAATAGACCTATGTACCCTGAGTCCAATTCAAAAAATTAAAGTAGCATCATTCACCCAAGAAAAATCTAGAGAAGAACTGTTGAAGTCCCACATTGAGGACAGTGAACTTCTAAATCTTGCATCTGGAGTCTTGGAAAAGATAATGTCCACAAGATCTGATCAGTTCTTCCTCTGGTGAACTAAAGAGGCTCATCAGCTCAGTAAGTATTCACTTTGAGTCACTTGAGAAATCAGCTATGATCAAAGTTCAAAAGGAATTTAATAATAAAATATTAAATGGGTTGAAGGAAATGATTGCTAAGGATAAAAATTTACCAGCCACCTGTGTGGAAAATATCCAAAATGCTTTATCTGAAAGTGGGAAGATTTACAAGTCTTGTTTGTCTTTTTCAAAATTTACTGACGACAATGAGAAAAAGGTTAAGGATTTGGAAAAACATTTAGCTACTATTTATGATGCCTTTGATCCTTTACCTAGTAGTGTTGGAAATTTATAAGGTGAAGTGATATCTTTGTTTGAAAAAATAAAGAGCCTAAAGCATGAAAATGACAAAATTGTTGGAAGAGCATGTGAACTTAGAGGTCTAAATGGCCCAAAGATAGAAATTATGTCAAGTGAATTGAAAGAAGAAGAAGATGCTAAAGAAATAGGTGATTTGGCAAACCTGGAGTCTAAGAAGACACAATCCTATCTGTTTTGTGCACATATAACAATCCTGGAAAGTCTTTGAAAAAGAGTTTGGGACACGAATTTGGCTTTGTTGAAGAAAGATTTTTCAGACATTTTCAAGTTTATGTAAGTTTGTTTGTACAAAAGAAACTTGTTCATAATAGTTTTGTTAAATTTTTGTTATGCAAATTCTTTCCTTTTCTATTGATGTCAAAGGGGGAGAGAAAAGAGTGAAAAATGCATAATTATCTCAAGGGGAGAATTGTATTTTGGAGAAGAGTTTGGTAGTTTGGTTTTTGAAATTTTGGCAGTGTAGTTAATGTCGGTATTGATCTTATACTTAATCATTTTTTACTAAGTGTTGCCATCAATTCCAAAGGGGGAGATTGTTGGCAAGAGACACTGTGAATATCGTTTAGTGTTTTCATTGATGGCAACCCCAGTCAGTGATTAGATCCACCCATCATCATTTGATCACACTGATAGTCAAATTGCAAATAGTTTAGGAAGTATAGAGAATTCAACAGTTTTGGGTTCATCGATTCACATATAGATCTTCAGTTAATATTTTGTGTTGCGTATCTCAATGAAGTTTAATCGATGTCTGCTTAGTGTTATCCATAAATATCAGTGCCTCATATTGATCCATGTGTGAGTTAGAAGATTCAGTTGGCTAATTCTCTTCTTTATCAGTATTGGAGCTGACTTCATGAATGTATCATGTCACAAATGTATGGAAAGTAATTAGTTAAGTTTTTTTTTCGTGCATCTTTGTTTGGGTCCTAGCTAAGTTGTGGCCAACCGTTGTGGATGCACATTATACTTTGCTCATGATTTCAGCTGATAGTTGTAAATATTCTTTTGTTCTATTGAAGTTGACATATTATAATTGAATTCTTAGTTGCAGATATATATATGAGATCGTTCATATCATTTTGAAGTGTGTACAAAGTGTGTGTTGATGCGAATTATGAATAAGAGCAGATCAGAAGAGTGATAATGCACAGTTTCACTTGTGCATGAAGGATCTATGTTGCGAGTGTGAGAAAAATAGAGAAAAAGTACATAATTAGTTTGTAGGATAAAAGATTGAATATTGAGCCTAACTAGAACTATAATCAAGCATATGTACATGTTATTTTTCTCAGTTCAAAATCTTAGATGGTTTTAATATGATTCTCTTTGTAAGGCAGTGAGCCTTCCCTTTGAGCGGTGAGCTCTAGGCAATGCACTTGAATGCAAGTGCATTATCCATATTGTAAACTTTATTTGAGTATACTCAGATCATATTGTGGATTTTCCATCCACTGTGGTTTTTCCCCTAACAGGGTTTCCACGTAAAAATTATTGTGTTATGGTGTTGTGATTGTTTTCTTCTTATTCATGCTTTTTGGTTGAATGTTACAAGTGATTTGAAGATAAAGGTTAATAAAGTTAATTTTTGCACAACACAAATTCACCTCCCCCCTCTCAATGTAGCTTGTTTCCAACACATCACCAAAAAATAGAAGCGTTAAATGAAACAATAATGGTTTCAACAACAACCTAGAAATTTATTTCCTGAACAATACCTTATTGGAAACAACCATATACACACATATACACCCACACATACATATAAAAATTCAAAATAACAGTGACCCAGATGGAAAAACCCACAAAACACAAAAACACTCACAGTAACAAACCAATTCAAAACCTTCACTACAAAACATGAACCAATCAACAATTCCTTATAGAAAACAACATAAACTGTATAACATTAACTATGTTTTTCTTGAACACCTTATCAGAAATAACCATATACACACATATACACCCACACATACATATAAACATTCAAAATAGTGAACAACAATTATGAAGATATAATAATATGTGACAATCAAACCACACAAGAAGCAAATAACTATATTGATACTAAAAATTGGACATATTTATATATATAGATAAACACAGACCTCAAAGATACATGTAGAAAATGAATATAAAGACATACACACTCACACCTCAAATGAAACAATAGTGGTTTCAGTAGCAACCTAGGAAATTATTTTTTTCAATAGGACCTTATTGGACAGGAAATAATATAGCTAAAGCTATACACCAAAAATCAACAATGCCTTATGGATAACAACATAAA
The DNA here is from genome assembly GCA_007115665.2 of Sequoiadendron giganteum. Classification (NCBI taxonomy): domain Eukaryota; kingdom Viridiplantae; phylum Streptophyta; class Pinopsida; order Cupressales; family Cupressaceae; genus Sequoiadendron; species Sequoiadendron giganteum. The sequence continues at coordinate 41,370,517 of CM021109.1, forward strand.
CTCTATGGGTTGGGGACCTAGCTCGATTAGCTAAACCTTTCCTATTGCAGGAGGTTGGTCACGAGGTCTAGTCTCCCCCACCCCCATGGTACTAGAGGGCGTGTCACACCAGTGTCGCTAGTCACATTAAAAAGTTTACCAGGCGCACTATAGTTTATAGGGGGTCGTGCTACCCGATTCCTGCAGTCTAATAATTTAAAAAAAAAAAAAAAAAACTCTATAACACTTACTGTTGTACTATGAATCAAATATGAAACAATATAGGCAAATCTAGAGAACAACACTCAACAATGCCCTATGGAAAACAACAAAAACTCTATAACATTAACTATTTTATTGCATTGCAACCATTGACACAAAATGAAAGCCATAAATGAAACAATACAACCTAAGCTAGAGAAAAATAATCAATAATGCCCTATGCAAAACAACATGAACTGCATATTATTAATTATTTTATTGCATTGCAACCATTGCCATAAACAAAAAAATATTGGTATCAATAGTCATCCAGATGGGAAAACCCACAAAAAACAAAAAATCACAGCAACAAACCCATGCAAAACCATCACTACAAAACCTGAACCATAGATCAAACAATATTGGTTTCAACAAACTATATAGCCTTTTTTCAATAGAACCCTATCAAAAAGGAAACAATATAGCCTAAGCTAGAGAACAACAATCAACATTGCCTTATGGAAAATAATAAAAATTGTATAGCATTAACTATTTCATTTCGTTGCGACCAACGCCACAAAATGAAAACCATAAATGAAACAATATAGCCTAAGCTATAGAACAACAATCAACAATGCCCTTTGGAAAATAACATAAATTGTTTTTGAAATAATCTAGAAAGGGTTTTTTCAATATGCACCTCTTTCTGCACCTCTTCCCGCTTGCTTAAAATACACCTCTTCTTGCTTCCTTTCTCTTTGCTCCCTTCTTTCTCTACCACTTGCAAATAATTATCAAACCTGACACTTTTGTACCGCTTTTGCAACCATCGGCCCATACAAAAAACACAAAATAACATCCAACCACATTCATAGAAATTCCACAATGGATAATCACACTTGCACCTTCACAAAAGCTTGCCCTCCTCACTCACAACTCTAATACAACTTAAAGCCACATAAAAACACCCAACAATGCCTTATCGAAAATTGCATAGTCATTCACTATGTTTTTTGAGGATTTAAAAGGCAAGTGTTACTTACAACCATCACCACTACATAGAAACCATACAACAATTAATGTTGATGCCATCCACTATTTAATTTCACTAGCCTTCTCTATTGCACACCAAACGCTTTTAATTAAAAAATTAAAAAAAACTTCGCCACCTTTTCCCGACTAGCATCCCAACATCAAAAGGCTTAAAAACTAGAAAGGCTGATGAAAATTCTGACCAAAGTTCACACAAATAGCCTATCAGCTAATTATGTAATTATATAAATATATTGTAAAAATATATAAATTTATTTTTTTCAATGCAATCTATAGAGTTCCAAGTTAAAACAAATAACATAGATTAATAATTGTGAATGGTGAACCTATACCTGCACAAACACAAAAGAACAAACATACAATTAGCTCATCATGAAAGCTATATCAACATTCCCCATGAAATTAGTTTGAAACATGAAAATAGGAAATAAGATGAAAGACACAACAATAAAAGCTATTGGATCCTATTCTAATGAACAAACTCTCAATCCCATGGGGGAATTGGTGTCATTTTGATGTGGAAAATGACCCTTTCCCAATTCCTTATGTAAAGTGATGATCTTTGGTGATGATTGTTGCTTCCTTGATGAAATTTTCTAATAACCTAGCTAGATTGATTGTAAAATATTGAAAAGCTATGAAATCAAATGCTAAATGCCTATAGTGATTGTGCTCTTAGTTGATGGATCCTAGATTCAAATGAGAGCCTCCTATAAATATAAGAGAATGATGGAGGAAGAGGAAAAATGGATGAATGTGGGACAAAAGACCAACCAATGAGAGAAGGCCACTTGTCCACATGTGATTGGAGGAGGAATGAGCACATTTTGATGAATGTCCACATAAATAAGGTTAGGTGGAATTTGAAATTTGTGAAATGACAAGTTGGAGGGAGAGAAGAATGGAGTAAATGCCACTTGGCTCAAGGCAAAGGAAATGTAAGAGGCCTTTAATGCCTTGTTGGATGTACTCATCCTTTTTGGAGGGATTTCTGAATATGAGGAATATTCCCTCATTGATTTCAAGTTGAGGGAAAATAGAAGAATTAATAAATAAAATAAAATAATTTATTATGCAAGTTACAAAATCTAGAGGATTTGATGGATTAGGATTAGGATTAATCACGATTTGATTAATTTAGAAGAGGATTAGTTGATTTGACAATTTAATTTAGATTTTTGGATTAATTCAAATCAAAGTTGAGAGGAATATGAAATTAGATTTAATTAAATAAAGTTTGATTTATTTTTATTAAAGAGGGTAGTGTTAGATTAAATCATATTAAGATTGATTTTTTAATTTAAAGGAGATGCCATTAGAGATTAATTAAACAAAGTGAATTATTTAATTAAAAGGACTATAGGATTAATTAAACAAAATGATTTAGTTAATTAATAGAAGCGGATGACTTAATCAGATAAATTTAATTTATCTAATTAAGAGAGGAAATATGATGAATTTAATTGAATAAATATTATTCAGTTAAATTGATTAGTAAAGTAGATGATTCAAGATGAACTAGTGTTAGCAGGATTAGGATCAAGTGTATAGGATCAATCTATATATTTTTCGTGTCTACATTTTTCCCTTCTTTGAAGAAATGTACATGTTGCATTGGTTCAAAGAATAAACTGCTAGGATCAAAATTTTTTTAAAAAGTGATTTTTTGAGATTCCCCACTACTACCCCAGCAAGAAGGATAACATTTGTATACTGCCCCCTCGAGAGATCAAACGAAAATTTGGATTTTTGGGTGATCTCATGAAAAAAGAGGACAAGCTTCTTGACGGGTCCAGAAAAGGTCCAAGATGCCAAAAAATGTGCCAAAATGTGAAAAATGATGCAAAATGATCCTCGGTCGGGCGAAAATGGGATCAAAGGTCCAAAACCCTAGTTGGATGGCAAAATAGGGTCAAAAACCCCTAACTTTTAAGCTTAAATAGACCTCAAGGGGTCACTTTCAATTCATTTGCACACCTAGCCTCTTAAGAGATTCTTGCACTTTGAGCTCTGAGCACTATTCGAGATGGCACAACGAGTGCTTCCACAACACGTTTCGAATCGAGTGTGAGTGTACTAGTGGACAACGAGCGTAGGACCACCGATATGTGAGCCTTACCTGACTCATTTTTTTATTTTTGTGCACATTTAATAGTGTCAAAAGTCAAACAAAGTCATGCAGTGCAGTTTAGCCTTGTTGGAAGTGCAGGATCGACATCGCATTTGCTAAGTACGTCATCGTGACTTAGTTTATGAATTAGGGTTAGAGGTCAAAATTAGGCACATTTGCAAACTGCGTCATTAAGGTTCATTTTGAAATTTAGGTTTAGGGGCGCGATCAAACTGTGATGCGGCAACCCAATTTGGAGTTTAGGTGGGTCCTAGTGGCACAGTTTAGAGTTTGTAAACAGTGTCACACTTGTTGTTTCAATTATGAAAACTGAAGGGGGGATCCTAATTTTTTATGAAACTTTACATTGTGGCTTTTCTTGTGTAGGAGGACCTAGGGATACTACATTCATGGGAGCACTGGTCCCTAGTTCTCAATAGATTAGTTGGTATGCATGAGTTGCTCCAAGAACACCTTGTGGTGAAAGGGTTGTGGTACGTTGTGTATGTAGCCCCTGTTCGAACACACTTGGGCATGATGACTGCCCTGGTAGAGAGATGGCATAGTGAAACATCATCATTTCACCTGCCCATAGAAGAGGCTACAGTTACCTTGGAGGATGTCTGGCACATCCTTTGATTGCCCATCCATAGAGAGAGCGAGTCATCTATGATTTGGATGCTGGGAGGGACAATTTCTTCGAGGTCATGGGGGTTGATGTGTTGTATGTTGTGGTTGTATTTATGATATGTGGTTGTCATTGATGTCAATAGTATTAGCATTGATGATTCTGAAGGTTGTATATGTTGAGGATATTGAGAAAAATTGTAATAAATATATTGTAGGCAGCTAGTGAAACTGAGAAGGTTAGAGTGATGAAAATTTGTGTACATTACGTTTCAGGTGTCATGTGCTAAAGGGTTTGTTTCTGAGCCTATCTATTATGTTTTTTGAAAGTTTCAATGGTACGCATCAAGAATTAAGGAAGTTATGGAGTTTTGTGTTCATATAGTCACTTTGTTACTATAGCAGGTGTTTTTGGAAGAAGAGAATGAAATTCTAGAAATTTTAGTTGTTGCGCATGTTCCTGTGATGTTTTTGGATGATTCTAGATCATTCTTTATCCTTGTTGTACATCCACATTGTTTGGTGTGATCGTGATCAAATATTTTTCCGATGTGTGCTCGAGTTTTCATGTTCTTGGCTGACATGATGGTGGTAACATGTTGTAGATCCATGAGGATTAATATTTTAGTGTTTGGCATGTTCGAGGATGTTGATTTAGCTCCTCACTATGTTGTGATTGACTTAGGTTGGTGCACATCAAGATTTGTTCATGTATTAAGGCCAATAGTTGTAATTTATTCTTGGCCGACAAAGTTGATGTAAATCCATATAGCGGATATATAAGAGTGATTGTCTCTTCATTGTAAATGTATGCTCAGTGTATGTATGCAAAATACATGTGTTAATAAAGATCAAATCATTTAGGAGTAGAGTAGAGTGTGAAAGAGATTGAGCAGAGTGTGAAAGAGTTTGAGCAGAGTGTGTAGAATTTTTTCTGTGCCTAACTAGAACTGCCATCAGGCTTTTGTAAAAGCTAATTTCTTAGCTCAACCTTATCAGATGGACTTAATTTGATTATTTTATGTAAGGCAATGAGCTCTAGGAAGTGTGTCTGAATGCAAGTGCATTCCCTATTTATTCTTTCATTATACTTCTAATAGGATATAATCTTGTGGACTAACATCCACCGTGGTTTTTCCCTTAACAGGATTTCCACGTATAAAAATCTTGGTGTTCATGTGTCTTTGATGTGTTGTTGATTTATGCTTCCAATTTTAATTATCATATCTAAGATTAAAGGTCGTTTTAGGTTAAATAATCTTAATTTATGTAACAATTGATTCAGCCCCCTCTTAGTTGTCTATCCTTTTTTTCCAACAATTGGTATCAAAGCGCAATTCCTTTGAAGAAGTTTTTTAGCTTGAGGTGGATCTTGGAATGTGATGGACTCTGGTAGTCTTCAAAAACAACTTTTGGTGGTACTTGATGACCTTGATCAGTCTAAAGCGGAGGTTCAAGAATTGAAAGAAAATCTTAGAGATGTTGAGAAATTCATCCAGTCATTGAAGGATCAGATAGTTAAATCTAGGGTGAAGAGGAAAGATCTATGTGATCAGATTAAGAAAAAAGAGAGTGAAAACATGGATGATGCTCACTTGAATCAAACTTTGAAGGAAATAACTGAAGAATGTGAAAAGCTTGCTAGAGAATACAAACCTAAAACATGAGATGGAATCTATGATAATGAAGATGACTAAAGAGATTGAAGAAAGGAAGAAAAATAATGAAAATCTTGCTTAGACTTTGAAAGAGAAATTTGATGAATGCAGTAGAATAAAAGGGAAATTCACTCAGTTGGAAAGTGAACTACAAAGAACCAAAAACAATGAAGAACTTGATAAGTAGATTGTTACTCTTAGGAATGATTTTGTGATTGCAAATGAATACAAAGAAAAGTTTAAGATTAGTTCAGTAAAACTTGACGAGTTGACTCAAAGAAAGAAGAGTGGAAATGATAAGAGAGGTCTTGGATATGAAAAGGGAGAAAGTTCTAGATCAAGAGAAAATAATTTTAGACAAAAAAAAAATGGAAGGTATCTGATCTAGAAGAAGCCATTGGAATGATTGGTCAGGACAAGAAAGCATTGTATGCTACAACTACAACAAGTATGGTCACATTGCAAAATTTTGCAAAAACAAAAATGTAGACAGAAGAGGTCTGATATATAGAGGCAAAAATATAGAGAAAAATGATAAAGGAAAAGAAAAAGTGACTACAGATGAAATCATAGATCAAATGAAGAATACATGGGTAAGGAAGAATGATTCTGATGCTGGAAATGGTTCCATACCAGAACCTACTTCCGGTAACCCTTTCGCTAATTGATTTCAAGCCATTGGCCCAAGGGGAGTTTTTCAAGAAAATATTTCCTCCCTCGTCTATGGATGGTACTAGAATGAAGAGAACAGTCGAGAAAATGTATTTATGATGTAAAAAAGTTCTAGATAACTTTGGCAAAGAGAATTTAGACAAGCAATAGGTTCATAGAATATTTTTCTATCACTACTTGGGAAAATAGAGTCTCTAGAAAACTTAGGGAAAATGCATTTATTGCACATGTGTGAGCTATAAAATTTAAGTTAGAAGCATCATTTGTCACTTTGCATCGAAGAAGGAAAGTAGGAGAGCTCTCGGGAGCAGAATTACGAAGTAGTAAAATCGATTCATTAGCATATCTCAAAATTTATCAAGTATTTCAAATTATTCTCAAAATATTCATACAATTTGGTGTGAGGTTGCAAACCCCAAATACAAAAAGAAAATGGAAAAAATCAAAGGGTCGATCACTCTAGATGAATATAACAATGCAAATAGTATGTCTATGAGGAATTTTTAATTGCCTAATGAATTAAAGAAATTGAGCGAAGCTAAACATGGGATTTTGGATATGTGGAGTGAGTTTCCATACTTTGAGAATGCAGAATTAATGAAATTCATATTGAGCAGATTACATGATGATGTCTTAACTTTGGAAAAATCTTACATCATTTCAAAGGAGGTAATTGAGAATTTAACTGGATTTTGCAAAGTTAGAGATATACCAAGGAAGAAATTTATTCATAACAAAGAGGTCAAAACCCTAACTGGAATAATCAAAGATCAGAGGGCCTTGATAATTGCTGAAATCAAGAATCCTATTACAAAGTACATTGCACATAGAATAACATATAAGATCTTATACAAAAATCAAGAAGGAGCCACATCGGCTGGCGCAGTCTACATTTATCACAGAATGATAATTGAAGGTTGAGACTTTGACCTATGCGGGTTGTTAAAGGATCAACTCATGGAAAATGTATAATTGACAAATGAGACAATTTATCCTTTTAGGTTCGGTACTCTGATTACATGTTCAATAATTTATTTCATGAATTGCTTGCCAAAACTTGAGAATGTGGTATGGAAGGAAAATGAACCGGTATGCAAATAAATATAATTTTATTCTAAGATCTTGGCTAAGAAAAAATAATAATTTTGTTTCCTTATCTATTGTTAAGGCATAATACATTATTGTTGTAAACAAATGTACTCAAGTATTGCGGATGAAGCAGATGTAGAGAGATGTCAGAATTGAGTATGAAGAACCCATTGCCATATTCTATGATAACTCAAGTGCCATAAACATTTCTAAGAATCTAGTTTTTCATTCAAAGAAAAAGCATATATCCATCAAATATCAATTCTTAAGAGATAAAGTAAGTGACAAAAAAGTTAGACTAGAGTATGTACCTACCAAGGAGAAAATTGCAGACATATTTACTAAGACATTTCCGGAGGATACTTTTGAGTACCTCAGAGGCAAGTTAGGGGTGATTTCCCCTCCTAATCAAAACTAAGTGATACAGGTCTTTGCATCAGTCCATGAATTCATAGCCATATCTTATTCCAGATTGATGTTGTGGTGACTACTACTCAGAGGGAGTAGTCAGATGATATGAGGATCAGAGCATGCGTACCTTTTCCATTGATCTCAAAGGGGAAGAAGAATAATGTGAAAAAAAATTGAAGGGGGAGAAGAGTCAAGAAAGGGAGAAAAAAGTTATGAGAGGAGAACTGTAGATCAAAGGGAGAGAAGTATGTGAAGAACCAGTTGTGTTGGTGGTATTATTTTTCACATCATGTGTTGCCATCAATTCAAAAGGGGGAGATTGTTTGATTTTTTGGTTGTATTTTTGATATGTGGTTGTCATTGATGTCAACACTATTAGCATTGATGATTTTGACGGCTAGATATATCGAGGATATTGAGAAAATTGTAATAAATATATTGCAGGAAGACAATGAAGCTGAGAAGGTCAAAGTAATGAAAAGTTTTGTACACTGATTTTCAGGTGTCACACACTAAAGGGTTTGTTTCTGATCCTATCTAGTATGTTGTCTAAAAGTTTCAATGGTACACATCAAGAATTGAGTAAGTTATGAAGTTATGTGTTCCTATAGTCACTCTGTTACTGTAGCAGGTTTTTTTGGAAGAAGAGGATGAAATTTTGGCAATTTCAGTTGTTGCACATGTTCTCGTGACATTCATGGATGATTCTAGATTGTGTTTTATCCTTGTTGTATGTTTGCATTGTTTGGTGTGATTGTGATCAGAGATTTTTCCAATGTGTGCTCGAGTTTTCATGTTCTTGGCCAACATGATGGTGGTAACATGTTACAGATCCATGAGGATTAGTATTTTAGTGTTTGGTATGTTTGAGGATGTTGATTTAGGTCCTCACAATATTGTGACTAACTTAGGTTGGTGTGCATCAAGATTTGTTCATGTATTAAGGTCAATAGTTGTAATTTATTCTTGGCTGAAAGAGTTGATGTAAATCCATATAGCAAATATATAAGAGTGACTGTCTCTTCATTGCAAATGTATGCTCGGTGTATGTATGTGAAATACATGTGAAAATAAAGATCAAATCATTCAAGAGAAAAGCAGAGTGTGAAAGAGATTGAGTAGACTGTGAAAGAGTTTGAGCAGAGTGTGTAGAAGTTTTTATGTGCCTAACCGTAATTGTCATCAGGCTTTTGTAGAAGCTAATTTCTCAGTTCAACCTTATCAGATGGACTTAATATGATTATTTTATGTAAGCTAATGAGCTCTAGGAAGAGTTCCTAAATTAAAGTGCATTCCCTATTTATTCTTTCATTATACTTATAATAGGGTATAATCTTGTGGACTAACATCCACCATGGTTTTTCCCCTAATAGGGTTTCTACGTATAAAATTTTTGGTGTTCACGTGTCTCTGATGTATCATTGATTTATGCTTCCACTGTTAATTATCAAATCTAAGATTAAAGGTTGTTTTAAGTTAAATAAGCTTAATTTCTATAACAACTGATTCACCCCACCTCTTAGTTGTATATCTTTATTTTTCCAACATATGAGATCATCTTTGTGGAGGGGTAGATAGAGCTTGAGTGGTATATAGGAACAATGCCCACATTTTAATTGATTGCAACCGCTATCATTTCAGGCCTTGTAGCATTAGATCAACAAGGCTGATATTTCAGTCCATGATGGGGTCTCACTTGGTAGCAAATGCTCAGACGAGGAGAGTTCTTTTCATGGGAGCCAGTGATGTTGGCCTCCCTTTACCATGATTTACATGAGTTTGCGTACCTAGACAATAGGGCCATTGGGGCCGAAGTTACACTCTTGCATGTCTAGGCCTGGAAGCACATTGTAGTGCTCTACCCATAGGTTACAGCAGTTTCCCTAAAGCCGGATGATCCCATTGTTTGGAAATATAGAGGGGCCCTAACCACATTCACTCACACATGGGTAGGTGGCATCACTCATTGGAGGAGGGTCATTGATGAGATGCCAATTTTTATATGGAGGTCTTGGCTCGGCATGCCCACATGGTAAAATGATGTACAATAGTTATTTTATGCGAGGAAAGATAGACTTATGCAAGGGAGGGAGCATACCATGATAGAGAGGTATCTCCTTGACAAAGTTACTAGGCAGTTTGGGGACAAGCAGGATCATCTCGATGATCAGTACATAGAGATCTTCGCACATACTAGAAGGGAGATAACATGGGGCAAGCCGATCCTGACCAATGAGGCAATCACATATTTCCAACAGCAGGTGGCCAGGTCATGGCCTTATGATCAGGGATAGGGAGATGTAGGGGTGATGCAGGCATATACAACATGGTTCAGACCACCTCTGTGCTTGACAGATCCAGGTATAGCACCCATATGACGGAGGCCCAGAGGCAGGTTAGCAAGCCAAGGGTAGGGGCGAGGAGGAAGAGAGGATGGGGATGGGGGAAAAGGAGGAGGTGGACCACCTCCACATTAGCCAGAGTAGAAAGATTAGTAGATTCCACCTAGATATTAGCATAGGGACAAGGACAAGAAACACCACGATGGGGAGCAATAGAGAGATGGGGCCCTGAGAGACCACCAATAGTAGCCTCTGAGCTATCATCATCAACGACCACCACAACCACTACCACCACCATAGCCAAATCAGAGGGATGACCTAATTAAATTGTTGTAGGCACTAACTGTCGACAGGGACTAGGCTAGGTCCAAAAGAGATCAAGAGATAGGCAGGAGATGGCAGCTAGAGAGTATGGCCTTTTCTTCCCAGGGCAGGACAATATCGATGTGGATGTATTGTGAGGCCATCAGAGAGGTTGAGTATTATAGGGTTCATTATAGACAAGTCATTCCAAAAGGGGCCTGAGTACTAGGGTACTCACAACAGATTGACATGAGACAAGAGGAGCATGTTGAGAGATGGGTGGGTGAGGGTAGCAGCCAGTAGGGCGGGCCACCATGAGACCCTTTTGATTGACACTATTCTTTTTGATCCATGGGCTTCGTTGTTTGATAGCCTCGATTGTATTGTATACTTGATTCATACACACATTTTGATCCTAATATTTGTACCATGAAATTTATATTTTTGATGATATATATATGATATAGTTCGATTCATTTATGAGATGTGCCCTACTTTACTTATGCATGATGGATGGATGTATTTAATTTCCTATATCAGATGTTATGCAGATGTTATGACTCTATTCATGCAATGTATGTGTCTATTTTATGCGATGTAATGTAATGTATGTTTCTATATGATGCTATGATGTGATTTAGTGATTATGTAGATATTTTATGGATGCGCATGGTTATGAATGCATTTCTTTTTTTTGTATATTTTCTTATGTAGAATGTGATGATGTATATCATCACATGATGATGCCGATGTATGTTTATGAAATGTTTAATAAACCTATATGATATGTAAATGCAATGTTTTTAATGCAAAATTATTATGATGATGTATGATATGAGATGATGACCCATGATATTCAATGGTTTTATGACATGCAATGATTCATGATTGTGCATTGTGGCTTATGAATGTGATGGTACAAATGCAATGATATGAATGTAATTTAAGATGGTGTGATATGTAATGATTACGAGGTGATAATGATGTGAGATGATTATGCTTTGTGATATGACATGCCTATCTTATGAATTTTGTGTGAAATGATGTTTTTATGATATGCAATGATTTGTAATGATATGATAATGTGAGATGATATGTGACAAGATTATTATGATGTGATACAACTATTCGCATGAATACATAATGATTTATGATGCAATTAATATGATATGTGATTATGCAATTGATGATTTAATAATGGCTATGTGATAATACCTTTATAAAATGAATGCAAGTTTATGATGTGTATGAAATTATTTTAGAATAATGAACCTATATTAATGATGAAATGCATTTGAATTTATGTTTCCTATATGATATGATATGCATTGTGTTGATGATTTGTGGATGCAGGATGGATGCATTTAGTGATGTTTTTGATTAAGTGTCATGGTACCATGTTAGTATGGAAATAAGATAGAAGAAATAAGAAAATGAAAAGAGGATCCAACACCTACATTAATAATGATGATGATAATGATATCTTGCTTATCTAGAATTGGGATTTTAAAAGGGCCATTTACCTTATGTTTGATAATACACATAGGTATGATGCATCAAGGTATAAAGAACTAGGATGGCATTGCACCTAATGTGATGGAATTTGACTCAACAATCAGATAGGAGTACTCCTGTTCACACCTAACATATGGAACCTTATTCAAAATGCAGTTTAGATATTCTAAACATCTTGGACCAAAACATAAAAAAGAAAGCCTTCCTATGTGGTCAACAAGACATCTAAAACACCCTCCCTACAAACCAAACAAAGCACACATGACCAAGTTATATTACACAAATATCCAGCAAGAACAATAGATAAAAAGATAATGATCATTGCCCCATTCCTTTCTCTCTAAACCATTTTGATTAGGCATCATCGAGAGGTCATTGGAATGAGCGCAAAATAAGATAAGTTGAAAAGATAAGGATAAAGTAAACAAACAAGCTAATGTTCTTCATATCGCTAGCCAAGACTAATCTACAGTGATGCCTGATGTTGATGTCCATGGTAAGAAGGATACATCCTAGGACATGTTGTTATTAGATGATTTGGGATTTGATTCAATGATAAGATATTGATACTTTGAGTTGATTAACTTGCTTACTTACTGACCTAGACTTGAGACTTTGATGATTGAGTTTTCACTTTTGAACCTGCTAGACTTGCTTTCGACTAGTTTGCCAAAGGGTGAAAGTGATGATTGATTTATTATGAATGAGATTATTTGAAGTGAAAGAGAGATGAGACAAATGAATTTTTTCAAATATTTGGAATCTTTTGGTATTTTTGAAATGTTGAGGCTATTTTTTGGATTTTTGAGATGTTTTACAAATGTTTTGATTTCTAGATTTTCCAAAAAAAATTGGGTTTTTTGAGATTTTGACCAAGAACTTAACCTAAAGACCTCTCCTAGGGGCCTCAGGTGCTGATTGAAGATTAGACTTTCCTACGTTATACACACAGAAACCATGTAGTTCAAATGACATGTACTTGATTTACCGATGAGACATGAACACATGGATCGCCAGCTAATTGTGACAGACTCCTAAAGGACTGACCTAGGGTGTCTCAGGGGATGATCAAAGATCAACCTTGCTTATGTTCAAGTTTAGAGATGACTTAGTTTAACAAGATGACTCCACTATTTTGATTTTTTTGGATTTTTGACATGATTTAGGATTTTTGATTTTTTTATGTTTTTGGATTTTCTGATTTTAAGGAAGGCTTCAAGGATATACATGAATCCGATCCAATGCAAGTAAAAGAACCTACCCACAATGTGATGTGATAAACTACTTCAATACAGATAGGAAAAACTGACCTTAGGAATGTGCCAAGTAGTACTAGGGTGGATCATGATATGAACACAAGATCAAGCTATGATACCGATGCAGATGGATGATGGAAAGATCAATGGAAGGTGATGGATGAATGAGTGATGCAGAGTCAATTGTAGAGATCCTAATGGATGGAGAATGTTTTATTTACACAAGGTGCTTTTTTTATAGGTTTTCACCAAGTTACTTGCCCAAAGCGCCACCGAAGTGGTTTTCACTAGAGGAAAAAATTTCTCTTTATTGTTTTCAATCCTTTTTCATATTTTTTTCGATTTTATTTTTTTGTATTTTTGGTTTTACCCTTAAAAGATCAGGCATAATTTTTTCTGAGATGAGAGTTGTTCATGGGTTCCTAAAAGGTCTCCCCTTTGGGTGTTGAAAAATGGAATGCTCTTGATTTGTAGCTCACAATAATGATGAATGGTCCCAACTTGTTGGGCTCAAACTTTCCCTTTCCATCTGGATTTGGCATGTTCTTCTAGTTCTCCTTCAATACTAGCTCACTGACTCAGAAGGTTCGTCTCCTAATTTTATTATTGTAGCTTTTCTTAAGAAGGTTCTAATAGACTTGAAAATGATTTAAGGCATCCATATGTCGATCATCTAGTATTTATAGCTCATTCAATCGTGAGACCCAGTATTCCTCATCTGTTATGAGATTCTGCAATGATATTCTCAAGGATGGGAGGTCAACCTCAATAGGGAGTATGGCTTTTGATCCATAGACTAGGGAGAAGGGGGTGGCACCTGTAGGTGTGTGGATGCTTATTCAATAGGCCCATAAGGTGGGATTCAATTATAGATGCCAGTCACGACTGGCATTATTGGCTATTTTCTTAAGGATTTTTAGGATGGTCTTATTGCTAGCTTCTACTTGGCCATTGCCTTGGGGATAATAAAAAGTGGAAAAGTGATGTTGGATATTGAATTTTTGGCATAGGTCATGAACATCTGATTTTTTAAAGGTGTCCCATTATATAAGATAATGGCTTGAGGGACACCGTATCAGAAAATAAGGTAGTTCAGGATGAATTTGGATATCTACATTCCTATAATGTAGGTTGTGGAAATGGCTTCCACCCACTTTGTGAAATACTCCATAGTGGTGATGATAAAATTATGCCCACTAGATGAGGTGGGGGTGATTTTACCAATGAGATCAAGCCCCCACTATGAAAAGGACCAAGGTGTGATAATTGTGTTGAGCTCGTGAGTTGGTGCATGGATGAGGTCCCCATGCTGCTAACACTACAAACATCTTTTGACATAGTCATGTGCTTCTCTTTCCATTGTAGGACATTAGTACCCTATCTTTAGTAGTTTCTTGCCCAAAGTCATATCCCTCGAGTGTGAACCAAAAATGTCATTATGTACCTCGATTAAAGAAGCCAAGGCTTCTTCGGTGATTAGGCAATGTAAAAGGTTCCATTCAATGCTCCTATGATACAGGTATCTCCTAGGATGACGAAAAGGGATGACTGTTTTATAAAGGCTCTTTTGAGGTTCGGGGTTATGTTAGTGGGAAGGACTCCTATTCTTAGGTAAGTGTAAATATCATGGTATCAAGGATCACTAGGACCAACAATTTCACACACCAATTCAGACTTTGGTATGAGAAGCTACTCTACAAGGAATTCTTATTTGGAGACGTTGTGTGGGATCTCTAGGAGTGATCTGATCATAGCCATTGCATCTATTGATTTGTTGTTTTCTCTAGGTAGTTGTTCAAATGTGATATCAATGAAGGACTCCTTGAGACTTTCCATCAATTTATTGTATGGAGTCAAATTTTTGTCCTTTGTTTGATATTCATTTTTTACCTGGTTGATTATGAGTTGCGAGTCTCCCTAGACCTTAAGTGCCATGATCTACCATTGTACTACAATTCTCAACCCTATGATAAGAGCCTCATATTACATGATGTTGTTTGTGCATGGGAATGATAGCTTGTATGATTTAGGCATGTAGTACCCTTGCGGAGTGATGAAGAATATTCCTGATCTTGACCCCTGTTGTGTGTAGGATCCATCAAAATACATTTTCCAGTGATTTGCTACACTAAGGTTGAAGATTGATTCATCAAGGAACTCTGAAACAAGTGGATTCTCTTCATATATAGGTGCTTCTGTCAATTGATGTGTGATTTCTTGTCCTTTGATAGCCTTTCATTCTACATACTCAATGTCATGCTTCGTCAGGATCATAACCCACTTAGCCATTTGTCTTGTGAGAGTTGCTTTGCAAAGTAGGTACTTGAGCAGGTCTATTTTTGCAATGAGCTTCATCTGATGTTGTGAACCCTAGTTTCATACCTGCACAAATACAACAAAAAAACACAATATTAGATCATATGCAAGTTAAAAATAAGGATTCCCCATGAAATTAGATTGAAACATTAACATAGGAAGAAAATGAAGAACAATGCAAATGAAAAGTAAATAAATCCTATTTTAATGAACAAACTATCAATCCCATGGGGGAGTTGGTGCCAATTGATGTGTTGAAATTGGCCCTTTTCCAACTCCTTTGTAAGCTTGATGATGATTGATCCACTTTGGTTGAATTCCTGCATAACCTAGCTAAGAACTTGATTTAGAGAGATGAAAATGGCTATGCTTGAAGATGGATTTGAGTATAATATGTTTACTCAAATTGTGGATGATAGAATGAGATGAAGAGTCTCTCATTTATAGATTTCAAATTGGAAGAATGAGAAATATTTGAGCAATGTGGGACAAAATACCAACCAATGAGAGAAGGCCACTTGTCCACATGTGATTGGAGGAGGAATGAGCACATTTTGGTCAATGTGTATGATAAATTCCATTGGATTCAAATTTAAAATTTGAATGTGACATGTTGGAGGGAGAGAAGAATGGAGTTAATGTCACTTGGCTCAATGCACAAGGACATGTAAGAGGAGTGAATGCCTTGTTGGATGTACAATTCCACTTGAATTTTGAATTCAAATTTGAGGGAATACTCCCCTTTTATGCCATGTGAGGGAAAATAGGAGATTTAATAAATCAAAGTAACTGATTTATTGTGCAAGTTGCATTCTCTAGAGGATGTGACATAGATTAGGATTAAATTAATCAAAGCTTAATTAATTTAGTGAAGAATTAGGAGATGTGACAACTTTGACTTGAATTTATGAGTTAATTTAAATCAAGAATTGTGAAGAAAGATTTAATTAAATAAATGATTTGATTTATTTAACTAAAGAGGATAGTGTTAGATTAAATTAAATAAGGTTTAATTTATTCAATTTAATGAGAAGAATTTAAGGACTTGATTTAAATAAAATGAATTATTTAAATAAACAGAGATATAAGGTTACTAAAATAAAATTGATTAATTTAATCAAAAGAGGAGAAAGACTTAATTAAATAAATAATAATTTATCTAATTAAGAGATGAAAAGGTGATGATTACCTAAGAGTATGTTTCAGGATGAAACGATGTTAGTAGGATCAGGATTAGGTGCATGTATATTTTTCATGTCTACATTTTTCCCCTCTTTGAAGCAGTGCACTTGTTGCATTGACTCAAAGAATAAAATGTTGTGATCAAAGTTCAAAATTTCTTTGATTTTTTCAGATGCTCCACTGTTGCCCTAGCGAGAAGGATTATGTTGGTATACTACCCCCTCGAGAGATCGAGCGGAAATATCAATTTTTCAATCGAGATCACGATAAAATGCGAGAGGAGTGGTTCTATTGATGTAGACAATTCTGATAATGTATAGACAGTCATTGAACATGGGTAGCCTCATGTGTATTTTGATACAACACACTGAATTTAGATAGAAATGTTAGTAAAGATAGAGGAATAAGAAGAATAAGATGGATGTAAGGAGGATCCAACAAGCCTACATTATGAATGATGATGATGATGATTTGCTTACCAGGAGTTGGGATTTTCAAATGGCCAATTACTTTATGTTTGATAACACACATAGGTACAATGCATCAAGGTATAAAGGACCAGGATGGTGTTGTACCTAGTGTGATGGAATTTGACTCATCAATCAGATAGGAGTATTCTTGTTGACACTTGACATACAAAAACCTTGCTAGGATGGACCTAACAAAGCAAGTATTCGCCAAGTTATTTTACAAGAATATCCAACAAGCACAATAGATAAAAAGGATAATGATTGTTCCCCCATTCCTTTCTCTCTAAACCTGTTTTGTTTAGGCATCATCGAGAGGTCCTTGGAATGAGCACAAAATAAGATAAGTCAAAAAGACTAAATAAAGTAAGCAAACAAGCTAGTGTTCTTCATATTGCTAGCCAAGACTAAACTACTGCGGGGTTACCTGATGCTTATGTCCATCATGGGAAGGATTAATCCTAGGGCATGTTGTGATTAGGGTTTTGGTGGGACTGATTGGGTGATAATCTATTGATACTCCGAGTTGATCAGCTTGCTTGCTTACTAACTTAGACTTGAGACTTTGACGATTAGGGTGTTCACTTTTGAATCTGCTAGAATTTCTTTCAACTGACTCACTAAAGGATGATGGTGATGACTGATTTTATTATGAGTGGTGACAATCGCGAGTGAAAGCAAGATTAGATGAAAGCACCATTTTGGATTTTTCAAATATTTTGAGGTTGTTTTTGGTATTTTGTTTCTCAGGGGCCAATCAAGGATTAGCCTTGCCTACATTTAAGCTCAGAGACAACGTAGTTCGGAAAACAATTGACTTGATTGCATGATGAGATGGAAGGGCAACAGATTTCCAGATTGTGACGGATGCCTAAAAGACTGACCTAGGGTGTGAAATAGATGGGAAAACGGATTGCCAATGTGATGGATGCCAAAGGACTGACCTAAAATGTGAAAAATATGGGCAAGAGGATTGCCATTGCGACGGATGCCTAAAAGAATGACCTAGGGTGTGAAAAAGATGGGCAAACGGATTGTCATTGTGATAAACACCTAAAGGGTTGACCTAGGGTGTCTCAGGGGATGATCAAAGATCAACCTTGCCTATATTCAATCTCAGAGATGACATAGTTTGAAATGGTGAAAGACTGACAAGACTCTATGATGAAATTTTTGAAGACTTTTCAATATTTTCTAATGATTTTGGATTTTTGAATGATTTTGGTGATCTGAATATGGATATGCATGATGATATCAGTGCTTTGTTTTGGGATTTTGTTGAAAACCAAGCTAAGGTTGATTGATAGTTTGACTAAGTGTGTTAAGTCAAACAAAAGTGATAATGAACTTGTAAACTCTAGGAAGTTGTGTTATCCTAGATTAAACTCGTACACGAGGGGGTAGTTTGACTAATTGTGTCAAGTCAAACAAGTTGATGATGGATTAGATAATTTGACTAAGTGTGTTAAGTCAAATAACATGATAATGCACTTGTAAAATCTAGGAAGTTGTGTTATCCTAGAGTAAACTCGTACACAAGAGGGTGGTTTGACTAAGTCTGTTAAGTCAAACAAGGTGATAATTGATTGGATTTGATTGATCAAGATTTGGAAGCTTGGCTTGGAACAAAATTGTTTTGATGATTTAATGTGACGCTGACGTGTGAGTTAGATGTGACTGATATTGATTTTGGATTGATGCTCAATGAAAGATAAAGCTTGATGAGGAACTTCTTCCTGTCAAAATATGCCATGGGCTAGTGATTTGGATTTTTGGCTCACAAATGCTTTGACCAATTTGATTTCATGTTTGCCAAATGTTTTGATCATCACATAAGTTGGAGGATATGTATCAAGATTTATTCTTGAAACAAGATGTAAATATCTGCCCCCAGTGTCTAGCAATGTTTGAAAGGCCATGGGTTGATTCTTGGATAAATGGATGGATGAATGGATAGGTATGGATCATCTTACGATAAGATAAGGTGTTCAGGTAGTGGATGCACATTTGGATAGTGTTTCATGGCTTAGATAATGTTGGATTGGATAGGATCAATGAAAATGACCCATGTCAAGATGAATACCATAAGCAAGTGTAAAGTGTGCACCAAAATTTCATCAAGATTAAGAAACCTTGGAGTATGATGCAAATGGATGAAAATGGATTGGATAAATGGTTCATGGACAGATGGATTTATTATGGATGTGATAAGATGCTTTCTCCTGAAATGGTGCATGTAGATGCTCGATTCTACACATAATTCCTGTTTGCCAGATTTTCATCATGGTACTTGTCC